>CM076399.1:9149132-9807569 GCA_038363315.1 Mugilogobius chulae | reverse complement strand
CGTGTCCAGATACATCTTGAAAAATTTACAATATATGACCAGTGGCAGTGACTTTCAACTAAAAATGACATTGCCGAATCAAAATGACTTTGACACTGATACTGTGGCGATGCTGAAAGGTTTTTAAACTAAAAACAAAATAGAGTTTTATGACATTTTACAAAAAATGATTAGTTATGCAAAAATATATGTAGTTAGTGTAATTAGTACAATGTTTCAGTATGACAAATATGTGATTGAGTTAAAGCAGAAGTCTTGCTCTTTAAAAAAAAAAAAAAACTTTGAGGCTCTTTAAGATTTGATTGAGAATAAGAAACTACTTGACAAAAATTAAAGAACATTCTTTACTAATCCATCCTACTGCATTTACAGTATGTGTTTGTTGTTTGTTTGTTTTTATTAATTAGCAGTTGTTAGTGTATGTGTTTGTAATGTAATTATGTACAAATGTAATTATTTCTAAATGAATTTATGTAAATGTATACAGGTACTGGTACAGGAAAAGAAGTGAAACAAAGCTATTACGCTTGCAACCAAAATCATATTTGTGAATTTACACGTTTGATTTTGTAAAACATTGTGTAATTCACTAACTTTTTTTTTTTTTTTTTTTTTAAGTTATTCAGTTATAAATACAGTTGCAGCTCTTTCTGACTTTGCTTTTAAATTGAGCAAACGTGGCTCCTCTCCTCTGCTATTAAAGGTCGCAGACCCCTGGGTTAAAGTAACTCAAAGTGTATCTCAGTTACATTTCAGAGACACTAAAAGTGAATGCAAATGTATTCTTTTTTTTTTTTTCTGTATTTACCATTGTAAATATAGTATAATGTTACAATGGTACAGTAATTTGCACAACACTGATTGTTGAACTCTCTCATGGTTACTGTGGTAACTACAGCTTTTCACATGACATCTAGTTGTCACGTTTTTTTTACCTGTAAATGGACCTCTAACTTAATTTATTCGTTTAATTTATTTCAATTATTTATTTGCTCATTACCATTACACGCTGTATGGAGCGCAAACAACAATCATTCATGACAAAATAAGATACCTTGCAAAAACAGCTTTTCATGAATTAATATATTCATGAACTCCTTTCGAAAATGCACCAAGTTTATGCATGACTTTCAGCTTGGAGAAATAACATAATGTATGTCTTGATGTCTTGATAAGTAAAAATCAGGTGGGACATCTTTAATATCTGTGTATCGGATGTGCTCCTATCCGTTCGCTGCTCAGCACCGCAGCAAAGACGGTATTGGTCGAGATTGCCTTTTTTTCAATATCGCAGGGAGCATCTGATTTGTCTGCTTTTTCAGCGGTTGCTAGGTGACTCTTGAATTTTAATCATTCCCGATCGCAACAGCCAGTGATTGGAAAAATATGTGCCAAGTGCAAGTTTAATTACATATTTATCTAGTTTAGAAAATGCTGTGGGAACATAACACGGAGAGGAGAATTATCAAAATGCTGTAAGACTTCATCCAGTTGGTTTGCTGCAATTTAGCGCCGCCTAAAAACTCTACCTCTGTGACTGTGCATGGTTGGAAAAATAGTTATTTTAGTAACTTTGCACCAAGTACCACTTAATATTTGGCTCCTCAAGTAACACCAGATCAAAACTTTAAAAAGTGGTTACAATTTTGAATCCTACATGTTTTACTCCAAATTTTGAATTTATGAGTAATCACAAGTAATAAAGACAAGTGGGATAGTTGTAGGTGAAGACATAGATTTTCTGAACGCTGGAGCATCAGCAGTCGGACAATACAAGATTACCAAACTGCAAGAATCAATCCCAGATACTACTTTGGGTAAATTAATGGATGAGACTGCTGCTTTGTTCCATAGGTTTGCACCGGTTGACATGTTTCAGATTTTTCACAACTTATTAGCTAGCCGCTAATGCTAACAGCTCCGTTATCAGCTAACTACAAGAGTTTATCACTGTGTGAAGGTTCTGCTGCAAATCTATATTTCTTTATTAAATTCCACCCTGCGACCCTTAAAGGTTACATTCAGGTGAGTGAAAAAAGGGAAAGAAAAACACTGTCTCAAGCTTCAGGAGACATCTGTCAGACCGGTTCATACCTGAATAAAACAGCTGCTCTTGTCCCGTTTTGTTGTTTATTCAAAGAAGTTTCCCCAGCTAAGCAGATGGAGAGTGGCTCTTTCTGTATAAAGCATGCACAGTAGAGTAGAATGTGATGTTGACCGAAAATCCCTCTATACCTAATTTGCTTTTTTTTTTTTTTTTTTTAGACAAACAGATATAATCATTTTAAAACTACTTTTGCTCACTTATCTAAAGCATTTTGAGCTTCTGATTTGTTCATCACATTGAATGCTGGTATGCTAGCCACAATGCTAGCAACAACAACAGACAAAGTTAGTGCAGTTTGGTGAACAAATAGAACAGTTTTAGATGGAAACAGGACATTGTGGACTTATTTCTACCTGAATAGACACATTAACAAGATATTTGTGCTAGGTTTGAATTGATTGAAGTAATTTATTGTTTAAAAAACTGTATAGTTCCTTTAATGACGTGAATAGAGGACCTGAATGTCTCCAAAAGGAATTGTTCTGTAGTAGCAGAAGAAAACCAGTAATTGTTTGAGCCTCTAAACCTGAATGAACAGTAAATCGAACAGGTGGAGGCCTTCAAACATCTTGGGATCCTGCTGGACCATCGATGTCGTTCAGCCAGAGCATCGATGCTGTTTACAAGAGGGCTGAAGGATTGTTTTCTTGCGTTTATGGGAGCAGCAGAAATATGCACAGTGCACTGATCTGCTGAATACACTTTGTCCAACACTATCACAGAACGCGGATTATTGATTTAATTATGACAGCATTAGCTCAGATAAACCGGCTCTACACCAGACACTGTTTGGTTTGGACCCACATCAAGATACTGCAGCTCTGCACACAGCGATCACAGAACCAGGGCCATTTTGTACAAGCAAGACGTGACTGAAAAGGATTGAAAAGAAACGAGAAAAATTATGAATTTAAGCAGGGTTGTTAGCAGTTACATGAGCCCCACTAAAATATGTTTTATGTCAGTGCTTCACAAACATTTAACAAGTATCACTTAATAGACTCTGTGCATATAAACAAGCCAACATCAGATAAAGAAAAAGTAATTAAAAGAAAAACAATACAAATAACAAAAGTAAATGCATAAATAATACAAAAATAAGCCTCTCTGGTTAAAAACTACCTTGCAAATGACATGTACATATTCGTTATGTACAGTAAACATAACAGAAATAGCACAATGAATTATTCTTTTTTTTTTTTTTCTACCGCTTAATCCGTTAGGGTCGCGGGTGACTGACCTATCCAGTGACTTTGGGCCTTAGCGGGGGAAACACCCTGGACAGTGGCCAACTTGTCGCAGGGTTAGACAGACAACCATTCACTCTCTCATTCACTCACTAAGGGAATTTACAGTGATGCCCAATTAACCTAAACATGCATGTTTTTGGAGGTGGAGGAAACCGGAGTACCCGGAGAAAACCCACGGTGACACGGGGAGAACATGCAAACTCCACCCAAGAGATCGTGAGATGTTGATATGGTCCGACCCGGGAGTCGAACCCACGACCTCCTTATGGGTAGCCAGAGCTCTAACCACTTGGCTACCGTGCACCCCAATGAATTACAATGTACATAATCATTATGTACTGTAAACAAGATGACATAATAGATTATGATGACAGTTGTTACTATATGTATAATAAGTGAAATTATTTTAGATGAACACACATTAAAATGTGGTTTCACAAAATGATAAGCCTAATTTTAAGATGTAATGAAAGTCATAGACCAGCATTAAAAATGTGCATTTTTTGCCCCATGCATCTGAACAGCAGAAAGCTCCGATTGGATAATTTGTTGATAGGATAGAAGCCATTACCTAATGGTCAGAGGCTGAGTTGTTTCCAACAACATACTATTATTTTTTGCAGCTTTTAAGCCAGGCAATATTATGCAATTATTCTATTATGTATTATCATTACAACACAGTATCACAAGAAAGCCACGAACAAAAACAGCTAATTTTGATGACAATTTCAGGTCTTTTTTGCGTACTTGTGTTACACTGTACATTTAGCACGATATGAAAACATAAAAATGACACAAGTTTTGGTTGAAGCCACGTGGGGATATTTTCTTCAGGTGAAACGGGTAAGTTTAGGCATCAAGTTACTAAAATGGGTAAGTTTAGGTCTGGGGCTTGGGGCAGGTTAAGATTAAAATTGCATTAATATTCATAAATAAGAACACGTCTTAACAAACACCGTAGAGAGATGAACGGGGACTGTGACGCGTACTATAATTACCAAAACAGCCATGAACTCCTGTTAATCATACGTAATTTACATGTTGCGTAATGGTCATGGTAAATGTAAAGATCGGGCTCATCATTAATACCCTTAATCAACCCTGACGGAGACCCCAACTAAAAAAGGAAAAAGCAGCTACCGCCTGATAATAAATACAAACAACAACAACTACTGCTAAATATCAAGTTTGTATAAGAAATGTAAAAAAAAAAAAAGAAAATCAGGTAAACAGTGGCAGAAAGCGGAAAAAGAACACTTCCGTTTCACACACAGTTCAACTTACTACCTTTCTTTGCTTAACTAAGATGTCTTAAGTCTGTTTAATGAGTGAATTATTTGTTTGGCAACTGCAAAAAGTCATCGATAATAAACAAGCTAGCAAAAGCCTGCACTGTTGCCCATGACAACATATTTTATCAAGTGTTCTTCTCATACTTTTGCCCTTTCAGTCAGATTGTTGCCTGTGCATAGCTTCCATACATCCACTCACCTTTCTTTTGCGGTGCAGCCTGACTTTCTTTTCTGTGAACATGGCAGAGTAAGTTAAAACTGTTGAAGTCCATAGGAGGTCGGTGCAGGAGTGTATAAAGCTGCTCCACTGAGAGTCATTGAGATGCAGGAGAGGTTTTCACACAGAAACGACCCGGGCTTTTCCATTAATGCCATATTTACTTTAGCCAGGATCCTCGCAGTTGGAAATTAAACCTTGTGGTTCGGATCTAATCGCAGCAGGCTCCGCTCAAGCTGCTGCTAATTCTGCAATTATCCTGAAAACACAAAGCCATTAGGCCACGCGTTTAACAAGCCCTGCTTTAATTTCCCCGAAGGCATCGGCAGCAAAATGTTGATTCAGTTCGTGAAGAGAGAAAAGAACATAAGGTGTGCGCTGAGGCTAAGGGCAGGTTAAAGGCGGTGTTTTTGCCATCTTAAAAACGCAAATATTGTTTTTCAACTTTTTGCAGCAGTCATTTGTTCTGCTCACTTACCTAATGTATTCTAAGCCTCTAAAATGTTCACCATGATGCATTTTGAACCATTTCTCACAATTGTCCCATGGCGCGCTGGCTAATCAAGCAGGTCAGGACATTTCCCATTGGACTCATGACTTAACCCATCCAATCCAACTCAGTATGTTTAGGCTGGGTTGTTCTCTTAAGCTGAAAACAACTTGTTGCTCATCATGATGTCATTAGTTGGAACTACAAGAAGTGTTCCGCTGTCATTTAAAACTCCACACATCTTTACTGTAATGACTTAAACTCTTTCAGCCTTAAGCTTGTTTGACTTTGCTTTACTGTAGCTATTGTTTTAGCCCTGTTTTAGCCTATTATTGCATCTGAAACAAAAATATTCCATATTGTGTTATGTTACTGTATTGTAGAGTCAGTTTATGCTAAGATACCTGTGAACTTCAAAACTGCCACTTAGTGACATCACATGAGCATGTTAAACTTTTAGGCACAGTGTGAATGAAAGTTAGTTAGGCCTATTTGTGGATGAAGGTCCAGAAATAAAATTTTAAAAATTGCAACATTTTGTTCCAAATGCCCAGAGGAAAATGTAACAAAGCGTTCATCTATTTGAGTAGTGTTACTTTCTGTTGTTTGCTTCCATCTAAGGTTTGAGGAGAAACGGTTATGTATGATCATGTGATCATAATTAATTATAACAGAATCATCCCATGTTCTCCTGTTACTTTCATGTCTCTCCATGGACTAGCACCAAAGTACATCTCTGACACGTTAGTCCCTTATGAACCATCTCGGACTCTGCACCTCAGAGACCGGCCTCCTGCTGGTGCCAGAGTCAGGACTAAACATGGACCAGAGTCAGGACTAAACAGGACCAGAGTCAGGACTAAACAAGGACCAGAGTCAGGACTAAACATGGGGAATCTGGATCAGTCTACCTGAAGATGTAAGACAGGCCTCCATTGTGACAATGTTTAAATCTAGGCTCAAAAATGTCTTTTTATCTGTCCATATGACTGAAATGCTTTAACTGCACTCTTTATTTCTTTACATGTTTTGAAGTTAATTTTATGATGATTATGGATATTTTTATATAGTAATTTTGATGCATTTTCCTGCCTTGTAAAGCACTTTGAATTGCTTTGTGTATGAATTGTGCTATACAAATAAATTTGCCTTGCCTATTTTTGCGTATTATTTGTCTCATTATTGATCTCACACAAGTTGTTTGTGCCTCATGTGCATCTCAGCCTGGATGTCACTGTGTTCACTTCTTGGTTTTGTTCTTGATCGGTTTGCGTTTACACAAGAAAAGAATCGCACCGGGCTTGAGACCGACCTCTACAACTGGACCAGAGTTGAAAGTGTGCTGGTGTGAAAGACCCTTAATAGTACAGAGAAACCATCTAAAAGTTCAAAATACATGCTAATTAAATCTTTCAGGAAATAAGTATTTCTAGCACAATGTTAAACTTTGAGAAGGTTTAGAAAGCTGATGTTATGTGAACCCATTATAAAATAACAATGAACTTACAGTTTATTTGAAAATGTTGAATTAAAGTCTGAAAGCTCTATAATAGCTGCTGTTCTGTCCTTGGACACGAGTTCTGCACCGCTTTTCTTTTTGCCGCTGGGACAGTAAATGTTACAGAAGCTGGTTCGTGTTTGAAGTGAAATTGCATCATGAAAAGTAAAGTTATTTTCTTTACTATTTAATTGCAAAGGAGCAGATAAAACCCCACCAAAGTTTATATTTTCAGTCTGTTTTTGAACTTGAAAATGCAGCGATCGCAAAAGAGCAAAGCATTTAGTGTTTCAAAAGTAGCAGTGAAAGCTTTTTATTGCAAAAATGGCCAGATATTATGAACTTTTTATGAACTTTAAACATAACCTGGCTCACACAGACTCGTGTAGCTCACTGTATTGAGCTGAAAGACCAAAGACAACATCATGGCAAACATTTGAAGCGGACTGGTCAGAACAACTTAAGTGTTAAATCTAGATGAGAAAAAGCACAAACATCTTTCTCATCCACAAGTGTAAAAGCTTCTTAGTAGTACACAAAATGTACTTTGTTACATACTGAAAAAAGCAGAAAAATGACAAAAACTCTCCAAGTAAAAATTGTATTAGCTTGATTATCTGTAGAGGAAAGTTCTGTTTGAGAACGCCCATGTTACATTGGGTTTGTATAACATTTCATGTGTATGAATTTATCATACACTGGGCTGGTTAGAGGTGATTGGAGCCTATCCCAGTGACTTTGGGTCTTAAGCGGTGGAACCTGAACAGTGGTCAACTCATCACAGATTTAGAGACATTATCATCCACTAGTGGAAATTTACAGTGATGCCCAGTTAACCTAAACATCTTTTTGGTAAAATCATGTAAACGAAAATGCAAACGTTTATCATAAACAACACAATCTCCTTATTGAGAAACCAGAGCTCTAATCACTTTACGTGCAAGCTGAGAGGGTTTTAGGGAACATAAAAACTCAATAACTAATAATTAAAAAAAAAAACAAATCATTCCTCATTGGTCAGGAGTGATCCACACAGGTTTTAAAGTTGTCATCTAGACAGTGTATTTGATGATTGAGACCTTTCGACTGTAGTCCAAAAGTCATTTTCAATCTAATGGAAGTGACCTGAGACCAGCTGTATTTATGCTGAAATACATTTTAAGTACAGTTTCAGGTAACTTCATCAGATTGAAACTAACTTTTGAATGAGTAGAAATGTCTTGATTTTCGAATACGATGTCCAGCAGACCAGTCTTCGAAGAAATGTAGACATACAAAGACATGTCACAAACTTAGGAAAAGCACATTCTCATGCATTTTTTACGTCAAATATGTAGTGAAAAGCCAAAACGTAAAATAATCAAGAACTTTGGTTGAAGCCACGTGGTGACATTTACTTTGGATTTATCTGGTAAATCATGAAACGTGCTCATCGTACGTTTTCGACATTCCGTTGTATAGCTAAGTTTTCTTCGGAGACTGCGTTCCTGTCCAGATGACATTCTGAAGCCTTTCTACTACAAATCAGACAGTTTGCTTTGCGGTTTTGCTGGAACTGAGCGTTTCAGTGTGTTAAATCTATAAAAGTGCAACTTCTGTCATTGGACTAAACTGGAGGAATATGAAGACGTGATGTCCCTGTTCTGGAACTTTAGAGAGCCATTTAATTGCTCATCTACTAATTTAAAGTCTATGGTTTAAAGTCCCAGGAAACAGGGTTGGTTGTGTGTAAAATGTTTTTGCATTTTGGTGCTTTTTGACGACACATTTGGAAGGATTTTGTTTTAGAACTTTTATCTGTTAATTTTTTTGTAATTTGCAATTTACATGATGTAAAACTATGGTCAATAATTACCACAACACACCAAAACTAAGTCAGACAATGTGATAATTTATCATTTTGGAGTTTAAGAGCATGTTTGAAGGACAGGAACAACACAAAAATACTTGCTATTTATCCTTTAAACATACTTTTTTTGTAATAAATGTCAGCTCATAAGCCACAGCAGCTGCAGTGTATCACAGTTGTATCACAGGGCAGAGTTTGTGTCTGAGGCGATCGACCCTTTGGACCTGTAGCACATTAGTTCCTTTGAGTGCACACAATATTGTCCCTCCGTCGCTAGGCCTTCGCTGACTGACAATCTGCCCGGGACATTGCATTTGGGCTGATTTTCTCCATACATCCCGTCCGGCTCCTCTGGGGAAATTTCAGTGCTGGCAGAATCAAATGCCTCGTGTCGTCAGATGTGGAGAAAATTGCAGGTCGCGCGCTGTGGGACTCTTGCTGTAAATGCAGTTATTGACTTGATGGGCCCCTGTGAATATTGTGGGGAGAATTAGGCCCACTTCTTTCACCAAATATGGCTCCTTGCCCTTTTCGTCAGCTGCAACGTTCAGACAGGCAGAGACATTTAGGCCGGATTTTAGAAAGATAAAAAAGAACTGGAAAGATTATAGTTGTCAAATAAAACACACTGACTTTACTGGTGAAGGTTTGAGACTGGCTTGTTTGGGTGGCATTTCTATCTCCATGGAGACAAGTTGGCGATTCAAATCAGGTCTCACGTTTTCAAGAGTGACTCATATTATAAAGAAGAAGAAACAGAATAGCTTTTATTAACACTACAAGCTTGATCTGCTGGAATACTTTTATCAAAAGTGGGCCTGGTCCAAATATAGCGGTGTTTTGCCTCAGTGGCTTTGCTTGTGTTTCCCAAATGATACTTTCTGGAGGACCAGAGTGGAGCAGTAAGCACAGGCCTTACCATTTTGGCCAATGAGAGCAAGAGTTCAGGAAGTGAGCCGCTGTAGCTAAAACTAAAGCTTTTTTACAGAATGAAAGACTTTTGAACCAGAAAGTTTAGTGGAAAAAGGTTGAAATCGCCAATCTGCCGATTATTAAAGCTGATGTTCTGCTGAATACAAGAAGTTTGTGTTTGCATTGCTCTCTAGCATGTGGAGGGATTTTCTTGGCAGCAGCTACAAGCTAGAAATCTACCTACTCTCAAATAAACTTCTGCAATTTGCTCTGGGCTGGAGAAAATTTACCAAAACAGACAATTCAAATAGTAGCAACACAACTTTTAGTAAAATGATACTTAAGCAAAATAACATCAAGCTAAATAACACATTTCTCTAAATGACAGGAGGGACTTGGTGCTTAGCAGTGAACTTGAAATAGAAGTATACGCGCAGATTTTTACATCATAAATTTTGGATTTAACTGAAATAGTGATTGTGCTTAATTATGGTTTTAACTATGTTAGGAACATAGAAATGGGGGAGAGTATGGGGCATGAGCATGTTTCGCTAGATAATATTTTTATGTGTGATCTCCTCGTAATCGTTCATTGTCGTCAGGGCTTGGGCCAATAAAGTCAGCTCTTCGTGGTGGAAAGAGCCGGAACAGGCTGAAATATCACATGAAGCGTAGCAGGTGTGCCTTGCTCATCTGAGAGATAGAGTCAAAGGTGTAAAGAGCCGATGTTTGATGCACTCGGATACAGATGTAATTTGGCATCTCAGTTTGCGTGGACCCAAAATTGTCCCATATATTAATTTATTAGCTTGTCTGAGGTTGCTGCTCTGCTAGAGATCTGTAGCGGCTCTTTGGAAAGACTCAGAACCCTCACTAGACGCGGGACCCATCTGCGCGGGCAAAACAGAAATATGGTCACACAATTCATAATAATGGATAATAGCCTCTCAAATGTCGATAGTGCAGTGACGTGCTGTGTATCTGCTCTCTCACATCAGAGGAAAGAAAGCAATGTTTAGGCCCTTTTTAAGGTAGGGTTTTGGGGCTTTTCATTTTCACTCCAAGGGTAGGGAGGCCTATTTCACAAAATCACGACAAAACAGAAAGCTGCAACATACATTTAGCAGTGTGTTCGTGTGTCATTTTCACAAATGCGCTCCTAGACCTACAACAATAGTCAGCTGAGGCATTAGGTCGGTCGATTCGAAGGTCATAAAAACATAAGATTACAGGCTGATCTATTGATCTGGTTGTGAGATTAGGTTTGTAACTGAACTGAGATTGCCTTCCCTGGAACTTGAATTAAGGCTCTGAAGAGATAGCTCAGTGACAGCCGCTGTGCGAAGGTACCTGAGCATGTGTGGAGCATACATCAGCCTATAAGAACTACTCTTCATGCAAAATGGTAATAAGACGCGCAGGACTATCACCAAATAAACATCTTTTATATCCTGCGCCAAATGACGCGGTCGCAACTGACAAGTCACCCACCCTGATAAGCGTTTGAGACATGAAAAAAACATTGAATTGACAATGAATGAAATAGATGTAAGTTTACATTGTGGCGCAATGCCACACGTGGACTCATAAGTGCGAGCTTACAGAGTTTTACAAAGATAGACACAATATAGCATTCACCTGATAGGTTGGAAACCGCTGGCATCATTGAAATTTTAGATCCTTTAAGATGATGGTTATAAATAAATATGTCACAAAGAACTTGAATTTTTTTCTGCTCCTACACACAATAGTCACTAGGCGTCAAAACGCACAGCTGATCTATGATGTGGTTGTGATTGGTTTAAATGACTAGATGCTCCTGGAACTTGATTAGCTCTGAAGAGAAGCTCAGTGACAGCCTGTGTGAGGACCTGAGCATGTGACTGGAGCATAAATCAGCCATACAGAACTACTTTCATGCAACAGGTAAAGACCAGGACTCCAAATAGATCTTTTATACCCTGCGCAATGACGCGGTCGCCTGACATGAATAACATGAATGACATGAATGCAGTAGATGTAAGTTGTTGTGGCGCACTGCCCACACGTGCTCATGCGCGAACTTCAGAGTTAAAAGACACAAAGAACCTGTATGGGAACATGGGCATGAATTTGTGCACATGAGTCTTAAGATGATGTTAATAAAGTTCACTGCATTTCTGTTAAAGAGCAATAAGAGTCTAACCACAGATCACTGACAGCATCAGGCATCAGCTCGCACATCTTTCATCTGGAGGGAGATTCACTTCACCAGAGTCAACGTGAAGCATCGACAACAATAATCACCTCTTTGTTTACAATGAAACCAAACTAATAACAAACGGGGGCTGTGATGTGTTCAGTGGGCAGAGTAAATAAGCCGTGATTTATGTGTGAATAAAAAGGTGTCACGGTGCATTCGTGGGAGGATTTATGAGTAGGAGTTTATAGATTCACGGTTTGAAGATTAAACGTATTTAATCAGAGCCAAAACAATCAGAGTCTCATTAATTAAAGTGAAGATAGATTCATTTAAACCTGCAGTGGGAATTAACAGCTCCACAAAAGGCTGAAGGCAGAAAGACAAGGCTGCTCTGTTTAAACAAGATTTATCGTAAAACGTCAAACACAAGGAAAATATTATGTTTGTCTAAATTATAAGTAGGATCAAATAAATAAATTGAGATCATTGAAAAAACTACACATACCATGGTTTGGATTTTATTTAATACATATGACAGCTTTTGTTCTAAACTGAAATGTAGTTGGAAGATTAATCAAACCAAACTGTATTTATAAAGCACTTTTTTATACTTTTAATGTGACAAAACGTTGTATAATGTATAATCTACAAGTTTGTCTGACTTTACTGTCATGATTTGTACCCTGAAGGTAAAGTCATGGTACAAATGACAGTATTTCGTCTTACACTGGGTTTGGTTTGGTTTTCAGTGACTTGGCTGTCTTATCACGCGTGTTTACCTCTAACCACACTTAGTGCAGGTTGTTTCAGATATTCATTGTGGTATTTCATGTTAAATATCATACATTTTTAGCATTACACTATAATAAGTACTGTTTAACTTAAAACAAATGTAAATTAAACTTATATGAGTTATCTATTGTTCTCTTTCTCTCTCCTCTGCCTCACCCCAGCCTTCTTCAGGGTGAAGGCTGTTGCAAGCAGGTACGCGTGAGGAAAAGATCAGCACATGCTTTTAAACAAATAATATTTTAACTATAAAATAGTCCAGAATGATAAAGGCTTTTCTTGTATGAAGAGTGCCTTGGGTTTGCCCCCTTTCTGTGACTTTGTGAACTCTTTTTAGAAACTAATTTAATTCAAATGTAATGAGCCTCCGTAGGTGTGATCTTTGTGGTAATATTTATCACTGTTTTACAGCAGGGTAGCCAAGTGGTTAGAGCTCTGGCTTCCCAATAAGGAGGTCGTGGGTTCGACTCCCGGGTCGGACCATATCAACATCTCACGATCTCTCTGGTGGAGTTTGCATGTTCTCCCCGTGTCACCGTGGGTTTTCTCCGGGTACTCCGGTTTCCTCTCACCTCCAAAAACATGCATGTTTAGGTTAATTGGGCATCACTGTAAATTTCCCTTAGTGAGTGAATGAGAGAGTGAATGATTGTCTGTCTAACCCTGCGATGAGTTGGCTACTGTCCAGGTGTTCCCCGCCTAAGGCCCAAAGTCACTGGGATAGGCTCCAGTCACCCGCGACCCCTAACGGATTAAGCGGTAGAAAATGAATGAATGTTTTACAGCAAGTGCATGTTATGAAGAAATTGACAACTAAAAGTAAAAAAATTACAGGAAGTAATTTATGTTCTAAAACAGAATCCCTCCACAAGTGTCATTAAAAAGTGTCAAAATGAGTTTAAACAATCATTTTACAAGTTATTATCTTTTGTCACACTTTATGTTGATTTTGGCCCAGATTTACATTGTGGTTGCTAGGTAACAGTGAATTCCCCTTCACTTGTCATATTTACAGTACTGGGCAATAATGAACTTCACCAAAACTGGTTAAAAATAAGCTAAATGTTTAGTGAAATTTTAATCATAATTATGTTTACTATGTTTTAGTAAAAATGTAGTCTAACCTGTCATACATACTTTTTTCATAATAATTTTAGTTCTTTCAATTTATTACTGCCAATTGTCACTTCTGTCTTCATCAAACTGTTAGCGCAGCCAATCGCACTACAGGATGTAACCTTTTACAGCGGAAAGAGATAAAAATGTAGTGTGAACCAGGTGAGTTTTTGACAGTTTCCATAGAGGGTCAATATACACCCCAGGGTATGAAGTTTGAGACAAAAGTAGTTGCTAATAATCCAGACATTATGGCAGATTTTGTTTATTCAAAGTCATTTACTGTCTAGACACATTTTCGGTACAATTGTTTCTGTTTGTCGTTGAGTTTTCTGTATTTTTCCCAAACTGTGGAGCAGCATTTTCGGCTTCAGACAGAGATCACAATCTGACTTTTCCATTTGTTATTTTCCTATTTGTTGCTGATAACCTGAGGATTTTTCTTGACCTCGACCACTGACAGATACAAATCTCAAACCTCCAAAATCAATCCTCTGCTTCCTCTCGGTCTCACTGAGCAGCTGCACGGCTCCAGGGACAGATCTGTAAAAAACAACAATATGTAGTCTCACTTCAGGTTTGTTTGATGACAACACTGTGTTTAGAGCTCTGATTTGATGGCTTTACTTAAAAAAAGTATTTTCCCTACAGAGGCAGCAGAATCTAATTCAAGCCTGATGTTTTTAGGATTTATGTGCCTCAAAATTTGGATATGGATAATTTCTTTCAGTTAGATCTAGTTTACCCAAAAGCCCAAAACAAGCTACTTTAGCTTTTCAATAAAAACATTAAAATATTCAGTAAAAGAATCAATATGTGTCACAGCTGAACAGTAATAGTGTTAATAGTTTTACATTGTTTAATTTTATTTTAAAATGTTGCTGATGAAAATATCCTCCTCCACTTCTCGACCAGAATGATGATGATGATCAAATCAAATCAAATCAAATCTATTTTTGTATAGCCCAAAACAGTCGTCTATGAGGACTTCCCAAGATTATTATTTTAACAAACATGAATAGAAGGAAATAAAAATAAAACAATACACATTCAATGAAACAATAAACATTCAGAAGCAGTGATTGATCAAGCATGTCAAAGCAGATTATTAGTAGAGCAAATGAATGATTGTCCAGAGCATCCCCTGTCCTTAGACCCTCCTTCTCGGCAAGGAAAAACAAAGCAAAAAAAAAACCCTAAGGGAAAAAGAGAAACCTCGAAGAGAACCACAGTGAAGAAGGGATCCACTCCCATGGACGGACAGGCTGTAGATTCAACTAAGACTAACGCAGATCTAACTGTAGATATAAACTACAAGTCTGTAGAGCCAGAGTCCAAAAGCAGAGGGAAACAACTCATCTAGCAGGACCAGGCGAGGTCAATCCTGGAGAGAGAGGTGGGCGGATGTCCTGCCCCAAGTGGAGAAGTTCAAGTATCACAGGGGCTACTTTCACTTCAGTGTTGGATTCTTAATTCACATTTTTTCATTAATTCAGATTTTTTTTTTCCAGCTCATGGTGTGAACGGGATGTGGCTCCAAAAGTGACCTGCATTAAAGAACACCACGTCACAAGTACAGAGTGTATTTGCACAGCCACATATGTGTCTATTTCGGGCCCTTTTGCGCAAAAATTGTAGCCAGGCTGGTACCACCTAGTGCCTTTCATTTCACTCCAGCTACACACAGGACTGCAAGACGGTTCCCAAAAAGCAGGAAGTACAGTTGTCCAATCAGTAAACAAGAGCAGAGCAGTGTGTTGGCCAGAACCTCCTTTGACCTTGTGTGAAATATTCACTTGTGACATTATTGTTTTTAATTTGTAAGTTAGTCTCACAGAAAGGGCAACAACCACACTTACTTTATACTTTCTGGGCTACAAATTATTCAAACGACCAGGATGTAGTGACTAGTTAAATCAAAGTCCCCGCTTACTGTAAAGCGATGTCAGATGGTTTTCAGGACATTACACTATTATGGATACATGTTCAAATTGTTAGTGTCAAGTGTAAAATGTGGTACAAAGTCACAGATAAATAGCCACGCCCACAAACAGACCTCCAGGGGGAAAGTTAACATTGAGAGTGAATCAGACCAACAGTTTTATTCATCACTGCTCAACAACTACAACAGCTGATGTGGACTTTAGGAGATATATTGTGTCAAATACAAATACAAACATAAAGACATGGGGATAAATCAAGTGATTCAACCTTCCATGTATATAAAATGCTAACGGTGGCTCTGAACTAAATGCTAACGTGATGCGTCTTTTAGCATATTTTTAAACTTTCTGTTTACTTTTCTGACATAACGCCACATCAGTAACCTTCATTTAAAACTGGTTGTATCGCGACTTGAATTTGTTGTGCTAAAAATACCCCTAATTCGCCAGAAAACATCTTAAAAGGGGTAAAAAGTTTAGCTTCCTCCCATACATTGTAAGGCATGAGACACTTTCCCCCTCAGCAGGTCACGCCCCCAAATATGACGCGTTGCTGACTGACACTGACAGGAAGTAGCTCAAAAATAATTATGATATAATAACTTCACTAAATGTCGTGAATAAACTAGAAAAACAGCTGTCACTGATTTGTGAAGAATGGATAAAAGGACCTGGATGACAGCTCCACGGTTTAAACAGATTTTACAGAGGTAAGTGAGTGATTCTCCACTCCTTTAAAGAGATGGATATTCAATATTTCACATTGTAGTCGATTGTTGCATTGAAATATGTTTTATCTTCATGTGAGCATTAAAATGATGTACAGCATGTATGTGTGCTTATGAAACTGAACTAGACAACTATAGAAAATACACCATGTGAAAAAACCTGTAGTGCATTCTTTTCTTACATTTCACACTGTTGACTTCAAATGTAAGACTTTTTTCCTCTTCACCTGCCGAGTCTTAATACCTCACAGTAAAGCTTTCTCACATTCTGAATTCAATAAAGCCCGCATTCGACCATGTTCCCATTTACCGCTCACATCATCTGCAAAACACATATTTTTGGTGTTTATGATTTCAAATAAACCTTGATATTTCCCAAACGAGCGCGGCGGGTTTGGTCCTGCCTCGTGTTCGATTTGAGCGGCGGGCTTTCGGCTAACACAAAAACACCTTTATTATGTGGAAAAGATCAGAGCAGCTGCCGTCCGCTGATAAAACCCAACTCAAAAGCAGGATCAGGGACGCAATTTCCAAACTAAGCCCCATGTGACCGGTGCACCAGCTCTGCAAACCACATCACCACCACGACACTGCTAAAGGTTTTAAAGTGACCAATTTGAGAGAAAATCATGGACATATTTAGGGGTAAGATTTGGAGAGTGAATCATTTGCAAAGGCCACAGGGGATTCTGCACATTGGTCTAGTGATGTGGCTCTATATCTCTTTAAAAATGAGGTTTAATGCCATGTCCATAAAGCTGAGTTATGTTTGATTTTTTTTTGTATTTATTTTTTTTTCTGAGTGCCTGTATTCTATTTGTTAAGTCAGAAAAAGTACAAACAACAGGTCAACAACTGTGTTCTTATCAGCCACATTACGGATAGATGCATAAACCTGGATAGTTGAATACATTTGCAAGACATAAACCAACACACAATTAATTGCATTTAAAGGTGGGGTAGGTGATTTTCACACTGCAAACACAATTTAAATTTAAAATCTAAAAACTTTCTCTCTTAAATCCTTCAACGCATTGTTAATATCAATATGTTTTAAGATGAGGTTGCAATTTGGACTTTAAACCCTCTTTTTTTCTTTGAAAGTAAAAATGGCTCCAAGCTCAGCCAATCAGAAAGCTGCAGTAAGAAACTCAACCTGTGCACAGCCGCAGAGCTGTGAACTTCTCCACACGTCAGGATCGCTCCCACACAAAACTCACATCACTCACAAGCTTGCTGTTCATATTTGGTGCTGTCACCAAGCGCAAGGACGTCATTACGTATTTACATCTACCAGGAAAACAGATCGGCTAGATACAGGCTGTGTAGCAGCAGCTGGAGAATCACATCATCAGTAATATTCTGTGAGCTGAGAAGTGTGGAAAATAATTCTGATTCTTATACATGACAAAAGTGCTCACTTTAGTGCTTACTTTTGTACAAGCTAATAACCGCACCACCCCAGTTTAAAGTACATTTATTACCGACACAGCATGCTGTTGCAGATATTTATCAGGACAAGTGTCTGCTAAGATGCTATAAATTAGAACTTTGTACTTCCACCAAGTCATTAATGAGCTAATATTTGACAGACATTGTCTTGCATAAATACATGTGGTTTTGACTGAATTGTTAGAGGCGCTCTGCTGCGAACTTAATGTGATCCCGATCCTGCCAATAAAAAGACCTTCTGAGCACTACACCTTGGTCCTTGGTCTCAATGTCCAACTGCCTTGATGTTGGAAACCCACAGGAGATGTAGTCCAGTTTCCACTTGTGTCGGATCAGCGCAGCATCTCTCTCTGCGTACACTCCTTGTTCAAAACTTTCCGCTGCCTCTTTGAAAAGGTTAGTGTTTTGTGTTTTCTGCTCCACTCTTTTCATTATTTAGCTCTTGTAACGCACTTAGAAACAAAACAAAGTTTTGGGAAAACTCTGTTAAGAGAGTTGACAGACTCAGGGTTAAAAACTTTCTCGATTAAAACATTTTTTTGAGTCAGACGTGTCACGATCGGTTGATAAAGCCGTTGTAAGGTCTCCACCGACCTTTATGTGAGAATATAGTGGACTCTGAGTCAACCTGTGGGAGGCAGCATTACGCTATACTTGCATACAGCCTGCCAGAAACAACTAGAAGAAGAAGAAGAAGAAGAGAGTTTTGGGTGTGTGCCGCCATGTTGCAGTGCGTCACCAGGTCAGAAAGGCGACGTATGCGCTGTGAGAGTGGAATCATTTTTAAGTGGAATAAAATGCTTACATGTGAACGGAATAAAATAATTCAGCTGTAAAAGTGGAATACACCACCAACTTAATTTGGAATTAATTTTAAATCTGAATAAACATTTTCATTAGGAATTAAGTGTTTACGTGGTCTTTTTGAAGCGGAAGTCATTTGTATTCAGAATTAAATTATTAAATGTTCGAAGTTCAGTTGTGGGCGGAGTAAGTTTCTTAGCCTCACTTTATGTCCACATTTGCTGTTGCAGTTGTTGACCAGCATGTATGTTCACATTTTTATTGTATTGCATTACATTATATGACGCAGACTGTCCTTCCATGCGGTTTGCAGCATTCCACTGCAGTTTCACTACTGCTTCTGAATGTTTATTGTTTCATTGAATGTGTATTGGTTTAGTTTTATTTCCTACTATTCATGTTTGCTAAATTAATAATCTTGGGACACACACATAAACCTTCAGTCTGCACTCACACAAACACTACAGGCTTGAGCTTTTATCAGCATGTCGGAGGTTAATTTTCTTTGTGTCAAGCTTCTGCACTCATAAGTCTCCTGTCCTGTGTTCGTTTTGCTGTAGAAAGCTTAAAAGTGATTCTTAGAGCTGACTTGTTCTCTCTATGATGTGCAGCAACACCAGAAAAGGCTGCAGTGCATTGTGGAGTCAGTGTTATGTGTTTTTATCGGCAGGCCGCTATCAATAATAATCAGAAATCAACAGGGCAATGCAAACTACTGTTGAAACTTTTTAGCCTAGCGTCTCACCGTTATGCTAAAATAACGTCCATGCTGTCTTTGAATACTGTCTTTGCTCTGTGGTCTTTAATAAGCCTGACTTTGTTGTTCCACTGATATGATGAAACGTCCCATAAAAGGTTGTTCTTTGTGAGAATGAAAGAGAATTCGGGATAAAAAAGCATGCAGAGATTCTTTTGTGAGCTTAAAATGGGTTCGCTGGCTTTTGTTACATCAAATTGTTCAGTAAATTACAGCATTATTTGAAGTCACAAAGAGAGAATTAGCTGTGATTAGTCAATAGTTAATTACCCACATCTGAAGCAGGTCTGTTTTAACACAATTATTTTATTCTAACCCTGTGTATTTTAACACAGAAGGTTTTACTACTTTGAATTGTGTACAGTTCAAAGAAAACATAAGCCAATTTTTAATAACTATTTGTCTCTTGACCATAGTATTTACAATACAGTGGTCCCTCGTTTATCGCGGGGGTTACGTTTCAAAAATAACCTGTGATAGGCAAAACCCGCAAAGTAGTGATCTTCATTTTTTATCAGTAATTTCACTTGATAACCTGCCTGGTTCTGATGTTTAGTGTCATTTGTACAGGTAATAATGCGCTGAACATATGATTCACCGTCAGATACAACAGCGCGAGTCGTTTTTGAGGGACGGTGCTGTGCGCGTTCGCCTGCTCTGCTTTTGGCACGTTGCCCATCCCCTGCGCTCCACAGACAACCGCAGAGCCACGAAACACATCATGACTCTAGTGAAGTCACAACACGCTCCTCAAACACATCTCTGAACTAAACAAATGATGTTCCAGCGTGAACAAACTTATCATCGTAACTACGAGCTCAAAGAGTCAAATCCTCACCTGGAGAAACGTGCGAGTGTCAGGTCAGCTTCCCCTGCATGATCCAAACTGTCTTAAGTTTTCTAAAAGAGCTTCTGTGCTGTTGCCTGTGAATGCTATGGTGTGATATAGTCCACAAACAGTGCGTTTGAGAGAGAAAGCACGCTTACAGAGCACGCTGTAAAAAAAAAAAAAAAAAAAATTGCATTAAAACAGAATCTGCGAAACAGCAAAGCCGCGAAAAGTGAACCGCGATAGAGCGAGGGACCACTTGTACCATACTTTTGTCAGGTCTAATCTCGAGTGCATTTGAACTTGGTCTTGTCTTGGTCTTGGACACAGTCTTGTCTTGGTTTCAATCTGGTTTTGAACTTAGTCTTGTTTTGATCTTGGTCTTGTCTTGGACTCGGTGTGGTCCTGCTCTCGAGGCCAGTTGGTCTAGTATTGATCTAGAGAGCACTAACAACAGTGGGTATGTTTTAAATGTAAGTGATTATGGCTTTTTCTATGCTATATAGAGGGATTTTTGGTCGACGTCACTTTACGCCCTACTGCGCATGCTTTATGCAGAAAGAGCCCCTCTTCATCTGCTTAGCTGGGGAAACTTCTTTTCATAAAACAACAAAACCTGATGAGAGCAGCTGTTTCGATCAGGTATGAACTTGTCTGACAGACGTCTGTCTCCTAAAGCTTGTGAGAGTGTTTTTTTAAGGGTCAAATTTAATTTACAAATGTTGAAATAGAAACATAACTTTTGTTTTCGCACGATAACTGACAATGGCACGTTTTCGACTTGTTTCCACTATTTGTGTCTTTGAGCGGCTACTCTTTCTACAGGTTCGGTGAGCGCCTCGCCCGTGTTGATAAACAAAAAAATCATCTAAAAAAAAAAAAAGTGATCATAGATAAACTAACAATCAAAAATTGTTGCTACAAAATCGAAAATTGAATCGAATCGTGACTGAAGTGAATCGTCCCGTGCCTAGTTGCCCCCTGATAAAAGCACACAACACTTTGAACTACAAGTCCCAGAAGGCACTGCTGTCTAGCGCTGATGAGAGAAGCCACATAGGAGACATTAAAAATAAACCTATTGAAAGGCTTATATTGAAAAGATGCGTCTATAAAACTGAAAAAAGCACTATAATGCAGCAAATTGCATTCAGTTTGTCAAAATTTTTCTTGGAATGACCAACTCTGACTCCGATCACTTTGGCCCGATAGCTCCATTTGAGTTTGACACTCCTGGTATAGACCCTCTAAGTAACAGAACAAGCATCAGCGACTGCTTATAGCCCATTCATTTGACTAAAACCTCAGATATATTTGCATTTTTCCCCATTTGTTCTCCCACAGTTCACAGCTGAGCACCAAAGGTCACTTGTGTTATTAAAGCTGGATATTCTCGTCACTTAAAACCGCAGGAACAGCAGGAAAAGTACATTTTATGTGCGACATCTACATAATGAATGTCTTCTAAATGCCATGGAGAAGTGTCCTCTCTCGGGCCCGAAGCTGCTCTGAAGTCTGGAGCTGTGATGGATGGAGAGACGGAGGCGGGCAAATGTCCTGGTGCTGTTTTGGTTCCTGCTAATTAAATGACAAATGGATGTTTCACGAGATGTCTGCGTGTGTTATTCCTGTCTGGTTTGTTGTCGTCTTTGCCTGCTGAAGATGCGTGTAGAAATCTAAAGTACGGATATTCACATTTAAAGGTCTCATGAGGTTAGTTTAACATGTGAACGCAGGTAAATTCTAAGAAGTATGACTGTGTTTCTAATCCTGTGCATAGAATTTAATTAACTCAAAGACTGTAAGTTCAAAGCATTATTTTAATGCACATATTAGCATCTGGTGTAAGTCACCAGAGTTTATGGCATTTTTCTAATTTTGAGTTTCTTTTGATAGTCCTAATGTATTTATCAATCAAATATCATAGCAACCGTTACTATGTAAATAAGGCCCATCAGATCTTGAGTTCCAAGCAATATGGTGAAGTGATGCGCCTACGGTTTATGTAAATCGGACCGCAAATAGCCCGAAATATTGACCGGAGAGTTGTGTTCTTTCCATTTCCAAAACCAAAAACAACCGGAGCGCTGCCTACAAAGGATTAAACATTAAACTCCAGCTAAATATATTGAACACAAACGTCTGCTCAAAGGTAAGACTAATGTTTACCTCGACTGTGTTGTTAAGTTTAGAGGCAAGTACACAAACTAGATAAAAGTTATACCATGACGATTATATAACTAAGTGTTTCCCAACCAGGGGGTACGCGATCATTTGCCAGTGGGTACTTGGTATGATTGCAGGATTAAAAGAATGGTAGAATTACAAGTATTGTAAGTATTTGTAGCACATTTTACAAGTAAGAGGCAATTTTTGACATTGAAAATATTGAAAACAATAAAATGCAATGGTTAATTCAAAATGTATGAGTCATTGTAAAATAACTTTCCAAAAAACATCGGGGGTACTCCGTGTTTGAGATCATGATTATGGGGTACTCAAGACAAAAAATCGTTGGGAACCGCTGATATAAATGCAGAAGATACACTCTAAGCTGCTAAATTTTGCCTATCCATGTTCAAGCCTCTTAGCTTTAGCCAACATGGGTAGATTTTGCTCGCTAACATACCCTCGTAAATATACTTGCATTTGACAATAATAAACCTTAACATATGAAAGTGAACTTACCCAGCAGTGCAAGAGCAGGACAAGGCAGTGCTTGTTGTATTTGAGGTAACGTTAACGTTAAAGATCATGGGTTTCTCTGATTTAGCTTGTGACTGGTTTGCATTAGCCTCCATAGGAGTTATGTCCCCTTCGTTGCGTATTTTAATGTTTTGAATAATCCCTCCTCTGCATAGTGCAATCCCTTTTGCCTCGATCTAGAGGAGAAATTTCCCAAAAAGGTCACTAACACGAACCAGTGTACTTCTTTCTGTAATGTAAGTCAATGGCGCGCTTGCTACTTTGACGGGCGTAGCAACAGTAACTAAGGGGGGCGGAGTTCGACGAAAGAAAAAACGAGAAATCCACATCCTCATTAAGGCCGGGAAATCTTGTTGCTTGTACATTTACTATCCAAAAGGTTTCTTTTTGTGCAAGAGTTTTGAGTCTGTCCCCGCTTCTGATGGGTTTGAGTATGACATCCATAACCATGACCTTTAATTGATCCTGAGAGTTTAAAATGAACAGCGATAGGATAATACGGATTCTGTGTTCTGATTGCATATTTGTGCTCTGAGAAACGGTATCCCAATCTGCATTTAGGTTCATAATTAAAAACATCCACATGAATAATCCAAGCAATAGATTACATGAGTAGAGTTACAGTTTGCAAACTGTCGACACTGATAAGTTCTACTTCCACATGAGTCTTTGAAAGTGGTTGAGCGATTGATTTGAACACAGTTACAAGAACCAAACGATATGTTCCTTTGCACTGAGGGAAAAAAGAAGTGTTTTTTCCGATCAGGTACATAATTTTTAACAAGTTTACCCTTCAATGTGGGCGCTCTCCTAACTGCAAAAAATTCCCAAACACGAGATAAACCAGCCGCCCGATTGGTTTGAGAGTCCGAAACAGCGGCGTTTCACGCGGACATTGGATACTCCACTACGAGTTGTTGCTGTGATTGGCTAAGCACAAATAAGGTAGACCTCACACCCAATAAGCTTGAACTATTTCACTAAACGCCCCACCTTTTCCCGAACGCTTTCAGCGAGTCAAGTTCCAGATGGATACTGTGGAAGAACTCAAATCGTAGTTCAACACAGATCCTTCTGGCGTGAGCCAGGTTAAATAAGCGGAGGTTCAGTAAAAGCAGTAGCCTGTGCAGGGTATTCAAGTTTTCTATAGAAAAAAATGGAATATCCTGTCGGATTTTTGAACGACTCTTTAGGATAAATGATTCAAAATTATTTGAATTCTTTCAAAGAATCAAAAGTCCCATCACTAATGGATTCTGTAGATTTTTCAAACATCTCAAATATCACAAGAATCCATCTGTTAGAACCAGGTTATTTTGAATTATGACCAAAAACAACATTTAATTTGCACAGCTTCATATCACAGTTAAAATTCTTCCAACAGCAAACTGATTTGTGTTTTCAATCCAAATATTATCTCCAACAAACTGTTCAAATGACAAAACTCTGTCAACAACCAGCTATTTATTTAAAGAGTAAAAAGTCTGCTGCTGTTGGTTGTAAAGTGTTGTTTTGGTCTTTCTCTTTGCTGCAGGCAGTCGGTTCAAAACCTCTTTTATTTTTCTAAAGCAGTGTGAGCGGCGTGCTGGTCATAAATCACGCTGAACGCCCCCTGGAGGTCAGCTCTGTTACTGCCGGTATGGTTCAAAATGTATTTCCCTCGAGGCACAAACATCACAACTTTCAAAATGTGCACAAGTCTTTAGAGCGAGAGGAAAATCGAGTTGTACATGTTGTGCTTTTGGACTGGTGGAAAGTAGCAGATACAGAAAATGCATTTGACAGTTTAAAAATACACTTTTGAGAAAATACATATATAAACAAGATTATTATGATGTTTATATGATTTCGAGTACACAGGCCAATACAACTGACCAATCTGCCAAAAAAAAGAAAAACAAAACTTAATAATAAAAATACTTTCTAGAAAATATTATAACTTCAAAGACATTTTCCCATAAAGCCGCTCCTACACACACTAAACTTTACAATCTTGAACCAGAATGGGGTGGATGCAGTGTAGCTTTTAACTCTTTCACTGCCAGCCCTTCTTACTTTCACCCTGCCAGGCCTTTTTGCTCATTTTAAACTAAATTCTTTGTGCAACTGGAATCATGACATGTTATACATCAAATCAGACCTACAAGTGTCTACATTGAATTTAAAAAAGAATTGTCATTCTACATTATTTGTTCCCTTTTTATAGGCATTTGATAATCTTTGTTTTCATTCGATTTCAGCGTTTGATGAGAAACCTTTGAGAAAACTTCATGTCAGTGTTGTTTTCATCTGTTCTTTTTGGTGAAAGAATATGAGCCACTACAATGAAATAATGTCTTTTTCATCTTTAAACCAACAAAAGCTTAACCTGGCTCACGCCAGATGGATATGTGTTGAACTCCTATCTGAGTTCTCACTGTATCCATCTGGGACTTGACTCGCTGAAAGCGTTCGAGAAAAGGAGGGGCGTTTAGTGAAATACTTCTAGCTGATTGGGTGTGGGGCCTACCTTATTTGAGCTAGACAATCACAGCAACAACTCGTAATGGTAAAAAATGGTAAATGGTCTATTTATATAGCGCTTTTCTACCTTTCCAGGCACTCAAAGCGCTTTACAATCTAGCATCCACTCACCCAGTGTACACAGACACTGAGGCAGTGTGTGTTAAGTGTCTTGCCCAAGGACACAACGACAATCTACTCCTGCCGCCCCACTGTGGCACCTGATGTTCTAACGGTCTCCCATCCAAGTACTAACCAGGCCCTTTCTTGCTTAGCTTCTGAGATCTTACGGGATCAGGCTTTGACAAGCAGGTATGGCCACAATGGTGGTAATGGTGTATCCAATGTCCGCGTGGGATAGAACAGCACGTGTCACACATACCGCTCTTCTTTCAAAAAGAAATTACTCCGTATTTCTGCTGAAACCGCATCAAAAGCAGCAGACAACACATACATCCACGGAAGCCGCCGTCTTTGATTAGCTTGAATCAGACTCGGCTGCGGCACCGGGGAGCTAACGGCCCGTGTTAGCCCGCCCTGCTACAATGTGATTGGGCCACTCACATCACGCTGCTGTGATGTTAGTGGGCCGAACCACGGCCGTTTCGGACTCTCAAACCAATCGAGCCGGACGAAGACCAGATGGTTTCTCTCGTGTTTGTGAATTCACAAATACCGCGAGATAAACCATCTGGCTGGCCAGGTTAACAAAAGTTTTCTACATTCTGATGAAGATTATACATTTCAGCCTCTTTCATGTGGCATAGATTATATTTAACCCTCCTTCTCCCCTTGAGACTCGCAGTCGTTCTCCTCAAGCCCGATTGTAGCAAATTCTCTGGCCAGCACAGACACTTTTACAAACGAACTGAGTCAGTTACATCATCCCTAGCGCCATTTATTCATATGATGCGCAGAAGCTTGGATCAATCGCTAAGGTACTAATGTTGTAGCGACAAGAATAAGTCCAGCGAGCCGTTATTTCATTATGAGACAGACACAAGTTTTACCCGTAATGCATGATCCTCCGTCAGGCTTTGGATTAAAAATTGCGTGAATCAGGAAAAGCAGCAGGAGACGAGAGACTTCACAACTTTCTCTCTCCGGTCATGGAGCTAATTCAAGATAAGCGCATTTCTACTGAGTTTGGTGCAGAGTTTATTTCTTCTTGTGAGAAACCTCAGCGTTCTCAAGGGGCTTGTATGATAAAGTTATGCATTCACATGAGTAACAGTGCCGTGCTCTGGCCCACCTCCTCCAATCGCACCAAAGTCAGATCCGAGCCGCGCCTGAGCACTGTTCGTTTGCACTCACACAGGACAAAATAATTGCGGTTTAGGGTTAATTCGGGCTTGGGCATAGTTCTGTTGTGCCAGTGTGAGTGCACCCTTTAAGATCAAATATCTGCTCTAAACTTACTCAACAATGTTTTTAGTCCAAGATGTTTTGCCATTAATCCGTTTGAAAATAGAGCTGATCTCAGCTGATCACAAAAACACAGTCAACTGCGCTGTGTAAATTAAAAAAAATGTATTTCCTGGTCATGTGACCTTCTTTTGGCCCTTGTGCTCATCCATTTGCCCCCTCTGCTGGTGAACCAGTGAAACTGCAGCATGTATTTAACTGTAGACAAAGTCATCAGATGCATCAAAAGGCTCTCTATCACCGCCTGTGTTAGGTCAATGATAGGTGATAAATGAAAACAGCACTTTTCTGAGCTTCCGCTGCAAGACAACAGAAGATTACTCAAACATGTATGACTCAATCCAAGTACAACAGTGAGTAAACAAACATGGTGAAGAACTCTGGTCTCCCACAGAGTTGCCAAGTCCGCTTCTTTATTGCCACAGTGGGCTTTTTTTTTTTTTTTGGAAAATCGCTTGTGAATTTTGATAGTCACAAGTTGCGTTTTTTGGGCTTGCTCTAATTTTTCAGCAGTTTTTCCCAATTTCATTCAATAAAATGTACTCACTAATGACAGAAATGTAGACTGTTAGCATATTTTTTGTTGTTTTCTTCTTCCCACTCCATTTCGAGCTGCATTACTGTTTAAATCAAACACAATAATAATAATAATAATAATAATAATAATAATAATAATAAAATAAAACTAATAAATAAAACTATAGTATTGATTATATATATGAGTAATACATGTATTATATGAGTATGTATGTATATAGTGTTTGTGTATGTATGTATAATATGCATCATACATTACAGTTATGAAACACTGTAAACATGTCATATCTATGTCATAAGCTCGAAATAAAGACAATCAATCAATTTCCATGCTTTAAATCCTTTATTAATGTCAAATACTATTTAAAATACGTCAAAACCTGCTGTGACACATAATGTTTATTAATTTGATTATTTTAATTACGTTTTTATTGAGGGTCGCTTGGTTTGGGCTTTTTTTTTTCAAAGGCTAGGCCGCTTGTTGCTCTCTGAAAATCTGGCAACCCTGTCTCCCATCCAAGTACTGAACAGGCCCAATCTGCTTAGATTTTGAAACCTGATGAGCTCAGGCACTGACACATCATTCATAATGCTGAATGCTTTAAACTCACCCGAACACACCGACGTCGTAATGTAGTGGCAAAGATTTCAAAAGAGAAGCATTTTATTCGTCTAAAAGTTGGAGACCTGTTTTTATTTTTCCGCGACGAGGTCTTTTCAGTTTTGTCCTTTGAGAGGCTTTCAGTCGCCATGGAGACGCACTCACTGCAGCAGTTTGTTGACAAAATGGAATAAAGCTTCATAAATACAGGCAGAGGAAGCTTTACAATGGCTGCGTCTGAATGTCCACACTACTTAAGACACTGTTCAGAGCTCAGGCCGTTTTTAGTGTTGTCCAGCGCATGAGTAAGAATGTGCACTCGACATTTCCCATAATGCACCATGAATAGTAAGTACAGTAACAAAAAGTGTTTATAATGGAAGTCAATGGGGAGGAAACGCCACCAAGAGAACAAGAGGGAGAAAAAATTACAAATAGCTTCTGCACAAAAACTAGAAAAATTATCAAAGTTAAAGTTGGGACTGATTTTTAACATGTTCAAGGCTGTAATAAAATGTCCAAACAAATGCAGTTTAGATTCACATTTTAAATGAAAAATTTTCCATTTTGTGTCACAATTTTTACCTCCTGTGGTAATCTGTTTTTTATAAATCTGTAAAATTAATAAAACCTTGAGGATTTTTTACAATTTGGGTATTTTCAGTCAGAAAAGAAGTGGAGTAAAATGGAGCCAACAGGAGATTAGGAACTTTATTCTAATAGGACACAAGGGTTAAAACATCGATTTCCATCAAAACCATGAGCAAACTGGCTGATTTGCGTCTTTTCAAGTTTCCTAAAATAATACTAGTTATATCATGGTCTGTGAGAATTCAAATGTTAACTGGCGTGCATTATATTCGTATATACGCAGGAAGTAGTCCAATGATAATGACGTTATAATAAGGGACGGCTCCGCACTTTTAGACAGTTTTCTGCTCCTTCGGCCGCTGTTTCTGCTTTGACTGGTTGAGGTTTGTGACGTAAATGTCAGATGAATGACACATGAGCGTTCAGACTGGAGTTCCATTTTATTTCCACATATGAAAGCGTCGCGGAGTTGTGCTGTTCACCCTACCATGGTAAAATCGGACACAGATCGCATATGGGCAAAAAATTAGGAATTGACCTGCAGTGTGAACGTAGTCTTAGACACTGATGTTATTCTTGTGTTCACTGCTTCACCTTCATCAGATGAAACAGATCCAATGGCGGCCAAAAGCTTCCAGGAGGTTCGTCAAGTCTTCATCACCTGCTTTGAACCACAGTATGACAACTGGGCCCCCGACTATGAGCAGGTAAGTGCTTTTGTGTAATTCCTACTACTCTGACAGCTTCATTCAGCACAGACGCTCGAGCTAAAACTCACCAGATCAGTTCAGATGGACTTCCCTCACTTTGGTGTAAAAGAGCATTTAAATATCTTCTTAAACTTTTGTAATTCTTACATATGTATATTTTCAGGTGGAGAAGTCAAATATTATTAGAAAACCATATTCCTTTTTACATTTATCTTTGTAAAATGTCTTCAAATGTAATTATATGCACTTACCTCAACAGTAAAGAGAGAGAGAAAAAAACGTTTTGCCAGTTTATCTGGTGTCAGCAGTCTGAGCAAGGACGCCCAGACTTCCCTGTCCACCTAGACCTCCACCAGCTCTTCCGGGAGGAAACCCGAGGCGTTCCCAGGACAGTCGAGAGACATAGTCCCTCCAGCGTGTCCTGGGTCTTCCCCTGGGCCTCCTCCCAGTGGGCCATGCCCGGAACAACTCACCAGCGAGGCGTCCAGGAGGCATCCGGTACAGATGCCCGAGCCACCTCAGCTGGCCCCTCTCGATGTGAAGGAGCATCGACTCTACTCCGAACTCCCCCCGTGTGACTGAGCTTCTCACCCTATCTCTAAGGGAGTGCCCAGCCACCCTGCGGAGGAAACTAATTTCGACCGCTTGTATCCGCGATCTTGTCCTTTCGGTCATTACCCAAAGCTCATGACCATAGGTGATTGACCGGTAAATCGAGAGCTTTGCCTTTCCACTCAGCTCTTTCTTCACCACAATGGTCACTGCAGATGCTGCACCGATCCGCCTGTCAATCTCACGCTCCATCCTTCCCTCACTCGTGGACAAGACCCCGAGATACTTGAACGCCTCCACTTGAGGCAAGGACTCCCCACCCACCTGGAGAGGGCAAGGCACCTTTTTTCCGGTCGAGAACCATGCCCTTTGATTTAGAGGAGCTGATCTTCATTCCAGTCGCTTCACACTCGGCTGCAAACCATCCCAGTGCATGTTGCAGGTCCTGGTTTGATGAAGCCATCAGAACAACATCATCTGCAAACAGCAGAGATGAAATCCTGTGGTCACCAAACCGGACACCCTCCGGGCCCTGACTGCACCTAGAAATTCTGTTCATAAAAACAATGAACAGAACCGGTTACAAAGGGCAGCCTTGGCGAAGTCCAACATGCACTGGGAACAGGTCTGACTTACTGCCGGCAATGCGAACACAGCTCCTGCTCAGGTCGTACAGAGACCGAACCGCCCTGAGCAAAGGGTCCTGGACCCCATACTGTCGGAGCACTCCCCACAGGACACCACGAGGGACACGGTCAAATGCCTTCTCCAAATCCACAAAGCACATGTGGACTGGTTGGGCAAACTCCCATGAACCCTCAAGCACCCAATGGAAAGTGAAGAGCTGGTCCAGTGTTCCACGGCCGGGACGAAAACTGCACTGCTCCTCCTGAATCCGAGGTTCGACTATCTCCAGTACCCTGGAGTAGACCTTACCGGGGAGGCTGAGGAGTGTGATCCCTCTGTAATTGGAACATACCCTCCAGTCCCCTTTCTTAAACAGAGGGACCACTACCCCGATCTGCCAGTCCAGAGGTACTGTCCCAGTTCGCCACGCGATTTTGCAGAGACTTGTCAGCCAAGACAGTCCCACAACATCCAGAGACTTGAGATACTCAGGACGAATCTCATCCACACCCGGAGCCTTGCCACCGAGGAGCTTGTCTACTATGGAGCTAGATTAGGGTCATAATGTTTGAAACTGAAAAATAAATACTTAAAACTGAATGTCCAATTCATATCACTGAACTTTGAAAAATAATAAAATGAATTTAATATTTTTTTTCTTGAATTATTTTTTCAAGCTTAAAATCCATTTTACAGTTTCAGTTGTTATTTTTTAGGTTTCAGATATATTTTTTTCACATTCAGATTGGTTTTTCAACTTTGAATAATGTTTTTTCAGTTTCAGATTTTCTTTTTTCAGTTTCAAATTTTTGAGCCTATACTTGCGCTAGGTTAAGGTCATAATGTTTGAAACTGAAAAACAAAAACTTGAAACTGAAAATCCAATTCATTAATTGAACTTTGAAAAACAATCAAATTTATTTAATTTATTTTTTTCTTGAATTATTTTTTCAGGTTCAAAATCCATTTTTTAAGTTTCAGATTTTTTTTTCCACATTCAGATTTTTTTTTCAACTTCAGATAACTTTTTCAGTTTCAGATCTTCTTTTTTCAGTTTCAAGTTTTTGAGCCAGTTCTTATGTGGGGGCGTGACCAGAGCTGAGGGAGCGTTCAGGTGTTCAGGGAGCTGAGGGTCGAAAACAATGACAATTTGACTTATATTTTCTTTTAATACACTTTTAAGAATAACAGTTAACAGACAATAATAATTATTATAACATAGGCTATACCAGTCTGTTAATGTATGATTTTACTGTCAACAATAAGTCTTTTAGGCTTACATAAATCAAAAACGACCGTTTAACGTTTTCCAATATCAATATTCGATCAAAACACGGCACATATTCGTTATTTTAAATATTTGATTTTGGGTTTTCGAATTTTGCAAACTCCAGGAAATGTACCGAGGCTTGGTCTCTCTCTCTTCCCGGGGAAAAGAGTGCTGTGATCCGGGAAGGAACAGAGCCAATCTACGGCCCGTGCACCAGGTAAAGAGCCCGAGGTTTCATGTCTCACTTTCCCGGAAAAGGAGCGTTGTGACTGGGGAAGATCAGTGCTCTGGCTTTGGTTCGGGGGATCAGGTCCGTGGTCAAGACGTACGCGACCGCGGGGGTTTCCAGCGGCTGGACCGGACTGGAGGACGGACTGCACGGGCTGCTTTTGGACACTACCAGTGGACACGGCTGTGCCAAGACTTTAAACATGCGATGGACAGCGTTCGTTTTGTGGATTTATTTCTTCAGAGGAGCAGGTGCCAAAGCGTGACATGGATGTTATTCTCAGTGAGGTAAGTGTTTGTGCTTGTGCTTGGCTGCAGCTCGTCGTGCGTTGTGGTAGTTTTGCGTGGTAAATGCGAGGCTGTAGTGTTTTGGACACAGGTTGTTAGTGCGTTGTTGCTTCATGCTCATTCACCGCTGTGTCAGTGGCTCTTGCACAGCCCTGGGAAAGTCCTGGTTGAGTTCTCGGTTGGTCTTGAGGCTGGGTCAGGTCAGCTTCTCCTGTGTGATCCAAACTGACGTAAATTTTCTAAAAGAGCTTCTGTGCTGTTGACTGTGAATGCTGATGCCTTGAAACTGTCCCCATGTGTTTTAGTGCAAAGCAATTAACACAGCGTAGACCCAGACCAGGACCGCGCACTGTAGCCTACACTGTAAAAAACGGCGATACAGCGAAGTCAGCGAGAGAGAAGCACGAGCCCGACCCGAATAATAGGCCTATACATTTTTGGGGACTGGCCTCGGGCTTAAGACACCGTGAGCTATCTAGAACTTACCGTTGGAGACTGTGCCAAATTGTGTCCCACGCCAGCTCCTTTGCGCAGTCTTGGCGTGCGCCTGGCACCGTATCCACTGATCTCCAGCGTTCGGTGTGGAGCATCGTCTTCACCCGTATGTGAAGCCGCATGCGGCGCACGCTTTGGTTGCGTGAGGACAAGCGAGAAGCTGCTGAACACTTCCACTTCCAGATAGGGTAGACAGATCTGCATGTACGCGGGTCAGTGCTCCACTCACAGAGGCAGTGATAAATTTTCCCCAGGCTCATTCCCCGGAGCTCGGAGCGGTAGATGACACTGATCTTCCCCAGTCACAACGCTCCTTTTCCGGGGAAGTGAGAGATGAAACCTCGGGCTCTTTACCCGGTGCACGGGCCGTAGATTGGCTCTGTTCCTTCCCGGATCACAGCACTCTTTTCCCCGGGAAGAGAGAGAGACCAAGCCTCGGTACATTTCCTGGAGTTTGCAAAATTCGAAAACCCAAAATCAAATATTTAAAATAACGAATATGTGCCGTGTTTTGATCGAATATTGATATTGGAAAACGTTAAACGGTCGTTTTTGATTTATGTAAGCCTAAAAGACTTATTGTTGACAGTAAAATCATACATTAACAGACTGGTATAGCCTATGTTATAATAAATATTATTGTCTGTTAACTGTTATTCTTAAAAGTGTATTAAAAGAAAATATAAGTCAAATTGCTGCTCAATGCTCTTTTCCCCTACGCTCCCTGAACACCTGAACGCTCCCTCAGCTCTGGTCACGCCCCCACGTAAGAACTGGCTCAAAAACTTGAAACTGAAAAAAGAAGATCTGAAACTGAAAAAAGAAGATCTGAAACTGAAAAAATAATTCAAGAAAAAAAATAAATTAAATAAATTTATTATTTTTCAAAGTTCAATTAATGAATTGGATTTTCAGTTTCAAGTTTTTGTTTTTCAGTTTCAAACATTATGACCTTAACCTAGCGCAAGTATAGGCTCAAAAATTTGAAACTGAAAAAAGAAAATCTGAAACTGAAAAAACATTATTCAAAGTTGAAAAACCGATCTGAATGTGAAAAAAATATATCTGAAACCTAAAAAATAACAACTGAAACTGTAAAAATGGATTTTAAGCTTGAAAAAATAATTCAAGAAAAAAAATATTAAATTAATTTTATTATTTTTCAAAGTTCAGTGATATGAATTGGACATTCAGTTTTAAGTATTTATTTTTCAGTTTCAAACATTATGACCCTAATCTAGCTCCATAGTCTACAACCTCAGTGACTTCAGCTTGAGTGATGTGTGAGCCTCCCCCAAGTCCTCAGTCTCTGCTTCCTCATCGGAAGACGTGGCAGTGGGATTGAGGAGACCCTCAAAGTATTCCTTCCACCGTCCAACAACATCTGATGTATTTACACAATAAGACTCTAGGAGGAGCACTGTTACTTATTGTAGTTCTGCTTTAAAATCAAACTAAGCCCAGCAGTTTTAGTCGGCGCTGGGTAGTGTTTTTTAAAGTAATTTGTTAGTCTGGTTCACTATACTTGGCTCTATCAGATGGATTCTCTCGATTGTTGAGATTTTCACAAAATTGGAAGAATTTGAGTACTTCCTGTTAGCGTTAGCATTTGGAAAAAAAAAAAACCTTTTGGTGAAGCATTCTCGCTAACAAAGTGTTATACATTCTGAGACTTTCACCACAACACACCATTCTTTACATTTATTCAGTTTAGACTGATGTAGTGAAACCACAATAAGAATAAGTTAAACAGGAAGTACTCAGGTGTACATTAGTTAGCCATTAAAAAAAAAAAAACTTGCGAAGTGACATTCTGTGCACAGATCCACATTGGTTTTAAGCATTGTCTAAGTCTTGCAGGACTCAGTCTACTGCAGGGGTAACTTTGCAAGCTTCCAAAATATTCACCATTTGCTTTTATAAGTGAACTGTGCCAGTATACTAACAAAAGTTGACGACAGAAACTTTAATGTCTTTAATTAGTTCAGTAATGTTTGTGAATGTCTCTGTTGCCCCCTGCAGAACCTCTCTCTCCTGGAGTACAAGAGTCCTGAATATCTCGTGACAGTTCTGATGCAGCACTTCACTGGAGACCCGGCTCACACCCGAGTCCTGGACGTGGCCTGTGGATCTGGGCTGGTCGCCAAAAAGGTCTAATCACTTTTAAAGCTTAAAATGTGCTATAAACCCAATGAAAAGACCTAACAGTTAGTGAATGTGTGCATGCAGATGGTGAAGCTGGGCTTCAGGCAGTTCGTGGGCGTCGATGCCAGTGAAGGAATGCTGAAAGAAGCAGAAAACACCAAACTGTACCAGGATTTACAGCTGGCTGTTCTGGGGAAGCAGCCCCTGTCTGTGGAGAAGGGTACTGCAAAACATCTTTTTCATAACATATTCGGCCTTGTCCACTTTTCTTGGCAGCACACCTTCGATTTAGCAGAAGTTAGTTACATTAGCCACTATTAAAAAAACAACACGTTGCTTTTCCAATAGAGAATTATCGATCGATGTCATTTTCCGCTCTACAGCTCATGTCGCCTGCAAAAGAGATGCTGTACGTCTAGCCAGGCAAACTTCTTTGATAAAAACAACAAAATGGGACAAGAGCAGCTGTTTCGATCAGGTCTGAACCAGTATGACAGATGTCTGGCTTCTGAAGATAGAGACAGTGTTTTTCTCAGCTTTTTTTCACTCACCTGAATGTAACGTTTATTTCATTCACAAATGTTGATTTAGCAGCATCATTTTTGTTTTCACACAGTGATAATCTCTTGTAGTTAACTGACAACAGCACTGGCTAGTGTTGCTGCTACAGTATATGCTTTTGTCAATCAGCCACGGCTCTTTCTGTTATCCGGTTGTGCACACATCCCCCGTGTTGATAAAAAAACGAATTGCTCTATAGCGACATTAGCATTAATTTTTAAGTGCCCCGGTATTCCGACTTTTTTTTCTTAGTCGGAGTAGCAGAATATTTGTTTTTCTCAAACATTCTCTTGACATGAATATTAAACCCCTCCGTCCAACTGAACCACTGCTACTGTGATCAGGGGCAGTTTGGGTTAAGGTACGCACAGTCACGTACACATACGTCCACGCGCCATGTTATGCACACTAGCCATGACGCGCAACTCTCCCGTTCACACTCTCTTCCTCTTTCCTCTCACAGCGTAAAGTGGTCCAAAGTCAAAATGCAGTTGAGCTTTGCAATTAAGTTTACTGTGTATGTTTGTAAGTTATGCATTGTGTGAACAAACAGATTTTATTTCCAAAGTCCTGCTCTGCATACAGAGCAACAATTATGCCCATATACAGTATTTGCTTTGTGCGCTGAAGAGACTTTTTGGAGTAGCTCTTGTGCCAACCTGTGCCATAGCCATGGAGCCTTTCAGTGCAATCTGTTGTTTGTTTTTTTCATCTTCAGACTCGTTCGACGTGGTGACAGTGTCTGGAGGGTTTAATCCAGGCTTCATCCCAATCTTTGTAGTGAGAGAGCTCTGTGAGGCCACCAAGCCAGGTAATAACATCACAACATTCTAGAGATCAATGATATTTAATTTGTATCAAAAACACCAACTTCCAGCTGCAAACTATGCTTTACTCATTTACATGTTTATTTTGCTCCAGTAAAAAGCAGGGGGTAGGTGATGGTGTACAGTGCGCTGTTTCCTTGTTGTTCCTTGTTCATTTTTTGTGTGTGTCTAAATATAGGATTTACATTTTACAGTTAAAGTTTATGTGTATTAGGAAAATGTATAGTTCCATAAAGCACACTGGCAGAGATGCTTTTACTAGAATCTAGCTTTTACAGTCAAATTTCATCTGTAGCCCTGGGGAGAGAAGAGAGGAGAAAACCTACACAAACACAGGGAGAACATGCAAACTCCACATATAAAGGCGCCAGGATACCTAGGACTCAAACCCAGGCAACGTGTTCTCATGGCTTGTGTGTCTATCCCACGTTACGTAAAATAGTTTGTCATGATGACGCTTCTTCCTCTTCTGTGTTTATTACACGCCCTTTTTCTTGATGTCGGATAGGCGTGTGTTTGGTTGAGAGCACACAGGAAAATATTTTGGAAATATTTATGAAAAAATACCACGCCATGACAAATTGTGAAATAGACACTCGATGTGGTTGAGGACAAACAGGAGGTTTTTGGGGGGTTAACGACTAAGTTTAGGTCTGAAGTTGCAAAAATGGGTAGGTTTAGGTCTGAGGCTTGGAGTTGCTTAAGGTTAGGATTAGGATTATGTTAGTCTTCATGAATAATAACACGCCTTTACATTCACCATAGAAATGCACTGAGACAAAAACACGTGAAATGCACGCAAAAAATAGAAATGGCTTTCATGTGACACGCTGTTTCAAATTATGTGGTATTAACACGCTTATCTGTGAGAACAGGCTGACCCAGGATCACACTGTTGATGTGTATGACCAATAATATTTTACAATATACAATTTTTTTGTTCTTGCTAGTGCTTCTGGCTGTTCTTATTTGTTCTTATAGAGGAACATTTTCAGCTAAGAACAAATTATGTGAATGCGAAGAAAGTTGTTCGCATGAATGAAACCAACTTCATTAACTGAAACTTCAAAAACTGCATCCGCTTTAAAGCTGCAGTGCCTAAGTTTAAAACAGGATATAAATAATAGGTGTTTGTCATAAGACTCATCACTATGCACTCGTCTGTTGGGAATGCTTCTGCAGGTGGCCTGGTCTGCATATCCAGAGGGAACTTCCCACGTCCTGAGTACGTTTCTTATCACGCAGAGCTGGAGGAGGAGCTGACCAAGATGGAGTCTGAGGGTCTGTGGACTCGACTCACAGACACAAAAGTCCCACGATTTGTGATAAACACTGAGACGGAAGAGCTAGAGCAGGATCCTGAGAAGAGAGACTATGTTCCGGGGACTGTCTATGTGTTCAAGAAATCCAACTAAGAACAGAGCTGTGCCTGATGCTTTTAGTTCTTGATGCTGTGAAGTTAGGTTCCAAAATGCCTTTGTGTTGTTTTTAGTTTAAGATTATGATGGATTGTGATGTTCCCAAAAAAAAAAAAAATCACATGGAATAGCTGAAATGAACACTCAAATACATTTTACTTCCTAACATAAATATCAAAGAGCCAAGGTTTCTCAGAAGAGTTGTTGTCAAAACATTATACAGAACCTGCACGTGCAAAAGGCAGCAAAAGCCATGTTTCCACAAGTAAAAACTGATCAGCTGACCTGAGAGAACGGCCAGGAACATGGGGCTGCAGCAGGTCAGACGGAGAAAGACACAAAACAAAGAACAAATGAAACTATTTTAAAATCTATGTGTGAAGAGATAGGGAACCAGTGCAAAGACTTTAAAACTGGAGACGTGTGAGCTTGTCTGCTTGAGCCTATTGCAATGTTCTAAATTTTGTAATAAAATAGTAAATTAAAATCTCAAATTGATGCAGAGTAACAGTATTTCGGCTTTTGGTTTTAACGACTAAGATATGGATTTTGTTATTTTCATAAACGCACAATTTTACAACCACATTTACATTATAAAAGTGTGAAATCATGCTTATCATACACTATTGACATGTCCTGGTATGTCGTAGCATATACCGTAATTTCCGTACTACATGTCGCTCTGGGTTATACCCAGAAGCCCCAAAATACATATTTTAGAAGAAAAAAACCTACAAACAGTAAGTCGCATCTGAAGTATAAGTCACACTTTTTGAGGGAAATTAATTGACACAATCTGGCACCATAAACAGACGCGGGACACGTTTTCCATCCCGTTCCTGTCTGAGCTATTTTCTGACACAGAGATGCACAGAGGCCATGGACTGCTGACATGAGACAAAACTACAAGATGCAGATCAAAACATGACTAAACTCTGCACTAATCAGCTTCTAGCATTATAATGATGACAATATAATAAATAAATAGGCCAATTAAAGTTGGGGTAACTACTAAACTTACAAGTTTTTGTTGTTGTTGTTGTAAATGAGTAAACTTTGTGCTTTTTACTCAAAAGTGATAAATGCATTTTGTGAAAAAAATTGACTGCTGTTTACTGTCTGAATTGATTAATATAGATTAGTTCTAATCAGAGGCCACCAGGACCCCACCTGTAAATAAACGGTAAGAAAATGTTAGCACTTAGCAGTGATAAAATAAAGGCAAAAAACTGTGTGAGAATACAAAAAAATGGGCTTAAATACCTAGACTAGGGCAGAATCAGATCTCTTCTTAAGTTGATAGACTGAATGTTGTGAAACTCATGCATTAGGTGAAAGTATCATCATCTTGTCAAGTATATTGACATTATAATATATTTTTATTACCTACACCAAGGGTGCCCAAACTTTTTTCCTCAACGGGCCAAAATTATTATTTTTCCTTGAAGGGCCAATATGAATGATTTTGCAACATGAGCCAAACCTAATTATATGTTGCATTTAAAAAGATTATTGAATCAATTTGTATGTTATGAGCCTGTTTTTGCAGAATAAAACTAATTGGGTGTACTTTGACAATCTTTTTAACTTAAAATTTGTAATCAGACAGACATTCTTAACAAATCTCAGCACCTCTTTGGGGGCTCAAATAAACCCCTCAGTGGGCCGAGTTTGACCCCTGGGCCCCATTTTGGGTGCCACAGATCTACACACTGAAAGTAACTACAGTGCCCAAAGTTACCTGTAACAAACAAGCTCAGTTGTTCTTTATATGCTAATCATGCTTGCACTTGTCTGTGCCCAAGAGCTTCTAAAATGCACCAGAATACAGGAAATAATGTCTGTTCTTTCCAAATCTGTTTTGAAAGAACTTGTAGGTCTCATTTGAAACCAACAAGTTGTCTACTTTCAATTTAAAAAAGAATTGTTATTCTACATGAATCTGTTTCATTTTTATACGCATTTGAAATTCTTGTTTTCATTAGGTTTGACGAGATAACGTCCTTTTTCTAAATCAAACTTCATGTCAGTTTTGTTTTCATCTGTTTTACTTTTTGGTGAAAATACTATGAGCCATTACAATAAAATAATGTCTTTAGGATAAAAATACGAGGTTTACATGATTTTTCGTCTTCGTCTACAAAAGCTTTGCTACAGACGAGGCAGCACGGCACTTTTTTCTACTTTCTGATGCAGATTATATAGATTCAGCTTCTTTAATGGGGCATAGATTATGATAACCCTCCAAACATGAAAAATACAGTAGCTTTACTTACTTTGACCACTTTTAGATCGCTCACAGTATCTCCTCTTGAGACTCACAGCAGAGTCCGTGCTCAAGCCCGATTGCAGAAAATTCTCTGGTCCACACTCACACTTGAACAAGCGAACAGAGTCAGGGAAGTCATCCTCTAGCACCATTTGTCACGCTAAAGCTTGGATCAAGCGCTGAGGCACTACAAGTAATGCTGTAGCGACAAAAATAAGGAGCAATAATATAATGAGACAGACACAAGTTTTACCCGTGATGCGCTGCCCTCTGTCAGGCTTTGGAGCTGCAAAAGCAACAGGAGACGAGAGACTTCTCGACTTTTCTCTCCGGTCAGGGTGCTGATTCAAGGTTAGTGCATTTCCACAGAGTTTGGTGCAGAGTTTCTTCTTGTGAGAAACCTCAGCGCTCCCAAGGGGCTTGTGTGATAAAGTTGTGCGTGCACGTGAGTAACTGTGCCGAGCTGTGGCCCGGCTCGTTTGCACTCACATCCGTGCTTGGACAGAGCTCGGTTGTGCCGGTGTGAGTGCATTCTTAAAGTTTATTTGATCTGCTCTAAACTTTCTCAACAATGGGCCTCATTCATGACACGTTCTTACGAACAAATTTGTTCTTAAGGGCTCCTTACGAACATTTTTGGCATTCACAAAATTTGTTCGTAACGGAAAATGTTCGTCTGTAAGAACTAATCCTACGAACACTGAGGAGCAAAAAATCTGCTGTTTCAGATTTGTATTTCTTCTATAGTTCAGTCAAAAATTTTAATTCCTACATGATTGTAGGTTATGTATTTTTGCTAATTATTTTATAAAATAATTTTAGAAACAAACAAAAAAATTCTGTTATGCATAAAAATGACTCCTTTAATAAACCTGCAGCAGCCTGTCCCAGCCTCAGAGCCTCTGTGTTCTGATCCTCACAGGACTCATGTCCCTGTGTCCCCCCAGGACCAGACCCTGTGTGCACTGACTGCCCCCCGCTCCCCCACACGCGCGTTCTACCGCGACGTGAAACGCGATAGAAACGGCAAAAGCCCAGCGTTATTTCAATACTTCTGTGACTTTAATCTGTTTCCTTTGAGTGTGTTCATGTGAGTTTGGACATTTTTAAAAGACGCTGAAGTATTAACTCAGCGAAAGTGGGGAGACTCGCTTCTGCAGCGTCTTCCTCATTTCCACTGCTCCATCTTGTGAATGACGCGCTGCGGCCGGCCCTTTTTGCCATATAAGGAAGTATGCATTATTCATTTTTATGTAAATGATCGTTCGTAGCTATGGTTTGGTGAATTTGGCGTAAAGGCTGTTAGGAAGGAATTTGGCTCGTTACGAACCCGTCGTGAATCACACGTAGAGTTTTCGCAGCAGCTTCTAAAAGTGGAAGTAACGCACAGATTTTACGAAGACTTTCATGAATGAGGCCCAATGTCTTTAGTCCAAGATGTTTTGCCTGTAATCTGTTTGAAAAAAGACGGCCTCCAGAAGCAGCTGATCACGTAAACACAGCTGACTGAATGAAAACAAAGAACACATATTTCCTAGTCATGTGACCTTCTTTGGGTCCTTGTGTTCATCCATTTTTCTCTCTGCTGGTGAACCAGTGAAACTGCAGCATGTATTTAACTGTAGACAAAGTCAGCACATGAATCAAAGAGCTCTCTGTCGTCGAGCTATATTATTAGGGTCAGTGATAAGTGATAAGTAAGCACTTTCCTGAGCTTCCGCTGGAAGACAACAAAAGATTACTCAAACATGTATGAATCAATCCAAACACAACAGTGAGTAAACAAACTTGGTCTCCCATCAGAGCTGCCAAGTCCACTTTTTTATAGCCACCGATCTATGTGTATATTTTTAAACTTTGTTTAACTAACTTCCTATTAACTTCTAGTGAGCTGTCCTTTTATCTGTCTGTGCAGTGAATATTTAAGGCCTTGCGTGACTGTTGCCGTCTTAGTTTTTCTGTCTTAGATATTCTTGACATCAACCTAACATGGACTGACGATGGAAATTAGCTACGTTGGATATGATCTTTACAAATGTTCGTTAATATGTGTTGTCCCTTAATAAAGAAATAAAATGAGAAATAAGAACTTTTTTCAAACAGGATGACACAAATCTTAAAACAGGGATTGTCTGATTGTCTGATTTGCGTCTTTAAGTTTCCTAAAATAATATATGGAGGCTCAGTAAGCGTTAGGGAAGTGAGATAAAACATGTAGACCAGGACTCATCAAATAGATTTTCCACGGCTACAGATTTTGGGAAGACTCTGGTCCGACGGCAGATCTACAAAGCAACAGCACAGTTTTATACTGTAGCTTCGCAATATCATAATAACTCTTCACATGAGGCAATTCAACATCAGCAATCAAGTTTTCAAGTTACTTTAAGTGAAATAAAAACAACATAACTGTAGATTTGCTACTCTGCTAAAAACAGAACTAAAACCAGACCATAAACAGACTTAAACTAGTCTAAATGTAGAACAAGAACTGATGTAAGCCAAGATTAACAAAGCAGATATGTAGCAGAACCACCAAAACAAAAAATAACCCCTTGACGACTAAATTATTTTCCTAAATAAAAATTGAATGGATGGATGATGGATGGATGTTTTTCCTTCAGTTAGACCTCAAAACAAGGATCAGTTGAATTCTTTTCATTAGCACGAAAAATAAAAAAAGTTTAAGGGTTTGTCGCATGCATGACCCAAAATTACCTATATTTGCAATTAAGTCACAGAATAATGCATTTTTCCAACTTGCCTTTTCATTATATTTTATCGAAGTACTGGTACTACATTTGTTTGTCAGCGAACAAAAAAGTATTTTTTGAGAGACACTTATTTGGAAAGAAACCCATCTATCAATACGATTAATTTTGAAAAGCCTGTTACGACCAAGGGGTAGGTAACAATTAAAAAGACCAGATGGAAAGAGACATTAAAATTGTAAGGTGTCTAAAATTTGGTTTGAAATTGACAGAAAATACAAAGTAATATTTAGTGAACAAAAATGAAATACAAACAGACAAATAAGCAAGTTTGTAATAATTATCATAACAAATGTTTCAACAAAAATCAACAAAAGGTTAGCGCTAACTGAACACAGCGATTATGAGACAATGGCGTGGAAAGGCAAACTGGACATGGAGCGGGTCCAACTGCTACAAGCGGCGGAACACGAGGCCTTTTATTGGACACGCCCTCTGCAGGTGAGCCGTCCGATTGGATGTACGAGGCAGAGGAGGCCAATCCTGGAGCGTGGGGATTGGACATCCTTCAGCCAATCTACTCCGGCGGCGGGGACATGCACAGAATACATAAAGGCAGAGAGAACACGGGAGCAACAAACTTATAAACGTAACAAAGCTATCATTGTTGCTGGTGACCTGTTGGCACATTGTCTTGTGTAATTACACCTAGTCTAAACGCTTGATTCTAATAAAAACATGGATTTTCAAATGCCTATAAAAAGGGAATGGATTAATGTGAAATAACAAAATGAAAGTAGACACTTGTAGGTCTCTTGATGTGCAACATGTCATCATTCCAGTTTCACAGGCTTTTTGTTTAAAATGAGCAAAAAGCTCTGTCAGGGAAGGTAGTGAGAACAGGCCTGGCAGTGAAAGAGTTAATTTACATTCATTAAGACCTTCAGGCCAAAAGAAGGACAATCCATAACCTATTTTAAGTTGAAGTCTGGACTCCTGTCACCAAGCTCCAGATGCAGGACTGACACCATGCAGTGTCCACTATTATGATCTTTTATGGCCGCCTTATGCATTTCTTACCATTGTTTTAGACCTAACACCCCTCTAGGGTGTGTAGCGTAACTGGAGGAGGGGTGTTAAAGGTTTGGTCTGTTTTTCTGGTAGAACAGGTTAAGAAAGTCCTTCAGCACATACATTAAGACACAGATGTTAGTCTCGTGGTCACTGCTTCACCTTCATCAGATGAAAAAGATCCTATGACGACCAGAAGCTTCCAGGAGGTTCGTCAGGTCTTCATCACTGGCTTTGAACCGCAGTATGACAACTGGGCCCCCGACTATGAGCAGGTAAGTGCTTTTGTGCAGCTTTACCACAATCACATCAGACGAGCGACATCAAATACAACCATATACAAACACTGTTGGTCATAAGGTGAACAAGCTCATAAAAAATTATTGTATTGTATAAGGCCTTCATACGTAGAAAAATAATGCCTAATTATTTAATTTTTGTGCAAAAATACAATTATTTATGCAACATTTTATTGCACAGATCCTGTGTATTGTGTAAAAATGCTATTAAGAGGGCTAATATGAATGATATTGCAGAGTGTCAAGGGCCAAAGCTGTTGCATCTAAAAAGTTTCTTTGCAATAGGAGAGTGATTAAATTGTATTTTATTAACGTGTTTAAGCAGAAGAAAATTATTTGATGTACTTTGATAGTCCTGTCAACCTAAAATATAATCATCTCTTTGTGGGCCAAATTAAACCCCCTGGAGTATTGGCCCCACGTTGGGCACAACTGCATAATTCCTACAACTCTGACAGCTTCATTCAGCACAGCCGCTCGAGCTAAAACTCACCAGACCAGTTCAGATAGACTTCCCTCACTTTGGGGTGAAAGAGCATTTAAATATCTTCTTAAATTCTTGTAATTCTTATGTATTCTCAGGCGGAGAAGTCAAATATTATGAGAAAACCTGGTTCCTTTTTACATTTATCTTTGTAAAATGTCTTTAAATGTAATTTTATGCACTTATCTCAACAGTAAAAAGAAGAAAAAAAAAACTTTTGTCAGTTTATTTGACGGTGTATTTACACAATAAGACTGTAGGACTGTTGTCAAAGTTACTTAGTTCTGCTTTAATATCAAACTAAGCCAGAAGTTTTAGTCAGTGCTGGGAAGCGTTTTTAAAGTAATTTTAAGCTGGCTCACTATACCCAGTGTTGGGGAGTAACGGAATACATGTACCGCCGTTACGTATTCTGAATACATTTTATGAGTACTTGTATTCCGTTTCAAACGAGGTATTCAGAATACAGTTACTTTTATAAAATCAATGGAACACATTGCATGCAAAATAAATGTAGACCCATTGTTAAAAACACCACAGAAAACCAATGCGTAATGTTTTCACAGCAGCAGCTTGACGCGCTGTCAGTCTGTGCCGCCCGCACTGCTTCACAGCCTTCAGGGGCACAGAAATAACACTGTCCAATCAGATCTGGCGTTGTATAGGGGCCTGCAGACAGACTGACCAATCAGATTGCCCCTTTATGGACAGGTACATTAGAAGTTTGTTGATGGTTGTCTCCGGTTGTATCATCTGTTCAACTTTTTCTGGACTTTATTTACGATAAAAAAAGAGAAGACGCAGCGTTTGGATAGTTCATATTTAACTACAGATGGGATTCGTTTTTCAAAGAGGAACAGTTTGTTTTCGCGATGAAAACTTTGGCGAAACTTTCACCACAAGTTCACCGGACTGTTAGCAAAGGATTTGTGACACAGGAACATGCTCTGAAGCTCACGGACGACACGATGAATGAACTGTTGTTGGACTAAACCCATGATGAGCACAGGCGTGGAAATCTGAAGTAAACTCCTCCTCTGGGCTCCGGTGAGTGCGATTTAAACAGCGCGTTGTGTTCAGAAGTTATTCTAACGCTTGTTTACGTGGAGATGCATTACTAGCATTACTTAACAGAAATAAGAATTAAGAAGAAACACAAAAACTTTGTAATTTCACGTTAAAATTAACACCTAATTTGCATTTCAAAATAAAAAGTATTCCAAGTATTCAGAATACAGTACAAAAATTTGCCAAGTAACGTAATACACTACAGAATACTTTTCAGACCAAGTATTCAGTATTCTGTAATGAAATATATTTACAGTATTCTACCCAATTCTAATTCTATTCTACCCATTCTACCTGGCTCTATCAGATGGAATCTCTCAATTTTTGAGATTTTCACAATATCTGAGGAATCTGAGTATTTCCTGTTAGCGTTAGCATTTGGACACAAGCACCATTGGTGAAGCATTCTCGGTTACAAAGTGTTATACATTCTAAGACTTTCACCACAACACACCATTCTCTACATTTATTCAGTTTAGACTGATGTAGTGAAAACACAATAAGAATAAATTAAACAGCAAGTACTCAGGTGTACATTAGTTAGCCATTTTAAATAGTGATGTTCTGAGCACAGATCCACATTGGTTTCAAGCACTTGTCTTGCAGGACTCAGTCTACTGCAGGGGTAACTTTGCAAGCTTCCAAAATATTCACCATTTGCTTTTAAAAGAAAACTGTGCCAGTATACTTCTAACAAAAGTTGATGACAGTAACTTTTAATGTCTTTAAAGAGAAACTAAACACAGAATCAACTTTTTTTCACTGTCAAACTATATGAGCTCAAAAATGAATTATCTACTGTTTCCAGGCTTTTTTTTTTGGAAATTTTGTGCAAACTCGCTCATTTTGCAGATATGTGTGCACAAACCGCAACTGTGCTGCCACCATGGTCACACACTGTCGGTGCATTTTTAGTTCACGCCGACGTCCAACGTGTTCTCATGGATTGCGTGTAAATACCACGCCATGACAAATTGTCATGACGACGCCCTCTGCCTGTTTGGGCGTGCAATTACACGCTAGTTTTTTCCGGCGTAGTATGAACACGCGATGTGGTTGAGGACAAACACAAGGTTTTTTGGGGGTTAACGGCTAAGTTTAGGTCTGAAGTTGCAAAAATAGGGAAGTTTAGGTCTGAGGCTTGGAGTTGGTAAGATTAGGATTATGTTAGTCTACATTCAGCATAGAAATGAATTGGCACAGAAACGCGTCAAATACACATGGAAAAAATAGAAATGGCGTTCATGTGACATGCTGTTTCAAAATTATTGACACCCTTATCTGTGAAAACAGGCTGCGACGTCACATCAAGTTGACGCGACAGATGAGCCGCCCCATAAACTCCTCCTTCTAACGTCGCGGCTAAGGGAAGCTGGAAAGCAGTCGCCCGCTGCGTCATGACATCACCAGTCGATTAATTTAGTTAGATAAATGGTGTGGTGTGAGGTGCGAAAGTGTGTAGGTTCGATCCTCGTTGCGATGTTTCATTTTTCTCATTTTCAAAAATACTCACTTGTTCACATGATAATATTGACGTGCAAATAAGCAACTAGACCTGTGCACAGCCTTAGAATTTCTCCACACAAAACTCGCATCACTCACAAGCTCGTTGTCCATATTTGGTGCTGTCAGTCAAAGTCTGTTCACACCACTGGACGTCTCTTAAAAGTCACCCAGGCATCTCCCATTTTTGCGAGCCTGTTTGGGGTTCAGTTGTGTTCGAATTTAGTCTCTGACAGCGCGTTTAGCTTCACTTTAATTAGTTCAGTAATGTTTGTGAATGACTCTGTTGCCCTCTGCAGGACCTCTCTCTCCTGGAGTACAAGGGTCCTGAATATCTCGTGACAGTTCTGATGCAGCACTTCACTGGAGACCCGGCTCACACCCGAGTCCTGGACGTGGCCTGTGGATCTGGGCTGGTCGCCAAAAAGGTCTAATCACTTTTAAAGCTTTAAATATGCTATAAACCCTATGAAAAGACCTAACAGTTAGTGAATGTGTGCATGCAGATGGTGAAGCTGGGCTTCAGGCAGTTCGTGGCGTCGATGCCAGTGAAGGAATGCTGAAAGAAGCAGAAAACACCAAACTGTACCAGGATTTACAGCTGGCTGTTCTGGGGAAGCAGCCCCTGTCTGTGGAGAAGGGTACTGCAAAACATCTTTTTCATAACAATTCGGCCTTGTCCACTTTTCTTGGCAGCACACCTTCGATTTAGCAGAAGTTAGTTACATTAGCTACTATTAATAAACAAAACGTTGCTTAGAGCGATTATCAGTCGACATCAGTTTCCACTCTACAGCTCATGTCGCCTACAGAAAGAGACACTGTACGTCTAGCTGGGCAAACTTCTTTGATAAAAACAACTAAATGGGCCAAGAGCAGCTGTTTTTACATACTGTATGTCCACGCGCCATATTATGCACACGCGCTATGACACGCAACTCGCCCTTACACCCTCTTTTCTGCTTTTCTCTCACAGCGTAAAGTGGACCGAAGTCAAAAGTTCAGCTTTGCAACTTAGTTTGCTGTGTATGTTTTGTGCCATTTAATCCTAAAAATCAAAGAGATAAGAGTGAGTGAGACAGCTGGCTGAGCAGATACACTTGTTTTATAGTGCCAAGGCATCAGCACATTGTCTGTGGCACTGAGGGCAGAGAAATCTTCACAGTTGACACACACGTGAGTTAAAAGGAGCTTAGCATGGCACAGAGAAGACGTGGGCTTGCAGTGGCACTGGTGCGCGCCAGCGAAAGGAAGGAAAGCTTCACAAACAGATACATAGTTCTAAAGTCCTGCTCTGCATAAAGAGCAACAGTTAGGCCCATATCTCTGCTTTGTGCGCAGAAGAGACTTTTTGGAGGAGCTCTTGTACTAACCTGTGCCATTGCGCTTTTATGCCACAAAGTTGTGAACACATGAATCCAATCGAGAGGCATCTGGCTGCAGTGCTGTACCCAGGAGACACATGCACAGGAAAATACCTGATATTTTTTATATTTGTGGAAAAAGCAAAGTAGAGACTAAATATTCACATAGTGTTCTGTATATGCATGCAAAGTAAAAAAAAAAACTGCCTGGTGTTGGTCTGCGAGTATGGAGCCTCTCGGTGCAGGTCTGCAGCCAGACCTTCCTTCGTGATACAATCTGTTGTTTGTTTTTTCATCCTCAGACTCGTTCGACGTGGTGACAGTGTCTGGAGGGTTTAATCCAGGCTTCATCCCAATCAGTGTAGTGCGAGAGCTCTGTGAGGCCACCAAGCCAGGTAATAACATCACAATACAACATTCTAGAGATCGATAATAACAATATTTAATGTGTATTGAAAACACACATTTTGCTTCTGTAAAAAGCAGGGGGTTGGTGGTGGTGTTGACAGTACGCTGTCCTTCCTTGTTGTTATGGTCATATTATTTGTTTGTTTCTAACAAAATATGTAGGATTTACATTTTAAGTTAAAGTGTGTGTTTATTAGGAAAATGTACAGTTAGAGATGCTTGTACCAGATTCTAGCGTTTACAGCCAATTTTCATCTGTAGCCCTGGGGAGAGAGGAGAGGAGAAAACCTACACAAACACAGGGAGAACATGCAAACTCCACATATAAAGGCCCCAGGTTGCCTAGCACTCAAACCCAGGCAATGGATTGTGTGTAATCTCATGGATTGTGTGTCTATCCCCCCAGCCTGTTCTCACAGATAAGCGTGTTAATACCACGCAATTTGAAACAGCGTGTCATATGAACGTAACTTCAATATTTTGCGTGTGTATTTTATGTGTTTCTGTCCCAATTCATTTCTATGCTGAATGTAACGACGTGTTATTATTCATGAAGACTAACATAATCCTAATCTTAACCAACTCCAAGCTCAGATCTAAACTTACCAATTTTTGCAACTTCAGACCTAAACTTAGTCGTTAACCCCCCAAAAAAACCTTGTGTTTGTCCTCAACCACATTACGTGTCCATATTACGCCAGAAAAAACAAGTGTGAATTGCACACCAAAACAGGCAGAGCGCATTCTCAATTTGTCATGGTGTGGTATTTACATGCAAGCCATGAGAACATGTTGATTCCACGCTATGTAAAACAGCGTGTCTTGACAATGCTTCTTCCTCTTCTTGTGTGTCTAATACATGCTATTTTTCTTGATGTCGGATAGGCACGTGTTTGTTTGAGAGCACACAGGAGGTGTTTTTCAAACACGTTTATTTGTGAGGACAGGCTGACCCGGGATCACACTGTGTTGATATGAGCAATAATATTTTACAATATTACATTTTTTTGTTTTTTACAAGTACTTCTGGCTGATTTGTTCTTACAGAAGAACATTTTCGCTTTAAAGCTGCAGTGCATAAATTATAAATGTTTTGTCATCAGATTTATCACTATGCATTTTCTTCTACTGCAGGCGGCCTGGTCTGCATATGCAGAGGGAACTACTCACGTCCTGAGTACATTTCTTATGACACAGAGCTGGAGGAGGAGCTGACCAAGATGGAGTCTGAGGGTCTGTGGACTCGACTCACAGACACAAAAGTCCCACGATTTGTGATAAACACTGAGACGGAAGAGCTAGAGCAGGATCCTGAGAAGAGAGACTATGTTCCGGGGACTGTCTATGTGTTTAAGAAATCCAGCTAAGAACAGAGGTGTGCCTGATGCTTTAGTTCTTGATGCTTCGAAGTTAGGTTCCAAAATGCCTTTGTGTTGTTTTTACTTTAAGATTGTGATTGGTTGTGATGCCCCCCCCCCCCCCCCCCCCCCAAAAAAAAAAAAAATCACATGGAATAGCTTAAATGTACACTCAAATACATTTTACTTCCTAACATAAATATCAAAGAGCCAAGGTTTCTCAGAAGAGTTGTTGTTAAAACATTATACAGAACCTGCACGTGCGAAAGGCAGCAAAAGTCATGTTTCCACAAGTAAAAACTGATCAGCTGACCTGAGAGAATGACGGGGCTGCAGCAGGTCAGGCAGATAGTGTGGGGCAAGACACAAAATAAAGAAAAACTATTTTAAAATCTATGCGTGAAGAGATAGAGAACCAGTGCAGAGACTTTAAAACTGGAGAGGTGTGTGCATTGCAATGATAAAAATTTTGTAATAAAAGAATAAAGTAAAATCTCAAATTGATGCAGAGTAACAGCATTTAGGCTTTTGGTGTAACAGGTAAAATAAGGATTTCGTTAGTATTCATAAACACATTTTTACAACCATATTTAGGCAAAAAAGGCGTGAAATCATACTAATCATACACTGTTGACACGTCCTGGTATGTAGCATATATATTCTCGTGAGATTGGGTTGGACAAAAAAAATGGTCCGCAAGTTTAAGAAGATTTAATGTTTGTGAGATTCCCTGACCACTGACTTCAGTTCTAGGTTTCTTATTTTTATTTCAGAGTAAACAAAAGAGAATGGCGCAATCAATCAAACATTCCAAGTTCAGGGTGGCTCCAAAACCTGCATTTATTAAGCATGATTACAGTGATTGCCACATAAATCTACATAGATTTGCCTGTAAAATAATGCTCTCTCAGGAGACTGTTGACTTTGGCAAAGACAAGGGCAACGACAAAGTCTAACACCAGCCTTTGTTTAGTGATTTAACAATCACAAGTAGACTGTTAAAGGTAAAAATGTTAAAGACGACTAATAAAAAGTTACCTCATGATGTCTGTGTTTTGTTTTTCCACATTAATAAATAACTTGTTAACTCATTATTGACTGCAACATTTCATCTGTTTTTGTGTAAATTACCTGTGCTGTAGAAATATGTGTAGAAATAGCTTTTTAAATTTTGAAATCAGAAAAACATTCATAATGCAATCATACTTCTTATGAAACAGATTCATTTGCATCGATGAAGTTTTTCCCGTCCAAACTTTTCTCAAAACAGGCTCGGTCCTAATACACACTACACACTTCACTGAGGTGTGCGTTTTGAGACAGTACCCACATTTATTCGTGTTATTAAACTGCTGCTAAAATCACAAAGTCACAGCTCAGTTTAATTTGGATCATTTGCTGAATTTGCCTCAAACTAATCAGAATAGTGTTTAAAGTTTTCATCTTGCTGTTACACATATACGTATATTTAAAATACCGTCACTTAAACTGTTGCAAAGGCTGAAGCATCGTTTGAATTCATATCAGTGCAATGCATTGTGGGCAATATCCACTTCTGCTCAGTCCACTTTTATCATCATCTAGATTACTCTGTTCTTGTTCTCCCGGATGAGCCTGTTTCTCTCTGCTAATGGAGTCTGGCTCTACAGACTTAAACTATGTTTGCAATTGTCCAACACGTTGTCACAAGAAGGCATACATTTACCACGACACAAAAACACCGTATTTTGAGCACGATTTCAGGCGTTTTTTGCGTACTTATGTTACGCCGTTCATTTAGCACGATATGAAAAAGCTTAAAAATGACAAGAGTTTTGGTTGAAGCCATGGGGACATTCAAGGGCTTCAAGTTTTCCTAAAATGGGTAAGGGTTGGGGTGAGGCTTGGGTAGGTTAAGATAAATATTAATTTATTATTGGTATTTTTATTTTTATATTAAAGAATTTGTGCTTTTTTTGTATTCTGTGCAGCACTTTGGAGACTTTGTGTTGTTAAAATGTGCTATATAAATAAAGTGGATTGGATTGGATAAGAATCAGGATTCGTTAATATTTAAGAACACATCTTAACAACCACCATAGAAATGAACTGGGACTGTACCATAATTACGCAGGACAGCCGTGAACTCGTGCTAATCATACCTAATTTACATGTTGAGAAATGTCGTGTTAAATGTACGCTTTCTTGTGAGATCGGGCTAAAATTGTCACTTTTATAGAGAGATTTTTAGGGGATATATACATAGGGGATGCACGAGCACCCAAAATGCAGAAAGAACCACAGCTGATTGACACAAGCTGTAGCAGCAACATTAACCAGCGCTGTAGCTAACTACAAGAGTTAAGTACTGTCTCAAGCTTCAGTAGCCAGACGTCTGTTACACCGGTTCATACAGGATCAAAACAGTTAGCTCTTGTCTCATTTAGTTGTTTTTATCAAAGACGTTTCCCCAGCTAACTGCACGAACAGCGTCTCTTTCTGCACATGCGGAGTAGAGCGGAAAGTGCGTCAACCGGTGATCCCTCTACAGCCTGTCCGTCCATGGCAGTGGATCTCTCCTTCACTGTGGTTTTGGTCAAGATTTCTCTTTTTCCCATTTTTTGTTTGTTTTTGACTTTTTCCTTGCTGAGAAGGAGGATGCTCTGGGACTATTTGTTTTGAATGCTTGACAATCTGTTTCAATGTTTGATTTTCTAACATTGGTTTTGCTAAAACATTCCTGTGAAGCCCTCAAAGGCAGCTGCTGTTGTTGTTGTGACTTTTGATTCTAGAAAAATAAACGGACTTGAATAAAGCAATTATAAAAAAAAAACTAAAAAAAAAAAACATCTACTTCAAGAATGCATTGTTTTATGTAAGTTGGCATAAGGTATATTATGTCCAGCTTCTTTCCAGTGTTAAACTTTTTTAGTTACATTTAATCAACTTTGTGTTTTCCACTTAAAAAAGTATTTGGTAAATGCAGCACTTTAAGGTTGTATGGAGGATTTTCAAAAAATGTTTGTTGTCAGTCTTGGTCAAAAACAGTTGCGTAGATTTGTAACAGCATTGTATTTATGCTAAACAAAAAAAGAATTATAAAAATATAAAAGCTGTGGACATGATAAATCCAGTAAAACCATGACCAATAGATAACGAGGTACCTCGATATCTATTGGCCTGTGAACCTGTCAAGCAAACCCTCAGTGTTCCTAAGAAACTCATTGGTCCCAAAAAAAAAAAAAAAAAATCAGACTGCTGAGTACTGTCTGAATAGTATAATAAAGTACTTTAGTTCTCTTCAGGGCACTAAAGTACTTTATTATTCAATTCAGGTATGTACATCATTATGATGTACACACCGTCACTTTTTCTTTTATAGACGTACTGGTCCATCTGGAAGTCAAGGTTGGTACCTCCCAAATGAGTCCCTGCAGCCAGGAAACTGAGTACATCTTCCTCCTTCATTTGAAGGACATCCAGACCTCCGGACATCGTGACCGCTTTCCCTTGAGCAACGAGTTACTCTGATTGGCTGTTCTTGGGTGGTCCTCTCACTTTGCTGTTTGCAACTGCGACTTCAAAACTTCCTAATACAAACAAAAATGAATACATGTCAATAGGCTACTGTATCACCATACGTTGAAGGATTTGTCAGAAGAAGCAGATGAATTTCAAACCGAAACCCTGTTTGCAGAGTGAAAATCATGTACCACACCTTTAATGAATCATATTTGAGCGCTGTATTCGCCTCTGCTCTGGTCGTGACCCTGTAGGCCACCAGCAAAGTGAAAGTGATGACTTAAACATGCCTCTCACCTCATTGTCCCAGACAAAAGCATTACTGCGGTCTAGTTTAGCATTGCTAATTCACAGCTAACGGCAGCCGAATGCTAATGAGCTGCTCCTCTGGGAATTAGCTTTGTGCTGGTTCAAGTTCACTGTTACCAATTTACACTCAATCTGCTTAAACAGGGAAATTAATTCAGATGAAACGACAGAACATTCTTAACAGGTTTGCACAGTTACATGCTTATTTAGCCGTTTTCTTCACCAACAAAGAGATAATGTTTTGCTGCAGTTTGAACGCACCAGGTCAGCGTTAGAGAATCGAATGTTTGACGAGCTGTGTTGAGATGTAAGGAAATGTAAACCGCAAATACAGATTCAGAATACTTATTTAGTTTTAGTCACTCTTTCATTTGTTTTGGTTTTCAGAATACATTTACTTTAGGGGCTGCAACAAGTTAATTGATTAATGATTATTGAATTAATCGTCAACTAATAATTCTTAACTGGTCTTTATAGTTTTCAAACAGTCATGAATTGAAAAAAATTGGGCAACAATGACAGAAAATTTGCAACCCAATCTTATATATGTCAATGTTATAAGTAAACACAAATTTGATCTTCATTTGAGTAAATGTGACTAAAGTCAAATAATTCTGAAAATTAAACTAGCCAAAAAATGTGTTAAAAAAAAAGGGGTAAAAACATACTTTTTTGTACATTTTGACGTTTCGTGGTATAGAGGGATTATCGGTCGACATCACTTTCCGCTCTACTGTGCATGCTCCATGAAGAAATATACACTGTCCATCTAGTTAGCTTGGGAAACTTCTTTGAATAAAACAACAAAACGGGACAAGAGCAGCTGTTTTGATCAATTATGAACAAAAGTGACAAGACGCCTGTCTCCTGAAGCTTCAGACAGTGTTTTTTTGCTTTCGAATTTCATTCACACATGTTAAATTAGCAGCCTAACTTTTGTTTTCACACAGTGATAAACTCTTGTAGTTAGCTGACAACAGCCCTGGCTCGAGTTGTTCTCCAGCTTGGTCAATCAGCTTTTTCTGCATATCGAATGTGCGCATGTCGATAAACAAATGATCCCTCTGCATCTACATTTTCACCGGAGACTGGGTTGATTCTCAGCCTTCAAAATGTTCATTCCAATGTGTTTTAAACTTTTTTCACAGCTGCTATTAGCGAGACGTGCCGGTATGCTAACTGCAATTATCCACAACGTTAACAACAAACAACTCTCACCTACCTGTAGAAGAGATGGGTGAACAAACGAGACATTATAGACGTTATACACGACATTGCAGACTCATTTTCACCTGAATAAATACATTTACAAAATGTCTGTGCTAGGCAAATTGATTTGAAGTGATTTTATTGTGACAAAAATCAAGAATAGTGTCTTTAATGGGTGGAGTTTAGGCGGTTAGCTTCACTTTAAGGTGGCTCATTAGTTTGCAGTGAACAGCTTAGGGCACATCTCGTATCTCTGGTTTGTTGTGTAATGTTAGTCTTTGATGTGGAATGAACAGGGTCGGTCGGAGACAAGCGATTTCACAGTCATATGTAAACTGTGGACGAGAACTAAAGAGATAAACAACAGCCAGTGGACACAGATAAAATGATAAAGCTTAACAGCCCATTCAAGCTTACAGGCAAATGTTTCAAAATAGACTGTAACAAGTAAAGCTAAAAGGATAGGCTGTATAAGATGTCACAACTTAAAAAAAAAGTCTAATACCTGTTACAAAAGTCTGCTTCATTACAGTGAGCAGGCGCCTCTCCAGAGATCTGACTTTTGACGATTTGGCCTGAAAGTGTCACTAGCTCGTCTTCACAAAGATAAGTTAAAGTTGGGGTAACTAACTTTTTTAGTAATAAATTAGTAACCGTTGTGCCTTCAGTTAAATAGTTAATGGTAATTGTACCTCTTAGTGAAAAACATGAGACCACTGAAAACTGTTTGAAATGAATAATAAAGAATTTTAGTTTTCATCAGCAGCCGAATGCTGCGCTCTGATTGGCTGTGCTTGGGTGGTCCTCTCCAGTTTCACTTTGCTGTTTGTAGAAAGTGTTTTTTCAGCCATAATTGCAACTAAAATGAAAGTGTCAAAGGATTTATTAGAGGAAATTGTCAGATTGAAAACTTAAATTGTGTTTGCAGCGTAAAAATCAGCAACCTCACCTTTAATGTTAATGTGGCTATACCAGCAGTTTGTCAAAGCCTGATCCCATTAGATTTCAGAAGCTAAGCAGGGTGGGCCTGGGCAGTACTTGGATGGGAGACTCTGGAACTTCAGGAGCCACAGTGGGGCAAACAGAAACTCCTTAGGCATAACACTTCACTCACACTTCACTTTGCCACTGCCGGAGTAGCTTCCACTACCAAGAGTGGAGTGATATGAAAATGCAATCATGTAATAAGAATAATGCAAAAAAAAAAAAAAAAAAAGAAGCATCTTTGAGAGTCATGTAAAGCACTATATAATCCAATGCATTATTTATATTAACAAAGCATGGTAAACAATATCTCCAGAAAAGATGATTCTCCACTAAAATCTCACACAGTGCAGCTTTAAAGATGGGGTAGCTACTTTTTACACTGTAAAGACCTGAAGTAGGTCCAGCTAGTTCCTAGCTCTCACAAATCCTTAAGCACATGATATCATTGTACATGCATTTTTTATTTATTTATTTGGTCTGAAATTAAGCCTTCAAAACATTTTGTAGAGAGCAAAGTGGGACTGGAGGTGACCACTCAAACAAAGCCAATAAAAGTATTGCATTTACAGTCCACTTTAAACTGTAAAAGGCAAAGTTTACTCATTCACCACTATAACATTTTGCTACCCCAACTTTAAGCAAGAGATTGTCCGAGAATCTTTGAGGATCCAACAATGTGTTCTCATGGTTTGTGTCTGTTTCACGTCATGATGACACTTATGTCTTTTTTTAGTGTGTTTATTACGTGCCCATTTTGGCGTGGCATAGACATGTAATCTGTTTCAGGACAAATGGGAGGTTTTATTTGGGGTTGACGGCTAAGTTTAGGGCTGAAGTTACAAAAATGGGTAAGTTTAGGTCTGAGTCTTGGAGTTGATTAAGGTTAGGATTAGGATTGTGTTAGTATTCTTGAATAATAGCCCGTCTTTACAAGATTTGCAACGATCGAGCTTTTTCAGTTTCTGATACCGATTCCAATACTTTGTCTGCCGATACCCAATATCAACCGAATCAAAACCTAAAACATTTGTCATATAGTGTTATGTAACTTATTTATACAGCAAGCCACAACTTAGTCTGAATAAAATGTCCAATAATATGAAACGTTCTGGATCATTATGTCTCATTTTGCCCAAAGACACAACTATGATATCGGCTGAACTGATATAATGGAGTCGATACCCAATCCAGCAACATTTTCTGTATCGATACCGATATCCGATCTCAGTATCAGATTGGTGCATTCCTAGTCTTTACATTCACAATAGAAATGAACTGGGACAGAAACATGTGAAAACCCCACATGTAAAATAGATATCGGGTTCATATGACTCGCTGTTTCAAATTGTGTGGTATAGACACACATGTGAGAACAGCCTGGATCACAATCAGGTGAGGTTTTTCCGTGTCAAGATGGATTGCTAATATTTTTGAGACATCTTGATTACAATATCCAAAGAATATTAATTCAGTCTCTCAGAAATGAGCTAAAACATGCTTTTAGGCTTGTTACTTGAGGCTTACCTATCAGACAAATGGATAATGGCTGTAAAATTATTTCCAAGTTAACAAAAATATCAACTTCATCTCCTTATTTGAAAGCTTACAAAGTACCTTTTTTATTTTTCATTTAAATAAACCTTTTATTATAGCATTTTTTAATAAACAATATAATCAATGTTTAATTTATGCATTTCTTCAAAACAACATTCAAAATTTATAGTGAAATTCAATATATAGTGTCCATCCCGATGTACAAATGCATTATTTTGAGTTTTGATTCTTGTTCTAACGTTGCTTTCTTGTCAAAAACACAGCTGGAGTTAGTTCTGTTGTAAAATACTATTCTTTCTTCTCTGAGATCTTAGTGAAGTAAATGTAAGTAAAGTAGATGGAGCGTAAAACAACACATTAAAACATATTAAAAACCTACTGTCTTTTCTTTGTCTGAACCCAATTCAAAGCCATTTTTCTTCCTCAGGAGTCTCATTGTGAAAGTCTTTATGTTTCCACCTGTTTCATACAAAACAAAAGAAATCTGGGCCACGTTTTAAAGCCAGCGCAGTCTTATACCTGGATCATGGTTTATTTTCAGCACAATCTCGGCTTTGGATTGAGATTCCTGCTCCCCGATTGGCCGGACGGCGCGGCGGAGAGGCAGCGGTGCATGATGGGAACTCTCTGAAGACTCACAGGAAGCGCAGATTGATGAGGTTTATTTAGAGACGGCTCGAGCGCAGAAACAGAAACATGTCGAGGAGAGAGCTTTGTAATGGGATTTGAGTTGAGGCGAATCAGGCGCTGAGCAGGAGACAAGATGGAGGAATGAACAAAGACGTGCAACAAGTGTAGGGCCTGTCAGTTACATAATACGAGCTATTTATCTGATGATATTTCAGTGTACTAATGCAACAGGAGTTTTCACAAATATCAGACTTCAGTGATTTTGTCACATCCCAGTATGAAGCTAGAAGTGCATATGACAGCCTAAAACAAAAAGAAAATGTAGTGAAGATGATTATATTGAACTCTTTTCCTGCCAATCATGAAAACTTCATTACACGACCAACCATTGTCTGCTAATGACGTTTATTTCCATCTTGGACTTTTATTATATTCGGCGATAAATGGCTCTCTGATGCTTGTGCTGTTATTTGTTTGCCTGACCAGTCAGTCCCTCCTACATTCTGTTACATTCTGTTTGAATGCAGAAGGGTCTGAAACCGGAGCCTCGGCCAATAATTTCCCCGTCCAATGTTAGGACGATCCAATCAAGCACAGCGATTCTGACACATCACACTAAAAAGTCGGAAGTTGCTTGCAAACCTGCCTGTTTCTAAGTTACTTTTATTGATTTCAATTGTAAAATGGCTGTATCTTGTGAAGACACTGCACTAACAGGCAGGGGTTGAAGTCTAAGCCTGGAGCTTTTTGTTTAAATTTGGATGAAGATAGAAATCGTCAAACATGCAGGAGGAAGAGAGTATGGATCAGATAGCATTCATGAGCTTTTCCAAATATCTTGCTTTGTATCGCCTAAAAGATGTCCTACTTCCAGGACAAATGTTTTGAACATGCACTAGAAGCATCCACTGCTTTCTTTGCCAAAAAAATAAGAAAATATGTGAGAATTTGTCCGTTTTGCGCTCCCTAATGCCGTACACAGACTTCTGGCTCCATCAAGAGTACACTCGTGATCATGTGACGTAAGTGCAAATGGTCAATATGACGTTGTTAACTTGGCAGGCTGGCTCCGCCTAATGTCTCATCTCAAATTAATTTCACACCAGCTACAAAAGCAGATATGCAGACAGTTCCCAAAAACCAGGAAGTATTATCAGCCAATCAGCAAACAGAGCAAAGAAGTAGGCAGAAAATTAATATGACGATTTTCTTGGAGCAGATCGCTATTGGATTTTATCACGATTCATGTGGACTGTGTATTTTCTTAGGTACAAATATTTGTTTGTTTGTTTTTTAGAAAGTTCCTACTGTCAAACGTTGACCAGTGTTGCCAGATTTTTTAGAGAGAAACAAACAACCAAGCCTTAGAGGATAAAAAGTTACCAAAATAATCAAGTTTCCTACAACTGTTAGCCATGAAATGTGCTTAAAACTAATGTTTCAGTCATAAATGGAGATGTTTTTGTAAATCAGACCTTTTCTGATTTCAAAGTGCAACCGAAAACCCACCACCTTCAAAATTCATCAGAGACTTTAACAAAAGAAGCCCAAAGTCGCTATAAAGAAGTGGACTTGGCAACTATGAGGTTAAAAAAGTAGGTTTGAAAAAATAGTCTGTATTTCAACAAACATACATTAATGACCTTCTGTATGTAAAACTGAATGACCAATCGCAGCTCAAATTATTTTGTTATACTAGTGTTAAAATGAAAGTGCCTGCATTGGCGAGTTATATGTGTGTTATTTATAACCTAAAGGCGTTTGTAGCATGCGTTCTTATCTGTATTTACATTTAATAAAGGTGAGAGGAAAGTCTTTCTCACAGATGAAAAAAAAGACAAGTGAATGTGTGTATACTTACTAAACCAACAAATATTCAGCAACACAATGGGTTTTCTATGCAACATGGCTGTTTCAAACCAAAAAAAGTCCTAGAAAAACCCATCTCAGAGCGAATCCTGGATGTATTTGTAGCTTGTGTTTCTGCGGCTGAGAGCTAACAAGGACCGAGCCACCAGCTAAATCTGATTACTGAACCTTATCTACAAAAAACACGCTCTTTTCTCCATCAACACAAGCCAATGGGCCACGCGCTTATTTTTGGCCCGGCTGCAGATTAAAGATGAGATCGACGATAAAACGCTGACTCGAAAGCTACAGGAAAAAACGTATTAAACTCGCCGACGTCTTATCTGCATTTTATAAAGTCATTTAAAGGTTCCCTGTTTCTCTAATGTAGCAGTAATTTTCTGAAGATGTGATAAGATCAGAGGGGAGATATTGACTGCTGCAGCAAGACGAGGTTTTTTGGCAGAAGTAGAAAATAACACAGGGAATGGAAGTTTAAATGACTTTTTGGGACAAACTTTTCACTGCAGAATACCAGTTCAGATTGTGTGTTATGAACTTCAGTTGTGGACTCCAACCATTTCAAGTTATTTCTGGTGACGCCCGCTATGTGAGAGTGGATTTGAGATTATCATTGACCTCTGCTTAACTATGGTACAACTCCTGATGTCTTTTCAGGGAAGCTCTGGAGGAATGGAGAGGATCAAGTTTTTCAGTGATACAAATGGATGAACCAGTCATATCCACATACTGTAGCATTAGTTTAGAGCAGAGGTTTGTATGATGATATAAATTGTTCTTATTTTTTTCTTAATACATAGTGTAATTGTATTAATAATAAAAAAGGTATAGAGGGATTTTAGTTCGACGTCACTTTCCGCTGTACTTCGCATGTGTTATGCCGAAAGAGCTCCTCTCCATCTGCTACTAAGGGGAAACTTCTTTGAATTAAACAACAAAACGGGATGACAGCTAGCTGTTTTAATCAGGTCTGAACCGGTCTGTCAGACGTCTGTCTCTTCAAGCTTTTCTCGCCGTTTTTTCCACTCACTTCAATGTAACATTTACTTTTGTTTTCCCACAGTGATAAACTCTTGTAGTTAGCTGACAACAGAGCTTTTTCGACTTGTTTCTACTGTTTGTGTCTATGTGGGTGTGCGCGCATCGCCCGTGTTGATAAACACAAAATCCCTCTATAAGGCATGTTGTAAAATCATTTTAAAATCAAACATTCTTAAGGGCCCCAAAACCAAGTCTAGGTCTGCCCCTGTAAACCTGGAAATCAGAAGCTGTGACGAGACTGTCCTTTTGTCAGAACTGGACTTCTGTTTTATGCTATTCTTGCAAATGTAAAAGCTCCAAAGATACTTTGATGATTTCTGCATTGTGCCGTTATGTGCGCATTGAGTTTTTATTCTTGTATGTTTTATTCAAATACAATACACAGTATGATATAGTTTTCATGCACATTAATTAGGAGCAAGATGACTTGTACCAATTTCCACAGACGGCCATTGCTGGTTGAGCTTGGATCAGACTTGGCTTGTACTGGTCTTCAGAATCAGAATCATTTATTGTCCTTGTTTAAAGTTCTTTTTGAAACACTTTAGCAAAAACATACAGGGTACATCTTTAAATTATTTTATTTTTTTAATGCGGGATGTCTTGCTGTGACTGACATATTGTGTGTGTTTTTTGCCGATTATAACATTGTACAAAACCTGTCCGTATCTAAATTAGACTTGTGCTTCTCTGATAAATAAAAGATAAATCCCCAGGTATTAAAAAGTGAAACATGATTAACATATTTCCTGTGTGTGGCGCGGTTGAACAGGTGCAGAGCAGGATAAGGAGCACTCGAAGCAGTGAAGTGCTATCTCTGTCTCTCTACGCAGATTTTTGGATTCGGGCGTCTTCTTTTTTTTATTTAAGCACATATTTTAGCTCTTTTCCATAGTCAAGCATAATGAATGGCCTCCAGACTCCTGTTTACACACTGGGGCTGTAACGCGCTGGTTCAGCAGAAGAACACAGCGATAAGACCAGGCAAAGTCTCCGGGGCTTGATCAATCTGTTCAACTCTCCAAAAGACCTTTCAAACGCTTAGAAAATGGTTTGTTGGGTTAAAGAGTTGAAAGCACGCGCTGTCAAAGGCAACGCCAAGCCCCAGTCCTAAGCTTACCCATTTTAGTAACTTGAACTTCAACCAAGACTCGTTTGTAACATATATACCCATAAAAGTCATTGAATCGTGCTCATCAAGCTATTTTTGTGTTGTGGTATGTATACGCTTTCTTCTGATACTGTGTTGAACAGGCGGCTCACATGTGTTTGGTGTGAATGAGGTTGTCAGGAGTTAGAAGAGCTCGGAGCAGGTCATGGAGGTGAGTTTTAAAAGACTTCAGTGTCTGCGTCGACATCTGCCGTATACACTGCAAAAAGTGAATTTGAAGTGTAAAAGTGCTTCATTCTAAGATTGAAACCTCACATTCAATCGTTTTGAGTAATTTAAGCTCGGTTTATTCTAGATACATAGATCATTTTTATTGTTTAAAACAGTTTTTAACTAATTTCAAGACATTACTTTTTGTTTCGAGCCAAATTATTTGCCAATGGGACAAGAAAATGATTCTTATACCATTGGCAATTTTTGTTCTTATTTTAAGCCAAATTCTCTTATAACTAGTGTTCAGAAACACCTTGAAACAAGTGAAATATTCTATGTTACATAAGAAAGTAAATCTTATCAAGTTCATAGGACTCAATTTCAGGTTAAGATTCTGGATCCAAGTCACTTTAAGCAAGTCTAGATATACTGTATATTTTTTGATGCATGCGCAGCTGTTTGAGTGGCTACCTGCTACTGGCAAACCAGTCAATCAGTGCAGCGGAAAACCAAAAATAACAAATACAGAAAACAGTAATGTGCCAAGCATGGATTGTTATTTGTATGGGTTCAAACAGAACGTACGTTTGAAGGAGAATAGCTACTATTTAAACAGAAAAAAAACAAAATGGAGTAAAGTTGGAGCAACCACACTACAAAGCCAGTACTGTGACGGGAAAAAAAAAGTTTGGCTTAATCTGTCAGGTATAGGGTGACCAACTGTCCTGCTTTTGGTTGTACTGTCACACCATTTTGGCTCTTGTCCCGCGTGTCCCGCTTTTTCACCGTTGATCGGACATGACGATTACAACAATTTGGCGCCGCGTTAAAACCTGAATTTGAGCATCTGGTAAAGTCTATGTTTGTGCGCGTTCGTGTGATAAGAAGCACCGTATGTCAATCAAAAGTCTACGCCCACCGTTTGTGAGAGAAACTTCTACGCGCTGCCAGCGAGGGAGAAAGGTGAATGTTGTGCATGGAAAGGAACCAAACTTTGGCCAGCAATGAAAAGTTTGCAGGTACATTAGGGATCAGATACACTCATGGTCAGCAGAGGAAGACACTGAAAGAGCAGTGCAGTCTGAGTAAAATGTGCTTCTCCATCAGCCGGGAAGGGGAATATGACCTAAAACTACGTGCCACACACCAAAGCTCATCAAAAAAAGGCACAGAGCAAGAAAATTCTACATAAATGCAAATTTTATCTAAAGACCAAAATCAACATTCACCTGTTCCAAACATAATGTTTCTACAAATAATACATTTTTGATTAGAAAAAAACAACAAAAAAAACAACAACATTTATTTATTTTAAAGACCTTTTTTTTTTTTTTTAATTTCAAAATGTCATATGTATCTGTAGGCTATAGTCTATAATCAAACAATAGTGTTTATTTTAGATTAAAACAGTATATTTAGTTCAAAACAGGTTTATTATTTAAATTATACTAAAAAACAGACAAGTGGGCGGGGATAGGTGGTAGGTGATGACAGGGCTTTTCTGAGCACTCAATCATCAGCTGCTGGACAATACAAGATTACTAAAACATGTAGGAATCATTCTAAATAAAACTTAAAAAAAATAGTAATAATAATGAAAGAAGGCAGGTTAGAAAATAGATTTTACATAATAGCTAATAATTCCTTGTTTATTATTGTATTTTTTTGTAAGTTTAGAGACAAACTGAGACTGATTTATCCCAGAATGGCTACAAATGTTCCAAGAAAAATAATTCTGTGTGAATAGGTCGTTATTCTCAGAAATGGGCCTAATTAGAACAGCTCGGGGGCCATACTTGGCCTCCTGGGCCACAGTTGGCCATGTCTGGTCTACATCAAAAGACCCTGAGCTCACGTCCCAAATAAACCTGCTGGAATCCATCAGCCTCTGTGATGTCTTTGTCTCTTCTCTTATCGACCGCTCGCATGAACACTTTGTGAACATGACAGCTCCCCAGAGACCGGCCGTATAATAATCTGAACGTTTCCTGTCAGAGCGCTCCAGCCGGGCCGCTAAAGCCGGAGGGGTTAAATACCTCACTGCAAATGTGTTTCTATCGACAGGTGCAGTATCGATCGCACATCGAACAGCTGTGTGTTAGCCCGTGAGCTCTGACAGCGGAGGGAGGGGCGCCAGGTAAGTGGATTTGTATCGCCTCAGAAGCTATTTTTCTCCACGGTCTTGACTGTTATGAGTGAGTAATCTGTGCCTCTAGTGGGTTTCAGATGACTTCACTCTCATAAAAGACTGACACGTTTGTAATTCTGATTAAAATAGACTGCTAGAAATTAGTTAAGCAAAATGACACACTATGATCTCATTCTCTGAATATGTTGTATTCTTATATTTCTAGAAATACATGTTGATTTATAGAGGTTATTGAGATGGAATCACAGCATTGTAAATGTCAACAGTGAGTGGAAAAAAAATGCATGAGAGCCAATAGTGAGAAAAAAACATTGTCCTTTCTTTGTATACATTTTTTTCTTCTTCCCATTTAAGAACGCAGGCGACTAATGCCTGTCCCAGTGACTTTGGGCCTTAGGCGGTTGAACACATAGAGACAAAAATAGAAAGACAATTTGTAAGTGTAATTTTTCTTTTTCCTGAAATGTCATATTTACAGGTATTTCACCATCTAAACGACTAATAGATTTACTGAAGAACATAATTGACAGAATAATCAGTTGCTAATATGGCTGCAGCTCTTCATGAAAACTCCACCCAGAAACATCCTGAGGTACTGATTTGTCCTGACCCCAGACTCAAAATTTACAGTTTCCTTTTTGGCAGCCCAGTTTATCTTATAAAGCTTGTGAAGACCTTTAATCTGTGTGAAACAGCCAGAAGTTTTAGCAAATGTTTTCATTTCATTCTGAATGCCCTATCTTCCAGTGCACTGCAAAAAAGAAAAATCTAACTTAGATAAAATGACTTGAATTGAGCCTATTAATCTTAAAAGACTAATTTTAAGATTTTTTTCACTTAATAAGACCGAGTATTACTAAGATTATTTGACTTGCTTTATGATATTCTATCCTGATTTACCTTATTGAAATATAAAAACGTATTTTAAGCTAATTTGTAGGCTACCAGTTTTAAACCATAATTTCTTGAATCAAGAAAAGATTTGCTTAAAAATCGTATCCGGAGTAGTTGAAACTAGCATTTTCTGCTCAAAACAACTACTGTAGGTTAGTCAAATTTTCTTCCTGCACTGGCAGATTATTTCACTTGAAATAAGACATTTTTATCCTGAAAATATGCCAAATTTTCTTATTTTTTAAAGTCCTTTTTTGACTGAGGTGCTAAGCTTCATGGGAAACACATTTTTTAGGCAAAGTTGATTCCTGTTTAAGGTTATTGCAGTTTGCATTTTCCTAACTGAAGAGATAGTCTAAATAGTTTATAAAGTTTGTAGTCATAACATGTCACTTTTTTCCAGTGATCTTATTATGCTGGCAGACGTGCTGGAGGGAAGTATCTCACATCAGACTTACGGTCTAGTCCCGCACCTGAGACTAGTGCGCAATAACTAACTCCACCCACAGAAACATTTCAAACGCTGCAGCAAACTCAATGAAAACCATTGCTAAAGGTAAAAGAGGGGGCTCACAGTGGAGAGCAGCAGTGTGATTAGTTTGACAAGGTGTTTGTACTTAGTGTCAGTGGCGTGCTGGAATCATTTTTCAGCCCGGGAAAATTAGATCTTAGATTGGCCCATTTGTTCTTTGAGTCACATGATTTAGTAGGTAGTTGGATGGTTAGGAACTGCGGTCAAACCTTTTGCTTTTTCTGCACCCACATTTGGGTCCCGCTCAGGAAACCTCTCTCTTGATTTATTTATTTTTTAAAATCTTTTAACCAATATCTACTCCAACTCTCATGCATTCTCTTCTCCAGTAGTAAACTACTTAGTTTTAGTCACGACATGGTCATAGTCCGGACTCAGCGCAGAGCTTTCCTCCTCCTGACCTCTCCTCTGCTCCACAGCAGTGCACGCTCACACACACACATTTCTGACCCAGAAAGACAAACTTGTGTCCGAATCTTTTGTCAAGTTTTATCTGGATTTGTTTGTTCATCAGCTGTTTTTGCTTGTAACTCCGAAAATATACAACAGATTTACTTGAAACAAAGTTTGGCTGAGAGCTTATGGGATGTGGAACATGTTTTTTGGGCTCCAAATGTGTCAGTAGTTCACATAGACTTGAGGCAGCAGCTGGCTCCGCCCATCCCATCACAGTATGCACATTTGTCTGCTGCAGCTGTACGAGCCGGGCCTCTCTCTCTCTCTGTCTGTCTGTGACTCTCTGTTATCCTCTCTTAAACCACGGAATCCACCCGCGCAAAAGTCATGCGGCCCACCGGGAGACATCCCAACTCTCCCGATTAGCCAGCACGCCATTGCCTAGTGCTCAATTTTGAGCACTAAGCAATGATTTAAACACACAGTTGCACAGCCAATAAAAGGGCTGTCAGTATCAATGTGTTCTCATGGATTGCATAAAATAGCACGTCATGACAATTGTTATGTTATGTTATGATGACGCCCTCTGCCTGTTTTGGCGTGCAATTACACACTTGTTTTTTCTGGCGTGGTCTGGACACGCCTAGTGGTTGAGGACAAACACGAGGTTTTTCAAGGAATTAACGGCTAAATTTAAGTCTAAAGTTACAAAAATGTGTAAATTTAGCTCTTAGGTTTAGAGTTGGTTAAGTTTAGGATTAGGATTGTGTTAGTCTTCATGAATAACAACATGTCTTAACATTCATCATTGAAATGAACTAGGACAGAAACGCGCCAAATACACACGCACAAAATAGAAGTTGCGTTCATATGACACGCTGTTTACAATAGTGTGGTATTGACACGCTTATCCATGAGAACAGGCTGTCAGTATCCATGTGCGGGAATTGAACTTGTGACTTTCTTGCTCTAAGGCAAAAGTAGGCTATTAGTCACTAACTGTGCAGTTTGCCTGTAATTTGCCTTTAAATATTTACAAGACAATTTCATAAATGTTTTTATCAGACTAGACACAAGTAACAACAAAAACACATATTTGTTGTTAAATCAAATCAATAGTCGACTTTAAAGACTTCACAAGATTGTTGAAAAAGCAAATAAAACGTTAAAAAATCAAAAAGTTAAACCATCAATAACACATAAGTGGATTGTTCAACATTTTTCTTTTATATTACATTAATTCAAATCTTGTGACGTCTCTAGAACAGAACCTATAACACCAGCACACGTTTGTATCTGACTGACCCGCTGCCTGTTTGGATCTGGAGTGTAGTAAACCCTCGTTTTCCTCTTGTTTTATTCAGAAGTTGCCTGTTTGTGTCTGCCTCCCAGCGCCGCTCAGACGCCCCGCTGTTCATAAAAGAATTAATGTGTAAACTCAGCATAAGGCGGTGAATAAAACAGTGTAGTGAGCTCACAGGGGCCCACAGAGCAGCCGGGACTCAGGTGTTTGACTTTTATCTAAAACAACCTGAATACGAGCCCAGTTTGATCGTCATTATACGGCGGTGTTCCTCGCTGACACCTGCCTGGCAACGCGCTTTGTTATTATCCGAGTTCAAGGTCTGTTTTGTCCCACGTGGGTACAAGACTTTCAAAAACAAGTCAGAGATGCAGTGTGATTCGTCTGACCTGCTTTGATGGAAAATCTAACCAGGTTGTGCTTGTGGAGAGAAGGTTTCAGGGTCGAAGTGGATGTTAAAGGACATGCCTTGTACTGGAACTGTCCAATCAAATGTATTTAAAAAGTTATCATCGTAGTTTAAGTTTTAGCTTTTTGATTGTATAAAAATAGTTTAATTGGAGATTGATCCTTGGCGAATCGTAATAATAAGTTTAGTTCAAATCTGAAGGTAAAATACGCTGTAAAAAGTCACCACAGCAATAATGTTAAATGAACTTGAATCTTTGTGTTGACGTAACTTGACAATGTGAGTCAAAGATTTTCAAACTAAACTTTTAAGTTATGAGAAAGAGAGAGAGAGAAAGAGGGGGAGAGAAGATAGAGGGGGTGGAGGGAGAGAGACAGAAAGAGGAAGGAGAAAAAGGGAGAGAGAAGAGAGGGGTAAGAAAGAGGGAGAGAAAGAGAGAGAAAGGAGAAAGAGAGAGGGGGAGAGAGGAAGGGGGAGGGGAAAAGAGGGAGAGATATAAGAAGAGACAGAGGGTGAAAAGAGGGAAAGTGAGAGGATAGAGAGGGGAAGGGAGAAAGAGGGAGAGAGAGAGAAGAGAGAGGGGGTAAAGAAAGAGTGAGAGGGAGAGAGAGAAAGATAGAGAATAGAGAGAAAGAAGGAAGAGAGAGGGGAGAGAAGAAGAGAGAGAAAGGAGAAAGAGCAAAGAAAGGGAAAGTGACAGGATAGAGAGAGGAGAAAGGGAGGGAGAAAGAGAAAAGAGAGAGGGGGTAAAGAAAGAGGGAGAGAGAGAGAAGAGAAAAAAGAGAGAAAGAGAAAGGGGAGAGAGGGGAAAATCGAGAGAGAGGGCGAAGAGAGGGAAAGTGAGAAAGAGAGAGGATAGAGAGAGAAGAGAGGGGAGAAATAGAGATGGGGAGCGAAAAAGAGGACGAGAGAAAAAAGGAGAGCGAGATGGGAAAGAGAGAGAATGAATAACAGACTTAATGTCTGAGTTGATGAATAACTCACACAGATGAGTTTAACTGACTGAAAAATTGTAGTTACCTTTTTAAGTAAACTGCAATATATTTTTTACAGCGTTGGCCGCAAAGTTTTTATTATTTTATGTAAATACAATTAACAGACTGAAAACAGACATACAGATTTACCTCGCACAGATGTTTCAGAGTATAGATTTATTTATTTATTTTGCAGTTGTCCCTCTGTGCGTAGCAGGCGAAGGTCGGCTTCTTGTAGTCGAGTTCTGCCTTTACTGCTTTGCTGTTGTCATGGCGATAGATCCGGCACGAAAGGTCCTGATCCCTCGCAGTTAATCAGCACCGCCATTCACCAATTTGAGCTGGCGCCAAATTCGTGTCAGAATTCAGTCTGCCCATACACAGATGCTTCTGCTATGGAGCTTAAGGTTCACAAATGCAACGATCAAAGATGGTAGATCTTTATACAAGCACAAAAAATAAAGAATGGGTGTTTAAGTTGTGTATGACAGGTAAGGTAAAAGGAAAATAGCAAACACAATAGTATTTGTGATTTTGTTTCACCCATTGCACTGATTTGATCAACTACACTTTCCAGCAAATTTTACGCAGAGGTAATTCCACAAGTGTTATCAGCAACCACATTGTAATTATGGGCCAAAATCCACATAAATGACACAGTTTATCACAATCATTTATGTAGATTTTGGTCCTAATTATAAATGTGGTTGCTTGGTAACAGCTGTTGTCGAATTACCTCTACATGTGTCAAAAAGGCAATTATAAACCTCAACAAAACAGACAAATTAGGAAGAAAACAAAATGTTTAGTAAAATCTAAATTATATTCCTGTTTATTGTGATCTCCATCCATCCATCCATCCATCCATCCATTTGCTCCGCTTTATCCGGGGTTGGGGGCAGCAGTCTGAGTAAGGACGCCCGGACTTCCCTGTCCACACACACCTCCCAAAGCGTTCCAAGGACAGTCGAGAGACAGTCGAGAGACAGTCCCTCCAGCGTGTCCTGGGTCTTCCCCCTGGCCTCCTCCCAGTGGGACTTGCCCAGAACTCCTGCTTAGGGAGGCGTCCAGGAGGCATCCAGTACAGATGCCCGAGCCACCTCAGCTGGCCCCTCTTGATGTGGAGGCTCTACTCCAAGTTTCTCCCGTGTGACTGGGCTTCTCACCCTATCTCTAAGGGAGCGCCCAGCCACCCTGCGGAGGAAACTCATTTCGACCGCGGAATAGTCTAGCAAAGTTGCTTTGCACATCATTTAAGCAGCAGGTGCATTGGAGATGACGTGTGTAATGCTTGTAAAAAAATAATCCCGTACAAAATAATGCAGATGATGAGGCAATGTTTTTCTTAAATGTACATTTTAAGAGCCACCGTCGCAAGGCAGATGCACCAGATGCTTGTAAAGGTCCTCATCTTCGTGCAGCATGTGAACTTCACGACAAAAAATCCTTACGCCCCAAACAGACCGCACATGTGAGCGAGAGGCGTGCACTCTTGCCGAGCGAGTTGCTTGGCGAAAAGCGTAGTGATAACACACCAGAGCGAGAGGAGAGAAGCGCCTGCAGCTGGTGCCTCTGTGTCTCCTATGAGGAAGTCAACAGCAGAGCACAGCTCATAGGACAACTTAAGCAAAAGTTTGTCAAATGTTTGTCTTCATCACATGTATGTGTTGGTTAGGTCAGACGCGTGAGTTTTTGAAAGGAAAAAAAGAAAAGTTAAATCAGTCAGTTTCTCCTCTTGATGCTTCATCAGTGTGTGATGGACTGTATGTGCTCTTTAAAATGGATCAACATAGACATATTTTCTATACACTTTGATTGAAAACCGCTTCATTGCGCGACCCTTGAGTGAGAAAATACGATTGGGAAGTAGGCGCGTGGGTAAAACGAGCTTGGCGCCCGCCTGCGCAAGGCACTTCACTTGGCATTCTGCTCCAAAATCCTTGTGCGGTGTGTTTGGCCCCTTACTCTGCCACGCCTCCCTTAACTTGTAGAGGGGCGAGGACTTCCGGTGATGGCCACCAGCTAGGCAGACGCATTCAACCCTGCTCCGATACTTTCTGCAAAATCCTGTTGCAGTTTGCAAGTCTACTTAACTGTGCACCAGTAGATCTTAGGGGACAATGCCAATCAATGTTAAGATGCCTAAAGAAAAGGGAAAAACTACAATACAATCGAAGCTTTCTGATTTTGGAAAACCTCCGGAGCAGAAACTTAGCAAAGAAGCTAATGCTAGCGTTAGCATGGAGACTACCAGTGCGGTCGAAACCTACACCGAAGCTCCAGTGGTGTGCGACAGTGAACTCAAGCTCGTCAAAGACGAAATCCTGAAGGCGGTAGTGGACCTGAAAGAGGAGTTTAATGGGAAACTGAATGGCATTTTGAAGGCGACAGAAGAGACTAAAAAACAACTAGGTGAGTGTGCCAATCGGATTGGACAAGCAGAAATGCGCATTTCCACGATTGAGGATGATCATGGCACGCTTAAAGACGTGGTTGACAAACTGGAAAAAAGAAACCGGGTTCTGGAAAACAGGGTACTTGACTTGGAAGCGAGGTCGCGCCTAAACAACGTGCGGCTGGTGAATTTACCGGAGGGAGCGGAGGGCGCCGACCCGTGCTCGTTTATCGAGAGCTGGCTACCTGATGCACTAGACATGGCTCCAATGCGGGTGCCCATTGTCGTGGAGAAGGCGCACCGCATCGGACCGAAGCGAGGCACGGGAGAGCCCCCAAGACCCCTGATAATGAAGTTTCTGAACTATAAGCAGAAAGACTCTGTGATGAAGGCTGCGAGGGCGAAGAAGGACATGTTGTACAAGAATTTGAAAGTGCGACTCTACAATGACCTGCCCACGGAGGTACACAAACAAAGGAAGAAGTACGACTCTGTGCGTCAACAGTTGCGGGCAGATTATTATTTGGGAGCAGGAGAATAATGGTTTTATTATTTTTTTTTTTTTCTAATCTAGGAATTCACAAGGGTTAGGGGAAGTAATATATACAAGGGGAATGACCACTAGATGTGGGAATGGGGTGTTTTTTTCTTTCTGTTTGGAGGGTTCAGTTTAAGTTCTATGGTTCAATGTTCAGCTCTCTCAGAAGATTAGCTCACAGAAATTTACACTTTATTTTGCAATGTCACAAAATATAAAGGTTAAATTTATTTCATGGAACTGCAGAGGTTTACAAAAAATTAAAAAGCTAAAACAGGTTATGAACAAGCTTAGAGATTCCAGTGCAAAAATTATATTTTTACAGGAGACACACACTGCTAAGGAGGACCACATCAAAATAAAAAGGAGGTGGCAGGGAGCTGTTTATGCAGCATCTTTTAATTCACAAGCCAGGGGTGTGATGATCCTTATTCATAATTCAATTCCTTTTCAAGTGAGCAATGTAATTGAGGACAAACTTGGAAGATTTCTAATTGTGCAAGGATCATTACTTAAAACTACTCTGAATTTAGTAAATATATATGGTCCAAATGTTGATGATCAAAAATTTTTTACAGATCTCTTTCTGACACTTTCCACCCTTCCAGGGCTTACATAATTGCAGGGGACTGGAATTGTACACTAGATCCAATCAAAGACCGATCTACAGGTGTTGACAACGCCCATGTTAAAAGTAGAGCAACTATCAAAAATTTTATAAAAGAGTTGAACTTGATTGATACTTGGAGGCACTCAAAACCCAATGATATTGTTTACTCTTGCTATTCTGCTACATACCGAACGTTCTCTCGTATTGATTATTTTTTAGTTTCAGCTTCTTTGATATCTAAAATTGAAGATTGCTTCTATGACAGCATATTGTTGTCTGATCACGGACCATGCGGTATTATCTATACAGATGAGGGCCTGGTTAGAGATCCACCTAGATGGAGTCTGAATCAAAAATGGCTATTAGATAATAATTTTGTGGCTTATATTGGAAAAGAAATAGAAAATTATTTTAAAATTAACACAACTGAAACAACAGCGGCAATAAAATGGGAGGCATTTAAAGCTGTATTAAGAGGGCACATAATTAGCTACACAGCATCTAAATCAAGAGATTTTCATAAAAGAGGTTACTCCTAGAAACTAAAATTAATATTCTTCAGAATCAATTAATTAATAACAAAAATGTTAATGTTGAAAATGAATTACTGATTGTAAAGGCAGAATACAACAAACTATCAGCCGACAGGGCAGCTTCTGATATAATCAGACTTAATCAAACTTTTTATGAACAGGGAGAGAAAACTGGATCGCTGCTTGCTTGGCAGATTAAACAATTAGAAATAAGAAAAGCTGTAACTTCCATTATAACAAGTGATGGTGACATAGTAACTGATCCTGTAAAAATAAATAAAGAATTTAGAGAATTCTATCAAAAATTATATGACACTACAGCAGACTGTGATGTTCAAGATAAGTTTTTAGATACTTTAGAAATTCCCCAAATTCCAAATGACTGTGCAGAAAGACTAGAAATGGATCTGAATGAAAAAGAAATTAGTAAGGCCATTGACGAAATGAGAGCAGGGAAAACTCCAGGTCCCGATGGACTTCCTATTGACCTCTATAAAAAATTTAAATCCAAATTAATTAAACCTCTCTTGGATATGTTTTTAGAAGCATTCCAGTGTGGAAGTCTACCAAAATCACTGACGGCAGCTATAATAACTTTGTTGCCCAAACATGGTAAACCAAACAACTGCTGTGAAAATATGAGACCAATAAGTCTCTTAAATGCTGACTTGAAAATTTTATGCAAAATCTTAGCAAAGCGACTTCAAGAAACATTGGCTTTTGTTATACATAGGGATCAAAATGGATTCATTCCAGGACGCCAGGGGTTCCATAATGTCAGGAGGGTCTTTAATATCATTCAGGGGTTAGACAACACTACAGATAAAGCCTTTCTGTCTTTGGATGCCGAAAAGGCATTCGACAAAGTTGAATGGTCTTATCTTTTTAAAGTGCTGGAGAGGTTTGGTTATAGGAATAATTTTCTTAACTGGGTTCGGTTACTATACTTTAATTCAACAGCAGAAGTAATAACAAATAAAAATATTTCTCAACCTATTGAAATAAAACGAGGATGTAGGCAGGGTTGCCCTCTATCACCTTTTTTGTTCTCCTTGGCGATAGAACCCTTGGCCATTGCCATAAGGAAACATACTGACATTATTGGAATAACACTCTATCATACTGAACACAAAATTGCATTATATGCAGATGATGTCATCTTGTTTATTTCTAACATCAATAGAACAATCCCTGTTATTTTAGACTTGATTGGAACTTTTAGTAGGATTTCGGGGTATACAATTAATAAAACAAAGTCCTCTATTCTCCTACTTAATGTAAAAGAAGCCAGTAATCCGAGCCCGTGCGCTTCATCTTTTAAAATGGTGGATCAATTTACATATTTGGGCATAGAAATTACACGTAAATTAAGTTATATAGTTAGGGTCAATTATGAATCTTTGCTGAATGATATTACTGGATCAGTGGATAGATGGATGTCACTACCTTTGTCTTTAATTGGAAGAATTAATGTTATAAAAATGAACATGCTTCCCAAAATATTATATCTCTTTCAGAATGTGCCATTGCCTCCACCCGAGGACTTTTTCGCAAAGATTAAAAAATTGTTTGTTTCATTTATTTGGAAAAATGATCAAGCTCGAATCAGATTATCCTTACTGCACTTGCCATATAATCAAGGTGGACTTAAGTGCCCAAATGTAATTTGGTATTACTGGGCAACTCAATTGAGAACAATAAAATTTTATTTTGAAACAAACAATGCCCCCCAGTGGAGGGAAATGGAGTCAGAAGGTCTGAAATTACCATTGCCACAATACCTTTATTCTGACAAATTGTCTAACTTAATAAAAGTTACAAATCCAATTGTTAAGAATATGATAAAAATCTGGTTTAAGGTGAGAAAATGCATTAAGGAGCCTAATTCTATGTCACTGTACACTCCAATATGGGGAAACCAATATTTTATTCCTGGAAGTACTGATAATGTTTTCCAAGACTGGGCGTCAAGGGGAATGGAGTCAATGCAAGATTTGTTTATGGCAAACTCGGAATTCCTTATGTCATTTGAGGAATTAGTATGCAAATACAATATAGACAGAAAATATTTTTTTAAATTCCTGCAGTTAAGAAGTTTCATCAAAACAAACCAAGGCAATCAATTAAACAAACCTAAAAAAACACCTTTAGAAAAAATAATCTCAAAGAATTCTTTGAGTAAAGGCGCTATTTCAGAGTTCTATAATTTGCTGTTATCCAATTCAAATGAAAATTCCTATTCTAGATTGAGAGCATGGAATGAAGATCTTGAAGTAAACATCTCAAAAGAGGACTGGGAATCCGCTTGTACCAAGGCACAGAAACAACTAATTAATACTCGTTTTAGGCTTCTTCAATATAAGTGGCTTATGAGAACATATGTGACGCCAGTTAAACTGAATCGCTATAACAGCAATATACCAGATGTATGTTTTAAGTGCACTAATAGTAAAGGCACTCTGTTCCACTGTATGTGGCAATGTCATGAGGTACAACTCTTTTGGGATGAAGTTAGAGAAGCAATAGAAATTATAATCTCAAAGAATATTTCAAAAAGTCCTGCAATGTTTATTTTAGGAATCTATCCCGAAAAACACGCCTTTACAAAAAACGAACAATTTCTTATTAATATGTGCTTTCTACAAGCAAAAAGGCTAATTGCAATGTTTTGGAAAAATACTCATAGGCCCAAGCTGGTGCATTGGGTTAAACAAATGCTTGCACTTTTTCCTCTTGAAAAAATTACATGCATTAGAAAAGGTAAACTGAAATTATTTAATACTGTTTGGGGCCCTTTTAAGGTATACGCAGAAAATTTAAATTTGACAAATGATGCTGAAGCTGATGGATGAAAATCTTAATATATGTATTTTGTTTTGTTTTTTTCTGATTGTAAACCTTACTACGGCTAAAATGTGTCTGTGTTAATATGCATTGAAGAAATTTGACTTTTTTCATTATACATTTCATCTGGAGCTATCAAACAATCTGAATGTGTAGTTTGGGAGCTTATTGTGGTTATAATTATTTTATTATTTTTTTTTATATATATATTTTTTTTTTCTTTTTCTGTACTTTTTGTTTTCAAGACTGACATACATTCTCAAAATGTCATTTTGCTTTAATGATGAAAATTAATAAAAACATTGTTACAAAAAAAAAAAAACTTGTAGAGGGGCACATCAGGTTTAAGATTGGGCCAAAACTCCTGTAGTGTGCAGAAGGCTTAAGACATTTGATGTTGCCCTAGCTCTCTTCTACTGTGGATATAAGAAATATAAGACAGTTTTGCTTGAAATGGGTTTGTGGGAAGAGTTTAGGTTGGTTAAAGAAAAATCATCTCTACATCAATGTAAACTATTATATCCCTATGGACTTTGGTTGTGTTGTGATTCTGATACACTTGTTTACTTATAAAGGCAAGTTAGAGGAGTTTGTGCCACTGCCAAATCTTCAAAATGAACTAGTTTCTCCCTGAGCGCGGCATCAATCGAGTACGAGGCCTGTAAGTGGTTTTGCCGTTTGTTTTATCTGAGTCTGCTGCTGTGGACTTGAGTAAAGCCTGTTTGTGTTGATGATCTCAGCGTGTGACTGCAGGGCGGCCATGTTTTCTGTTTTCTCACACTGAATTAACAGCTGCTGCAGACTCACAGCACCGAGAGCAAAGTCAAACTAGAACGTGCTTGTTTGTAATCTGCTGGGTAAATGTGCTATTCAACAGACTGAAATTGGGGTTTTGTTGAATATTGTAAGAGACACTCGGCATATCAGCACATTAGACCTTTTAAATAATGACAAGCGAACAATTACAATTACTTTACCTCAAGTAATTCTTAGTAAATCCACATGGTAAATACAGTCCTTATCATAGTCTTACATCAGCTACAGTGAAATAAATGAAAATGAAGAGAAAGATGAAATTTACAGAATGTTATTTAAGTGGCAAAACAGAATCCCTCCACATGTCATCAAAAAGCACCAAAATATAAATCAATTTACACACAACTGACATGATTTCAACCGGCACAATAAATTTGAAGCATTACCAGATATTTTTGGATTGTATTTACAATGTGGTTGCTAGGTAATAGTTATAGAATTACCTTAGGCTTTGATACAGTTGGCAAGGCTTTGTATTTGGGGGCGTGGCCAGCCATGGGGGAAATTCATGGTTAGCGCTATATACGGTATATATTCATGATAAAAAGTACAAGGGGACGCAAGTGAGCTGGTTGCCATAGTAATGAGTTTATTTCTGTTGCTAAACTGGCCTAAACTATACATCATTTTTATTTTTATTTTAACTTTTACCTAAACGCTTTCCCTTAACTTTATCCTAACCATTATCCTAAACCTTTTTCCAAACCTACCCATAACCCTAGAAGGCATGTCCAAATTGCGGCCCAAGTTTAAAAAATGTACCTCTTTAAAGTCAAGTTTATACCAATAATTTTACTGTGTGCTATGGTGGTTTTAAACCCAAATATGTTTGTTGCTCGTTTTAACTTTTTATTATTATTATTATTGTAAGTACATTTTTAGTCTGTGTTTCAACATGTGGCCCTTGACGAAAAAAGTTTGGACATCCCTGCCCTAAACTTAATCACTGTCCCTCCAGACCGAAATTCATCCATATAAATTCATTTGGAACTGGCTTTTTTCACTCTTTTACAACATTTTAAATCAATTTTTCTCTGTTTTATGTTATAAAACCACTGGTGCAGAAAAGTAATTGCTTCTGAAACTTATCTGAAAATTAAACTTATCAAAAACAGAATCTGAAGTCTCAATACAGAGAGGCTTAAACAACTTGGTGCAGAAGTGGTGCAGAAGTGCTACTTTGGCATTTGGAGGGATCAAGGCTCTCAAAGTTAAATGAAGTTGGGGCCGAAATAATCAAAGTCGGAATTGGTCACATTTAAAATACAGGCCTGTTATTTTCTTTATAAATAAGGATATAAATCCTAATGTAGCATATAATCTAATATACCCACATCCATTTTTTTTACATTTTACATCAAAAATACATGTGACGAAGTTATTAAAAGTGAGTTACCACTGTCCAATTGTTCTCCCCAGGAAAATTTTGGACAAATTGTATGTAATTTGCTGTATTCTAGAGCCTTTTAGAGGTTAGTCACATCTCAACATTATTTGATTGGTGGGCCACTATAACAAATTATTAGAAATCATCCTGGGGGCCACATGAAAGCATCTGGAGGGCTGCATTTTCCCCCCGGGCCGCCAGTTTGAGACCCCTGGGTTAAATACACCAATAGCATTTAGCCTACAGCTGCTGTTAGCATGAACTTGGGGTGTTGGTTCACTTCATTCTTTTTCATATATCTCTTGTACCTGTACTAAACTAACTTTGAAACTTTTTTTTAAAATAATATATATTTTTACAATGACTATAAATACAATAAAGTGTTTTCCTGAAGCCATGGCAAACTTCAAAAGTGGGCGAGACTGTTGAGCTCCAATAGGGAACAGAAATAACATTTGTTTAACGTCAACATTTATTTTCTGTTTTTAGTGTGGAGGCATAATTAAGCTCAGAAACGCACGCATAACAGAAACATCGTCAGTAATCACATAAATCACGTTGACTGTGAGCTCCACAAACTCGACAGCTTTGATGAAACGCCGTGTAAAAAGCAGAGATGGATAATTGCTGCAGGTCTCAGTCTGTTGAGCTGGTAATGAGAAGGTTAGAGTCTGTCGCAGCATCTGGGAGTTCAGTAATGAAGCTTTATACACCAAACACCCGACTACGGAGCTTCATGCACCTCACAGCGATCGATATGATTCAATATGATCCAATACCAGCAGATGGTGAATTCAGCTAATGTCTTCATACGCGACAAACCGACAGCATCATCTGACATTTACATAATAACTTCATTGACAAACTGTACATCATATTTTATCATGCGCTGTATTGGATTGAAGTGATTGATCAGACTGTTCTATCGAGCTGGGGCACTTTGTTGAAATGTTCGCATTCTTGTTTAAAGTTAGCACTGGCAACTTGGGAATTATTTTATTTATAAATTATTGTCGCCTTAGCCCAAATCTTAAACTTGGTCCTAGAATTGTGCCTAAACTTAGCCAATGTAATTATATTAATTAGAGGAGTTTCACGTGTACATAGTTTACATTGTTCATTGTGCAGTCTAATGATGCTTTACACACCAGAGATATAAACTCACAGCTTTCAAGCATTAACCGTGGCGCGTTCATGCAACTTTGTGACACTCGTGGAATCCAGGATAATGTCTGCTGATTTATGCTGATGGAGAAAAAATAAATACTGAATATTTAGGAGTTTACTTGGACCAGACTTTGTCTTTCAGAAAGCACATTATTAAAGTCAAATAAAGTTCAGTCAAATATAATATTTCCTCTTTGAGGCATATTAGGAACAGTCTGACAGTCTCTGCTACTTTCACTTATTTCAATGCAATGATTCCACATATAACTTGTTGTTTATCCTGTTGGTCTCAGGCCAACAAGACCTCACCCAGACCTCTTAGATCTGCCTATGATCAGGTAATAAAAAGCCTTTGCATTACCATCATTGCAATATCCTTATTAAATACAAAATGCTCAGTTTTGACAATTTAATTGTTTATTCAAATCAAAGAATTCTTTCAAGATTGTAAATAACACTGGTCCACCTCCCTTAAAAAAGCTTAGCAAACTCTGTTCAGAACAAACGACTCGATCCACTTGGTCCACTGCAAACAGAAACTGTTCAATTCAAATCTGCTTTTTCCTTTTAAAATATCAAACAGTGGAATCAGCTTTGGAATAAATTTAGTTTTTTACCTGTAAAATTAACAACTTTTTTTTTTTTTAAGAAATGATCTGTGTTGAGTATTGTTGTTGTTTTAATTAAATTGTCTATTTCACTGCTTATGTATTTATGAACAAATGTATGTACATTTTATTGTTTGCTCACCGGCCCAGGGACTGCAGATGGAAAGTAGCAATAGCTAAATCTGGTGCAGTTCATCTCTTCTTTTATTAAGATTCTTATTAAGATTTTGTACATGGCCCCTGATAAATAAAGACTAAACTAAACCAAACAGTTGGTAGCTCACAAAACTCTGATGTGAAGAGACCTCAAGTGCGTGAGTTTGATCACTGGCTTGTGCAGCAGCTGAAGCAAAGTGCAAAGACTCAAATATATAACATTTATAATCCTACTTTCTTTACAAACACATTGTTATCGTTTTAAAATGCAAAACAAACACCATGTCTTCATTTATTTTGCCAGTATATGCATGTCCACAAAAAAAAGAAAGAAAATCAATATTTGACCCTTTCCCCAGGGCTCCCCTGCAAAAGAGATTCTTAATCTCAGTGGGACTTCCCTGGTTAAATAAAGGTCAATTAAAATAAATAAATAAATAAATAAATAAATATTATATATATATATATTATATATATATATATATATATATATATATATATTATATATATATATATATATATATTATATATATTATATATATATATTTGTTCCCTGTGGGATTCATACTTGGATCTCCCAGGCGAAAGACCAGCACTCTACACATTACACTACTGTGGTAGTCAGTAAAGCATGAAGCAAGCAAAGCAAAATCGTGTTTGTTGGGCTGTGAATATAAAGTTCAATTTATGGTCAAAATGGCCTCGTGTTTTTTGCCAGAATCGAGGAATTTTAAGGACACGCAAATGAGAATAATAAGTGTTGCATTGAAATCATTGACGTGGTCGCATTCGGTGTGTGAGCACCTTGACAATGGCAGAGATGAAGAACCTGCAAACTTTTATTTAAAACAGAGCGTCCTGCAGGGGTGAGACTCATGGTCAGGTTCAGCAAATGTGAATCTAGCTAGGACCCTTCTGTACCCCATCTCCTTTCCAGTGGAGTGGTGTCTGCAAAAGTCCGAGACCAGTTCCTTGCTTTTCGCAGTGTTGATGAGAAAGTGGTTCTGCTGACACCAGTCCACTCTGCACCATCGACCATGATGAAAGTGTTCTCATGGCTTGCATGTAAATACCACGCCATGACAAATTGCGTGTCATGACAACGCTTTTGGTGTGCTATAACACGCCCATTTTTTATTTTTTATTGGGGGGTGGGGGTATGGAAACACAATGTGGTTGAGGACAAACATTCGTTTTTTTAGGAGTTAACGGCTAAGTTTAGGTCTGAGGTTGCACAAATGGGTAAGCTTAGGTCAGAGGCTTGGAGTTGGTTAAATTTAGGATTAGGATTGAGTTAGTCTTCATGACTAATAACACCATAGAAGTTAACTGGGACAGACACGCGTGAAATACACACACATAAAATAGAAATTACGTCCATATGACTTGTCAGAGAAGTTTTGCAGGACGCAGCTGACAGTGTTACTGGACCTTCGCAGTGTAGAAAATGAAGAAAAAAGGCGCGAGAGAGGAAGTGCAGATCCAATAAACACATAGCTTGTTGTGTAAAAAAGAGACTGCCCTAAACATTGCAAAATCATAAAAACTTATTGCATGTAAACTGGGCCAATCTTCTAAACTACAAAGCTCTTCTCCTAATCTCTGCTTGCGCGGCTTTGGGGGCGGATGTTGTAGCTCCCCCTTTCTGTGCGGAGGTCAGAGTGCGCAGATTAGCCACATTACACAGCAGACGGGATGCTACCTCAGACACTAATCCAGGACTTCTCTATCCCCCGAAAGCGCCGGCTTGTTGTGACAATTCAATCTGCTGCCAGACGAGCGGCATGAATTATGGATGAGAGAGGGACGTGGAGGGGACTGTCTGATGGAGGGGAGGCTTCATAACCAGAGGATTTCAAATAAGTCGGAAAAATACCTCCCTAATGTACCAGGCGACGGAGAGGAGCAAAAGGCCATGCTGGCTCTACACTACATTCTCCATGGTAATACTGGATTCAGTCGTAATGTAATGGGCATGAGACTGGCTTTCCAGTGGTGGAAGAGGATTGCATTAACATTCACTATATGAAAAGAATATGATTTTATGGCAGTGGGCAAAGATATAGATATAAGATATTCCCATTTCTGAAACATTGGGATTAACCTGTAGGGGTGGACAAAATATGAGATTTTAAACTGCATAGTATTGAAAATGTTGTTTTGAAGATAAACAAAAACGGGTTATTTTATAGAGGGATCATTTGCTTATCAACACGGGCATATGCGCACGTACCTGTAATGTAGAAAGAGCAGTGGCTCATTGATACAAACTGTAGCAGCAATACTAGTCAACTACAAGAGTTTATCACTGTGGCACAACAAAAGTTATGCTGCCGATTCAATATTTTTTATGTGATTGAAAAAAAAAATGCAAAGAAAAACACTGTCCCCAGCTTCAGGAGCCAGACATCCGTCAGACCGGTTCAGACCTGATCGAAACAGCTGCCTCGTCATGTTTAGTTTCCACAATCAACTAGACGGACAGTGTATCTTTTTGCAGATGACATGCGCAGTAGAGCGGAAAGTGACGTCAACCGATAATCCCTCCTACTGCGCATGGATTATGCAGAAAGATCTGCTCTCCGTCTGGTTACATGGACAAACTTCTTTGAATATAACAATGAAACGGGATGAGAATTAGCTGTTTCAATCAGGTATGAACTGGTCTGATAGACATCTGTCTTCTAAAGCTTGAGACAGAGTTTTTCTTGACGTTTTTTCACTCACCTGAATCTAACTTTTAAGGGTCGCAGGGTCAAATTTCATTAGTTAACTGACAACGATGCTTTTTCATTGAGAAGCGACTCTAGCTGCAGGTCACGGAACGCACACATTTATTGATTCCAGCTTTTTGATTCGATTGCTGTGTACTTCGATCAATTTTCCATAGTGACTGCTTTTCCGTTCCAACATCAACCTGCCACAGCAGCATGTCAGGAGGAGGAGTTTTTATAGCCCAGGCTTGGTTGTGGCATCAACTCGATGTGACGTGGTCGTGGGTGAGTACTGAAAATGCACTGACAGCATTTGACCATCATGGTAGCACAGTCGCAGGTTTTGTGTTGACAAACGTCCAAAAAGGCTGAGATTTTAAAATTTTGATACACATAGTTTGTGGGGAAAAAAAAGATGATTCTGCTTTCAGTTTCACTAACTAATGGTGAGGTAACACTGTTAGAACATGGTCAAAAACTGAAAATTGTACACACGAAGGCTCCTTTAACATCATTCAGAGCAGACTTTATGAAGAAAACTGATGAGCTGTTGTTTCAACTGTTTATGCTGCTGTTAATGCAAGACATTTTATTAAAAGGTTGGTAAAAGTTGGAATTGTTCCATTCCAAATCCACTTTTGTTGTGATGGAAAAACAGATTGTGCCTATTATTGCCAAAGCTTTTACTCCCCAGTGTCAGAATTCACTGCTGTTTGCAAAAAAAAAAAAAAAGCTAAAACAAAAAGCATTTAACCACGCTCTCTCTGCCATCTCTGATAAATGATTACCAGACATCAGTCCACTTAGGCAAACAATGGACAAATGAAAGGCATCGATTTGTGCGAGCAATGTTTTGATGGCGGGTGTAATCTCGTCAGGTGCGCTAAGCTAACAAAAGACAGGGAACAAAAGGTCGCCATGCAAAACGGCAGAATTACAAAGGGTTTAATGAAAAGGTTAGCTCCCCGACCTCTGCGGCGCATCCCATTAGCAGAGCTGACGAGGGTTTGTTCCTCTGCATTAGCAAAGCACCAGGCCTTCATTAAAACAGGACTAGTGAGATTTAAGCTAATATTATTTCAGCACAGTGAATTCAAATGATTCTGACTGTTGATTTTACTGATGGATTTGACTGTGACTTGTATATAACATGAATGGCGCCATGGGAGAGTCTAAGGGTCCATATTGCCCCCTCATTCCATCTAGTAAAGGTAGTTAACAATTGAGTAAAAAGATCAGTTCAAGTTCAAGACAACATGTGCACCTTCTACAGAATAAAAAAGGCAATACAACTGGTCATTTACACATGTAGAGAGATTGCAGTCCATGAAATTGCTATTGGTGTCATCACTTTTCAAAATGTTGAACTTTTGAAAAGTGATGGTTTGTAGAGTTTCTAAAATGCACATTAGAAGGCCGAGCATTTAGTTATCAAGTACCCTGTTAAAGAATCAGCCCCCTGCTCATGTCAAAGAAGCTGACAGAGTCTCTACATTTAAGATTAGGCTAAAATTTTCCTCTTTGAAATGGCTAATGGTGAGGCTAGTTAGGAGCAGAAACTAATCTCACAGTTCAAGTATGGCTGCCCTAGAAGCAAATATACAGGAGGAAATATGGCAATTTCGCCTGGTTTCCTTGTAAAGAATATTTAGCTATAGTTCTGTGCTTTGTTATTTGCTTGTTGTGCCCCGTCTCACAGCTCCTTTAAAGACTGCCCCTATTATTAGCCTCGTTTCCACTTGCCTGGGTTCACTTTGGAGTGGTTTGGCCCGATTATGTTAATGTTGAAGAGCGTTCCAGACTCCCGAGCAGCTGACGTCACTCACACATGAAAGGAAATGTACCTGAATCAGATTTTTCTTCCTCGCATCAATCTGAGTGATTCACAAAAAGAGGTGTAATAATTCCATGTTTGTGTCTGTGACACGAGGGTCAGGCTGGTGTAAAAAGAAACTGCTGGTTTATTGTCACCTTTTTGCATTTATTTCACTTTTTGCAAAGCCTCTGTGACCCTAGGCTGCATTTTAAACTTGTTTTATTCAGTGCATTGAGGTTGTATTTTGTTAGACACATTATGCACAGGATGTTCAATTTCTTTTACAGTGTTTTCAACAAAGCATAAACAGCTGATGCTAATGCACTAGCTTTGCTTGTAAAGTCAATAGGAGCAACAAATAAAGTACTCATCACATACGGTGGTTTGTCACACAATGAAGTCGGTGTTTGGTGAGGAACATTATGCTTCTGGGTCCACGCCCCAATTTTATGGAAACGAGGCTATTGGGGACCTGGACCCCTCCTTCCTCCCGGCCCTGCTCTACCAGGTTCTGGTCCCTCTGTTACTCTGGCTCTACAGACTTAAATTCTATTGGATGTGCCTCAGTTATGATCACATCTTCAGCATGTCTGTTATAATTTTTATTTTGGGGGGGGGGGGGGGGGGGGGCTTTTCCTTGCCGGGAAAAGGTCTAATGTAATATAATAAATGTAATAAAAATGTTTTCTCTGTAACTTTGATGTTTGCTCATGCTGCTGATGTTCTTTCTTGTCTTATAGGGAGTCAGTGTATCTGCTGTATGTAGACAATTAGAGTATTTTATATCTGTACAGGAGCTGATCAACTCCACGCTGTCCTGTCTTTCGTTAACAGCCTGACGAAGAGTTGGCAGTCGTAATGCAAGTCTATAGGCAGGAGGAGGTCCACATGGATTCTCAAGAGTTTGTTGTCATGGCTAGATTAACTCATGCATCAAGTAATAAATCTAGATTGGGTATTGCTATCTTAGTTGTTGCAAATTAGCCCCACTACTATTTAAAGCACAAAGCGTGAAAAACTAAATAATTCAAATCTCGGAAGACTTTTGTGAGCAATGCATTTCTTCTTCCCTTCTTTAGGTCTTTTTTTACAGTGAATATTTAAGGGCTCGTGTCTGCAGGAGGAAGAGTGATGCAACACAACAAAAGTCTGCAGTCAACAGGAAAATACAGCTCAACATCAGCAGAAAACCTTTCATCATTGAGACTAGAATCTCACCATTCGACGGCTGGAGGTTTTATCAGATCTCAATCAAAATCCCAGTCATATTTCATGTTAGAAACTTCTACTGGGAACAAAATGATGGGGTTTATTATTATTTTTAATGACCCTTTGTCCCTTTGCTTTTATTTGAGGAGGTACTGCAATTACACGGTCACATAGGCATCCTGACTTTTGAGTTTAGCAAGAAATACTTGTCAAACCTGTTACAAATGGGTACTTGACAGGACAGCAATAGGCTTTTTAATCACTTTCTATTATTCATCCAAACTTTAAGATTTCCAAAATTCAACCAACTTTGAAAAATACACATAGTTTGAGAATTGCAGTTTAGTTTAAAATGTGACTAATACTAAAAAAATGATGACAAAATGATGAAAACGTAACTTGTAGTGTTAGAGGTTATGCACCGACATCGTTTTATTCCAAAAATGCTTAGCAACATTTTGTCTGAGTGGCATTTCTTCAATGTACTGTATTTCTTTGTTGTCGTGGCAACAGCTTATCTGCTAACAACAGTTGATGATTTAGGACATTTTAACTGCATTATATTTTTACTGGGATTATATTATGCCATAAAATGAAAAACAAAACAAAACAAAACACTGCAAAAGAAACTTTTTCATGGAAATTTACAAGGACAGGTCCTCCTACAGACCAAATAACAATCTATTTAGTGGCATTGCAAGCCTACTTTTTATTGATTATTTATTCAGTGCAGCAAAGAAATCTAAACAGGTCTAACAAAAACTTGCATTTGTTCAAGTCTATTTTTGATCAAAAAGTTACACCGTACACCTTTAATGTGGACATTAATAACCATGTGCCTAAGAAGTTAGCAGATTAATGTCAACTTTTTATTTATTTTTACGAGTTTGCTAGCTTCAGTTAGTTACTGAGAAGAAATATATTAGTGTAACTAGTTACTTTTGTTATAAACAAACTACACCCAACACTGCTATGTGATAATTTGAAGTTGTGATAAGTAATGCCCCTCGTGACCCCGCCGGGCTGTGGGCGGCAGGTCGCTCCCCTAGCGGCAGATGTCTCGCCTCTTGGCCGCGGTACAGCGTCACAGCGCCAGCCTCTGTCCGTGTCCGTCCTCCCCGCTCGGAGTGAAAGTTGCCTCCGCCTGGAAGCGCGTTGCTTTGGGGCACACTCCGCTCTCCACCGCCGCTGCTGGCCTGGTCCTTTCCTCCCGGAGAGACGCGGCGACATGAGGCGGAAGCAGAAGAGGCTGCTGCAGGTCGCCGGGCTGCTCATAGTCGCTCTGCTTTTCTTCCCAAACGTCGGACTTTGGGCTTTGTACAGGGACCGAGTCTTCGATAACAGCTCTCCGGAGAACGCGGCGGACGGAGCTGGTGCCTTCCCCCCGGTGCAGGTGAGCGAAACCCGGCTGCGTTTTGACGTGTCGCCCGCCGTTTACCGCCGCTGTGTTTACGTTTGTTTTGGCTGCAGAGATTGAGTGCAACGTGTCTCTACTGGGTCACTCGCTACGTAATGACATTCCTATACACCATGTGCTCATTTCGGGCATATTTAACGATCAGTTTGCCTCGGTGCTTTGTTGACACGATCCAGGATGTGCCCGCGTAGCTAAAGCTAGCTTCTTTCTCGCCTCTCTCTCTCTCTTGCTCCGTGAGTTGTAAAGTTACCGCTCGACTTCAGGAAGTTGTCAGGAGGATGTGAGGCAGCCTAGTCGGGTCTGACAGGCTCCGAGCAGCAGCTTTCCGCCTCATCATCTCCACACATCTCCCCGGGTTTGAGGCAGAGGTGGGCGGCGTTGTGATTCCCACGAGGGCCACGACGCTGACACACCACGCGCCAGACAGAAAGAGAAAGAAAGAAAGGACGTAGCGCTGAATTATGTTAACCTACATTTGTTTGATCACACGTTGAGGTAGTCTTGAGGAGAGAATAGTAGCTACTTGCCTAGATACCTCGTGTCTGCAATGGTGTAAATTAGATCTGTGCAATAATTACATGTCTACTTCAATTAAATTGGTACCTAATAGACAGAAAACAATAGACAAAATTGTGTAATCGATGATCAAACGTAACTCATACGTTTGTAAGCAATCTAATATTTCCTTAAGTTGTGAAGGTCCCTGTCACCTTCTGTTTCTTACAAGTAAATGGACACCGAGTGTATTTCATAAAAATGTGCTTGCAATAATGAGCATTTCTTACACCAGTGATTGTGATTCGGCCCTCCACAACTAGTCTGAATTAGAAAATTCAGACTAGTTGGTTATGGCAGTACAGAAACCCATTATTGGAGATACACTGATATATTGGCCGGCCGATATTTAGGTTTTTTGTATATCGACTATCTGCCTCAATTATGGCCGATATCTGAAATAAAATTGGTCATTACTCACCACATTTTTAAACTAGTAGGCCTATTATCATTTTTATCAATTTATTTGTTTTCAAAATCCCTATGGGTGTCTTTAATGGGCAGAGATCAGTCAGTATGGGTTTTTCTTTGGCAGATGCTGATATCGATATTAAAAAAAAAAAAGTCAGCCGATGTCGATATCAATAGCTGATTTTCAAGGCCGATTTCTGAGGTTGATTTTCTTATTTCCGTTTTAAAAGCATTTTGGGGTAAAATAGTATAGATGGATTTTCGGTCGACGTCACTTTCCGCTCTCTGTCTGGTTACCTGGGGAAACTTTTTTGAATAAAACAACAAAACAGGACGAGAGTAGCTGTTTCGATCAGGTATTAAGTATGAACCGGTATGAAAGACGTCTGTCTCCTGAAGCTTGAGACTGTTTTTCTCGTTGTTTTTTCACTCACCTAAATGCAATTTTTAAGGTCGTAAGGTCGAATTTTATTCAGAAATGTTGATTTAGCAGCATAACTTTTGTTTTTGCACAGTGATAAACTCTTGTAGTTGCTGATAATGGAGCTTTTTCGACTTGTTTCCACTGTTTCTGTCTGTGAGCGGCGGCTCTTTCTGCGGTCGAGTGTGCGGCATCGCCCGTGTTGATAAACAAAAAATCCCTCTATAAATAAAAAAACAAACTTCAACCTATACATTATTATTTACCAGGGTACATGCGTGCGTCTCTTTAAACAGTGTAATGACACTCGATTGTATTTTGGCCCTAGAAACAATATAGCGTCATGAAAACATTCACATTGTTCATATTGACAAACAAACAAGCCTTATTAAAGTTTGTGCTGCAGCCAAAGTCATAGAACAAGAATAAACTTAAAGACTTGTTAATGGTAAGATCAAAACTGTGGACTTAGGAAAGGAGAAGTCTTATCGTTTCTTTCCAAACCAACAAAGAGTGCATCGGCCCCCAAAATATCGTCTGGTCCATATATCGGTCTGTAATTAAAACGCATGTGTGAAAAAGTTATACAAGGTCTTAAAAATGTTGGTAATTTTTTGAAGGAGTCATAGAGATGTTATGTTAAACCTTGAGTTAACATGCGTGAACATTGTTAGTCCTTCATTCGGTTTATATTTCCAATTAGTTTTTATATTTGAACACTGTTTTTTTTTTTGCTTTCAGAAAAGTGCATTTATTCTGCGCGTCGAGGCAATCATCACTATTGTTGCCGATTCGCATTATTCCTGTATAGATGCAGCCAGAAGCAGGACAATGGCCGTCAGTCTGATTCAATGAAAGTGGAATGGGCCTCTTTGAATGGAGCGCTGAGACTGAAGGAGGAGAAGAGGAGGAGAGAGGGGGAGGCACTTATTCAAGAAATCTCTATGGGAATTTATAGAATAGGTGCTCAATTAAGACTTATTGGTGCTGTTGATTGTTGGCTCTATTCTGAAGCATAAAGTGAAATTATAGATCCTGACACGCGCACAAAGTCAATCTCAGGCTGCAGCTAGCAATTATGTGAAGTGAGATTTTTTTGTGCTTTCTCAGTTCCACCAGTTTAAACCAACCAAAAAGAGCTATTTTTAACGTGCTGACAGTATTATTGGCAAAAATAAAAAGTGCTGTGTGGTATTAGAAATGAATGTGATTTGGATGTGTTGGCACGAAAAACTGTTGCTAAGGTTTATTGTGTTGTTTAAGTATCAGTAAATCAGCTTAATTGGAAACTCGAAAGATTAAGACTCTGGTTTTCAATTTTTCCATTGTTTGGTTGGGTTTTTGAATCGAAAGATTGATGGAAGTCAAAGGCTGTGACCGAATGTTGTCCTAACTACTATATATTGCACTATTCAGGGGTCATGCCATTTTGTTGGTGTCCGAATGTCCAGCAGGTCAAAAAGTAGTGCACTAATGTATCTAGAAGAGTAGTAAGCACCGATGGTCACTAGAACAATCAATATAGACCACAATTCACAGCAGAAATCAGGTCTTTAACTACAAACAACACAACTGAATGAAAGATGATTAAAAGCTGCTGAAAGTCACTGTTGAGCCAGGGGAATAAATAAAACACTTGTTACTGAAAGTCGTTAGCCATAAAGATGCTAACGTTAGCTGCTTACCTTAGTTTGGGCTGTAGAAGTTGAATTATACAGTTCGGGTTCAAGTTAAAATAAATTAAGTATTATGTATTGTGAGTGTATGAGTGTCCATAAGTGTGTTAAATTCATTAATTGATTATATATAAACATCTATATTAACCCGTAAAGCCCTTATCTGGATTAGATCAGTTTCAGAAGCATGAAAAATACCAAACACAACTCAGTATCAGCATTTTATAAATGAATACAGAGAAACAAATTAGTTTGGATTAGTGTTGCAGTCTTTTAGTTTAGTTGATTTATTGGTCAATGGAGTCTTAGGCGACGCATTCTTTTAGTACAACATAAAAGTAGTGAATTATCTGAAGATTTGCTTGCCTTTTGCCTTTTTTGACATGAACACACATTTCTTATTCATTTTCTATAGATTGTTGTTTTTGCATGACATTTTTAATCTTTTCAAGCATAGTTTAGGTTAGATAAATGATTTAGCTTCAAAGATTTTGTCGTGCCGTCTTTTTAATCGATTAATCAGTCAATGAATTTCTAGGTGAAAGTTTTAAGACTTTTTATTAAATGTTATTCCGCTGGAAAAACTGAAGGGGTAACCAATATAATATGATTCAGAAATCATCTTAAGTTTGAGAACGCTGCTAATGGATTATATTAAGTCTGTTTACTTAATAATGTTTTATTTTCAGACTAAACAAAATTGAATCAAAACAATCAGATTATCTAACCCTATATTGACTGAGCTCATTTTGATTTTCGTCATTATACAGTTGTAACAGGTCAAATGTATGACCACAATGAAAGAGTCCATGAATGACTTTCCTATTGTGTACAGTAGACCAGTATTTATTCACCTGTCTCTGCCTTACAGACTTTACACTGTCTCACATGTCATTAAACTGACAATAGGCTATAAAGCTATTAAATGTTTTGTAGCACCTGTGTGGCCACAACTTTTTACAATAATCTAGTTTTTTATGTTCTTAAAGACGTCAGAGTTACAGTTCCAGCAGGTTTATTCTCAGGAGACCAGTCGATTTAAAGGTAGTAGCATTGAGCAATGTTTGTGTTCGGATTTGAGACGACAGAAATTTCTCAAACAAGACCACGCCTAATTGAGCAACTGCGTATGTTGGCAATTATTTTGTAACTGCATATTATTACCAACTACATCCTTGCAACTATAGAGCTTAGGTTTATGTCGCCGAACAGCTCAGAATGTTCAAGACCTAATGTGTTTTCAATGTATTTAGATAGAAACGATTACTATGTAGTCAGTAAATGTTCATTGTAAAACACAAAAATGATCTAAAACAGATTAGAAATAGAGACAGGTCCATTAACTTCCTGTTCAAAGTGCAAACGGATAAGCCCCGCCTCTCACTGTAAATTTAAACAGCAGTTTAACTTAGGGGGGGCCGCCCCCCCCCACTTTTTAATATCATTTGCCATGTTAAAAATAACAAGCTGAAATATAAATACAAACTAGAAACCCTTATAAGCAAACCAATTGAGAGATCAATCAGTTTTAAACTAAAAAAAAAAACTTAATTATTAATAGGATTTTAATGAGCTCGCCAACTTTTAAGTTAATAACTATTTTTTAGTGAAATGTTCAGCTTTGTAGATGTCAACCAATATGTAGATCTAGTGCATCTGTAAGCTAGACACAGCACACTGTTCTAATTTACCAAATTTAGCGGATTTAAATTGATGTTTTATCAGATCTTTTCATTCAATTAGTAAAGACATAGAAAACTAAAGGTCTTACAAAGATCCAGCATAGTTTGTCCAAAGTAGAACAGTTTATTGAATTACAATTAGCAGATAAAAGCCTCTTAAGTAAACTGTTATGAAAGTGACAAATGTCACTTACAGTACTTGGATCAGAATTTTAACAACACAAGTAAAACAGATATGAAGTGACAATAAGAATATCAATATATAAACATGCAGAAACTGTTAAACATTATAAAGTACACCAGAAAGTATTCTAGAAGTCCTATTAAAGTTGCTCAATGCTTGTGGTCATTAAAAGTGATATTCAGCAAAATGTGGACGCTTTTAGCTTTTTAATATTTACTTATAATAAACACACCCAAAGTTGAAATAAATCCTTTTATGACTGAAACATGGTTAAAAGTCATTATTTATCTGAAATAGTTAGAAGCTTTTTTTGTGGAGACACACAATGTTCTAATTAAGGGATGATGTCTGTTTTGGCATTATTTTTTGAAGGTTTGGTCGCTTGTTTCTCTCTGAAAATCTGGCAACACTGGTCAGTCTTTGACACTGGATTCAGCCATTGATATTAAAAAAAAGCAGATAGATGTAGGCTAATTACCTCAAAAGTCATGATAAAAATATAAATTGTGATCTGGCTCCAAGAAAATTTAGATTTTGTGGTTCAGAATTCACATTTTTATTGTGTTTCTGGAGAATTTACAACATGAAGTTTATAAGAACTGACAAATAATCAAAATAATCACTTAATAAAAATAATAAATGCTCCTAAACATTCTGACTGAGTGGCAACAGTATGAGAAGAACACCTGATAAATTGTGTTTGTCTGCTCTATATATTTGAGCTAACATTTATTCTCCTGGGAGCATTTTATTGCAGAAAATTACCTTTTCTGGTGTCACGGCAACAGCGCAGACTTTAGCCTTGGAGATCGAGGACTTTTTTACGCTTGCACAACACAAAATTCACTCGTTGAACAAACTAAAACATCCTATTTAACCATGGGAAGGTAAGAAGTTGAACTGTGTGCGATGCTAAAGTCTGTGTCAGTGGGAAATGTGAGAAACAGAAAGGATATTGTAGTTTTTATGTAGTTTTTTTTTTGTCGATACCGATATCTGATATTTTAAAGCAGCTAAGTGACTTTGTTAAATGTCTTTGACTATATTTTTATTACTCAAACTGCCAGAAATAGCTAAAGATGTTCTTTGTCAGTTGGAGCTTTAGGTCACAATCACATGAGATAAAAAAGTTTGTTATTTTTGATGAATCACATGAAATCTCGTACTTATCACACTAATTAAAAGCATAAAATTGAACTCTTAACTAAGCTAAAGTCTTGTTGTTTATCCTCTTTGCTACAATTGACTTGTTTCTCTTTTTACGTGTCAGTTACAAACCCAGTGCTCAGTAGAATTTATCAAACTGTAGTTTATTTTTCCTGCTTTAGCTGTTTATTGAACTCTTACAAGAGAAAATGTTTTTTTCTCTCCGTTAACTCTCGCGCAGCACTCACATTTAGAACGCTGTGATGTCACCTGCATAACCTCTATAACGATTTGATACCGAAATTGTAAAAAATCCTAAATATCGTCCGATTCTGGGACCGTTCTTTAGTTTTGACTTTTACAGAAGAAACAGTCATTTGTCTCATTTTCTTTACTCAATGCTGACATTTAGAATACTTTAATGTCATCTGCACAACCTCTACTACGTCCATTGAAACTGAGATTCCCATTAGATTTCGATGAATTGTGCCGCCCTAATCCCCGTTTCCTATTTGAAAACCTAAGCGGGAATGACAAAGTACAAATTCTGCTCAGTCAAACATCGTCTTATCTTCATACTACTTGAAAGAACTTCATCATTGCTCCTAATTTGCCTTTGAACAGACTTCTGGCCCGAGCTCTGTCGTTGATTCCATTAACCTCAGCTTTGACCTGTGTGTGTTTGTGAATTCTCTTCTCTTCTCCACTTTTTTTCTTCTCTTTCTTTTTTCAGACAGTATCATGAAGCGGCGCCACACGAGACTCACGGCTCATTTGCACATTTCAGAGGTGTCGGCTGCTCGGGTTAAACGCAGAGCAGGGCAGGGCAGAGCGATGACTGCAGCTTCCACAGGGCAACGTATGATTCACACTGGTTCAGAAGGTCACAGAGATTAGGTTTTTATTGTAGGACTCAGCGCAAGGCCGACTCCAGGCATGGTCCTGAGCAGGATTCTTTATGTACCATTGCATTATATTGAAGCAAATAATGGTAAATAAGGGCAATAACATAACGACTTTGGCAGCAAAATCACTTTGCAGTTTATTTTCTCAAGATCGAGCTACCACGTTTCAACTCAAAGGCAAGCTATCCGTACTATAGTTTCCAGTAGGATTGTGCCATATATCGAAAAATTGCTTCATAATAGGCAGGGATGTAAAGGCAAATCTCACTATACATTTTTTTTTTTTTTCGTTTTGAAGCTCACAATACAGTATTTATCATAATATTACTGAGGGCTCATCATATTGAGATTATGCTAACAAAAATAAACATTAAAACTATATTTCCCAGTCATTCTTTTCTATATCACAGTAATTCCTTTTCTTTTTTTAGCATAAAGTGTCTGTTAATGTTCTAACAATTTTTAGTCAGGCTGTTTAATATTGTCAGGTGAGGACAACGATATGCGACAATTTTGGTATCGCAATATCACGATAATATTATTATTGTTACATCCCTAATAATAGACAGGTTGATGACTTAATTAGAGTAGGTGGAACAGTAAAAGTACAAGTAGGTTTTTAGCAGAGGACACAGGGTTTAGATCGGTACATATGTAGATAGGCCTAGATGTTGTCCTGGGCTTAGTTATGACATGAGCTGAAGGAACACAGATGACAAGTTAAGGTGGATCAGGTTAGGTTAAGGTTATGTTAATGTAACGCGTAGGGGCTAAGGAAACTGACTGCAGCCTAAGTGACCAGAAGTAGGAACAGTAAGGAGCCTATGGGGTGTGAATAAAAGCAAACACACAAAATTGAGCTCTCGTATAGATTATTATTGCATGATTATTTGAAAAGAAAAAACAAAAAATCAGTTCAAAAGTTCAAGAGTTCAGTTTGTTTGCGATTGGTTTACAAGCGCTAAAAGTTCAGTCAATAGGATCCCAAGGTTGTACGCGCAATAGTTCATAACGTTGTTGATAGAATCCCAAGGTTGTACGCGCAATAGTTCGTAACGTTGATAGAATCCCAAGGTTGTATATCCAAAAGTGTAATCCACAGTTTGTTAGGTCCGTATTTCTTTAACCAAAAAAGTTTGAAAGTTCCTACCACATTCTTGCAGAGACTGAGTAGGAGGTGGGGTAGCTCGCCATCCAAGGTAGAATCAAACCAGAAAAAAAAACCTGACCTAAACAGGGTCAGCAAAAACATAAATTAGCATATGCATATATAAATTAAATGATCATTATAGCAAAAAAATAATTACTGCTAATAAACAGCCAATATTAAATAAAGTTATATCATATGTCACTACACAATAAATAATAAACATTCATCAATCATGATAGTTCATCATTCAATAACATACAAAAATCTCTTTAGCTTAAGCATCCATTCAAAAATAAAGTGCACCTTTAATCCTAGGCCTATAATTCATAAAGGTTCTAACCCATAACAGTACCAGAACTGTACAAAACAAATGAATATTCATTTCCCAATATAAATCAATGCTACTGAAAGCAGTTCAAAACACAATAGCCGTATTGGGCTTTGAGCTCAAAAAGTAAATAAAGTGCCATAAATTGACCAAAAAGGCCCAAATTAAAGTATTATTTTAACACTATAATGCATGGCAAAAGATTCGGGTGAGTTAAAAACTTAAATAGAGCGGACATTTCATTTAAAGACCGCTGGTTAGTCGCGCTAATCACACTTATTTACTTGCTAGTGTTAGCATTAGCTTACCGCCGTTTGAATAGAAGTTTGCGGCACTCAAGAAACACACATAACTTTGAATCAATAGCGCAAATAGACTCACCGATGAGCGGATCGTTCTGTTAACTTATGCGAAACGCATCCGTCGGGTCATTTGGCTTTCAAAAGCAATCTTATTCAAAGAGCCACGATTGAATAATCCACCACAGCCAGCGCAGCATCAGAGGGGCAGCAGCAGAGCAGAGCGTTTTGGCGTCTGACGTCAGCAGTTTAAAGGAAACGGTCCCTCCACAATAACGTTGCCACAGGAAGTGGGCATTACTCAACGTGGGTTACATCATGTTTATTAAGATAATATGTAATCACATGAAGCCCAATGGCAGTGATGTTTGTACCAGATTCTAGCTTTACAGCTCATTTTCATGTAGTCCTGGAGAGGGAAGGCACAACTGGAGTTTTTAGTGGTATGGGAAACCGATGTAGCCGGAGGAAACTTTCGCAGACACCTCTTCCACATTGAAAGGCCCAGGTCCTTCTTGCTGTGAGGCCAGAGCACTAACCGCTGCGCCACTGTGTCGCCATGAAAGTTCTGTTGTTTCAGTCAGTGATAAGGCTGATAAGACCTCAAAATATTTTCTCTGTTCCAGAGTATTTCAGAGGTCCACATCTAACATACATCGTAATCGACGATTTACTTAAGTCACGATTTGATTAAATTTTCAATTTTTTAACCACAATTTTTATTTTCTTGATTTATCTTAATGAACTTTATTGTTTTAAAATACAAAACAATCCATGATAAATTACATTTAACACAAAGCCATTATTCCTCAGAACTTGTATTTGTATCAACATTTGAACAGTAATATTTTGTGTCCATGTTAAGAGATCAACCCATTAGTTGTTAACGAAACATAATAATGCACTTTCTGCCCAGTCTTGCACAAGTTCAGGCTTTGTTTCTTAAGACATCGTGGCCATTGTTTTATTTGTATTATACAACTATAGTGTGTGGAAAGGTGAGTGGCTCCAAGAGCAAAACTGATCTATTCTGGCTTTTCAATTTGATCTCTGCATACTTTCTCAAAGTTTTCAAACTCTTTCCCATCCCTAATAACTTTATGTCTTCATGGTTCGGGCAGTTCAGATAGAAGATTTCTCCGAGAGCGGAGCTTCTTCACCCGACCTGTGAGTGTTCATGTGATTTTGGCCAAATTCTGAAAACACACTCTTTAATTGCTTGTGACTCAACATTTTAAGACAAATCTTTTGCTTCTTGTACTTGTCAAAGCACATTGTTTAAAATATAATGAAATCTGTCTTTGATTTAGTTCAGTTTGCATTTAACCAATTAATTGAACATCACAGACATCTTAGCTGGATGATTCAAAGCTCTCTCATGTCCTCTTACTAAAACATTGTAAGTAGTGTGATCTTCGTCAAGGAAGTGGATTATTTTCTTGTTTTGACACATTTTTGAGAAGAAAATGATTGCGGACTTAGGCCCTGATTTACTAAGGTGGATAATAGCACGTACTAATTTGCGGCCGCAGTTCAGAATTTTGCGCGTCCCTGAAGTGGGCGTGTTGCACGCGATCAACAAAGAGAAACTGCGTCAGTAGTGCGGGAGCAAACCGATGAAGGCGGACCTATGTAAATGACCCTTTTGCGTGCTTCAGTTTCCACATAGAGGAAGAGACTCGCAAACGAAAAAAAATTTCGACCCCGCGGAACTAAGGTCCTCGTGGAAGAAGCAAACTCTCGTCACGAGGAGCTGACCCATGCAGAGGAATATAACTATCACAATAGCCGCAAGGCCATCTGGCAAGATATCACGAATAAAATAAATGCCGTTGGAAAGGCCAACACGCCAACTCACAACTGTTGTTTTAGTCATTTGGTGGCAGAGATTTCTAATCATATTTGTACTTGTTTTAATTTAATTTAATATGTATTGTATAAAATGTTTTAATGATTGTGTTTTTATTTTAAACAGGGCGCCAATGAAAAGGAGAGTCTTGTCTCATTGAGCCTCCCGGTATAAATAAAAAATGAATAATAATAATAATAATAATAATAATAATAATAATAATAATAATAATAATAATAATAATAATAATAATAATAATAATAACTTTCTATCTTTAAGCTTTCCGAAGTTATAACCATAACACAATTTATCACAGACATTGCAGGATCACACTCTTTCACTGAGACCATTTATATCATCAAATATTACATGAAAAAAATATTTTTAATTCTGCACATGCCAAAGATCATTAAAGAGTTAAATATAAGTTGTAGAAGTGCACATATTTTAATAGGCTATACAAAGCCTCAAACATAACCTATTGTCCCTCTTTACCAATATTCACCCTATTGCATAACCAGCAGGATACACATTATAAATACATTTATTAATTACTAAGCTTATTTTTAAGCGTATTATTTGTTTAGATACCTGTGAAAATCAGCTCAAGCTCCAGGAACGGGCCAAATCAGTGACGCAGTGGATATACGCGCTACTGGAAGAACTCAAAAACCAGAACGCGAGGGTCTTTCTTCCGTGGCGCAGGAGGTACGGGCACTCACAGGAGTAATGCGAGGTTCGCGGGACTGTGTCCACTCTAAAAAACATCTGTTCAGGCCCTCATTGTGAGTGACCACCGCACAGCGCATCCAGCTAGTGAGGAAAGCACGGCACAGTGCGCACGGCACAGTGCGCACGGCGGCGCGCGAGGTCGAGGAGACGCCACAGACGTCTGGACGCACGCTGAGAAAGAGAAAAAAAATAATAAAATCATATTGAAATCGCGTTGCATGTTGTCTTGTGTCTCCAAACCATACTTTGCCTGTGAAATGATTTTAAATGAGATCATTCCGTGCTTGCAGCAGCGTTGTCTTGATTTAACCAGGCTCCTCCAAAACCTCACCACATATGATTATATTGTATTATATTATAACAGCATCATCTTGCAGGCCGTGTCTTTTTGCAATGTTGTGTAAGATGCAGCAAGCCACTACGATGTGAGCGGCTTTTTGGGGGCTGTATATCCGCCGCAGTGCGATGAAGACAGCGACAATAATAATCAAATATAAATAATAATAATAATAATAATACTTATTGTAAATTATTTTAATAATAATAATAATAATAATAAAAGAATAATACGTATTATCAATTATTGTTATAATAATACGTATTATTAATTATTGTTATAATAATAATAACTATACTAGTTATTATTAATTATTATTGTGACAATATTATTGTTCTTGTAAAACTATCATTTTAATTTAGACTATTACTATTATTAATATGAATGGCATGTGATGCACTGCTCTGTGAAATACCAGCAGCAACTGCCACTGTCCTCTGGAATGAGCCAGATACCAGACGAGAAAATGACGATAAAATGAAATCCTCTTCTTCTTCGTCTTCTCCGGCGGAGTATTACAGCTGCCACACCCTCGACGTTGGTTGCAGGCGCTTTTTAACGACATTTGCATTTCCTCCGCCTATATTTTGCGGCATGACGCAAAAATGCCCGAAATTACATATTCATGATACCAAAGGTGCTAAACTGGCGCAGCGCAAAACTGTGTCACGTGAAAGACGCTATTTCTTTTGCACATGCATGGTAAATCGGTTTGCTCCCTTTTTTGCGCGTGCAATTCACTTTGCGTCTGTGCAAACGCTTAGTAAATCAGGGCCTAAGAGTGTGACGAAGCTCTCCTCCATCAGCCTGACCACGGTGAGTGCAGTAGTGGTTTACAGCTGGGATTGGCAATACAAGTTATTATTTACCAGTGTAGCGTGTGTCATTCACTTGTTTGTTGTTTAGATCTTAAAGTCACTCCACTGCAGCTGTTTTGATGTGGTAGAGCTGTAATAATATATGTCAGCGTTAATCTTGGGTTGTGTGCGGCGTGCTGCAGATGCAGTTGGTTTCTGTGCACATGCCTTAGGTTTGTCAATACAATTAGGTAGTGATTATATAGATGGACCTTAGATTGGATCATAATGAGTGTGCTGGGTGTAAGCAGTAATCTAGAAAATATTATGACCGACATGGTAAGAATAAAGACAATTGTAATGATATAATAATGTGATGTACACAGATCTTTCTTTGGGTCAGAGTTTCACATTGTGTGCCAGTTCCCTGTTTACATTCTGCTCATTGATTGGTTGGCAAATATGAGTGTGAGTTTGTGTATAGAGGAGTGGCACATCATTTGAAAACATCACCTGAGGAACATTTGTGTGGATCGAAATTGTCTGTTCTATTTAAATGGCATTTTTGGAAATAGTGGTTTACATGTTTAAAACAATGTGGACAAGTGTCTTTTTTATCTTTAAACCAACAAAAGCTGTGTTACAGACAAGGAAGAAGCACAGTTTTTCTACTTTTCGATGCAGATTACATAGATTCAGCCTCTTTCATGGGGCATAGATTATATTTAACCCTCCAAACATGAAAAAATACAGTAGTTTGACTTACTCTGACCACTTTTAGCTCACTTACGGAAGAGGAAGTTTTTTTTTTTTTCTTCTCAAGACTCACTGCTCTAAACTTACTCAACAATGATTTTAGTCCAAGATATTTGGCCTGTAATGCTTTTGAAGAGAAAGCCGACATAAAGAGCCGACTACGCTGCTTTATAGTCAACAAAGAGCAAATGTATTTCCCTGTCATTATACTCAAACTACAAGTGAAACTGCAACATGTACTTGACTGTAGACAAAGTCAGCATCAAAGAGTCCTCTATCGTCGCATATCATAAAAGGTCTATGGCAGAAATAGACGTCATTGGCAGGTTACGGATGGCCGCGCAATGACGGATATTTTTGTCATTGACGGGGAAAAAGTTTATAGACCAATATATCAGCCGTAGGGCTGTAGTCGACTAAAGAATTTCTTGATCGACTAATAACTTGTCCCATCGACCGATTAATCGACTAAAAAGGGGGTGTGGCAACGGCTCAGAAGCTAAAAGTAGAGTTGTCAAAAATATTGCAAAATAATGCTAAAACTGGTGTTGAAGCTAAATACTCATTTGGACAAATATCGTTAACATAAAGAGTTCAAAATTTTGGACCAACTTTGATATTTTCAGGGGAAAAAAGCTGCAATTTTCTGAAAAATTTTAAAAGAATCTTGAGTTTCATCAAAACTACTTTGACAATGAAATGTTTTATCATATCCTTGCATTTTGTGTTGAAAATGTCAGGTCATTGTAAAAAAAAAAATGAAAAAAATGGCATTTTAATTCTTATTGTGGTATCGAAATTGGTATTGAGATTTTATTAGTTTTGGAAATGTTTAAATATTTTGGGTTAATAATAAATCTGGGAATATTTGTGGAGACATACTGGAGTCTTATTTTTCCTAATCCAAAATGTGATTTTAGAATGCGCTGAATTGCAAAAAGGTAAACCTCTTTGTCACAAAATTCCAGGAAAACGTAGGCCTAAATCTACTGTATTTTTGTCCATGTGAGATGTTTAATTTCAAGTGTTTAATTTGACTTATTAACAAGCTTATGTTATGTAAAAAAACCTAATTGGCCTTAAAAAATCGACCTTAAAAATGAATCAGTGAGATTGTCATCGACTGACAACATTTTTTAAAAGTCTCAAGTCTTAGTTAATTTGATCAAGTTGATTTTCAAGACGTCAAACTAGTCTGACTCAAGTTCAAGTCACGACTTTTAAGCCCACATCTCTGGTAATATTATTTACAAGTTGGTGTATTGGATTATGTGTTCAGTGTTATTTATAGTGACTGGGCTTTGTTGTGACTTTATCTTGCATCATTGTCTAGACTCATGAGTCAGAATCAACCTTTTGTATTTACTGTACGCCTGAGAAAAGAGACACTGTGATCAGATCTAATCAGAGCTGCACAAAATAACACAATACTCAATAAGTAGCAGTAACATCATTTACTATGTAATACATTTATCATGCAAGATTGTACTGAGATTTAGCCTATTTTAAAATATGACTTTGTGAAGAGTAAAGTGAAACTAACTTTATTTGCATGGGATAATACTTACCTTGAGACGTCTGCAAACTTGAAATTAACTGATGAAGTAATTTAATTCCCCCAAAATGGTAGGAGAATTACAGAGCCCCTAATTTTTATTTATATATATATTTTTTATCTATAGGGAACGAGATAATATATATTTTTTAATCACCAGGGAACAAGATAAATATTTCCCTTTTCACGCTTTTCACTAACCGGAAGACGTCTGCGAATGACGACATCCGGTTTGTAATCTGAAATAAACATCAACATGGCCAAATTTTCTTGATCTAGATGTCATTGCAGCGTTCCACTTTCACATCGGATGAACAGCAACAACCCTATTTGAGCTTTCATGAGTTTCCAGTCGATGGTATTCGAAGAGACGAGGGACCCAGCTTCAACGTTCATCCTGCGAGCACCTATGTCTGCAGCCGTCATTTATATCACAACGAAGGGTCGCAGACAATTATAAAGAGGAACTATTCCTGGAAGATGCCTGGAACTATGTCAGTCTGTGTATGAGATGGTCAAAAAAGTGAGACTGGACACTGAGCTGGACGCCAAGAAAACGAGATTAAAAAATATATCTCGTTTTCTTGTGATAATATTATTTTTGCTAATGTCATAGTAGGGGCTCTGTAGAGTATGACAAATAGTAAATAACTCGCAATCTGATGCCACAATCATTCCAAAAATGACATTTGCAGTGAGAGTTTGTGACAACTGATGTGAAACTTACTATTTGACTAGTTTGAACTAAATCTGCCAAAATGTACATTACTGGTAGGTCTGGGCGATATTGAAATACTGTAAATGAGACTGGATAATTTTTTACCATATTTCGATAACGAAGTTTAGACGATAACTGTCAGTCCAACAATCATTAAAATATCTCTTCAAATAAGGGCTGCAACAAGTAAATTGATTAATCGATACTCATCGATTATTGAAATAATCGCCAAGTGTTAAAGGTTGTAAGAGGATTTTCAAAAATTGTTTGTGTCAGTCTTGGTCAAAAACAGTTGCATAGATTTGTAACAGCTTTAAACTTATGCTAAACAAAAAAAAATTATAAAAATATATAAAGTGTGGACATGATGAGGCCAGTAAAACGTTGACCACTAGATAACGAGGTACCTCGCTATCTATTGGCCTGTTAACCTGTCAAGCAAACCCTCTGTGTTCCTAAGTAACTCATTGGCCCAGTTGCGGTGAAGGGCGTGGCCCTGGGAGGAGAAACACATGTGCATCATTTGAAAAACAGCAAACAGCTGTTGGATTTGAAAAATCCTCCATACAACCTTTAAGTAGTAACTGGTCTTTATAAAGGTTCTAAACATTCATTAGCTGTGGAAAAGCATCTGATCAAACTGAATTACATGAACATTGTGTAGTGTTGTCATGATGCTAAATTTCAAATTTACTTTTAATACTATTAAAATCTGTGGAGTGTAGCTGTGTGAAAAGGCTTCCCGGAGATTGTCCGTAGAGTTGAGTGTAAGTCCACATCTATCACTTGTAGGTCCTCAGACGCACTGCGCTGCAGAGTGCGCGCGGCGAAGGTCGGAGATGTGCTCTCTGCTTTAAATAATGAGGCCATAAACAAGGACATCTATGTGGAACATCAGGACACGGAGCGAGAAACACTTCAGACTTCAGCAGGTAAACACCACAACACAAAACAAGCTACAAACGACAAATGAGAGCAAGAACATTAAGGTCACGTTCTGGTAACTACGGCAACAAAATGAGTTGTTCTGGGAGTTTGGCCAAGAAAGATAACCACCAGCAGGCAGGATGTTTTCACTAAGCAAAAGTTCAGTTTTTCACTTGTCAGATGGTTATGTTAGCCATGTTAATGGGACTGCACTCAAGTTCATTTTCGTTTTTACAACATCGGTGTCATGGCAACAGAAGGTCAGGAACGAAGGTGTTTGGGAAGTGGAAGTTTGGATTGAGGACTTTATCAACACAAATTGGGAGAGAGAGAGTTGTTTCATAAGAAATATTAGCGTACCAAATGATCCGTCAGATCTCAGAACAAGTTGGGCAAAGCCTGGGCAGTACTTGAACTTTGGCATAACATTTCAACCACATTTGAGTATCTGGTGTGTGTGGCACAAAATGGCAGCTGTGGTTACAATTGTAACTTACCATCAACAAGTGTGAAGTGAAAGAATAAAAAAAACGTGATGCATCTTTGGCAGTGACGTGCTGTTGGCGGAAACAGGTGAGGAAGTGCCTCAAATATACTTAGTGTCAATGAGGTTAAATTACATATTTTATTTGTAATATATGTCGTATGTGGTTGATTTCTTGTGATTTTCAAAGTTTTGTGGTTTAAGATCTCTCCAGGACTTGCCGATATAACGCAGGTTTACAGCGCTGAGGCCACATACACAATGAACAGGGCGTGTTCTCCACAAAAAGATAATGTGTACTTTTTTGGGTGGTTTGTTTCTAATTGTCAAGTAAGAGAATATTATTAACTTGAGCGCTTTTAGTGAGTTAATTTGACAGTAAACAGAGTTCGTACAAATCCTCTGTTTGCCAGAACCTTCAACAACTATATAATTAACGACAAGCAAATACTTAACAGGAAGAGGCCAATATGGTTGTCATGTTCTGTTCATAAATACAGTATAGTAGTAGTCATTAAGTGTCCCGCACTGCGTTACTGTCAACAGTCATTTGACTCAGATGGATACACGGGTCCAGGGATTGAAAGTAGTGTCAGTAATTATTTTTTCTCAGCTTTAATTTTGCATGTAGAGACAAAATACTCACTTGAGATGATATGCTTTTGTAATGCAAATGTTTCATTTATATGTATGCAAAGTAAATAAAAAGGAATTTTGAAGTGCAAGTAAGACACTAGACCTGTGTAGAGCACTGTGACTCACCAGCTGTAAACCTCACCGCAGTGACCGCACGTCACTGATCTTTGGTGTTATAAAACGCGCTATATACAATGATTAAGTCATCATGAGTGAAGCAAACTGCTATTGTTATCAATTAAGGCTGGGCCATTAATCAAAATCAAGCAATCAAATCAAGCCGAATTGTCAATTTTTTAGTCAATCTTTTGTCAAAAAAAAAAAAAAAGAAAGTGTAGTTTGGAGCAAAAGTCAAACTTTGAGGCAGAATATTGGTAGATAGTTACAATAAAATCTAAAAAATGAGAAGTTTGTTTGGTTTATATTGATGAATGGCATTTTTCATTTGGTTTTGAAAAGATTAAGCAAAATTGAAAATCAAGTTTGATCAATATAAGAAAAACAAAAACAAAAAAAACATATTTTTTTTCTCAGATCGCCCAGCCCTAAAATCAATGTGTATTTGTCACAATAAAATCTGTATAAAACAAATTGATTATCATCCCATACAAATGTCTGTTAAAAAATGATATTGTTGGGTAATATAAAGTTTACAGACGTCTTAAAGTTAATCTTATCTGGTGATTGGACTTGCATAAAACTCAATTTGACCTTGTTTCTTTTACTAACAAAGATGTCATTAAAGTATTTTCAGAACAAAACAAAGTGACAGTATATTGTAAAGCCATAAAGCATCCGTTCACACTTCCTCTGTGTAATTTAAACACAGTTGAGTCCTCCTCATCTCAGATTCTCGGGCCGTCCTCGTGCTGCGTGTTCCTTCACCGGCTCAATGCAAATCCCATATTTTTCTGACCCCTGCGTCCTCTGTGCTCGCGAGGGCCTTTTGAACACCGGACGTCAGACACCTGTCCCATTGAAGGGTATAAACAGCCGCCATCACTTATTCATATTTCACTTTTAAATATGGAGGCAAACAACAGCTGGTGCATTGAGATCGAGAGCTGAAGTATCACAGTCAATACAGGAAACTGAACAGATTCAACACTGCAGTCTTACATTATAGGCTGCGTTTATGTGGCATCGCAATGAATGAATATTGTTAATTGTAGTATTTATTTATTTTTATAACAATAGACAAAATTACTATTTATAATAGTTTTTTGTTTGTGTTTTAAGATGAAGTTTTTTACAGTATTAATGCATGTTTGTTCACTAAAACTTCCTCCGTTGTTGTTGTTGTTGTTGTTTGTTTTTTTTGTTTTGTTGTTGTTGTTAGCATTGCCAGGGCTCAAGAGCAAGTTAGTTCAATATTCAAGCACATATTTTATTCAAACACTTTTAATTAGGTATATAAGTGTCACATGTCAAACTATTCTGAAATTAAGACATTGCTTTACATATTACATACACACTTTTAATGTAACCTATTTTTAAAATAGCTAGGCTTTTTATTTTAAATAATTTTATATGGGGATGGAGCACATATCGGGATGGTTCAATTTGGATTTTGGGTAAGACTCCAACAAGATTAATTGCAACTAATGATTATTAGTAATGGAAAATTTGACTGTATATACAGTATGTTCCAAACATCCCAGGAGCCTCAGATTAAACAGAAATAAGTGCTTTTTATGTAAAAAGTTGTTTGCCTACACCTAATGTTATGATACAAAAATGTTAAATAAAGGAATAGACTTAGACTACTAAATATTAACCTGGCTCTCACCAGATGGATCTATGTTGAACTCGGATTTGATTTCTTCCACATTATCCATCTGGAACTTTACTCATTGAAAGCATTTGGGAAAAGGAACATTTAATGAAAACTTCAAGCTGATTGGGTGTGCGGCCGACCTTATTTGTGCTTAACCAATCACAGCAACGAATTGTAACGATGAATCCAATGTCTGCGTGGACTAGAACAAGTCTTGCACGCGCCTCTCTGCTCTTCTTTTAAAAAGAAAATAGTCTGTATTTCTGCAAACGAAACAGAAAACGTACATCCACGGGAGCTGCAATCTTTGTTTTGTTTGATTGAAGCGGTACTTCCTGTCGTTATTGCAACCAACCCCGATCAGTCTGCCCTGCTGCAATGTGATTGGGACGTTAACCCGCTGATTTGGACTCCAAACCAATCGGGCTGCTGCAAGGCCAGATGGATTTTGGGATCTCGACTTTGTGAAACCATCTGGCTGGCCAGATTAACTAATATGGTACTACAAAGATGATTAAAAATGCATCTTTTCACGTCAAATTTCTACGCAATAAACTGACATTTTCAGCACAAAATACAAATACTTCTTGTATTAAACATTTTGGTTTTAAACTAGTTTTGATAAGGCTCAGGATTATTCTAAAACCCATCAGAAAATGTCAAATCTGGTTCTGGCGCGTGAGACAGCAGGTGTCAGGAGAAGGTTAGAAGGTTACAGATAATGCAATGAAGTGGTTTTCGGGAACTTTTTGTACAATTTAGAACATTTTAAAGACCTAAACTTTACCAAATAAATTGAAGACATTGTGAGACTTATGACCCTGGAAGACCTACTAAACAAGCTTCACCAAACAAGCCTGAATGAAGCTGTATACATCTTAATTTAGTTTAATTCATATTCAAATAGCAACTTTGCATTTTGCCTCCAAGTCGCTGATGAAATGTCAGTTTTGCCGTGGTTAATGTCTCCATCTTTGCCTCCCTTCGCGTCTGTAGGAGCTGATGTGATTTGCCTAATTGCCGCTGCTCCGCTTCGTTCCCTGTCTCCGGCTGGATTTATGCGGCGCCCACAGGAGTGTTTAAATTTAACGTCTTGTTTTACTGTGTTTCCTTTTTTTAGTGCAAAGGTGTGGGCCCCGAGCGGCTCTTCTCTCCCACACAGTGTCAACAAAGGCGGAACAGCAGATTTCCACAGATCCAGGGGCTAAACTCAGTGGCAGAGAGGTTCATAGTAACGACTCACACACTGTAGTCTTTTTAAGAGAGTTTTTCGATGTCTGATTTGGCTCGGCTCCTAGAATGTAGTGTTATCTTGTCTGTAATGGAAACAAAAGGTCTTGGAGTGAAACGTTTGTTTGTTTTACCAAAAACAGTTTCATGACTTTGGAAAACCTTTGAAGAAACCCGCGATATCTAAAATACATTGTCTGGCATCAGTTTTTAAAGTGCATATGACAGGTTAGACAACTTTTTTCAGTTAAACCACAGTGAACATGATTATACTGTTGTTCAGACCTGCACATTTTTCAGTATCGACAAGTTTACCAAATCTCAATCTGATACCGCCCTGTAATGTCCTAAATGAGGAGCCATTTTTCCCCCCAAAAATGTGACAACAAATTGTAGTGGCTGTTTTAAAGGACGCATATGCAAAATTAGCATTTTTGAGTTTTTAATCCCATTTTAAAGCTGATTCCTCATGAAAAATACTGCTGAAGTTTTGTTTGTGAGATATCTTTTGTTCTCGAAGGTCTTAAAATGTCTTAAATTTCATTCTAAAAGGTGTGCAGGAACCCCAAAGAAAATGCCCCCATGCCGCTCCAACCTAACCTGGCCAGTCAGATGGTTTATCTCGCAATATTTGTGAATTCACAAACTCAAGATAAATCATCTGGCCTTCCAGCCGCCCGATTGGTTTGGGTGTCCGAACCAGCGGTGTTAAGATGGCTGTTAGCTCCCCGGCACCGCTGCCGAGTCACATTCAAGCTAAACAAAGATGGCTGCTCTCATGGATGTACGTGTTTCTGCTGCTTTTGATGCATTTTAACAGAAATACGAAGTAATTTCTTTTGAAACAAGAGCCGTATGTGTGATGCGTACTTGTAAGATCAGGGAGTAAAGTCCCAGATGGATATAGTGAGAACTCAGATAGGAACCAACCAATACACCTGTCTATAAGATGTTAAGAAAAAAGTATATTTCAGATACAAATTCAATTTTTGTCTAAGACAACATGTGTTATGTGTGAGTGACATCAGCTTTATCAGACCTACGAGCTGAGACCTGCATTAGAAACACAAACCATCATTAACAAAGTGAACCAGTCTCACGTATCCAGGCTAATGGAAGCATGGCTATAGTGTGCTTCCGGTGTGAATGGAATGACGGAGCAGAGAAACATCGTGGTTTTGTCCTTCCTGGAGCAGAGAGAAGCAGAGAGAGCAGGGTTTGTTCTGCTGCTGCTCTGTATTCACGACCACAGTCCAGCCCAGGGACAGGTGCTGTAGACATAAACGGCTTTTAATTACCGCCTCGTGGAGCTAGACACTGGCTTTTCATGATTACACCCATCCCTGGACGCTCATTTAGCTCCGTGTGAGGCTAAAGCACGAGCTAACACAGGAGGAGAAGGTTAAACGAACGGGCTGTTTCCATTTTTAAAAAAGCTTAGGTAGATTGTAAGAGATTTTTGTTGTTGCACTGTGGTTTGGCACATGCAGAGAATTGCAGAAGTACTATTATCTGAAATAGGGGTGTGTATTTTCTATTGCATTCAAGGAGTTCTTAAAGGAGACCTATTATGTAAAGTTTATTTTTCAAAGTTTTTACCATTGTTCTAACTGCCTTCTCTCATCATTAGTTTACTTTGTTTATTTAGAATGATTCCTGCATGTTTGAGTAATCTTGTATTGTCCTGCAGCTGATGATTGAGTGCTCAGAAAAGCCCTGTCCTCACCTCCTCACCTATCCACTTGTCTGTGTTTAATTGTTATTATATATATAAAAAAAAAAAAAAAACAGTTCAAAACAGTCATAAAGCCACTTTACAGCATAAAAGTTACAAATTTAAATTCTTTTGCCTGTTCTAATTAAGTCTAGCAATGAAGCTTATCAGTTCTGCTGTTAAGGTAAATGGACTTTTTTTCTATTTCTAAGATGTTTAGCATAAATGTTGTTTTTTACAAATTCAGCTTAAGGCCAAGGAGCCAATCAGACCCTCCAACGAAAAAACCTGGTGCTCTAGTTCTTACTAACTTAATTTTGATTTAGCATTAGTTAAGTCCTGGTTTGGCCCTGCAAGTAGAAGTCATTCCCTGGCTTAGTTTACCTCTGCTGTAGAGATGCTGTAATTGAAATAATTTAAATTTTTTGCAAATAATATACTAAATTATTTAAAGGTGGGCACCTGAACCTGCTGCTGTTTTTTGTGTAGCAAATATGGCTAAAATTTCACAGGTGTCAATTTGTGGAATAAACCAGTAATAATTAGATATTGAACATTACATTATCTTGTACAAATGAGGTGTATAGGGATGGAATGATTCTGATTTCATCACGATTTGATTCTTATCTCGATGGGTCCAATTCAATTTTGTTAAAGGTGCACTGCAAAAGTTTCAAATGCTCAAAGTTGCTGCTACAAGGGCAAAGCGTAAGGTTTTAGGCATGCTTTTGAGAATCGGAGGAATCTCTGAATTATGCTGAAGATCAATTGGACACTCATCTGATGATTATTTTTGAGAATAAGGTATTAGATAGACACACGATTAAACGTTCCTTGGCTAAATTTTGGAGTTTGCAAACTGGTCAATCAGATACAAATAACGAATAATATAGTATAGCATTATGTTTCATACAAACAACCTTGTTTTCTTACCATAGAAAACCTTTTGGAAGAAAGATCGACGTGTCAGCAAGAGACTTTTTAATTTGAAGATTCGTCTTCAGTTGAGTAATAAAGACTGGTGTAGTGCCACAAAAGGCCAAAGGTTTCGTTTTTGTTATAAAACTTTGACACTCGCACAATGTACCTTTTAAGCCTCACAAGACCAAACTACTTTTTCTGTGAATTTGCTAAACAAAAATCAATCAAAAACAATATGTAATGTGGTTTTCTAAAGAAATAAGTCAGGTGTTTATGAAAATAATGTCAAAACAAAATATTAAAGTTATTTCAGGATCAATTGTGACAAAGGGACAAAATGACTAAACTCATCTCAATAACAATAAGCTGCTGCACTTTAGTTGTTTTGTCGATTTAATCAGTCGATAGGACATGTTTTTAGCCGACCAAGCCTCTAAACCAGTAATATACAAGTTGAACATTACATTACTCTGGCTTCATCAAAAAGACTCCTGGGTCAAGCCAAGTCATCAATCTCACGATCTTTCTGGCGGAGTTTGCATGTTCTCTCCTTGTCAGTGTGAGTTCACTTCTGGTTCTCCAAAAACGTGCATGTTTAGGTTAATTTGGCATCGCTGTAAATTTCGCCCAAGGCCCAAAGTCACCCTAAATAGAAGAAGCAGTAGAAAATGAATGAATAATGTTTTACAAAAAGAGTTATCAAGTATTTCCCTCACCGTCGAAATCAAGTTGAAAATGTTATTGCAACTGCCCCATAACCACTCTGCATGAAAAGTTGCTTTCTTTATCAAAATAATCTATACAGTTGCAACTCGTGCGTCGTTCCTCTGTACAATAAACTTGTTTTGTAACCTATAATCAGTGAATATTCCTCTGACCTGCTTATTCACGGAGCCTGACTTCATTACCGTGTGTCTATGCCATCTGGAAGCCTATAATACCTCCATCACAGTCTGTATCAAAACTGCAATTTTCTAATCAATGTGCGTCGGTGCGGGGGAGCCAGGGGATGCCACGGCGAGCACAAAGGGCCAGAGCCGCATCCTATAGAGCTCAGTGTAAATCGATGTTTTCTCTCTTGTTCTTTATCTCTGTGTGTCGTCGGTTACACGCCACTTTAATCACTCCTGACCCTTGAACTCTCATTATCAGCGCTTGATTAAAAGCTATTTACAGCAGTTAGGACGGGAAGAAAAGTGGTTCCCAAGTCTGCTGTTGGGGATTAGATGGATGTAAAACCGCAGGCTGTGTTAAGTGAAAGAAGATACGAGGAAGGTGTCCAAGTTCAGTTGCAAAAGTAGAAACAGTTGGCCAGGATGCATTGCTTGATTGGTTGGATAGGGTTTGCACAGATTAGTTGTCTAGTCGACTAGCAAGGTTAAGCGCACTAGTTCACTAGGGCTGCACGATATATTGATATTGAATCGATAGCGCGATATTGACAACTGCGATTATCTAATCACAAAAGGCTGCATTTTTTCCTCCTTTTCGTAAGCCTCCTTTTTTATTTTTGTTGGGCACAGCGCACTACGAAGGTGAACATAGAGCAGCACCACAGCAACAGGCTTTTGAACTGCACAACACGACTGAACAAAAGTCTATAAACACTGCTTTCATGGCCGTTATAGTGCGTATTCAATAAAACCACTCATAAATAAAATTTACGTTTTGCAGATGCTGCTAGCTTTAGCCGCTTACCTTGAACAGGCAAAACATCGATAGTTTCCCAGGCAAATCTAGTCTGTTTTCTTCACAAACATAAAATCCAAGTGAATAAAAGCTGCATGATTGATTTTAGTCCATAAACACCGCAGTGTCACGCAGTTTTACAGTCCTTGTGAGATAAACGTTGTTACTGGAGTTTTAGAAATCTTTTTTTTTTTTTTTTGTTTTAGTTTGACACGCCAGAGCTGTGCAGGGAAAGTTGGCGTGTAGATGTTTATTTCTGTCACACAGGTTAAACAATTAGTCACTTAGTTACTTCAGTTACTTTTTATACAGGCCAGCTAATCCAATTAGTCTAATTAGTCTAATACCCAGTCCTACCTATTAGTTTCAGCCCTAATCATGTCCACTATGTATTACTGAAGAAGGTTATCTCATACGCATTTTAAGTTATTAAAAAAACAAAACAAGGTAGGTAGGTAGTTTATTGCCATTTGTAGTTAAAAACCACATTGGAAAAGACAGTGCAAAAAGAAGCTCAGTGCTCATGGACATAACCAAACAAACAAGAAAAAAAAAAAAAAAAAAAAAAAAAAACAACATTACAGATATATATATAGTAACAAAACACATTATTAGTTTGTCCAGATAAGAGCAAACCCTCTTCAGTGTCTCCTCCTGCTGCTGCGCTCTCCTCACAGACTACAAAAGGCCTGTTCACCTGTGGCTCTGGGTGTCTGTCCTGTGATGAGTTTATTTTGCCCTCTTCCTCCTCACAGATTACAGTGTGTTCCCACAGCTGAGGTCTTTGAAGCGTGAAGTGTGGCTTTCTGTTGGTCTGCACAGCGGGTTAAAGACTCCGGCTTTGGGGCTTTTCTCAAACATGAAACGTTCTGTGTGGTTGTTACGCTGCCGACACAGCACAGTCGAAAAAGGACACGAGGAGCAGATGAAAGTCTTAAAAACACTCGGATGATAATGTTTTTTTTCATCTGCAAAACGCTTGACCCAGTTTGGATATTACTTATTACTAATGCTACAGAGGATTTGGAGTTTAGGATGACCAGGTCACACCTCTGCACCTCATCATTAGTTTACTCAAAGTTGTAGTAGGAATGATTCATGCATGTTTGAGTTTCTCTTATTGTCCTGCAGCTGATGTTCCAGTGGTCAGAAAATACCGGTCTTCACCTACCACCTATCCCCGCCCAATTGTCTGTGTTAACTTGTGATTAAATTCATATTCCAAGTAAAACTTGTAGGGTTCAAAAGGGTCATTAAGCCATTTTCCAAAAACAAACAAAAAAAGTAATTGTACTAGTAAAATTTGTGGCCTATTATATTTAATTTTACAATGAAGAGGCAGGGCTTATCAGTTTTGTAGTTTTGAACAGGACGTCAATGGAGATGTTTCTTTGCCCGGAAAATGCAGACGATATATAAAAAAGAGATCGCCTGGCCAACGTGTCCGTCTTTCAAATTTCTGTTGCCGTGATTGACAGATTAATAAGCCAATCAGACACATCTTCTGCCGCGTGAAAACCAACATGGCTGCTTCCAACAAAAAAATATACATGAAAAAAATATTATGTGGAACTGAAAAACATTGCGTATTTCTGCAGAATCATTGAGCGACGCAAAAACTATTTTTATGTGAGGTGAGTGAAGTTTGGTCTAAATGACAGACGACCAATCAGCTCCTTAGTTTCATCTGCGTTACATAAATAAACTAATCTGATTGCCCGGTACAAGACAAGGTCAAGACCCACTCTTCGCAATTTGCTGAAGCGTGGGTTCTGGATCCCATGCAACCTGTTTCTAGTTTTAAGTTTATTTAGATCTTTTTTGTGTTTTACAATAAACAAAATGTGAATTATTGATCCGCATTTGTCATAGTTTTATTCTAAATATGCAGAAAATTACTTTACAAGAGTTTTTGCCTGATCGCTCTCCCCAATCTGAAAGTATAGGCCGTTTTCCACTGTAGGAACTTTTTAAATCCCATAATATAGTTAATAGTTATAGTTATAGTTATGGTCACAATGACTTGAACGAGCAAAGTGAAAACACATCTCTAGTGCCAAGCATATTTTAAAGGGGACCTATTGTGTTTTTTAAAACTATTTAGTATGAAACTAGAACATATGCAGATCAGTAATTTATCTTTTGTGTATTATAAAACACAAAGTTGATCTAAAACAACTTAAAAATAGGAACAGCTCTACTGACTTCCTGCTTCCTGTTCAAAACTGCAGATCTGATAAGCCCCGCCTCTTTATTTTAAAATGTAACTGTAAAAAGCAACAGATTTTTAAAAACTAATTATTATTGTTGGAAAGTGAATATGGGACAGTATTGAACCGTATATGCTTCACTTTGAGCATTAATCTTTTGAATTATGACAAGTAAATACAGACAAGTGGGAGGGGATAGGTGGTAGGTGAGAACGGGGATTTCTGAGCACTTGAGCTGCAGCTGAAGAACAATACAAGATTACTCAAACATGCAGGAATCAATTCAAATATAACTGTGAGTAAACTAAAGATGAAGGAAGGCCATCATAACAAGGTTAAAAACTTAGAAAAGTGAATTTGACATAATAGGTCCCCTTTAAATCATTTATTTTTTATGGCTTTTTAACTCGTTCCAAACAATTAAAACATTCCTACAAAACCCCTTAAAACCCCGTTTTGTTTTTGCGCTGAGGTCACATCACTCTATCCAAAGCTCTCTCAGATCGTAGTTCCCTGAGTGACGTGCGATTAATCTCTTGAGCGAGAATCCCGATTTCGCGCCTGTCTTGTCCTTTAAGTACCTGCCTCTCTCTTTTTTTTCCCAAGCAGCCCTTTGAACGTCTGAACGCCTCGTCTGTGGAAGAAATTGGTGCATTTTTTGGTTCGTTAGAGCGCGTCCCATCCTCGCAGAGCCGCGGCAGGTGAGGTCGCTCTTGGCTTTCACGAATCTTTGATCACAACTTGCACGTCTCCCCTCTTCTGTCCTGCCTTTTGTCTCCTAAAGCCGACTCATTGGCACTGATTGGCCGTGGAAACCGGTGCGTGAAAAGACAAGCTGTGGCTCCGGGTAACGGTGAATAAATCTGCCGGAAAAATACTGGGATTTGCTCCAAACGGGATTGAACTGACGCAATGAGGAGTTCTTTCTCTCACTTTCCAGATTGCTGTGGGGAAATATCAGCAGTGGCCTTTGGAGTCGTGTGAATTTGGGTTCAGTTCAGATGAAATGACAGCAAAGCGAGGCGAGATTAACTTTTTGACTCTTTTGTGCCACTTCTGAAGGAGCCGTAGAGCAAATATATCCCTGTTTTATAGTGAAAGCCGGCTTCAAAAGTATTCTGTGTTGCTTGTCCTGATGAAATGTTGCTTCCGTCTGGAAAAAGGGGCAATTTGACTCACAGTTGGGTCGAGCACATTTTGATCTTTTTCCGCTTTTCTTTGTAGAGTATAGTCTAAGCTTTTCATATGAAGTTCATATTAGGACTGTGACAATACGCTTTTGTCACAATACAATATGATCACTATTTTTTCCTACCTACTTCTCCTATTGGTCAAACTCAGAGTTGCCAAGTCTACTTCTTTATCACAACTTTGGGGCGTCTTGTTTTGGAAAGTCGCTTATGAACAAAAAAGGTTATCTTTGCCCATTAGTTTGAGTTACAAAAACATATTCATTTGTGACTGAAACATGGATTTTTAGTAGTGTAGTGGTAAAGATCGCACTAATCAAGCAGAGTGCGGTGGTAATGAAATGTGGAGTTGGTGTCCAAGACAAGACAGAGTCCAAGACAAGAACGAGTCCAAATGTGCTAGAGTCTGAGACAAGAACAAGAACTTAAAAAAGCTGTATCAAGGTGTAAGACCGGTCGTGTAACAGGTTTCCAAGAATTTTGCATTTAAATTTTACCCTAACAAAAAAACACTAGTTGTAATTGTAAATGATCAAGACCAAGTTTGTGAAGAAGAACTTGACAATATGTGTAATAAGTACAAAAAGTAGAGCACAAAGATTTGATGATCCTGTGAACAGCAATTAAACAAAATGAGTGTCTTGTAGTGTATTTATATTCCTAACGAAATAAAAAGCCTGTTTCATTAGAGAAGTTTTGGCCCAATTTATAATATGGTCGCTAAGCAACTCCCTAGTGCAATGTCATCATCTATGAACAAGAAGAACAATTTTCATTCTTGCTAAACTGTGATGAGCTTTGTGCAGTGTTTAGTGAAATCTTAAATCTGATGAACTTAACATTGTTTTTAGTTGTTAAACCTGTCACAGGCACCAAGTAGCAAGACCAAGAACGGTCTTGAGTAGTACTACACAAATTTAGCATATTTTAATGTCTAAAAAATAGAAAATATGTTGAATATACTATTAAAATATGGCAAGATTTGTAATGCGGCGACACACAATGTTTTACTTAATTGATCATTTTAAAAGCATTTTACTGAAAAGGCAGTGTTTTTTCAAATCCGTTTGTTTCTCTCTGAAAATCTGGCAACACTGTTCCAGCTTTGTCCTGCTTTGAACTTGAATTAGAAAAAGCAAAGGATTTTTTGTACTTTAAATGTGATAAAACTTGATAAAACTTAAATTGTGATCGGCTCCAAGAAAATCGTGATATACATTTTTTTGCCGTCTCTTGCAGACCTACTTTGACGCAAAACATTTTTCAACCTTCATATAATTGCTCTGACTTATGTTTGCTTTTCCCTTGACTGATGCTAGAAACTTTCGTCTCTTTAATTTTTTGCTTTTTATTTGAACTTTAGTGACATTTTTCACAAGGATAAACACAGATTCTGATGTCGGCGTGACAGTGAGCCTGCTGAAAGCCTGCAATTACTTTTGAAAACTGAACTAATGCGGCTGAAGTCATTTCTAAAGTGGATAAGAGAGTGATGGGAGTCAGAGTACGTGAAGGTTAATGTAAACAGATATAACCCTGGAATTTGAAAATATGAAAAGTTTCAGTTTTTCATCAAGGTCAGGACCGTTTTGTGTTGAACAGGGCGCTTAGGACTTCCATGGTTTTGATTTATTGCAGGATTTTGCTGGTGAAGGGCATTTCTGAGGTAGATTTACTGTGTGAATGACAATGATGTGCTTTGACATGTACAAATGAGTAAAGACACACCGATATCAGGCATTTTTCAGACGTACGTGGGACCAAGTCAGTGTTTTGTAAAGACCTGTTTCCATAAGCTCGGGTCGGGTCGGTACGGTCCTATGCTGTTTCCACTGCCCAAAGCGACCCGTTCCGCCCCGTTTGCTGGGTCCATAGTGAGCCGCTTTTGGCCCTGCCTTTAGCCTGGACCCTGGAGCTGACCTCGGAGCGGTCCCCCCTTTAGGCTTGATGATTGGACAAGAGAAAACACAGGCTCAGGCGAAAACCAGAAGGACAAGAGCAGACAGAAACATGAAATAATGTTCCTTACCAAACGGCGACTTGATCCCCTGTCAAACCGCCGCATTTCCATTGATGAAAACTTTATTTGTTGCTCTGATGGACTTAGCAAAGCAAAGCTAGCGCATTAGAATCAGCTGTTTCCTGTTTACGGAGGCAAAACACTGTAACAAATTGTAAATTCTGTGCGTAATGTGTCCGACATAATCCAGCCTCAAAGCATTAATTAGAGTTACAGATACTTTGCAAAAAAAGTTAAATTATTCATATAAAAGTGACGATAAACCGAAATTCCAAACCAATCGGGCGGCAGGAAGGCCAGATGGTTTATCTCGTGTTTGTGAATTCACAAATATCGCGAGATATAAACCATCTGGCTGGCCAGGTTAACGACTGGGCGATATGGCAAAAAATTGTTATCACGGTTTCCCCTTTAGACAGATCATGATTTTGATTTCATCACAATTCTTGTAGACTATTGTCTTAAAGCCTTTGAGGTAAACACAATCATCTGCTTTTTCTGAAAGTTTCTACTTTACTGTGATTAGTTCAATCCAGCTGTCACTCACTCAGAGCAGAACAAAGACTGACCAGTGTTGATTTTTAGAGAGAAAGCCTTTGAAGAAAGTCCAAAGACAAGCGACCTCAGCCCATAAATAAAGTTATTAAATTCATCGATTAATTAGAACAGAACTATTAGAATTGTGTGATAATACAACTTTGGCATTTATAACACTAAATAGAAATAATGCTAAAATTCACCTGGAACTTGAAGCTGTAGCACAAAAGACCTAAACACATGACCTTCAAAATTCATTAAGACAAAGACGCCCAAATTTGCTTTAAAGAAACAAACCTGGCAACTCTGAGGCTAAGGGAAGTTGGTTGGAATAATTGTCTGTATTTTAACAAATGAATTCAATGGAGAAATGGGAAATCACAATTTGACGATTCACCAACATTGCTACAAAATATCCATCCCGGAAGCCTTTATTTGTTGTCCTCTTGTTGCTGTTTTAGCTCCAAACTCTTCTTCACACCTACACAGACACACTCACACCTGGCACGTCTGTTTTTCCTGCAGCTTCAGGCTTTCATAATGACTCACATGCACTTTTATTCACACAGCAGGTCGTTTCAACACTGTTTCTGCTCTATTCATTTTAATTACGCCTGCTTTCCGATAAGGACGCTCTTTTGTGTCCTGCTGCTTCAAAATATTGCGGTTCACTAATTGCTCTACTTAAAACGTGTCCGCAAATGTCATTACAAAAGATAGGACGCACAGACAAAAAAGTCATTAATATTTACTCTTGCAAATAAAACCTTTTCTTTATGAGTTAATGGGTTTCAACTCTATTCAGCTTTTCAAGTACAGTGTATTATTTGGTTATTGTGATTTACGTAATGCAATCATATAATGTTGTACGTCACACATTAGCCTAGGTGTACAAATACATTCTTCTTCTTCTTCTTCTCTTTCTTCTTCTTCTTCTTCTTCTTCTTCTTCTTCTTCTTCTTCTTCTTCTTCTTCTTCTTCTTCTTCTTCTTTCTTCTTCTTCTTCTTCTTCTTCTTCTTCTTCTTCTTCCTTCTTCTTCTTCTTCTTCTTCTTCTTCTTCTTCTTCTTCTTCTTCTTCTTCTTCTTCTTCTTCTTCTTCTTCTTCTTTCTTCTTCTTCTTCTTCTTCTTCTTCTTCTTCTTTTCTTCTTCTTCTTCTTCTTCTTTTCTTCTTCTTCTTCTTCTTCTTCTTCTTCTTCTTCTTCTTCTTCTCTTCTTCTTCTTCTTCTTCTTCTTCTTCTTCTTCTTCTTCTTCTTCTTCTTCTTCTCTTCTTCTTCTCACCTTCTTCTTCTTCTTCTACCCTTCTTCTTCTTCTCACCCTTCTTCTTCTTCTTCTCACCCTTCTTCTTCTTCTTCTCACCCTTCTTCTTCTTCTTCTCACCCTTCTTCTTCTTCTTTCCTCCTTCTTCTACCCTTTTCTTCTTCTTCTTCTCACCCTTCTTCTCACCCTTCTTCTTCTTCTCTCACCCTTTTTTCTGTCTTCTCACTCTTCTTCTTCTTTCTTCTCACCCTTCTTCTTCTTCTTCTTCCTTCTTCTTTTCTTCACCCTTCTTCTCACCTTCTCTTCTTCTTCTTCTTCTCACCCTTCTTCTTCTTTCTTCTTCTTTCTTCTCCACCCTTCTTCTTTCTTTCTTCTTCTTCTTCTCACCCTTCTTCTTCTTCTTCTTCTTCTTCTCACTCTTCTTCTTCTTCTTCTTCTTCTCACCCTTCTTCTTCTTCTTCTTCTTCTTCTCACCCTTCTTCTTCTTCTTCTTCTTCTTTTCACCCTTCTTCTTCTTCTTCTTCTTCTTCTCACCCTTCTTCTTCTTCTTCTTCTTCTTCTCACCCTTCTTCTTCTTCTTCTCACCCTTCTTCTTCTTCTCATCATCCTTCTTCTTCTTCTCATCATCCTTCTTCTTCTTCTTCTTCTCATCATCCTTCTTCTTCTCATCATCCTTCTTCTTCTCATCATCCTTCTTCTTCTCAATCCTTCTTCTTCTCATCATCCTTCTTCTTCTTCTTCTTCTCATCATCCTTCTTCTTCTTCTTCTCATCATCCTTCTTCTTCTTCTTCTCATCATCCTTCTTCTTCTCATCATCCTTCTTCTTCTTCTTCTCATCATCCTTCTTCTTCTCACCCTTCTTCTTCTTCTCATCATCATCCTTCTTCTTCTCATCATCATCTTTCTTTTTCTTTTTCTTTTTTCTTCTCATCCTTCTTCTCCTTTTTCTTTTTTCTTCTGAGTTTCCGTCCCCTCCTTTCCTTCTCATCCCTCTTTTCCTTCTTCTTCTTTTGTCTTCTGAGTTTCCTTCTCCTTCTTTCCTTCTTCTCATCCTTCGTCTTTGTTTCCTTCTCCTTTTTCTTCTTTTCCTTCGCCTTTTTCTGATCTTTATTCTTATTATCCTTCTTATTCTTCACAATATTTTCCTTCTCCTTTTTTCTTCTTTTCCTTCTCCCCCCTTCTTTCTCCTTCTTTTCTCCCTCTTTTTTTCTTCCTCCTTCCTTCTTCTTAAAGGTCTCTCCCAACTGTTTCATTTCATTTAGCGAACTCAAACATTCTTCTTGGTCATTTATTTCACTCTAAACAATAACATGACCATGAAAACATATACACTCACTCAAAAGTTCCATGATGCACTTTTAAGTCTCTGAAAAACATCTACATGATCTTGTTTTTCGACCTCACACGCCGTCTGTCAGATTGCGATCTGTGTGAACTTATATCCGGAGTTGGGAAAAGCGTCTTCCTCCTGCTTTAGTCCGAGTCTGTGCTGACCTCCTAAATCACATCTGTAATCTGCTGCTGCTGCCAGATTATAACAGCTGCAGGGAATGAGGGTTTCCCCGGGCAACGCAGTAATCTGAAAATCCCATATAGAGGTCAACGTGGACAGAGAGAGAGACAGGAGATGAAGAGAGAGAGAGAGGGGGGGGGGGAGAGAGAGAGAGAGACAGAATATATAGAGAGAGAGGGGAGATGTAGAGAAAGTGGAGAGAGAGAAAGAAGAGAGAGATGGAGAGTGAGACAGGAGAGAGAGAAGAAGAGAAAGAGGCAGAGGTCAACATGGTCAGAGAGAGAGACAAGGGAAGATGAGAGTGGGGGCAGGGAGGGAGAGACAGAGAGAAAGAGATGTAGAGAAAGAGTGGAGAGAGAGAGGGGAGAGAAAGAGACACAGAGAGTGACAGATGTAGAGAGAAAAGAGAGGCGAGAGAAAGAGAGAAGAGAGAGAGAGGGAAAGATGTAGAGAGAGAGGAGAGAAATGGACAAAGAGAGGGACAGATGTAGTGAGACAGAGAAAAGAAGAGCCAGAGAGGGGGGGGGTGAAAGAGAGTGAGAGAGATGTAGAGAGAGACAGAGAGAAAGGAGATAGAGAAGAGAGAGGGAGCAAAAGAGAAACAGAAAGGGATACGAGAGAGAAAGAGAGGAGAGAAAGAGCGGAAGAGAGAGATAAGACACAGGAGAGGGGAGAAAGTAAGAATATGAGACAGAGGGAGAGAGAGAAGAGACAGAGATGGAGAGAGAAAGAGAAGGAAAAAGAGACAGAGGGAGAGAGAGAGGAGAGACAGATGTCGAGAGAGAAGAGGGAGAAAGAGAGGAGAGACAGAGAAGGAGCAAGAGTGAAAGGGATGGAGAGAGACAGATGTGGACAGAGAGAGAGACAGAGAGGAGGAGACAGGGGGGGTCAGAGAGAGAACTGAACTGAGCTTTAGGTCATGAAAGGAATGAATCGTAGCTATTTATCAAGTAGGTTTTATTAAAATATATCAGTTTATATGACTGAAACATTGATTTTTGCATGTTTCCTATCTAAAAGTCGTTATTAATGAAAGAAAAACACACAATATGGCAAGATCTTGTTTTTCAGCAACACACGATGTTCTTATTAATAGATTCTTTTATTAACTTCTTTTATTGAAGGCTGAGGTTGCTTGTTTTAATCTAAAATCTGGCAACGCTGGTCAGATTTTGACAGCTGGATCTACCCATTGATAGTGAAATGTGTTCAAGGGACGACAAGAATCGTGATAAAATCGAAATCGTGATCTAGCTCCAAGAAAATTGGGGTATAAATTTTGTTGTGGAGTAAACTCATTGCTAGTTGGACTTTTTTTTTTTTTTACAATAATTCTTGCAATTTGATTCAATTGAATCAAATGTCAGCCTCCGATACTTTCTCAGTTCTTTCACCATCTGCTCCAACAGTTTTAGTCATTTTACCGTCTTTCCCTCTGTCACTTTTCTTTTGTCCGCCCACGATTCTTCTTCCCAAAACTCGTGAAGGATTTCTGAAACTGCGGCGTCTCCTTGTCTCTTCCTCAAGGTCTGCCTGTGAGGAAAAAACCCCAGAGGAATCCTGCGAATGCGACGCAAGCTGAAATTTTAATCAGAGAGAAACGAGGCGAACTGAGCGGAGATGTTTTTAGCAGAAAAAAAATCTTCCTGGATGGAGTCGCTGTGCTACGTGACACGAGGCCAAACACTCACAAGGTTTATGGGTCACAGAACACAGACTGAATGGAGATTTTGTAGTATTTTAAAGGCTTTGTGCCACATTCATTAACTTCATTTTTTTGCACAGACACTGGTTATAAAAAAACATATTCATCAAATCACTCACAGTCTGTTAGAATTAATGTTAACTCTCTCTAATTACAGGTGTTCCACAAGGATCTGTGTTTGGCCCATTACTATTAGAGATGCACCAATTCAACTGTTTAAGTTCTAATATCTATTTCGATCATTTAACTTTACTGTGTAACCTTACCTAACCTTAGTGTTTACAGTGTAACCTCTTGACTAAAAATAGACTTGAATAAAGGCAAGTTTTTTTCTCATTTCTATTTCTTTGTTGCTATAAAAAATAAATAATAAAAACATGTACGTGTTGAGTAGAAGTAAATTAGTAGGCTTGGACAGATTTTTATTTTTTTTTTCACATTATGGCATAAAACTTATTTACCCCCATTCAGAATATCCCAATGTTTCATTTTAGCTTTCTGTTGCTACTGAGTTGTATAGTTAATTTTTCATTTCCAGAAAGTTACACAATGCACATTTGATTATCTGCTGATTTTGACCAATAATAGCACAGGGACTGAAAATAGCTTAGTCTTTTTTTCATCTAGAAAATCAACAAACTTGTTGTAAAATGAATCATATGTAGCTGTAATTTATTGCACAAATAACGACTTTATGTTAATAAAATTTCAAGCATTATGAGTCAACATCAAAGGAAGTTTTGGTAATTTCTACTCTTTTTTTGCGTGTCTTTTTCTTTTTCATGCGGTGAAATGCTTCAAACAGAAACACTATTTTCTTAGCGTCTTATAGAAACAGTCGGCATCGCGTCATATTTGGGGGCGTGGCCTGCTGATGGAGAAAGTCATGTTAGAAATACTGTGTTAGGAAATAGAAAGCTAAAGTTTGACTTCTTTTAAGACGTTTTCTAATTAAGTGAGTTTTTAGCACAACTAGTTTAAGTCGTGTCACAATCAAGTGTATGTTTGGCGTTGTGTTAGAATAGTAAACTGAAAGTTAAAGAAAGATGCTAAAACAGGCCTGGCGGTGCTAGCATCATGACCGTTTAGCTTGCAGCTACCAGTAGCATTGTTAGTATTTTCCATATTTGGGTCATTCTCTGAAAGTGGGACTATAAAGTGTGACATCCAGGCTGAAAATTCAAAACTGCCGCAATTGTTTTATTTTTAGGTTAATTTCTATCTTTGAAAAGTGTACTGACAGGATCTATAATGGTCAAGAAAGATGCAGAACTATTTTTTCCAATATAGCCATTTCAATTTCAATTTCAATTGCTCTCAATAAAGCATAATTCCGCATGTAGCATGGACACCAACTGGACACCAACTGGACCACATTTTTTAGCTGAGAGAGTTGCTTTATACTAAATAAAATGTTGATTTTTGAGATATTATGTCTGAATACACACATTAGTGCATTTATCCGCTGCCAGGTTCCTGAGCGTTGAAAAGTCTTCACTTGCTGATAAAACTGATCAGTTCCGTGTGTAACTTTTATGGACACCAACAGTTACATACGGATACCCAGGAATTCGGCTTCATTTTCGCAAAACTGAATACAAAAAGTAGAAAACGAAATGCAAACATATTTTTCCAACATTATTCTTCATTTTATTGTGTTTCAATGCAGTATTTTATCAAGTTTACATGAGGAAATTACATCATATTTATTGCTGGATAAAAATGTCACACTTTTGGTCATGATTTAGGCTATTTTTTTTGAAAAAACGGTTGTAAAAAAAAATAGTTCCATCTGATCTTGGGCTGCAATTTTTTAAAATCTTTTAGAGACACATTAGTAGTATATATTACATAAAAAATTAAAACAAAATTATTATTATTTACTTAATGAAAGCCTGTCAAATAACTAATGGTCAAAACGGTCCCACTTTCAGAGAATGACCCATTTGGATTGTTGGATTACTTTATTCATCTCCATGTCTTTATATCAGGGGTGGGCAATTATTTTTTCCTGAGGGACAGATTCAAACCTGGACAACTGGTGGAGGGCCGAAATTTGGTCATTGGTGCGACAATTATCATTATTGTAAAGTTTTGTAAAATAGACTTTTTAATCTATTATTTTGGTCATTTATATGATAAATATTAGGACATCAAGCAAAGACACATGCTCCACAGCTAAATCAATAAAATAAAATACATTTAAAGAGTAACACTTATTCTCAAAAGCGTTCCGAGGGCCAGATCAAAACAGTCCGAGGGCCGCATCTGGCCCCGGAGGCCGCAGTTTGCCCAGGTCTGCTTTATATCTATATTTGACACAATTTATCTTTTCCCCCACTAAGGTCCGTTAGTAGATGTGGCCTCTGATGCGGACTATAGACAGGTGTTTTGGTTGGAGCCACATGGTGATATTTTCTTTGAGTTGAACGGCTAAGTTTAGGTCTGGGACGTGGAGCTGTTTAAGTGTAGTTTCTTTTCATCTTTAACATTCGCAGGACTTTTATAGTATGTTTGTATAAGATGTTTGTATAAGTGGCACGTTAAGTAAATGCACTTGAATTAGTGTAATTGTTCAAATCTAATACACTATATGCAGCTTTCATTTATCCACTAAACCTAGAATAGCTTGATTATGTTAAACTTTTTCTTCTATTTCTTACAGATTTACAAACATTTTTACATTTCATAAACAAGAATCAGAGTTCAATCAAAGCTACAGTGCTTTCATAATGTTCATAAACAGCAGATTGTTGGTGGTTCACTGCTGAAGTTTACTTTTACAGGGTCAAACTACACTTTTATGTCAATGCAACTTTATGCACATTTAATCATTTGATAAAAAGCAAATCTCATGCAATTCATAACTATGGAAATGGCAACAAACTGCAGGTGTTTTTGTGTCTCTGATTTCTTGCTCGCCGTGTTTTTTGTCATTAACATATATTAAAATGCATTTATTTAAATACAAGCATCTACTGAGAAACTGTATGAATTAAGTGCTTTGCCTCTTTGCATTTGTCAGACAAAGGTGTTTAACTGTAAGGACAGGTCAGGTCTCAAGTATCTACTCATAAACTTTTCTATTAATGTGCAGAGGTGGCAGACTTCCTCACTTCTCCTCTTCTGGCAAAGTCTGATTAAGGAGGATGATTATTTCTGTTCATGTGATTTCATTGTCAAAACCATTCATATCCTATTTTGTTTGTTTTGACGTGTCACTCTTCAGGCAGAGTTCCTGCACAACTTCTAGAAGAAAATTTATAGTGATGCAGTTCTTTAGTCACTTAGTTGATTAATTGGTCGATGGAACCATTGTTGGATTATATAGAGATATATTGAACCGCATCAATAAAGTAGTGAATTAACTGAAGATTTGCTTGCTTTTTTTTTAACCTGTATTGACATAATGACTAATTTTCTTTATAAATTGTTGTTTTTGCATGAAGAAGATATTTTTAGTTATCACGACTGTGATGCCTCGATGGTCAAACACTGTCAGTGCATTTTAGTGCATGCTCACGTCACATTGACTTGATGCCCCACCCATAGCAGCAGCTGTCAATCATCCACGGAGTGCGCACGTTTAGTGCGGCTCTTGATCATCCCGACAATTGCGCGAGAAATGTGGGATGGGTTCGGGCTCAGGTCCACAATCTAAACTCTAATAGCTGCTTAAAATTAGGACCTACAGTTCTACTTTTTACATTTTTATTTAACCTTTATTTAACCAGGATTGTCCTATTGAGATTCGTACATCTCTTTTTCAAGGTCCTGGTCAAGAGGCTTCAACAACACAACTCAAGACATTTAAAATTTACGTTAATACATGTTAGAGACATGGTTAAATGATTAGGTTAATGATTGCATTTCCAAGTCTTTCAGAAAAGAGTCAAAATGAGCCATAGAGAGAAGAGTTTAAAACTCTCTAAAGAATACCAATCTGGGAGCACAATACTGGAAAGACATGTTTCCCTTTTCAGTTTTGACATTGGGAACAATCAAAGTATAGACATCCATCAGGCCTACACTGAAGAAACACACAGGTCACGTGGCTAAAGCATTTTGACACATTTAAGACAATTTAGGATCTTACATTTTTCAAATTTAATTAAAGAATTTAAGACTTTTTTAAGGACTGGAACTTTTCCCATCATCATTAAACCTGTTGAGAATCACTGCTGTAACGAGTCTGTCTCATGTTTGTTTTAAGGAGGCAGAAAATTGCTCTTCTCCATGATACATTTCCAGAGCAGTTTCTATGTCAGATTTGATTAATTATCGCGTTATTTGATCTGATTGACTAATTGCCCCGTTTTGTCGACGCTCAAGTGTCTGTGCTGTGATCCTCTAATTGAGCTCCCGTGTGTGGAGAATGAAAATACAACAGCCCCATCTGAATTCACTGCATCAATATTCAGTTCACAGCCCAGACAGGCCAGGACCAGGAGCGTGCATGTGGAGAGGGCGTGCACGAGAGCCAAGTCAGTTGTGCTGTGGCGATGATGGAGACGAAAACGCAAAGGGAAGGTTTCTGCTGTCCAGGCGCAAGAGTCTGTGTGGAAAAACATGTAATAAAATCTGAGTAGAGGAAGTTTAATACAGATTGAGGGCAGGCAAAATAAATACAGAATAGATCTGAACATGCTTGTTAATCAAACTCATATTCACAGTCATTTTTTTGTTCTGTTTCAGGGTCTGAATCGTGTCGGAAAAGATTCTCCCGTGGGTGAAGCTCGGAGAATAGACTGGCACGACTATGAGGCATCAAACGAGACGCCGCCAGATCAGGTGCAAAAACTCATCTCATCTTTTCACATCCTTTTTGTATTTGTTGTACTTTTAGTCATTTAAATAATTTTGGTTTACTAACTGATATGCATTTTAAAAGCTCTGCAACAAGTTTCTAGGGCTGTAGTCAGAAGAGTGGATTTGAGTTAGACTTAAGTCACTATTTGATGACATATGTCACAAATTTGATTCGATACTTAAAAAAACTCAATATTGATTTCAATACCATGGTACTAATGTAAAAGATATTTCATTGTAGTCTTTTTTATGTTTTTTTATGTTATTATTAAAATAATAGTGGTTAAAAATGGAGTTTATGAATAACTTGATTTTGAACCTTTATATTAAGACTGGGCTATGTTTTATTATTAGAAACATTTGCTGGTTATACAGTATAAACAGTGGTCTTGTCATAATAAGGTCATCTGGTTTGGTAAAATAAAATACTCTACATTTCTGATGTTGAATTGCCCTGTTATGACTTGATATTACAAAGATAAAACATTTAATTGTGGTGGGGTTCTGCAGTCCAGACCTCGGACCAAAGTCATCCGGAAAATTTGGACCCAGGAAAATCTAATTGGAGACTCCTGGTATACTATATATGAAGTATGGTATTTGATATCTCATCATTTCCAATCTTTCAGTGCAGCAAAAGGGGGCGGGGCTTAGCGTGTGCACATCTCTCAGCTGCATTTCTTTCTTTTGATTGAAGAGTCAGCCTCAGACTTGTGTTAAACTAAATTAAATATGATTACTAAAAGTACAATTGGTGACAGTTTGGAGGTAAAGACAAGGTTCGGGTCGAGTGACTTAAGAACTTAACCTGACGTTTCTCGGCGATCATAAAGGCTAGAATTAATATTCTGACAGAGGACTCACACTTTGCTGTGTAAGGGCCAAACACACCGCACGAGGATTTTGGAGCGGAACGGCAAGCGAAGTGCCTCGCGCAGGCAGGCGCCAGGCTCGTTTCACTTACGCGCCTACCTCTGTAGGTCAGACCTTGCACACAGCGCGCCAAAGCGCCGAGCAGTCGCGTGCCCAGAGGCGCAGCCAAAGCCGCGCGCCAATCCAAAATACGCTTCAAGCGTATTTTTTCCGCTCGCGCAGTGAAGCGGTTTTCAGTCAAATTGCATAGAAAAACTGTCTGTATTGATGCATTTTAATCACTCCAGTAGCTCTACAGCCCAGCACACACTGACGAAACATCAAAGGGAAATCTGACTCGGATTGACAGGGATTTTACACTTCTTTTTTTCCTTCACAAACTCACGCGTCTGACCTGACCAGCCCATAGAGATGATAAAGACTAACGTATATGACCAACTTTTGTTTAAGTGGAGTTGTTCTATGAGCTGTGCTCTGCTGTTGACTTCCTCATAGGGAGACACAGAGGCAGCAGCTGCAGTCGCTTCTCGCTCCCGGTGTGTTATTACTACGCTCTCCGCCAGGCAACTTGCTCGCCGAGGGCGCGCGCCTCTCGCTCACGCGTGCGGTCTGTTTGGGCGTAAGTGTGTAAAAGAGCCAAATCCTCTTTCTGCTGCTCTGTCTGAAAGGGAAAGTGTTCTGTAAGTGTCTGCTGAAGCTTAAAGAAGTATCAATAGCTTGTTCAAACAAGTATCGATACCAGTTTTAGTGTTGATTATTAGTATCAGGGCATTGATTTTTTTTGTGACAAGCCTTAAGACTTGACTTGATCAAATGAACTAAGACTTGGGACTTGACTTAGACTTGGAAAACATACAAGAAAACTAAAAATACACTTTGACTCAACTTGGACTTGTGGGGCATTAACTTGGACATGAAGAGCAGTGACTTGGGACTTGTGTTGAACCTAAATGGTGTGTTGTGATGTTTGTGTTTCTCAGGTAACGGTGAGCAGGGGAAAGCTTTTCCTCTGAGCGACGCCGACCGAGTGGAGCAGGCCTACAGAGAGAACGGCTTCAACATCTACGTCAGCGACAGAATCTCACTCAACAGGTCCCTGCCCGACATCAGACACCACAAGTGAGTACAAGCTGCAAGAGGATCAACGCCTTTTTAGTGACCTTTAGTTGACCAGGAAAGTCTTACTGAGACTGCAAAAGTCTTGTAAGGGAAGTCCCGGAGAAGAGATAGAATAATGACTCAGGCGGCAGGCCTGACTGATGATGCCCCCAGGACACCCTCCATCCTCTTGGACAAGCCCTCTTCAATTGCTAAACAGATTACATTAAATATAATAGATATTGACAGTGCATTTTTTGGTGTCAGTGTTCCATCTATATCTAAGAAAAACTCTTGCGAGCATGTCTAACTGTAACACATAAAGTATATTTTTTTTAGAAGTGGAAACAGGTCCATTGATTTTGGGTTCAAAACTGCAGAACTGATAAGCCCTGTTTTCTCAGAGTAAAGCTTAACTTTAACAAGCAGCAGATTTTAAATGGCTCATTTCTATTGTCTAAGTCAGGGGTGTCCAAACTTTTTTCACAGTGGACCACGGCGGGCCGTAAACAGGGGTTAAAGTGGGCCGGAACGGTCAGGAACGGCGTTCCGGCACCTTCAATGACCTCCAAAAAAAAAAAATACATATTTAAATTTCATTAAAAATAACATTGTTATAATAAAATAAACACATGCAAAATGATTATAGTAATTAAAGGATTGAGTTCCAGTTGCTTTGAGTTGCAGTTGCATTTATTTGTAGCTTAGATCTATTTGATAAGTGATTAAGTCAGCGGCAACAGCGAAATGAACAACTGGCCCTGAACTACACGCGCAGCTCGCTGCACAGCGCAGACAGAGTCCAGTGGCAGAGTCGTGTCACTCACGGGGAAACAGCTCTGTCTGTCAGAGGACAGGGCTCATCTCACAGCGGGACGGAAGACCCCAAAACAAAACTTTAATAACTTTTCTCTTCAACTATGTCAACACGGAGCTCAAAACTAAAGGCGACGTAAACGACGATGCGATCACCGCGCGTGCTACCCCGTATTAATGCACGGGCTTACCGGGGCTTCAGCCCGGGCCCAGGAGCGCAAAGGGCCCATGCGCACGGATGTTTTTTTTTAAATACAGTGGACCCACACGCTGATGAAATAGGCCCCTTCCGTTTCTCAAATTTGTCACAAGTCGCTTTCAAACGTGCCACTCCAGCACTGCGCTCTTTCTCTCTCTCTCTCCCTCTCTCTCTCTCTCTCTCTCTCTCTCTCTGTCAGTCTTCCAGATCCTCATCACTGGCACCTGACGCGGGAGAGAGAGACGTGCGTAAAGCTGCTGCTCGTAACTAAACTGATCTCGCCTAATTAAGCCAAAACATCAAAATCCTGGGCCCTGTGTGTGTTTTGAAGCACACAGTGACACTTTACTACTCACAAGCTTTCACACACTTTTATTTCACAAAGATAGGCCTTATATTCACAAAGTTGTGGTTGTTTTTGGCTTTACTGAAAAATGCCATTCAACTCTATGGGGCTCGCGAACGGCGGCTTAGCGGGAAAATAGCGGAGCATTTCATTTATTGTTCCAGGACACAGGAGATGTAAAAGTGATACTAAACATGAGTTCAGACGTCCTGGTCCAAGATTGTGAAATTTGTGTTGTTTTTAGAGCATTTACAGCTCCTGCTTCACGGTCACTGCTGCGTCTGTGCCTCTCCACGGTCTGCGCTGGGAAGAGCAGGGCCGGTTTAAAGAAATATGAGGACCTTTAAAGGGGGGCCCATCTAACATGAACATTTTAAACTGATATTAGAATATGATAATAATTATATTGCTGGGTTTCAAATAGCATCACAACATTCGACAGACCAATGTTATTTCAATCAGACTGGGGGCAGGCAAAATGAAGTTTGTTTAAATTTAGTTTATTTTTGTAATATAAAAGTTAAATGGGTCCAGTCATCCCAGAAATCACCACTTTTTAAATATGTACATTTTTTTTAATGTTAAAGTCCAATGTTACTAATAGGGAAAACTGCCTTTTGCCCCCAACCTGCCCTTTAACTGACAAGAATTCTAGAATGTGAAACCCAGCAATTGTTAATAAACTGACTCAAGTCTTTTTTAATTATAGTAAAATTACATCACATAATAAGAATATCACATCTAAAACTCACCAAAAAGCAGGAAATTGCACAGAATAAAAAAAAAAATCTCCTGGGGGAGAATTCCCCAGACCCCCATGAGTTACATCAAAACCATGTTATATTAAAAACATATGTAATAAAGGGCTGACAGTGTCTGTGTCTAAATGTAATTCAATCAAAAATTATTTTGCCCCCTGGTGGTGGAGGTAGGTTGATTCATGATGTGGCTCTTCAAAGATGACAGCTGAAAATGTTGGCTCTTGGCCTCTGACCAGTTCGCCACTCCTGATATAAAGGCTAAAATATAGCCCTTTATTCTGAACTAAAGCCTGCTGAAACTAGGGGCTGCAGGAGCTGAAACATACTCCAAATCACAGGAAATTACATCTATTTTAGCCAAAATCTCCTGAGGAGGACCTTAGACCCCAACACTTATTTTTCCCACTTTTTATAGTAAATCTATTTTGTTAAACTGCGCATATCAGAAAGTCACTTCTGAAATAGACCTACATATATATTTTTTTTGCAAATACCATATTTATTTTATGTTTAAACAAAAACATTTTGTTTTATTTTTTTCCACAGAGCACTTGCCCCTCAAAATGTTTATGCGTGGCTGATAAAAGGGGCCCCTGAATTTACAAAGCCCCGGGGCCCAAAAATTTTTAATGCAGCCCTGCGCGCTTGTTCCACGAGACAACTCAGCCGCGGAGGGCGAGCTGTGCGCACCGCGCTGTCGGACTTCCTCACATCCGAAACAGCACCAGCGGGAGGGCTCAACGGGAGAGAGCGATATAAGCTTCCAAATAACCGCGTGTGGTTTTACCGCGCTAAAACTTGACTTATAAATTGGCACAGATGTGTAAAGGCCCAGCACTGAGGGCAGAGAGACAGGAGCAGGAGCAGTGACAGGAGCAGTGACAGGAGCAGGAGCAGTGACAGGAGCAGAGACAGAGACAGGAGCAGAGACAGGAGCAGAGACAGGAGCAGAGACAGGAGCAGTGACAGGAGCAGAGACAGAGACAGGAGCAGTGACAAGAGCAGAGACAGAGACAGGAGCAGAGACAGAGACAGGAGCAGTGACAAGAGCAGAGACAGAGACAGGAGCAGTGACAGGGGGAGGAGCAGAGACAGGAGCAATGGCATGGGCAGGAGGGACTCAAGGAGAAGAGAGGAGCTGAGTAGGCTATAGTGTACACTGTGGGTTACAATAGATTGTGTACACCAAATTATAGAAATTGTCTTGTCTTATTTTTGTGAGATAGATAGATAGATAGATTTCAAAACTTTCTTGTTTTTAGCAGTTACCTACTTGATAATGCTCCTAAAACCACATGTGCCTAAAACAGTTTTACAGAGTTAAAGGAGGCATCCAGGGCTGGGGCCTCCCTAATCTGGTCTCTGGTTGCATGCCTCTATTTTTATTTATTTATTAATTGCCTCATGTCTTTTTATTATGGCAAAGTCACATCAAATAATAAGAATATCACATCTAAAACTCACCAAAATGCAGGAAATTGCATGGATTTTTTCAAAATTCCATAGACCCCCACTTTTTTTAAAGAGTAGCCTGATTCCAGCTGCTCAATGTCAAGACATATCAGAGAATTTCTCTCTTCTGCAAATATTCCAATAGCAAATATAAGTTACAATATAAGAAAAGAAAAGACTATTTACTTTTAATCAAATCTTTTTGGATTTCGGTTTGTTCAAAATCCCGCTTATGGCCCTGACCCTAAATAGAGTTCCCCACCTCCCAAATCCCACTTTAACCACTGGCCGTAAATATACATGGTTACGGAGTGAATCATTCAAAATTTTACATTTGACCTAATTTTAATGAACCACAACATTTTTAATAAGACAAACATTAATTTTAGACTTAATTACATCAAAATGTTTGTTATTTTAACTACGATAAAAGAATTGTTCAAGTTTGACAATAAAAACTAAATTTTTTGTAATTTGGGCCAAAAAGACCGCATTTGGCCCCTGGGCCGCAGATTGGCCATGGCTGGTCTATGTGTTTTAATTGGAATCTGATTTTGTTTTAGTAATTGCGAGTAAATACATTTTTAAAGTTGAGGTAGCTACGTTTTTTGTTGTAAATAAGTAAACTTTGTGTTTTCCACCAAAATGTTTATGATAAATGCAGCACACAAAATGAGATGACAGAGTACTCTCTGGATCGAATAATAATGAATTTATTTCTTATCAAGAGCAGAATACAGCATCCTGATTGGTTGAGCTACAGTTGTCCTCTCTAGTTTTAGAGAAAAAAAGAGGGTTCTAAGTCAAAATTACAGCCAAAACTTAATACATATTGATATTATCAATGTGGTGAAGGAGAAAGAAAGTTTTCAGATTTAAAACCTAGATTGTTTGCATTGTGAAAATCACCTACAGCACCTTTAAGCTTCAGATAATACAATATTGCTCCAAACATGTATGAACTGATTGGTTGTGCTGGCCTACATTAGTTTGTCTTTTAGCAGAAACTCGTACATCCATGGGAGCTGCCATATATGTTTTGCTTGATTCAGCACAACTTGATGTCATCTTTGCTAACAACCCCCCTCAACCCACTGCTGCAATGTGATTGGGCCGTTAAACCACTGTTTCAAACTGCAAACCAATTGGAAGGTGAGGTCCCAAATGGATTTCTCTCAAGTCTGTGAATTCACAGATATTGGGAGAATCCATTGGACTGGCCAGGTTACTGTTAGACAGCTACAAACACAGTGAGAAAAAAAAAAAAAGATTTTGCATTTTATGTTTTTTAAAAGGCTCCAAAATTTTGCCCTGGGTGGACTCACACATTACTTTTCTCCACTAATTCCAAAGTTGTTATAAGGTTGTTTGTTTGACTATCGTCGATGTCTACCACAACCTTCATTTTATGCCAGACCAGAGTTAAATTTGGTGTGAAGCCGGTGTCCTCGGGCTGGATTCAGATGCAGGAAACAGCGCAGTGTGAAGCTGGAGCCTCCCGGGGCCAAGAGCCTCTCAAAGAAACAAACACAACACAGGCGTATTTTTTCAGATCGGCACTCCATCAAGAACGCAGCAAAAACGAATCAGCGCCAGCCCTGCTGATTGAACGGGCACGCTCCCCCGACCTCCTCGCTGTCTCTGAGAGGGAGAGGAGAGAGAGAGAGGGAGAAGAGAGAGAGGTGGGAGCAGGTATAAGGAGAAGGAACGAAGAGAGAAATGAAAGATGAGAGAGAGGAAAGAAAAAGTAGAAACATGAGGAGAAGAAAGTCATCTGTCTCTCATTTATCATTTTGTATTGTTATCGATGACTCATTCACTTTATTGTCCTATCAGGGGAAATTGTTTTTGGCTGAGGAGCCAGCAACTACAACTAGGGATGTAAAGATTATTAAAATAATAATAACCCCCTAGGGGTGTGAATCTTTGAGTGTCAGGCGATTCGATTCAATTCCGATTCTTGGGGTCACGATTCGATTCAAAACGATTCTCGATTTTCGATTCAAAACGATTCTCGATTTCGATTCTAAACGATTCTCAATTTATTTTAAAAGTCATTTTTAATTTTGTTCTTAGTTTTTTTGTTTTTTTTTTACTGTTGTTGGGGCTAATTTATCACCATCTTGCAAGTATTACACTTATGTATTTGTCAAGAGAACATTTTCAATGCTTTAGAATTCATTTAGCAGTAAATGTAATAAATGTGTCACTGGCCCTTTAATGCAGACAAGTTGTGGCTAGTTAGGCGTTAGCTGCTCCCCACCGCTAACAACAACAGCACGGGACAAATCATGGAGCACATGGATGTAAAGTAGCGCTAAAATACTCTGAATGTCGATCAACTTTCTCCCTTCTGCCTCACGTAAGTCTCTGCTCTGTTTGTGTGCTGCTGCTGCCGCTGACGCGTTTGTGTGTCTGTGTCTGTGCGCTCGGCACCGGTCCCCTCCTTCCCCTCGCTCCAGCGCGGAGAGAGAAGGAGAGAGAGAAAGAGGCTGCTCCAACACAAAGTTTTGTTGAAATTGTGGCACAAAGAGTTTATTAGAAGATATTCTATGTGTTTAAATTCAGACGCAGACATTTAGCAGTTTCTGCCGATCTAAATCATGTCATGTAGGAGCTATTTTAACGCAGCAGACCGCAGATTCAGCATAAACACTGACGTAATTTAAAATCGATTTGGAGAATTTGGAATCGATCCAGAATCGTTAGAGGTAGAATCGCGATCCTTTTAAGAATCGATTTTTTTCAACACCCCTATAACCCCCCCCCCCCCCCCCCCCCCCCCCCCTCATTTTTTATCGCTTGTTCCCATTGGTGATCTGGAGCCTATCCAGCGATTTTGGGCTCTAGACGGGGAACACCCTTGACAGTGGCCAAGTCATGGCAGGGTCTTTCACTCTCATTTATTCACTATTTACAGTGAAACCCAACTATCCTAAACATGCATGTTTTTGTAGGTGGGAGTAGAACTGTGCTATGTATCCAATTTTAGATCGAGTATGTCAACTATGGGCACAAAATTCATATTTTGCAGTTTTGTGATTGATTTCACATTGTAGGGCAATAATATTTATTAGAGATTAGGATCAAGCAGCTACAATTCATTGTAATACAAAAAGTGAACGTGTCTTCAAAATCTATAAGTGAATGCAACCTGTTGATGTCAACTAAAAAGTAACAATTCTGTTGACTAAATATCAATCCAATAAATATCGTCATTGAGACTTGCCAAAAAATATCGATATATTCATTTTTGTAAATATTGCACAGCCTGGGTGGGTGGAAGCCAGAGTACCCAGAGAAAACCCACAATGACCCAGGAGAACATCCGGAGGTACGATTCGTTTGCACTAACACCAGACAAAAGAACCTCACTGAGCCATTTGGACCTGGGCACAGTTTGGTTGTGAGTTTACCCCCAGATTTTCGATCATTGTTTCTAAATCCCACATAAACACGAGTAATGACCTTTTACAGAACATTGCAATCAATGCTTGTATTTTTAATTGGTGTGGCTTTAAGCATTTAAAAGTTGCTCAACATTTATGTGTGGGTTGACTAATTACTGCTATTTGTCATTCAAGATCGTGTTTAGAAGAAGTCAAATTCATTGTTTTTATTTAATTGTTCTATGCACACCTGTTTCTGTGTCCTCATTTATTCTGCTCCTCCACAGCAAACGCCCACGTCTCACTTCAACAAAACAAAACAGAAATGTATCCACGGTTTTTGCACACGATAGGAGTTTAGACCTGTTAATACGGCCAATATGTTTCTCCACATGTAAAGTAACAGTTCTTCAACACTGCAAAACATCTAGCGTTGACTATAAGGACTTCAGAACGTTACTCTTCATCTCACTATTTTATCAAGATCACATTTATAAAGCATGTGTAAGTTTGTGATTTATAAAAAGACTGTGGGAGGGCATTGCTTTGTGGATCGATTCAGCGGCAGGTGCGCTGTGATTTCAGTCAGAATAAATGAAAATTCTGGTGCATGTGTAAAAGCATGTGTAACACATATACAATTTATTTTAGATTGTCTAAAATGAAGTAAGATGAACGGCTGATTTCTAACCCCTATGTTCACACATTGTGTGCGTTCCGGTAAAAGTTCATTCTTGTCTAGTCCAAAAGCCACATTTTATACTGGCAATGTTTGCTTTTCAAATTAAGCACTGAACAAAGGCCATTGAAAAGGGTCTGCCTTCTTGAATTTGTTATTCAGATCGCTTTTTTAAAATGTATTTATTTATTTGGTCATTACCATTGTACACGGTATAGAGCACAAACAAACACAATAATGACGGAGTAAGATACTTTGGAAAACAGATTTTCATGTATCAATATAAAGAAAGAACTCCTTTGAAAAAGACACCAAGTTTATGGATAACTTTCTTATTTTCAGCTTGGAGCTATAACACAAATGTATGTCTAGATGGACGCTCTAAATAAAACGTCAGGTGCTACGTTCAGGTGCAGTCTGACATCATGAAACAACACTCCACAGATAAATATCAGTGCTGCACTAAATATGAACTGAAGCGTACATTGAATGAGATGACTGTATCCAGAATATAACTTTAAAATATTAGGCCTGTAGTCGACCAAAGAAATTCTTGGTCGACTAAAGGTATGTTTCATTGACCGACTAATCGACTAAAAAGGAGGCGTGACTGTAGCTCTGAAACTAAAAAGTATCTGATTGATCTGACTCAATCTGGAGTTCATGCAAAACAACAATGTATGCAGAAAATTAATGGAAAACAGTATTTATTTCTAGAAAGACAGATTAAACCAATGATTAGGTCGACTAAGACTCCATCGACCGATTAATCAGCTACATGACTAAAGAACTACAGCCCTAAAGGTATAGAATAGAATATCAGTAGCATGTTGAACAGATTTTGGTAGATAACACTTGTCCTTATAACGTTCAATAATATCGGCCAATCGGGCACTAGTACACAAACATCACCAAGAAAACTTGTAATGATGTAAGAACATGGGAAGTGAATCCAATATCTAGAAAGAGCAGATGCAATATAAACTCACATAATAGTCGCTAAAGTTTGAATTTGTTTCATATTGTTTGATGTTGTTTTGTTTTTTAAGTCCTCATTTAATAACACAGACAAACTCCCAAAGCTACATTTCATGCTTGTTCCCGTTACTTACCGCTGTTACTTCCCCGGAGCTCTGTTTTTGACACGTTTAAAAAAGATTTAAAATTACCCTCGTGTGCAGCCGGTTTTAAACTACAGGTGTGTTTGGTATGAAATGAGCTTATACTATCCAGTGTACGGGGCGCAGGATGGATCAAAAAGCATATAATCATCTCCACAGGGGCGCCTTATGGAATTATGCTAATGCAGAGTGCTGTTGTAAATGTGAAGTGCACTCAAGTATCCCACAATGCACCGTAAAAGCTTCACGGCTCCTCAGCTGGTTTTATGTGACGGATAAAAACATAACGACGTGATTTTAAGTGTGAAGAGAGACTTAATAAGACGGCGAAGCAAAAGAAATGTTTGAGAAACGTTTTGCAAATCTGAAATTCTTCTAGTAAAGCTAAAATGAATAATATCTACATTTATTTAGTTTCACTGTAATACAAAAAGTGAAGGAGTCCTTATTATTTATTTATTTTGTTTACTTCTGTTGGCCACTAGAAAGCTCTCTGGAAGTGGTAAAACTGAGACTGAAACAATTTCATTCAGTGAAACAGTGTGAAAAGTGAGCAGTGCATTAAGATCACAGGGAAAAGCTATTTGTATTTAGACTTTTTGCTTCAGTTAGGAAAAAACGTAGGCCTAATAAATAGGAATCTATTTCTGGAAATGATTCACAGGACAGGCTTTTTTTTACAAAAGGCTATTGACGTAGAAGTGCTGTATTTACAATATACTTGTTTTTGCTGGAAAAATGAAAGTTTACTCATTTACAACTCAAAACGTCAGGTACCTCATACAGTGATGGATATTAAGCAACTAAAATGTGTTGTAATTAGTGCTGGGCAAGTTAACGCATTATCATGGCGTTAACACAGCACGTGCTTATCGCGATTAAATATTTTGTCGGCATTAACTCAGGTCACGTGATTCGGCCAAAAAGCGCGAATGAAAGCGCCCTTTTTTCCCTCCCTCTCTTAAACAGTCCACAAACAGAGGATCTGCTCCGTTGCTGCTAGCGCTTTTAATACAAGAAAGTGAGCTCTGCTGGATGGACAGCGGGACAGAGACGAGTCTGAGCTCCGTATGAGTTTTTAAACTAGCCAAAAATACCCAGGAACCACAGAGATACGGCTTGTTAAATACTTCAAACCATTAACACTCATTAAATATGCGCACGGAGAACCAACGCTCGATCAGCGGCAGTGCGCGAACTTTTACACACGTGTCTGTGATGTTTACTTTGAAAACTGCTTGGTTTCACTTCCCACAGTGTATTTAGTGAACACTGAGTTGGTTTTAAACAGGGCTATCCCAGAACTGAACCAGGTTTTCATCAGGACTGAAATGTTAGTTACCTATGTAACTATACTTCTATGAGTCACTAAAATTATGCATCTAGGCCAATAAACATTACCAGAATGAAAATGTGTGAAAAAACTAGCCTTTGCTCACCATCACGACATCATCAAATTCTGCCGTGTGAACACAACCTATTAATGTAAACAAAACAGTTTAAAGACAAATTTCTGTTGGATTGATGAAATATCGTCTGAATATCGTTATTGAGATACTTGGAAAAAAATATCCTGATATTAATTTTTGTCACTATCGCCCAGCCTTACCGACAGAGTTCTGGTATACGACAGCTCACGACATCCACAAGACTGTGTCCTCTCACTGTTAAGTCTCCAAGTCTGTGCTCTGCAGTCCTGTACAGACCAGGTTCACTCCAGCCTCCGTACGGTGTGTCCTTTGTTTGAGCTCTGAATCCAGCTCTCGTGTGCACTTGTTGTGCGTTCTTTAGCATACATACATACATACATGTAAAATAAAACACAGCGGGTTGAGTGGCTCTTTCTACGAGAGCACGTGAATAATGAACTGAAATCACGCACAGACTGCTGTGACCTCTTGTTTCACCTCAGTCTCTGCTCTGTGGGACGCATCACATTCACACTGATTTTTAATGTTGGGTTTTCGTAGAAACAGTCTATTGTTAAAGGAAACACAAACATGTTTTTCAGGTAAAGTTGATGTAACCTTATTGCAATCTGGCCTTTTCCTAACTGACAACATAATCTAAAGCAGGACTATTTAAAAAAAAAAAATCCCAAGGCTAGATTTTTCAAAGAGCCATAGCGCTGGCTGGGTATTTCCACAGCTCGTGACCAATGTTGTCAAAATTGAGGGTGTACAAAATATCCATTTGTTTTATTAATGTTAGTCACTGCTGTTTATAGGCAGTCATTTGAATTAAATTGCTCCACCTCATGTCCAAACCATCATTGAACCAGAATTAAACAAGGACTAGACCAGTACTAACCAAGTAGGTTTAAGATACACCCAGAATTAAGAAATATATGTACTGTTTGCAATATTTGAACAACAAGTTGAGGGTTGGATCAGATCTTTGGAGGGCCAATTGTGCCTCCTGGCCTGGTTAAAGTTTAGACCAGGCACTAACATATTAATTACCTTTTACACAAATAGCAGCGGCTTTTCTAGCTTTTGTAGACCGAGATCATTGTTTTATTATGAGCGAGAGTCTGGTGTTTCTGTGAAGGAAGGGTCAGAAAGGCGGTGGCTGTCAGGTCGAGAGAGTGTCAGACAGAGAAAGAGAGAGAGAGAAAGTGACGGAGAGAGAGAGAGTGAGTGACAGAGAGAGAAAGAGAGTCATAGAGCGAGTGTGGGGTATTTTTAGCGGGGAAGCTGGTGGAGTTTTTTTTCCTCTGTTGTGGATAATGACACGGCGCTGCAGCAGGTCAGTGTGCGACCAGAAACCAGCCGTGTTCAGAGTGTCTTGTCAATTACAGGCAAAGACGAGAGAGAGAGAGCGAGAGGAAAGCCAGTGTTGTTCAGTACCGGCAAAGACGACATGTGTGAACCAAGTGTGAGAGGAACCAATGAAGACAAGACATTTCATCTGAATCAATCATCAACCAACTTTATTTATATAACACATTTTAAAATCAACACTTTGATCTCCAGTTCTGAGGATCTGTTTTTACATATTTGTTGAAATGTCTTCATCTTTAGCACTACTGTTCATTGAAGAGGTATCTATTTTTTCAAACAGGATGTGGGTATTTACTCTTTTCTACCTCTCAAAAAGCTGCCATAACTTTCTAATTATTGAGTGCACCTGAATATAAGCCGCATCAACTATAGATTTATATACAAATAATTATTAATACAGGCCGCACTTGTTAATACAGTAGTTAGTCTGGGAGAATCTATAATTTTACTGTGTTGTTGTATAAATCGCAGAGTTTAAAGCTGAAAAAAGTAGCAACTTATAGTCCAGAAACTATGGTAGTTCAACCAATAATGCTGCTTCTGAATATGAGAGAACGAAATACTTTATTATTTGATTCAGACAATGCCCACTGGTCTAACTTTATCACACCGTGCAGTATTTGCTGTAAAGTTTGTAGTGGTGAAGTACTAATTTACAACAAAATAGTCAGCTAACTCAGCAGGTAGGCTATCTGATTTTCATGTTTCAGAGCTGAATTTCCACATGCATGCATTCATTGTTTGTTGCAATTATGACTTAAAGGTCTTATCTTATACCCAATGTTTGCTTCCTTAAAAATAGGGATGCACCGATCAGATACTGGAACGTTTCATATTGAATTATTGAAATACATTTTATTCAGATTGAGTTGTTAAGTTGTGGCTTGCACTATACATAACAATTACATAGCACTATGTCACAAAATGTCTTATGTTTTAATAAGAAAGAAAAGCAATTTCATTCCTTACACTGGTATCGGTTGACATCGGGTATCGATACATACTTAAAGCCAAAGTATCGGAAGATGGTATCGGAGCTGAAACAACTGGATCAGTGCATCCCTAGAGATAACTAATTTTAAAACTTCCTATCTGTGCTGGGGTAAATTTATTTTCTTTTATTTATTTATTGTAAATAATCGTGTATAGTCCTTTAAAGGGGCACTGTGTAAGATTGAGAGGAATTTTAATTATCACTTACAGTCCACAAACATTTAAAACATATTCATTCTTTACAACATAAATACTTAAGTGAGCACTGTTAACCAATTATGATACATTTATACTTATTTGAAATGTTTTATTACGGGCCGGAATGTGAATATTGACGCTATGTCAGCATGGTAGATAGGCAAAATGCACTGGAAATGCTCCCCCTGGTGTTCAAAAGTGGACATTACTTGGATCACTTTGTTTTTGTTTTTTTTTCTTACACAGTGCCCCTTTATCTTTTAACAAACGACAAAGTGAAAATGCCGTGGACCACCTAAACACAGCCAATCAGCTTTGTTTTTGTCTATTAAATACGTTATTATTCGAATCAGTCAATACAAAGCGGCCACTAAATGCTGCACTTACAATGTAATTTTTGATGGAAAACACAAAGTTACTATCAACAAAAAGTTTTGTCAGAACTTCCCCCCACTTACACATGGACACACGTGAGGCTGTGATTGGGCGATTGACAGACAGGTGAGGCGCTGTGATTTGTGCAGAGATGGACAGGTGTCAGTTCCAGTCTGCTCAGAAGTGAAGCCGTGTCTAGACAAAGACACGAGGAGGCTCCCGGTTCATTAGATCTTAATGTTGTTTGAATGAGCTCTGTGCCGATGTAGATGTGTCTGGAATTTAAATCAGAAGTTTTGTATTCACACAGTTAGAATCTAGTGGAGTATTTTATTGTGAAAACTAATTCTGACAGGATTTTGAAAGATTAGTTTTGATTGTCAGGTCCAGAGCAACGGATGATTACATGGTGTTGAGTTAACCTCTGTTGCTAAACTTTTTTTTTTTTAACTACTATTACTACTATTATGGGTCTGGTTATACACCCTAAGGTTCTTACATGCCGAACGCCACCACGCCAACAACTGTATAAATCAAGAGTCAGTTTTAAAGTTGCTATCAAGTTTAGCTGCTTATTGTAGCTTCAACAAGTAAAACACCCATAGTTTCCCTTGCAAAAGTTGAATAATCCAGTCTGTTCCAGTCTCCAACATAAAATCCAAGAGAATAAATATATGCATCATTTTCTTACTCCATAAACACTGCAGTTTGCTCAGTCTGTATGAGATAAACATTTGTATTGAAGTATTGACGGTCTTTGTTTATGCCATCTGCTGGAACAGTTAACGGGGCAAAAGATCATACAAGGTTAAGTAACTAAGGTCACAATTAGGGGTTAATTGGTTAACTATGAACACACCTATTCAAAACTGACATATATTTTTCTTTTTTTTTTCTTTTTCTGCAAAGTCTATTCCATAATTGCCTTGTTTGATTGGTTTCAATTTCCTTGCTGAGTGCATTACAGAAGTGAGGAGACACGGTTTGTTTCTGCAAAATTACAAGTTTTCTTAAGTTAAGTTATCTCAAGTGACTGGTCTTAGTCTATTTCAAGTCAAAAAAATAGCGACTCAAGTATCACTGTCCAAGTCGACACATGCAAGTCCAAACCACACCTTTGCCTTTTCTACTGTTCTTTGGTGTAACTTACTTATTTAGCAGGTCTGATTCTAGCTGCAGACTAACGCTGTCTTGTTTGTGTTTTCAGCTGTGCAAAGAAGTTGTACTCGGAGAAGCTTCCCAACACCAGTGTGATCATCCCGTTTCATAATGAAGGCTGGTCGTCTCTGCTCAGGACAGTCCACAGTGTCCTGAATCGCTCGCCTCCAGCTCTCATACACGAGCTCATCCTGGTCGACGACTTCAGCGACAAAGGTACCACCAAACAAAAGCAGAGTTTGACTTTTAAGTTAGGCTTTCTGCACACATGAGATTGGCCTAATTTTAAGCCTGATTTACCCTTTTACCATTTCATAGAGAATTGGCCCACGATCATCTTGTTATCAATGAATGATTCACCAATAAAACTGGTAAAAAGGATGAAACTACTACTACTTGAGAGCCAATTATCTTGGTCAACACCAGTGGAATAGTGAAGAACATGGGTGTATCACTGTGGTTGTTGCTGATGTTTTTCACACCTCGCTCGATCATGTGACTTACTGTGCTTTGTTACTGTCCTCATTATGTCTGTGTTGTCTCTGTCCTGTGACTGTACTTTTTGTCTGCTAAAAGTTAGAATCTCCGACACCTGTCAATCATTATGTTAAATTTGGCAGTTTTGTCTGAGCAAATATCTCTATAGGCTCCATGTGGGAGAGTGACTGCACTTGTCCATGTTAGCTGTATTATTGTAGTGTAAAAGTTAATCATTAATAGGAAAATGTGGAGATAAGCCCTGTTCACTATCAAGCTCTTCTGCTGCTATTTTGATTGTGCTCTCACTAAAATAACTTTGGCTGTTAAACTGTGTGTATAGTGTTTGATAACACTGCCTACTAGTTTAGTAGTCAAGACTGCACTGATGGAGGTTAAGACGTTTCCGAGACCAGAGAGTCCAAAGATCGAGACAGACCAGATCAAGACCATGTACTTTTAAATGGTTATCAGTGTCTACATGGTGCAGATTATTGTGCAGTGCATATTGCAAACTGTGTCTGGGACAGGTCACTGTATTCCTGGCGTTCCAAGTTTAGCAGAGTGTGGTAATGAAAGGTGGTCTTGATGTCCAAGACAAGAATGAGTCCAAGCACCCTCGAGACCAAGACAAGACCGAAATGTCTAGGAGGAGACCAAGACCTTAAAAAAGTGGTCTCAAGACTAGTCTCAATGGGGAGCGCAACTTGATCTAGCGAAAATGAGTTATTCCATTTCATCTTTTTTTTTTTTATATTAGGCTTAAGGCATTGGGCAATTTAACCAGGGAAGTCCCACTGAGATTCAGAATCTCTTTTGCAGGGGAGCCCTGGAAGGAAGGGTCAGGGGAGGCATTAATGGACATGTTTTTAGTGGTAGGAGGAAACCGGAGTACCCGGAGGAAACCGGAGTACCCGGAGGAAACCGGAGTACCCGGAGGAAACCGGAGTACCCGGAGGAAACCTACGCAGACACGGGGAGAACATACAAACTCCACATAGAAAGGCCCCGGGCGGCCCGGGAGTTGAACCCAGGACCTTCTTGCTATGAGGCCAAAGCGCTAACCACTGTGCCATCTGGTTATTCTCCGCTCCCCTGAGTTGGCATTTCAGTTCTTCGACCGATTACTTTCTTACATTGTGTCTTAAGAAAGAAATATGAGCTCCGACACAATGAAAGGCACTGCACTGATGTGAACCGATGTAACTGTCGACAAAAAGCAACTTCATGGACAAGATACACTCGCTTATTTCAATATTCAGATGAAAATACGTATATGAAGCGCTACAGTATGAGGCTGGGATTTCACAATCTCTCAACTCGGGTTAGTTCTAGAGAGCACACCACTCTGCTCATCTGCAGGCCTGCGATATCTGACCTGGAGTGAAATGAAACTGAGTAGAGCCACTAGGTTGCGCCAGCCTGGTTAACATCAGTTAACCTCAATGCTAGCAACAACAGACAAGGTTTGTGGATTTTGGTGAACGAGACATTCTTTGATAAAGACATGATGTAAAATGTGTAATTTATGAATATTAACAAAATCCTAATCTTAATCAAATTCAAGAACCAGACCTAAAGTTACCCATCTTTGTGATTTGAGACCGAAACTTAAATGTTAACCTAAAGAAAATGTCCTGTCTGGCTTCATCCCAAAACATGCTTTTTCACGCTTAAAGCTGTAAAAAATGTGAAATAAAGACGACGTAAAGACCCCTTGCATGTTTTTAAACACTGCTTTGAATTCTGGTGGGCGGAGCTTAGTCGGAGGCAGAAGAAGATATTGTGTCATTTTTTTAGTGTAAACTGGCACGTTTTTGGACAGATTTTTAAACACAAAAGCAGACGAAAATCTCAGATTATGTTCGGAACTGAATATTTATCTGGACTTTTTCTGTTTGACCAAACACAGACGTTGGAATTACTTCTGCCAGATGGAAGTATTTTCTCTGAACTTGTGTGATTCATCATAGGATAAGGATCTGCTCTTTCACAAGGCCGAAGAGGTGACTTTTACATTTGTTTCAGGTTTGTTTTACTTTGCTAAACCCAGTAGTGGCTAAAATGCTTTTGTTAACGGTTCATTAATGTCTTGAAGCTAATGCTAAATATGCTAATGTGTGCACCTCCCATTGGTGTTTCAGAGGCGACACAGCATTTACTAGTTATTCTTTGTTTGACCAGAGTCTATGGCTGGGTACAGTGCAGTAGCTAGAATTCTAAACTAAACAGATCAATTTGAACATCAATCTGCACTTGCATGGCTGGGTAAGGTCAGGCTAACATTAGACAATGTCCTAGTTACAGTTCACAACGACACGGTATTTTAACCACGATAAAACCTCAAACTTTTAATGCGTCGACTATGAGTTTTTGTTTTATTGCTTCCGGTTAGAGCTGTGACAACACGGTGACATAGGCTGACAAGGGTCTATGTTAATAAGCACGCAAAGCTAGAAATGTGCTCATGATAAGCCAATAACATGTCGTTATAAACAATTGCATTTAAGTGAGCCTGTGTTGCTGGGAAAATTATTGTAAAAACTTGAGTATAGCCCCTTTAATTCTATTCTCAAACAACAGAAACTCCTGCTTATTCTGACTGAACATATTTAATCCTGAAAAGCTTTAAAATGTATTCGATTCTCGTGCTAGTCTGGCTCCAGCGCTTCCTCTTGTTCTAATGCATAGGTACTTCTCTTACACTGTTTACGTTGTGTGGAGGGAGACTTTGGGCTGCGATGGCTCCTGGAGTTCAACTTTAGTGTTCACGTTATGTTGTTTTTAATTGGACTGAGCTTTGTAAATGAGAAAGTCTCTCTTGGGTCCCAGACTTCATTAGCACCTGCTGCTGTCCACACACCGAGAGGAAAGAACAAACACAGAGAAGGAGGCCGCTTTATGCTTTCTAACTAAATGACTCCGTTTTATGTTCAGTGTGAAGGCTGCTGGGTATTTGAGTGTGGGCAAACTAAACTCTGAAAACTCTACTTTTGAAATGGAGGAAGAGAATATTATATACAAAACAAATTGCCATCTTTTTAACATACACAACTTCATTTAGAATTTTCTCTTTCATGCATTGGTTTGTCTAAATACAGACTTGTTTTTTCCAACCTACTTCTTCTTTTTGCTTGGGATTCTGCAGAAATACGCAATGTTAATGGGATTTTTTCATGTATTTTTACATCGTAAGCAGCCATGTTGGTTTTTATACAGAAGACGATGCGCATTCCTTAAATCTGCCAATCTCGCCCACTGAAATTCAAAAGTGGGACACAATGGCCAGACGATATATTTTTTATTCTATATCGTCTAGATTTTCCAAGAAATATTCTGCTTCTTTATAGCGACTTTGTTTTTGTGTTTTTAAAGTCTAAGGGTCTTTCACATACACACAACCCCTAGTTGCTGTCTCTATTGATGTATAAGAACATCCCCACAAATACAATCCAACCTGCCACCAGCCGCAGAACAAATGTGAAGTGGGCATGCGTGTGATGTTATGCCTGACGAAAATGACGCAACATAAGTTGAGCAAGTGAGTAGTTGTCAAACTCGGACGGCGAACAGATGTTTCTGTATACCGCAGGGATTAAGCTCAACTTCTATTTCTCGCCACAGTCCAGCCTTCGTAGTGCAGTTGTTGTTCCTCTGTCTTTGTTTTCCTTGATCGAAATAGTACCATTCTCTTCTGTTCTGTACAATCTCGACTAAATACTGTTCTTCTGTAATCATCATATTCAGTTTTCCACACGATATTCCAGCGCACCGATTCACTGGTTTGCCAGTAACCACAAGCCAATCAAAAAGCGGCAACTGGCAACTCAGACTCTACAAGCAAGTCTTCAAAAACCTCACCTCCACGACCTGCTGCGTGCTCCTCTGACCCCCGACAGCCTCATTCACACTACACATGTGAGCCGCTTGACGGCAGACCCTTTTCAGTTTTGATGTATGTAGTTTCAAGTCATAAGAGGTGAATAGTAGCAGGTTTTCAGGTTTGATTTACAAAAATGTATCAATTTATAACTGAAACACAGCTTTTTAGCATATTTTTGTGTTTAAAAGATATTAGACATTAGAAACTTGTTTTGCAGATACACACAATGTTCTAATTCATTGATTATTTTAATAACTTTTTTTTTGAAGGGCTCAGGTCACTTGTTTCTAGCAACACTGGTCAGTCTTTGACGGCTAAATGTAACCACTGAAGTAAAAAAGCAGGCAATAAAAAATACACATGAACTGTGATGAAATCCTGATCTGGCTCCAAGAAAATCGTTATATTCCAACCCGATCTTAAGAAAGCACACTTTCACATGTATATGACACTCACCACAACTCCAGTTCATGGTGGTTGTAAAGATGTGGTATTATTTATGAATATTAATGAAATTCTAATCCTATTCTTAAGCCCAGCCCAAACTTAAGAATGTTGGTGACTTGACACCTAAACTTACTCTTTAAACCCAAAGAAAATGTCGCCACGCAGCTTCAACCAAAACTCGTGTTTAGTTTACGCTATTAAATATTGTGTCTATTTTAGTCTTTTTCATATTGTGAAATATATACGGCGTAACATGAAATCATGCTCTTCATACACTATTCATGCTATTCATAGTATCACACTTTCTTATGATTCTGTGTTGGATATTCAGTTTTTGCCATATCGCCCAGTCTTATCTTGGATATTACAATTTGTTATCATAAACAATCTCAGACACAAATTTGTGTCAATCTCGTGAATATCAAAAATAAGTGTTTCCATTGCTGCTTTGTAGAAGAAATCTATTTTTAGGAGCAAAAAGCCATCACTAGTAAGTGGTCTTTTAATGAGTGTTTTTTTTTTTTTTTTTTCAAATTGTTTATTTTGACTTATAATGTTGCACATTTCCTACATTCATTTAGTGCTCAGTGTCACTTTAAAGAAAAGAATCGGATACAAAAAACTATTGATAAATAAAAGAAATGACAAAAGTTTAGCAGTAACAATCAGTCAAGTTGGAGAGAAAGAGAAGTTGCTAATAGCACTAGCACACTTGGATGATTGATTGTCCGCTCTGCTGCCCACCGCTGTCACCGAGCCGATAACATGTGGATTAATGGCACACAGTTAAAACAGTTTTATTTGTTTTTGCGGATGATTCGACAGGAGCAGGAGAGGAGGGGCTCTCTTTGGGGACCCGGCGAATCATATTTCCGTGTTTTTTTGCGGTCGGCTGCAGAGAAGGAGGAAATTACGACTGGGACAGAGAAAGTCCAGAAGAATAGATCAAAGCTAAGCAGCCGCGTGACAGTCGCCATCGGTCTCTTGATGGAGAAGTGTCATGGCGACGTCTCCATCAGTCAGTCACTGTCCACGGCTCAGACAAAGCACCGTTTTTTTAACACTAACACAGCTTTACCAGTCTCAGCTTACAGTACGCGCTGGTTACACTGTGAGGATGTGAAAAAGTGCAAACATTGCAATCAAATCTAGAACTAGGAACTTGCTTTGCCCTCGTGGAGCAAGAGCAGTTGCATCAGTCTTTGTTTAGTAATTAGCTTTTGGAATAGTATGTAAATTTTAGCAAAAGTGTGACCAAGTAACTGTTTTGCAAGTTTCAAAGTCTCAAGTCTTTGGCCTCAAGTTCAAGTCAAGTCTCAAGTTGAGTCTGAAGTTGATGCCTCACAAGTCCAAGTTAAGTCTTGATACTACTAGATGCAGCTTCGCCTCGACACAGTCCGCTTCCGAACATTGTTGCAGATACCAAGCTCACTGTCTCTGCTCCAGTTCGCTCCGCTGCAGAGTCCGCCAGAAAGTCCACGTTAAAGATCAAATAACTATGTATTATGTAAATCTAGAGCAGACGGTGTCACGACAAAGAATTCAATAAAGTATTTTTCTTAACTAACAGTCTGCTATGTCCAAATATCACAAAAACTTTTTGTAAAATTTTAAACTTTTCATAATCTGATCAAAATAAAGTCAGTTCAGAGTGATTTTACTTTGTAAATCCGGACATAGTTCACTTTCTTTTTCCTGTTTGCTGCGTTCTCAGCTGCAGAGGTTGACCTGCCGGATTCAGGGGGAGAAGAAAATAGCCTTGATCCATATTTTGATTGGACGACGAAGGAGAGACTGAGCTGAGGCGGACTCCTGAGCAGCGAATGAGTGAGATGTGTAACGGTATAACAGCTCTGCGCAGCTACTCTGACTGTCAGGGCGGAAAGGAGCTGCATGTAGTGGTATCAGTGTGTTATGGTTTCAAGTCTTTTCGACAAATGATCATGTATTTTTGCTATTTAGTTGATTAATTTATTAAAATGACTCAGTTTTTGTTGCGGAAAAGCATCACTGGGTCTCAAGTTTAAGGCAAGTCCCAAGTCTTGGTCCATTTTATCAAGTCAAATCTCAAATTAAATAGTTGACTCCAAGTCCACACTTCTGTGTATTAGAAAAAAATACATCATAGCATCCATCAGGAATTGAGTTAGAGCCTTTGTGTTGCATTGGAAAGTGACTATTTGACCATTTTGAACTCCATATGTTTTGAATCTGAATTTTTGAGTAAATACAAGTATATTCAAGGGGGCGGGGATAGGTGGTAGGTGAAAACAGGGATTTTCTGAGCACGTAAAGATCAGCTGCAGGACAATACAAGATTACTCCAACATGCATGAATAATTCAGATATAACTATGAGTAAGAGACACTGTTAGGACATGGCTAAAATAACAGAAAGGTCAATTTTACAAAATATTTTCCTTTTAAACCAAAAAATGAAACCCTGCAGTGTGACCGTTGTCGTAGTTCTATTTTAATTCTGTCTCTAACATGAGGTCCTTGTCACAGTCAAGCCAAAGGACGTATTTTCGCCTCAATAATACCTCCATTAATCACCCTTTCTCCGCGCGATCTCCTCAGTTCTCCAGGCATTCGACACTTCCCTCGTCTGAGTTAGGAGACAGGCGCGCAAGGGTCACAGCGCCTCATTACCAGCGTTTAGTCGGCGCGCGGTAAATGGGAACGCGCCTGCTTTTGGTTTAGCGGCCATAAATCTGTGTAATGAGCGCGGACCGACGTGGGCAAACACATTAGTCTTTATTAGAGAGTGAATCCAGGACACGCACAGGCTGGGACCTCATTAACCCGACGCACAGCCCGGCGTGTGCGGCAGGTGCTGCGCGCATACACACTCACACACTCAAGATATTTGTTTAAATCTGCTCAAGCTTGTCTTCAAACTGTGAGAGAAGGAAGTGGGTATTTAAAAGGAATTAGGGATGGAATAATTCTATTTTGTCATGATTGTTACAACGAAGTATTCACCTTATTCTGGCCCGCCCTCTTTTCTTGGTTTAGCTGTAGTTTGCCTATTAACAAATACGTTTATTTAGCCCTACATATATTTTGTATACAGAATATACAGTAGGGCTGGGTAAAGAGCCTTCTGATATGCTAGATATCTCGATACATGTTTATCCCAATACAATTCCCTCAATCTGATACATATCAAGATATATTTTACTGACCAAAATGATAAAATGCAGAAAAAACTATAGAGAAGTATCTTGTAAAAATGTTTTCAACATGTTTTTGAGTACATGACTCCTTAAGATCAATGTTAGGAATGCATTTTCACATGTTCATACAAGCGTCCTATGATAAGTAAATTTTCAGCTCAATAGTTTCTGCACACTAGAGAGTTTAGGATTTTTTTGCGATTTTTTGATGCGCCAGAGAGAGGCCACAGACATAAGTACATTTACAAAGATTATATAAATGAGCAATGAAACGCAAGTGGATTAAACTAGGTTTATAAAGGTCACAGGAAAGCGGAGGCTTATTAGAGCTGAAAAGCTGTTACACTGACGCATTGTGGTTGTAAAATGAAAAAGTTCCAACAAATTCCGTGTTGGCCATGTCCTGTGTTGGAGATGTCGTTCGTAATGCTCTTAAAGAATACTACACTTTGACTACAGGCACAAAGTGTTGCATTTATTTATAGATGATGAGGCAATGTTTCTTCTTTATTTTACTTTTTAAGAGCTGTCGTTACAAGGACACTGCATCAGATGCTTCTGTTGTAAAGGTCCTCGTGCTCGTGCATCATGTGAACCTCACCATGATGCTCCTGACAAATAGACGCAGTGACGCACAGACACATGGAGAGAAACGACAAAAATCTCCTACGAAAATCCCTAATCTAGCCACACCTCACTGAACTCGTAGATGGTCTTAAAATTGGGCCAAAACTCCTGGAGTGTGCAGAAGGCTTTAACATATTCTTTCATTTAGGAATGTTGATTGTTTTGCCATATTTTTTCAGTGGAAACGTACTTAAGACTCCAAAACCATAATTTATTCAATGAATCTCTTAATCTGATTGCATGGATTGAGAGATTGAAAACTGATACTAAGAATTCAGTTTACTCTAAGCGCTTTTATCCAGAGAAATTTGGTTCTTGTTGTTGCATCTGTCTGTTTCTCCATTTGATCCAAGAGCTTAGGTTTTATATCTCCTTCTTTCCGCCAAAACGGGTGTCTTTGTCTCGAGGCTGCAATCTCAGATACAGATGTTTGCCGAGTGTCCCATAAAGCCAGGAAAACTTAAGCTAACTTTACAGCCGCTGGCAGTTCACTTCTGTTAGCACAAGGCAGCAGCAGCAGATGTCTCTTGTAATAGCAACACATTAAACTAACTTCATTTTACGTTTGATCCTTCTCACTTTTTATCTCTGGCTTTTTGTTACCGCTGCTCCTTTTGTGGCTTAATTTGCCGAATGTTTGACAATGGCAGTAGACTTTCAAAGCTTCATTTCTCACAGTTCTTCCCATATTGTAAAAGACTGTTCACAGAAATCATTGAAAAACGACAATTATTTTGAATGTTGCTGGTGGAGCAGAAATTCTTTGCTGAAATAACTCACGTTGTTGAAAGAGTCGACTGCTGGTGCTTACAATTTAGCTTCAGATAAAGGCTTTTGCAGGTTTCAGTTTCTTTGTGCAAATCCAAAGAAATGCTTAATGTTCACATGAGTTTTGTATTTATGTGCGTATGACAGGTTAAACTAAACTTTTCAGTGTTTTTTTTTCAGTCTTGCTAAGTTGTTGCTAACCTCATACCTTCCGTAGTTGCCCTGACAAAATATAGTCTGTTTTCTTCTCCAACATATAATTCAAGTGAAAGAATCCATGCATGATTGATATTTGTTCATAAACACTGCTCTGACTGGTCAAAACTGTCAGACCTGAGCTTTCGGCTCTGTATGGCTTCACTCAGCTCGAGCTCATCGTACAGAGAATTATGTAGGAAACACAATAGACACACTGTAGAGCACCCAGCAAAGGCTAAAACTAATGACCACAATGACAACAAACGCCAGTGAGCAAAACCCAATAATGCACAGCGTACGCATATTTGATCACTGCGGCTTGGTTTTGACTCTTACAGGTGAATTGAAATGTGTCTCAATTGACTTCCATTCATATAGAATGCCTTGATGTCATTTACGTAACACATGTAGTAGGAATGGAAAAATTGTTTGTATGCAGCGATCAAATCGAAAGGCCAGAATCAATCTGTTTTGCTCATGCATCCACTGACATACACACACTCTGTAGTTGTATATTACACACAATAATTCAATAACAGCCACAATGTTTGAAGAAACAACGTGTGAACTTGTGCAAGACCTGACTGAATGTGCAATATTATGCTGCGTTAACAACTGATGGTGAATCTCTAAATATGGAAACTAAAAAAAGTTTAAAAAAAAAGTTAATATAGATAAACTAACCAAATCGAACAAAATCAAAAATCATGATTGCAAAATTAAAAATTAAATCTAGTCGCAACCTAAGTGAATTTCCCATTCTTAATATTAGAAATAACTAGACTGGCATCACTTAGTGCCTTGACTCAATCTCATTTCACTCCAGCTTCCAGGGCAGGTATCGTAGAAGTTGCAGCAGGATCTCGAAAATCAGCCAACAGAGAAGAAGCAGTGTGTTGGCCACGACCAACTCAAGTAGAGTTAACAGACTGTATGCATTGTCCTCCTTTGACCTTAAATGTGTGAGTTTACAGCACAGATGACTGACAACCCTTTTACACTCTACTTCCTGGACTACTCTTCAATGTCCTCTTTTCTTCACTATAGCTGCAATTACAACTTCATATAGTTGCATAGTTTCTGTTAAACCTGTGTAATGACTCTATTATCTGTGTCTCTCCTCAGAACACCTGAAGTCGTCGCTGGAGGAGTACATGGTGCGTTTCCCTAAAGTGCGTATCCTGAGGACGAAGAAGAGAGAGGGTCTGATCCGGACTCGACTGCTCGGCGCCGCAGCAGCAAAAGGAGAAGTCATCACCTTCCTGGACTCGCACTGTGAGGCCAACGTCAACTGGCTCCCCCCACTGCTCGGTGAGAGAACTGCAACTCACTAACCAAACAGATATAGAAAAAAGTCATTACTGTTTGGTAAAGTTCTGTCAGTGAAGTCTAAAGTAGATTAAGCACATCTCCAGAAGCTTAATAAAAGTTCGTCTGTGAGTCTGACTAAAGGCAGCACTTATGAGGACTAACAACATAGAACATGCTATATTTGGCATATTCTAATCAAGAGATAATTGAGGCCTGTAATTTGCTTGTTTTTGCAGACTTTATTCCAGAAATAGCAACAGATTCGCCTTGATTTATTATAATAACCTTTTGCTTCATTCATGACTTGAGCATTTCTATTAATTTTTAGCTTTGTATGCACTGAAGTCAGTTGGCTCGTTTATTGTTGAAAAATGCAAAAAAATACACGAAAAAAAAACCCACACACATTGAACTGAAAAACATTGCAGATTTCTGCAGAATTAATGAGCGAAGCAAAAAATGCTTTTAATGTGAAGTTCGTGAAGTTAGTTGGTCTAAATGACAGACGACCAGTCAACTTCTTTGTTTCATCTGCGTCTCGCAAATAAACTAATGTGATTGCCCGGCCGGTACGATGTAGATTTGATCTGAAATGCAGGCGGGGGGCGTGGTGACCAGACCCACTCTTCGCAGTTTGCTGAAGCATCGGCTCTGGATCCCAGGCAAATACACATTTGCACAGGAGTAGAACTACCTACGGATGTTACTACCTGAGGAGTTTGGTGAAATACAGGTCGTAAAATTTGGAGCAAACTAGCTAAATGTTGAGTGGTGAGCACTTGGATGGGAGACCACTCAATCAATAGATGCAGTCAGACCAAAATGTTTATGTACATTGGTGTGAATGTGTCTGAATCAGTGAGTGCTTCCTTGAAATAAAAGTGAAGAAGTCTGCTTTAAAAAGAAAATGTACTATTATGATAAGTTGGAGCGTAGGTGAAGTGCGAAGGATGTCTTTTTTTGGAGAATCTGTGTTGTCATTTTACAAATTCTGCCCTGCGTTTGAAGTGAGCCTCAATACAGTATTTCTGTGTTAAGTTTTGTGGAGGGGAAAAAGGCCGTGCAGTTTTAAGTGTGTCTGAAGTGTCCTTTGACAGAAGTGGTGCTCGAGCGTGAGGTGCAGGGCAGAACACTGGAGATGTTGAGAAAGAGCTCTCCACCGCCAGACAGGATGAAGAGCTTTTAACAGTGCAGGACTATAATCATCACTGGTGCAAAGCTTGGACCAGTTTGAAGCAGACGAACTATAAAATAATGTAATATGTGCTGTTCAAAATAGACTGCATGATTAATGTTCGAGTACCTGATTTTCACGCTACAAAACAGAAAATAAATGTTTTGGTGTGGCCAAGGTGTATCTCTTGAAATCTACCTTAAAATTATTCTGTTTTGTTCATGTAACTAATTGTTTTAAATCGCTTTTTGCTTATTTTTTATAACAATTTTAATTAACTGCAATATAGGTTATGCAGACATCAGTGAGTGGCAAAACTGAATAAGAGTCAATGAAGAGACATTACAAGTTCTCTTGTATGTGCTCCAAATTAGGGCTGCTCGATTATGATGAAAATAGTAATCACAATTATTGAAATCACGATTATTTGCTTAGCGAGACAGCGTTAATGAATGTAGAGAGTGAAAAGATAAAATAAAAGGTCTCACAGGAATAAACTGCTGTAAATGTATTCTACACTTGAACAGAAACCATCTATTTTTTTTTTTTTATCAAGGAAATAAATGAGCTCTTATGAACAGACTCGCAAGTTACGGTCAGAAATCACGATTGCTCGATTACATAATTTTTGCAAACAATTACAGCAATAATCGTAGTTAAAATTTAAATTTGATTAATGAAACAGTCCGACTCCAAACTAGGGCTGTAATCATTGTATCAAGATCGAGATATATCGTGACAAACTCATTGGCAATATGCGTATCGGGAAACATATCAGGATACTTAAACCTCTGTTTCCCATAGGATTTTACTGAGACTATGGTGTCACAAGCAATCTGTTATGGATTATTTTTATTTTGTATGTTTTTGGGGGTCTAATGTAATTGATTGCTTCTATGAAAAGCACTGATTACAAAATAAAAATGGCTACTTATATATGCATAATGATAATCCCACAACTACTAACTATCATTTAAACTAATAACAAATTGTTCATCTTAGGTTTAGACAATGAGGGCAAAAATTAGACCATTGCAGGGTCGCCATAGTCTCTTCTATAAATGGGAAACATTGCTTAAGGATGAAAATATTGAGCTGAAAAAATTACTTATTCACAGGACACTACAATCCAACACAAAGAGCAGTGTGAAAATGCATAATCAAAGTTACATTTTTACCACTGATTTTAGAGAGGGTTCTACACAAAAACATTTTTAGAGCTAAAATACTATACTTTTTCTACATTGTGGCTAAAAAATAAATATCAATGTACAGTATTTTCTGTATAATATTCAGTTGGTAGATTTTTACGATTTTTATATATTATATCTTGGTACGTGACGTATTGAGGAACTTGTATCAAGATATACATGTATCTTGAGGTCATGTATTGTATCGTGACCCCTGTATCAGGTTGTGTATCGTATCAGAAGGCTCTTGGCAACACCCAGCCCTACTCCAAACACGACTAACCTCTGGGTGTAAACTGGGGGCGAGTTCCAAATCATACTTTGCTATATTAAGCAAAGTAGGATTTTTTCTTCCTTTTTTTACGGAATTTATTTGCCTATTTACGCTTAATGTGGGTCTGGCGCTTTAACGCTGATAATTTGGAGCTAGCTAAGTTGTGTCTTGTCCTTGCTAACAACAGCAACACTCGCCTGGACAAAGCAAACCACAGACTAAAGTGTTTATAAGGAGCAATTATTATCAAGCTCCTCTCAGCTCTGTCTCATGATGGTAGGGGTCTCACTGCAGCCGCCTAAGTTTCTCCTCCTCTGTGTGTACGCGCTCAGATACACATGCTTTTCCCCTCGGCTCAGGGAGGTAGAACGACGCAGAGCGAGAGAGAGCGACTCCTTTGATGAACAAAAACTACCTCAACTATGTTTTGTTGCAGTATTTTGTGTGTGACAAAACACATGACACACAAGCTTATTCCTAGTTTAGTGACAAAAACACTCGACAATGGGGGGCAGCTAAATTTTGAATGAAACTTTTTTCCGTGCGGTCAGAATTAATGAATGCAGCAAAACACTGATATAGTCATATTTTTTTCTAATGCTATTCAGTTTCATCATATTGTCTTTTTTATCGTAAATTCCAAGTAATTTGCAGCAGCTGCTATGAAACTATGATAAATATTCACCACGAGGACATCACACAAAACTAGTTGAAATATGATAATCAGTCATCTGGCTTTAAAATGAGACTAAATCAAGTCTAATACAAGAGCAGTGAACACTGAACTAGACAATTCTTTATTTCCACATTATCAACCAATAAATCGAAAAATTATGACTGAAACTTCTAGAGAAAACATTTAAATGTGTGTTGATTAAAATGAGAAATTGATTATTCTTCTTTAATGGTTTGTTTGAATAATGCCACTGTTTAATGTGTTTTGTAGTCCAAGTTTATAACCATAGTGTCATGTTTGTCTCTTCTGTTCAGATCGTATTGCCACAAACAGAAAAACCATCGTGTGTCCCATGATCGACGTCATTGACCACGATAACTTCGGCTACGAGACTCAAGCCGGAGAGCCATGAGGGGAGCGTTGACTGGGAGATGTACTACAACGCATCCCCATCCGTCAGAGCTGCAGCCGGAGGACCCCAGCGAACCCTTCGAGTGAGTCAAACCTACAACCTACAAACCTACTTCCAAATAGAGCTGTCAAATTGAGCCGTGCATGAAAATTAAAAGTGAGATACAGAGTAGTGTGATTGGTCAAAAAGATAAATTTGATTTATATGGATCCCATTCGCTGAAAGCTTCAAACATGCAAACATGGCGAGACATGGGGATGTAAACTTCACGCACAGACCCTGAGCCTCTTAGCAGTGGACCTTTTTGGACTTTTTTGCTCTGAGGCAAGACACAAACCACTGCACCACTGTGCCACCAAAGAGTTTAGAAGTGCACTATGTAACTGGACCTTCTGGTGGCGGTTCTCCCATCTGCTCCATGGAGATGTTACTGCTTTTGCAGGTATTAACTTGTTCAGTGCCAGCCCTAGTCTCTCTTTGACCCTCCTTCCTCTCAGGCCTTTTTGCTAATTTTAAACAATATTCACAACAACACAAAAAAACTTTGTGCAACTGGAATCATAAAATGTTGTACATCAAATTGGACCCACAAGTGTCTACTTTCATTAAAAAAATAAATAATAATTGTTATTCTACATTAATCCGTTCCCTTTTTGTAGGCATTTGAAACTCCATGTTTTCATTAGATTTCAGTATTTGACGGCAAACTTTTGAGAAAATGTCCTTTTTCTAAATCAAACTTCATGTTAGTGTTGTTTTTGTCTGTTTTACTTTTTGTTGAAAGAAAATGAAACACTACAATGAAATAATGTCTTTAGGATAAAATATACAAGGTTCACATGAGTAAAACATTGAGGATGAGTGTCTTTTTCATCTTTAAACCAACAAAAACAGTGTCATAGATGGTAAGGCAGCAGTTTTCTATTTTCTGATGCAGAATATCTCGATTCAGCCTCTTTTATGGGTCATTGCTTATATTTAACCCTCCAAACATGAAGAAATACCGTAGTTTTGCTTACTCTGACCGCTTTTGGATCGCTCGCTGAAGAAAACGTTTCTAGACTAGCTACATGTGCCGTTCTCCTCAGCGTCCTAGTCCAGTATCATCTTTTCTTCAGTTTAAAGATCAAATATCTGCTCTAAGCTTACTCAACAATGTTTTAAGTCCAAGATGTTTTGCCTGTAATCCGTCTGAAAAGAAAGCCAGACTCCAGAAGCAGCTGATCATGTAAAATACAGCTGACTAATTACAGCTGCTTAATGTCAACAAAAGAGAAGATATATTTCCCGGTCATGTGACTTCCTCTGGGTCCTAGCGCTAGTCCCCTCTTTGCTGGTGAATCTGTCAAACTGCATCATGTATTTGACTGTAGAGAAAGTCAGCATGTGCATCAGAAAGCCCGACATCGCCGCATAGAATAAAAGGTCTGTGACAGGAACACCAAGCATTCAATAGCTCTTGCAGCAAAAAAATGCCTCGAGTTCTATGTGACGTCAGAATTCATGTTTAGAGACAATTTTTGAAAAACACTGTCCGGTGTGAACAAGGTCAAGCATAAGCCTAAAAAAGCATAAATAACTCTAACTAAAGTATGTGGTGGACCCTCTACCCAAAAAGTTGCATTTTAGTTCATTCATCCAATCATCCTTTGACCGAACAATGAATAAAATGAATTCATCAAAACAGTGAGAAAAACCTAGATTCTTCTCAGACTTAGTTTTGTAGCTATGAATAAATTGTATTACACAAGTGAACAGAGCAGAGTCGTGCAGAGACAGTTTTGCTTCAGATGATAAAAATAAGTGAGCAGACGTGTGGGACCATCGAAGCGTTTGAGATACAGTGAAAGGCTTTTGGAGATAAGACGCTAACAAAGGAGAAACCAAGTGGCCAGCGATCTGAATCAAACCTCCTTCAGCGAATTAGGTCTCGCCAAAGCACCTTCGTCGGCCCAAATCTAATTTACACACAAAGATTTCCATTCACCGTCGGACTGACATTAGCTCAGAGGAGAGGTGCATGCTGGGAAAGCAGGGACCCACACTGTAAAAAGGGACAAATGTAAGTTTTGTGATTGGCCTTTTAATAAGAATTTAAAGGTGCACTGTGAAATGTTTTGACCAAAAATAGACTTGAATAACAGCCTGTGTTTTTAATTAAGATGTCGTGCGGGGTGCACGGTAGCAGAGTGGTTAGAGCTCTGGCTTCCCAATAAGGAGGTCGTGGGTTCGACTCCCGGGTCGGACCATATCTACATCTCACGATCTCTCTGGGTGGAGTTTGCATGTTCTCCCCGTGTCACTGTGGGTTTTCTCCGGGTACTCCGGTTTCCTCCCACCGCCAAAAACATGTACGTTTAGGTTAATTGGGCATCACTGTAAATTTCCCTTAGTGAGTGAATGAGAGAGTGAATGGTTGTCTGTCTAACCCTGCGGCAAGTTGGCCACTGTCCAGGGTGTTCCCACCTAAGGCCCAAAGTCACTGGGATAGGCTCCAGTCACCCGCGACCCCTAACGGGATTAAGCGGTAGAAAATGAATGAATGAATGTCTTGACTAAAGATGTTGACTAAATAATTTATCAGAATCTTTGTTTTTACTTTAAAAAGCATTCAAAGCAACAAAAAGCTAACTTCTAGTGTTTAATTGCCAATAGAGGTGACATTTGTAAATATTAATTTATGTTTATAGACGTTGTACTTGATGTTTATCATCTCACAAACTTAAACAGATTTTAATTGAGTTTTTACGTCAGTCACGTTTTGTGCTTCTACCCAAAATGCATTCTGTGCCTCATAGTTCTTCAACAAGATGAGTTTAAATGTGCTTTCCATTTGGAAAAAAGCAAAGCCACGTTGTCATTTTAACAGGTGTAATCTCATTCTAAAAACATACATCATACATTTTGTTCATTTTAGTGAAAAAAAGCCTAATTATTAGACATAGATGAGAATGAGACACTGGAATGAATTTCAGCCAAATTAACTATACTGTAAACCTAGGCAGTGTAGACCTATTTATTGTATTGTATTGTAGACCTTACTGTTAGTATAAGATGGCTGCGCATACATACTGGTGCCCTGCAGATGCATTGTAAGTTAAACATTGTGAAACTCTCTTCTAAAGGCTCACTTTATGAACGACAATGATCTATGTAACTTACTGAATGTGAGCTTGACGTTAGTAAGTGTCCTGATATTCAGTGACCTGATATTTACTTATTTTTGCTGGAAAAACGTCTTGTACACTAGAGAAAAACTATGAGCATACAAATCTTTTGATGAGTATGACTACATGACACTGATAAAGATTTTTGTATGATTTGTGTTAATTATCAACACAGTGAAGAACAACAGACTCACAGCAAACTGCACCTGTGTGGTTATTTTGTGTTGATTTCTACAGAAAGGGCAGATGATATTCTTCAATGACTCTGTGGCGAGTATTTGTTTGTTAAGTTACCATTAGCATTTATTAGCGGTCCCTTATTATTCCTATAGCCGTTAACAATTAACAAGTAAGGATTTGCATCTATTTCCTTAAGAAACTCAAAGTTCTGCCTTCAAGATTGATAGATTTAATACAGCTGAATTCTAATCAGAAAGTCTTGTTTTATGGATACCAAATAGGGTGACCAGACGTCCCGAAAAATTCGGGACAGTCCCGAAATTCACGCATGTGTCCCGAATCCTGTCCCACATGTCCCGAAAATCAGCCTAGCCCCGACTGACAGCTCGGAGATTCTGTGCTGCACGTCATTACGCAGGCTACACATCCACATTACGCCCCAGACAGTGTGAGAGGATGTCGTGCTGCTGGTGTCTTTAAAATGCACCAATACAGACATATTTTTTGTGCCATTTGATTGAAAACCACGTCACTGCGCGAGCCTCAAGCGGGATAAATATGCTTGGAGCGTCGCCCCAAACAGACCGCACGCGTGAGCGAGAGACGCGCGCCCTCGGCGAGCAAGTAGCCTGGCGGAGAGCGTAGTGATAACACACCGGGAGCGAGGGGAGAGAAGAGACTGCAGCTGCTACCCCCCTGAGTCTCCGAAATCCTCGTGCGGTGTGTTTGGCCCCTACATGCTCCTTCCGCGCACAGTTGACTTCCCACTGCGCCTCGCAAAAGTCAGATACGTTTGTTATGACACTTATGTTATGCGTACAATCTGCAGATCTATTAGTTAAACGAGTGTTTTTGGTCAGTATTCGGCTAATATGGGACGGATTGACATGATTAAAGACTGTTCAATGCCTCCTGATGTGAGGAACATTATTCACCCACACCCACCACCTCCTTAAAAAAAAAAAAGCGTCCCGAATTTCCAAGTAACTCATCTGGTCACCCTACTACCAAATGGGTAGAGCACTATGGGAAATCTTGAAGCCAAAAAGGCAAGGGTACAGTATATCTGTGTATGTCTGTAGTGGTAAGAAACAGGGCCTTTAATTGAGAGAAACCAGTGACAGATTGTGAGGCTTAAAATCATATTCTAATAGGGTTTTTTGCAGTGCAGTCGAGGTTTCAGGGCTGTTCAATCCTCGAGGTCGGTGTGACGAGGTGGAAAGTATCAGCCGCTCTGTCTGTGTGTCTAATTAAATCTACATGGTGAGCGGGATGTCTGCGGTTGAAAGGGCTTCTTAGTCCAGCGAACTGACATGTGAGCGGACAAGAGCCACTGAGCAGTTTAACAGCAGCAGGGCACAGGAAACACAGGAGAGGAGAGAAAATCAGGAGAATGTTGGCAGTAAAGGCAAGTGATGTGGCGTTCACATGTTAGAGAAACAGACTGGATTAGATCAGGCTTCCCCCACATGTCCTGTAATACTTGAAAAACAAATAAACAATTTCAGTTATGGAAATTCATGAGAAAAACAGCCACGGCATGGTAAGTAAAATGTCCTGGAATATAATTCAGGTTATTTCTCCACTTTCTATTAGTGTAGTAGTGCTCAAGACCGGTTTTGGTCTTAAGATTGGTGTTGAAACCACTTTTTTTAAGGTCTTGGTCTCATCTCGGACTCGAGCACATTTGAACTCCGTCTTGTCTTGGACATCGAGACCACATTTCATGACCACCACACTGCTATGACCTGTCCCAGGCACAGTTTGCTATAAACACTGCACAATAAGATCATGTGAATACTGATAGTGGTACAAGATGGTCTTGATTTGGTCTTGATTGGCAGCGGTCTTGGTCTTGACCCTCAGTGGTCTTGATTTTATATTGGTGTTGGAACTCTGTGGACTCAAAGTCTTAATCTCGATTAGTGTGGTCTTGACTATTAAACTACTTTCTAATATAAGGTGAACAATATAGATGATGTCCTAAGTTTGGCTGTATCTTATTGACCTGTAATAACTGGTACTTTTGTCAATGAAACATTGAACAGATGTATTACTTCTTTAATTAAAACTTTAGTGTTTTTTTTTTTTTTTTTTTTTTTTTTTTTTTTTTGTTTTTTTTCTGTTTTTTTTTTTTTTTTTTTTTTCACTAATATGTTGTCCACTTGGTCAGACTGCCAAATTCATCAGAATGCAGGAAATGTCATCATTTCGGTTCAAATTTTCCTGAGGGAGGACCCCCAGACCCACAACTTTTTAGTGTCCACCTTATGGCTGTAAACAATCATCTGTCTATCTATGTTACTGCATGTGTTTTATCCTGATTGTCATAGTTGTGGACTATCTGGCAGCAATAAACTTTGTAAATGATCTAAAATGCTAATGTAGATGTGATGATTGCATAAATCCTCTTTGGGAAATTATTCCGGAAATTGAGCTATGAGGGAAATCCCTGTTCGGTTTACTTAAGATTAAAAAATGACATCACTTACTGCGACTTCAAGATTACTGTGAGCAAATATTAATTAAAAATGACTACAGGACTGCTGCTAGCTTTTTGGGTGCCTCATAGCCAGGGTGACCCCCCTCAAAATGTTCTAAAAGTGGGACAGGTTTGGAGATTTGGTGGGACATGTTAAGACAGCAAATAATATAATGTAAATGTTTTGAAGTGAAAATAATTTAAATGTTTTGAAGTAAATTTACTATTTTTACTCAGAAAGTCTAAAATAAACACTCGTGTTAAATCATATAGCCTACTGATACATGTCTGTGTAAGTAAGGATTAAACAACCGAGAACAGCTCACATGTCAGAACAACTCGCAATTCCAAATGTGTGTATTCTTTCAGCAAAAGCATGTTTACACTAAAAGTAAAGTAATGGTCATGATGTCTTATGTCGCTCCTGTGTGCAGGTCTCCGGTGATGGCAGGAGGGCTGTTTGCTGTGGACAGAAAGTGGTTCTGGGAGCTGGGAGGATACGACACTGGTCTGGAGATCTGGGGAGGAGAGCAGTACGAGATCTCGTTCAAGGTAAGATTCTTACATTCACCTCTGAACAACCCGGATGCACGTGCCCAGGTCAGGACTATTTTTACTGCAAACCAAACCAACCGGGTAATCAGGAAGTCACTTTGTCAAAACAGGAAATACGAATTAGCAGTTGCACTTCCTGGTGGAGTTGTCTCCTTGCTCTCACAGACCTTTAAGCAAGTGGTTAATATCCACAAGCTTTCATAAATGTATGCTTGTGCTTCTTCTTGCTTCAAAAAATAAATTATAAGTATTCCTGTTAAAACTGATTCAGTAGCTTTAGCTACAGTCACTGCATTTGCTACGTTGCCATGTTTGTCGTTTTGCTGCGAGCACGCTTTGCACTCGCTGCTGTCGTCACATCTGTAAATCCCGCCCCTCAAGAGAAGCTTTCTGATTGGTTCGAGCATTCAATACTCTGGTTGAATTATTGGGCGGGAGACCTTTAAGATGGTATCTCGGGGATTTGGAAACCCATAAATACCGTGATAATTTATTCATCTTGCTGCTCAAGGCTAGTTTATAAACCTTATGGAACACTTGGCTGGACTCTTTCTGAAGCTGAAAGTGATTTAAAATTTGCTTTAGGGACCCGTTAAGTTAAGTAAAGCAAAAATTAAATTCTAAACTATTTAAGAGAGATGTTTAGGCCTGTACTTTTAAAATTAAGCTCTTAAGATATATGAAGTTCCCATCCTTACTCGGATCCTCTTGCTTGGATAAACATAAAACACACAATTACACTCAAACATGTAGCCACAAACCACATCTGCAGCATTAAGTACAGCCCATGTTACCCAGAACACAACATCTACATCAGAGTTTATTGAGAAGTTGAATACTGCGTGGAACAAAGGATGTAATGCCTCTTCTTGTCCTCATTTTGGGCATCCAAACCTTCGTCCTGATGGCAGAAGATCGTATTCAAGACTCAAAGTAAATTTCTACTATAGTTCAGTTTCTGTTTTGCTTACAGTCAGCATCAGCTCATTCCAACATGTTTCTTTCATTCAGCCTGTGCACTCGAGCGTTAAAAACTTTCCCATCTGCGCCTGCGGATGGTTCTCCCGGTATTCCTCCCGCTCGGGCACTTGTTGACGTCGCTGGTACTGCTTCTGCTTCCCTTTTCCGCTCCTCTTGTCTGATCTCCCCCCATGCTCTGCTGAGTTCACATTCATCATCCCGCAACCAAAACCTTATTAGATTAGGCCCCTGTCTTGTTTTTTTTCCTGCTTGAATTATTCTATAGAGCGTCCATAACCGGCTAGGACGCGCGCCGCATGCTAACGACGCGCTCAAGGGCTGTTGTAATAATTGAATCCTGCTCTGAGTGAATAAAAAGCGAGGGGAGTGTGTTTTGATTGGGCGTACTGGGACTCGGCATGTGATTCCAGCCGCTTCCTATTAATAAAAATTCACTACTAGATCTAATTTAGCAGAGGTTGTTTTCCCCCTCGCTGCCTCTGCGTTTTTTACGCTCGTCTCTGGAGATGGCCGATGTTGAATGCTTGCAAATAAACTCTCGACAAGAAGAATAAACGCGTTACAGGACATTGCATTAAATTAACTGCCGCGATAAAATCCACTGCTGGGAAAAATACGATGAGTTCAAGTATTATTTAATTAGGAAGTAAATAAGTAGCAACCGGTCGCTAAGGAGTTTTGGTTTGCTAAATTGCCAAACGGGAATTAGCTTTAGCCGCTTTTATGCACCAGCTCTTTCCTGTTGCTTTTTGTCCAAGCAATTTTAAGACTGGTTTTGTAATTTGTTCTCAATTAGATTTATTTCTCAGTGACTTTTTAAAATCCAGAGTGAAATAAAAGGTGCCCACAATGTGAAGCTGGTGGAGCAGATTTTCAAACAGTGAAAAATCAAAGTAGGTATTTAAAGGCTGAACCTTGCCAAAATATGTTGGTATATTATTTCACTTATGTGCCAAAATTGAGAGATTGGAATTTAGTCATGTGTAATTGTACATTTTTTGTTGTGCTTTTTGAATGGTTTGCTCCACAGCTAATCTTCTGTCAATAAACATGTGGTTTAGAGCCAGACTTTAGAGGAAGACATTTGATTGTTTATTATGTTAAATAGGGGATATTATAAGTTGTATAGTTCCAGTAATTATCACTGTGTTTACTCTATGTCAGGGCTATTCAATACTACAAATCAGACCCTCCACCCAATTAAACCCAACTCATCAGCCAAACATTATAAAATATATCGGGCAATGTGGGTTTTTCTTTGGCCAATACTGATTTTTTTTTTTTTTTTAATAATTTCATGAATAAAACATGTTTATGTAAATCACATAACATTCTTAAACAAGCAAACAAGCAAGCACATATCAAACTTGTGCTGCAACCAGAGACTTAGAAAGAGAGAGCTCAAACAAGTCCTTTCTTGTCTCTCCAACACTAACTGGGAGCTCCGCTGATCACTGCCTGATCAAAAAATCGGCCAAAAAATATGGTTGACATGGCCAATATGCAAAAAAATGCACATATCGGACCCAAAAAATCAGTCAGCTGATATATTGGTCTATCTCTATTAGAAAATATATTTGTTTTGTATTTACTAGTAGCATTTGATGTTTGTACTTGTTCAGACCTGGTTTAGAGTCTTGTCTTTATTTGGTTCCTGTTCTGCTTCCAAATGTAAAGACTTTTGTAATGTTAAAAACAAATTTAATGTTGGGGATACGGATATTGTGTAAGCCAGGCCTATTCAACTTAAGGCCCGGGTGCCAAATCGGCCCTCAATTCACTTTCCTAATATTACAAAAATATATTTTTCTTTTTGTAGATTTATCTCTGGTTTATCACTCTGAAAATAGTGGCCAACCTAAATTTCTTACAGTGTAAACTAGGTAGTTACCTGTCTGGAAATAGGCTTTGCCACATGAACCTAGTGTCTTTTTCTTGTTTCAAATCCAGTTGCATTTTTTCACTAATTTCCAGTGAGAAAATGTATTTTTTCAAGCAAAACAATCTACTTCGCCCTTGTTCTATTGCCAAATCTTGTTTGGAAAAAAAAGATAAATACTTAATTTAAGCATTTGTTCACTCATTATCCAATTTAAGTTTTTTTGGTTATTTTAATGTCGAGATACTGCAGGTTCAGACATGGTTTATGTTCTTTAGCTCTGATTTAGACATTTTGTAGAGCAACAAAAATACACTACAGCATTAGTTAATATCACAATCTACTCCAGTGAATATTTGGTGCAACCTCATGTCAAAAGTGGTGGTGACGTATTGTGCAATTACCCGGGCCCAAAACCATGGTTCTTGGTAAAATCTGGTCCTCTGGAAAGTTAAGTTGAATAACCCAAGACTTTTCTGTGCACTTGAGCATCATCTTCAGGACAATACGAGATTTTTCAAACATGCACATGAATCAGCAGAAAGTGGATTTTGCATATTACATTGTGTCACCTTTATAATATGATATGCCTGGTTGTAATATCAGAGAAATAAGTGTGAAATGTCAGCATGAGAAAAGGACAGTTGTAATGGCTTGTGTCCTGTTTTAGGTTTGGATGTGCGGAGGCCGAATGGAGGACATCCCCTGTTCCAGAGTGGGACACATTTACAGGAAGTACGTCCCATATAAGGTCCCGGGAGGAGTCAGCCTGGCCCGAGTGAGTTTCACACTAAACACCAAGGTTTTCCAGTCTGTTATAACAACGCTTTATGTACCGTGGTTTGCTTTGTCAAGACTCATGTTGATGTTGTTAGCAAGTGCAAGCTAACACCATGTTAGCTCCAACTTATCATGTTAAAGGGCCAGACCACATTAAGTTCTTCATCTGCTACAATGAATACATTTAGTTTGAAATAAATGATTGGTGCAAACAATCAATCATCACCATCACCTCACTTGTAGCGCTTCAAACTATAAATTATTGGTGATTACCATTTTAACAGTTTGAGGGGGGCTTGAGAAAGTTAGCTTTCTTTTGACTCACATCAACAACAAGTAAACTGCTGTAGGTTGGACAAGTCAGCGTGAGCAGGTAGGCACTGTGGCTCTGCTTGTCTCCTCCTGCTCCTCTCTCTCTTTCTCTCCTTCTCATCTCTCCGCTCCTCTTTTGAGCTTGTACGTTCAGGATCTGTGATGTACGGCTCCTGTGCGCTCCAGCGAGTCGACAGTGGAACATTTCAGCTGCCGCATCTAACTCACGCGTGTAAATTGCGGTTGTAGACCAGCATTATAGTTTGTACTTGCTGCCCGGGGTTGTAGATTGCGGTTGTATCTCGTGGTTAAAGTTCATATAAACAGATGGGGCTTTGGGATTGACTTCCACTGTCTCATGGATCGATCGGAGCTTACTGGTCAGGAGCCCTGTTTAACTTTGATGTCAAACTGGGGAAAAACTGTTAAAATCATAAATATAATCATTATCAGCATCACTGTGTTTTACAAAAAGTGTGGCCATGTATTTTAACAATTTCATGAAGACTCGAACCCTACTATCGTCCAACCTCACACAGGTCCTCAATATGTCGCATTTAGAACCAAATGAAACTCACTTCTGTATAATTTAGCTCACTGAACTCGCTGTCACGCACAAACAGCCGGAGAGGTAGTAATTCCCGGTAATGAAACCGGCTGCGAGGAATGTTTCAAACGGATATTTTCAGAAGCACATTTCTTGGAGATAAAGCAGAATTCCCCGGAGCTGCTCGTCATTGAACCCAGCGACAGAGCCAGACTTCGCTTCAGGCCAAAAGACAGAGCTGTCACCTCCAGCTGCTTCACTCACTGCTGTCCATTCAGCCTGGCCTTTCAATATTCAGCACTGTTTAATACTGGAGACTGGGACCAAATGCATCTATCAGCACGCTTTACTTGGTGGAATGGCAATAATGTGACTAAACTTGCTACCATTAAATCTAATAGAAAGAAGCTTGAAATTTAGCTTCTTTGGTCTATCTTTGGCAATAAATTAGGTCGTATGTCTAAAAAACAACTCAAATTAAACATTAGGGGCCATTTTGTGTCCAGACTTTGCTTTTCACAAGTTAGAAAACATAAATCAGGCTCTTAATCTGACATTTCTGTTCATCTGATTCACTTTCCACTTCCCTATATCATTAAATTGTTTTCCTGATGATGTTTGTGTTGTACTTCGACTAATGTGAAGCTTTTGTGCATGACAAAAGCTCTCATGTCATTGTGATAAACACCTGGAAATCATTTGGTTTAACATTGATTAACTTGGTTTAACTTTAGTTTGTGATTTTATTAAACACTAATCTCTCTGCTTAGTTAATAAACTGAGTAAACATGGGATCGCCAATAGGCTACATAATCGGAACAAAGACTTGAGTAAAGTCATTAATCAGATTAAAATACAAATCAGTACATCTGCATCTTAATTAACAGTCTTGACTGACTTCTAGTTAGTTTAACTGCACAAATCCACCTTTTTTCATCAAAATGGCGTCTTGTCAGCTGCGTAAATGGTCTGGCTTTTTCTGTCTTTGTAAGTCCCAATGTGTAGAATCCATATTCTGATCATTCCAACCACTGCTGTTTTACTCAATAGAATCACCACTGCCGGCCTGAGAATACAAGGTGCATGCTGGGATCAGCTGCAGGAGCTCTGTATATCCTCTTGACTGTTTTGATTTTCACAAAACTAACTTGTAGAAGCAAATTTATGCTACATTAACTTCAGCTTTTCAGTTGTTATGACATTGTTCCCTCGTCAAAACACCTGAGCTTCATTTAACAAGCAATTGACACATCAGACATTTGTGTCTCTCAGACACTAAAAATGCAACATTTCAGGTGATGCTGATTGGTTTTGTGGAAGATGTTGCATCTTCCAACTGACTGCAAAACACTTACAAATAGCGCATGCATTTTTTTTTTTTTTCTGATCATACGTGCAGTTTAGCACCTAGCTTGATCAAAAGTTGTGTTTAGCTTGATTCATGCCAATTTGACAGATTCTGTTTAAGTCAGTTACAAACTATAGGAGTTTATCAGGTTGTATTTCTGCAGGCGCCACGGTGGTTAGCGTTGTAGTTAGTGCTGTGGTCTCATAGCTAGATGTTCTGGGTTTGACTCGTAGGCGACTAGGCCTTTCTTTGTGTAGTTTGCAGGTTCTCCCCGTGTCTGCTTGGGTTTCTTCCTGGTGCTCCAGTTTCCCCACCCACTAAAGACATGTCTAGTAGTGCCTATTCTCTCCCCTCCTCCAAGATTACAGATGGAAAGCAGAAGAATGGCGCCAAGATATGCGTAAAACAGCTGGTGTGACACGTTCCAGTAACTCAAAATATCTCAAATTACAGAAGACAACTTGTGTTTTTGGCAGGTTCAATGATTTTTATTAACTATTCTTCTTAAAGTTAAGCTTGGATCACAAATAAAAAAACGATGCGGGACTTGTTCCAGTTTGTTCCGGTAAAAATACACTATTTAGTTTTACAGGAGAAGCATCAAGGCATCTCATGTCACTGATCGTCAAGTCCAAGTTGAGCCTCAAGTCTTAGTCCATTTGATCACGTCAAAATTCAGGATTTCAAAAAATGGTTAAACTCATATTCATATATTTCAATCTGGTGATTTATATTAGTGACTAGACCTTTGCACTTTTTGTATTACACTAAAAACTGCTTCTAGATTTGCTTTTATGTGTCAAATGTGAGTGCTAAATATTGTTGCTTGTAGCTGTGGCTGTCAGGGTTTTTTGCTTCAACTGTATATTGATCACAATAAAAATTTAAAAAATCCATTTATACAGATGCTACCACTAGAAGAGGTTGACGTTATAAAATGTGTTCTCTGTTTTCTCGTAGAACCTGAAGCGTGTGGCGGAGGTCTGGATGGACGAGTACGCAGAATACATTTACCAGCGCCGTCCTGAGTACAGACACCTCTCGGCCGGAGACATGGCGGCGCAGAAGGAGCTCAGAGCCAAACTCAACTGTAAAAGCTTCAAATGGTTCATGAAGGAAGTGGCCTGGGACCTGCCCAAACACTACCCCCCAGTGGAGCCCCCTGCTGCTGCCTGGGGAGAGGTACAGCCCACCACACAAAGAGGAAACGGCTTGAATTCATTGAGTTTTTCATTGTTTCATTGAACTGAGCCATGAGTTGAATCACATTTCTTAGTTAGCTGTGGTTTTATTAGTGTGCTATATTTGCTCTGTTTTTACCTGCCTGCAATGCTTTAAATTAGTTATTAAAATGTGGTAATGTTGATGATATTTAGGATTAAAGTCCAGGCTTTAGGGTTGTCGATACTAATTTGGCAATTCGATATGATTCTCAAAACTTGGCTCACGAAACAATTCGTACCTTGATATTGTGCAATTTGATACAATTCGATATATTTTTGATGCAGAGGATGTATTCTGTTTAAAACATTTCATTTAAACTTGTCACCGTTTGTGTAGAAAGTTTTCATCAAGTGACAAAGTTGTTCAGTGAAAAGTGTGCACCATTAGAACTATGGTCCGCACAGGTTGTTTTTAGCTCTTAGCAACTTGCACAGCTCGTTCTCCAAAGCTTAGTGCACTTTCAAAAATTCTTGCCAGAGTTTTCAATGTGTTTTGGAGGTTTTAATGTTTGTGGACATTCTTCCTCAGACGTAGCTGCAAATACTAACTTTCGCAATCAGGAGCAAACGCTAGCTACACCTGAGGCTGTAAGGCTCTTAAGGCTTGTTTTAAACACCTTCACTGCTTCTAAAAAGCCACAAAAAGTTTGTGCATGCTGTTTTAAAGCCAGAATATACCTACACATCTGGTATTAACAGGTTAAGAGCCACTGAAACTTTCTTGTAGCTTCTTCCAAACTTGTTTCGCTCGCTCTGACTCTTCTATCGGCTCATAATATCGATATTGAGAGCCAGAGAATCAAGACTGAATCGTTTTTATTAAATATTGATATATACTGTTTATACATATAGAATTTATATTTTAACACACCCCTACCTGGTCTACTTCTGGCTTACTACTGGTTTAGTCCTGGTTTAGGCTTGCTTCAGATCTTGTGGTCCACTTTCATTGAAAAATAATATTCACCAATTAGGATTAGAATCCTCACTGACCATGTTAATAATTGTATAAATGTTATGCTGTTTTTAATTGCAGATCCGTAGTGCTGGGAGCGGCCTGTGTCTGGAGAGTAAACACTTCGTCTCTGGGAGTCCGATCCGTCTGGACACGTGTGTGAAAGGTCGAGGAGAAACCGGCTGGGGCCACGGACAGGTTGGCTTTACAACTGCTATTCTCTTTTGAACGACCATATTTACATTTGTAGAGTAAAGTAGTTGTAGTTGCTTTTTATAACAATAATGAAGAGAAAACCAACAAAAGCCTCTCGAAACACAAACATATGCTAATAGGTCCATGCTTAATCTTGATCGAACTTTCTAAACATTCTTTACACAGTTAGTAACAGGAGCGCATGAAGAGAAGATGAGGACTGCGTAGACTTGAGCCCATAGAATTTGCATGACAAGAGCGAGAACCAATCCTCAATGTGATCCATGTACGTAGAATGTACAGCCTTGATTGGACCTCCCCAAATCCTCAAATGAGGCATAAATAAAGCCTAGAAGACTGTCTGCTGTTACATTTAGGCCGCATGCATTCATCTCTGTTAGTTTGTGCCTTACCTACTCCCATATTCTCCCATCTCCCATATTATCTGTCCTTGTCCTGCTGGATGAACCCTTTTCCTCTGCGAATGAACTCCTTCACTTTGGTTCCTTTCTAGGTTTGACTTTTTCCTTGCCTAAAAGGAAAGTCTAAGGATGGGGTTTCAGATGATTTCATGCGGCCCTCGTATAATTTCTGATTTGTATTGAAACTGGCCAGTACATAACACTTTGAACTACAGGTCCTACAATGCACTGCAGCTTTGCACAGCCACAACTCTTCCCCTACAGCAGGAGCAACACAACACTGCAGAGAGACCAATGAAAACTCATAAAGTGACTTTTAAAATTTCCACAACAAAGAAACGGACAGAGAACAGAAAGATTATGAGAACAGAAGCTTCAGACACAAGGGGAAAAACGGTCACTGCATAGGCTGCGTTTTTACAAGAGAAACGCCCAGAAGTTGATTCATGTTTTTTCAGAGTAGAGTTTAGATTCTGTACCCGAGCCTGAACCCAGCCCGAGCTCGACCCTAAAGTTTCTTATTGAGGGTATTGTTTCGTATTGATTTCAGATGTATCGAGGTATACATGTGTCGTGTTACGTACCATATCGTTGTATTGTATCGGAAGGCTGGTGGCAATACCCAGCCTTTGTACACGTGTGCTCCATGGATGACTGACAGCGGCTGGAACACAGCGCAAAACCACCGCAGTGACCTAATGCGAGTGTTTGAAGTGGCCAACTATATGGCGTAAGAAGGGCGGTGCGAGTTTGAGCCGCGAAGTTATCAGAAGGAGAGAAAAAAGGGAAGGCACGTCTTTCACACATGCGGACCGAGGAAAAGAGTAGAAACAGAGAAAGGAGTGTGTAGGCAATGATAAACATGAGGCGCATACTTTATGTTACTTGCGCAATGAGAACAGAAGGAAAAAGGGTGAGAGAGAGATGTACGGTGGAGAACACACTGTAAACATATCAGAAATATGCTTTTTCTGTCATTGAAATGCTACAGTTCAGTGAGTGGGCCGAGCAAGCTCACTTCGGCTCGGCTTAAACACACAGAGAAGAATCAGGTTCTGGTTGGGTTCGGACACTACATGTGCGGGCTTGGGCCGGGTCAGGCAGGATTTTTTTCGCCCGATCTAAACTCTATTACTGAGACAGGTGAGCGTCTCTGAACAGGTTTGATGTCATAATGGAGTGTACCATGTGTCAAGCTCCATACCATGTTTTATTTTATAAAAATTAGTCTGTTACTTGTTGAGAAACGTGCATAAATTCCTGCAGAAAAAGACGCTTTAGCTATGCAACAACATAACTGTCTTCAATCTAAACTTGTGCTAAATAGTCCTAAAAGCTCAGGCCTATAGTGTTTGTGAAATAGACTGAAGGTTCATGTGTGTGAAGAGCACAAGAGGAAACACATAGACCAGACTGGAAAACAACCTGGAAATATAAAGGTATATATAATTGTATTTTAGTAAAATGAGTAGGCAGTTTATGCTCGAAACTGGTCAAATCCACCGGTCCGCCAAAGCAATACAGACTAAATATGCCCAGAACTGCTTTTTGGGAAAATTATTGCCTCAGGAACGACATCACAATTTGATTTTTATCGCCGTCCCCAAACAGCTTCATCAATGTGGCTTTGTTCTTTTGCCTGGTTGGATCATAACACGATCCAGAGAGATTGACTGCCCTGTTTTGTTTTCTGGACTGCACAACACTAATCTGAAGATGCGTTGTTGTGTAATGGCGATGTGAGCTCGGAGCCAAAGCTTTGCAGTGAGGTTTATTACAACAGGGCTAATAGGACAGACGCAGGGGCGGAGGCACAAACCCAGAGCCAGGGAAATGTGAGACGGACAAATAAGTGAGGCCCAGTGATTAGTTTATAGACTGGGTGGACTTTGGCTCAGGTAGAGACGTCTGCTACTGGCCTGACACAATAACAAATTACAGTATTTTTCAATTGTATGCTTTGTCTATGCTCTTAATAATGATTTGACACATGTAGACCAGTAATTACATTTTGTTCACTTTAAGAGATACTATGAAATTGACAATTTACACACAACTGCCATATATCTATTTTATTTATTTTTTAAATACAGTAAAAACAATAATCCATAAGCTCTTCAGTGTAAACTTTTATTGTAACAAACATCAGGGTTAAACTGATGCTTCTTTATTTTGAAAAGTGAGTACAAAACATTTCTGAACCTTCCGTTTGACTCGAAACTAGATTTTTTTATTGTATTTATTTATTTATTATTTTTATTTATTTATTTATTTATTTATTTTTATTTATTTTTTTAGTAAAAGCCAGTAAATGGACAAGTGGGCAGGGTAGGTGGTTGGTGAAAACAGGAATTTTTGAGCACTTAAAAGTTCTAGACTTGCTCTGTCCTGCATCAGCTGCAGGACAGAGCAAGTTTACTCAAGTATGTCGGCATGGTGGCAGAGCGAATAGTGTCTGGCTGGTTTCCTCTGGGCACTCCAGTTTCCCCACCAACCAATAACATGCAGGTTAGGGAACACTTGGTGGTAGTTGGAGGTTGAAGTGCCAGGTGTTTAGGCGAATCGCCTCTGCTGAGCTGCTCCAGGGCAGCTTACTGTCACTAAGTGAGGAGGGGAGGGGTTCATCTCACTGTGAAGCGCTTTGTGACTCTGTGTTTGTGAAAGGCGCTATACAAATAAAGATTACTTACTTACTTATGTATGAATCAATGCAAATGTTGATTAATGGGATACACTGATAATGTGAGGGAAGAGAAATGACATTCGAATACTGCAACAAATGTATTTAATTTTATATCGCCAACATACATAGGACAGGTGTAGAACAGAGGTTCTCAGTGATTTCTGGGAGTCTCCTGATGTATAAAAATTTAACATTGACACCTTAAATAAGGTTTGACACTTTTCAAGTTTAGTTATAGGTGTAGATTTCTATTGGCTGGAACCATAACAAATGACCTGGTCTTATTTCTTCAAAGTAAAATAAGACTAAAGACTTCATAATCACTTTGTGGTTTGCCAACATTTGGTGTTTGGAGTCGCGAAAGCCTATGAATCTTGATTTGGGGGTCGTGAAAAAAACACTGTTTCTAAGAGGGATCAAATCTGGGCTGATGATTTCAAGATGTAATTTGAAAATTCTTATGCTGTACTTAATCAATTATTTACTTTGAAAACAGTATGTGGTAGTGCATTTCAGTCAAATAACACAACAAACTACTAAAGTAATGTAAAATATCTTGAAATCAATAGAAAGGTCGCGAGTCGCTAGCGTGGTTGTTTTTGGGGTCTTGATATGAAAAGTTTGAGAACTTTGGCCAAGAAGAATGAACAAAATGTCTGATGAATATATATCTGCTCACAAAGAGACCCAAAGCTTGTGTGATAGACTAGGTGCACTACAATAATGATTTGAAACTCAGAAAAGCAGATTTGAGACTTAACTTGTTTCCTTTTGACTTCAGATTTTCAAAACAGTGACTTGATCCACTTCTGGTTAAACTTTCCGAGACATTTTAAAACTCTGACGCTATAATGTCGTTCGTGTCTGTTGTTGACGTAGGTGTTTACGTTCGGCTGGAGGGAGGACGTCCGCGTTGGAGATCCCATGCACACAAAGAAAGTCTGCTTCGACGCCGTGTCCCACAACAGCCCGGTGACTCTGTACGACTGCCACGGCATGAAGGGAAACCAGCTCTGGAGATACAGGAAGGTACGAGACGGGATAGAGATATTTAATTTCATTATTTCAACAGTTATATTTATGTAGAGCTCCTGCAGTTGTCGCAAGCTCTCCCAGCATTAAGATTGGGATATATTCTATTGATCTTAATGGCGATGGCCGCGATTATCACATTTTTGTGTCTTAAACACGAGGGCTATAAGAATAAGTTGCATACATTAAGCTGATGATGTGGTTCTCCTGCAGGACCGCAGCCTGTACCACCCGGTCAGTAACAGTTGCATCGACAGCAGCCCCACAGAGAGGCGAGTCTTCATGAACACGTGTGACTCCTCCTCTCTGAGCCAGCAGTGGATCTTTGAACGGACTAACAGCACCGTCCTGGACCACTTCAACAGAGGAGACCCCCACTGAGCACGGCCAACATCCAGTTAAATCCAGCCAACGACAGCCAGCGGTGAAGAGAACCAACTAACACTTAACCTCAACCTCCTCCAGACGATCCAACACTGTAAAACACTTTCATATTTTGTCACTGATATTTTGGTTCAATTTAAAGTGCGTACGACTGATTTTTCAGTAAAAACATAGTGAACATGATTATATTTAAGATTTCACTAAACACTGTGCTTGTTTTCACCCAGTTTGGATGTTTTGATGAGGTTTATAATTGTCTTTTGTCCAGCAATATGACATACAGTATGTAGAGGTAATTCCACAACTGTTACCTCGCAATCACAATGTAAATATGGCCAAAATCTACAAAAAAAACAAGCTAAGATTTGACAAAAAAGTTAAGATTTGACAAGTGATATTAATATCTTGTAACACTTGGTTTTATTTAATGAAAGTATGTCATTCATTCATTCATTTTTAAGCAAGTCTAGATCTATAGTTTTTGCAAAAATCTAATCATGTTCACTACGTTTTGCTGAAAATGGTCACTTATCTTGTCATATACACATTAAAAGCCCTGTAGGATTGTTTTTTTCCTCAGTCTGAATGCATTTTCAAATATAATGATGTCATTGCATAACTTCTATATATGTTTTAATTTCACAGTGTTAAAAAAAAAAAAACAGCTCATCTCTGCATTACTAACTTGAAAAACAGTGCTAGCTTATCTTATGAACAGAAACTAGGTTGAAAATTGTTTTTGGAGACACCTTAAACACTTAAAATGGACCAAATTTCCTCCCCTCTGTCCTAGTTCTCTTTTTCCAGGAGTCTGTTGCGTAAAAATCGCTGCTTATACTGTATTTGTCCAGACCTGGTCACAAACTCGGCTGTGTGATTGACAGGTCAGCTGACTCAAACCGAGCCGTGTGATTGGGCGAAGGTGGAGGTGTTAAAAATGCATAAAGCACTTGCGTATTGATAAACTTGAATGATATTTTAGTGCCTTGTGGGAGAGTTGTGAGAAAACAGGGTCCAAATGAGTGATTGGTAACCTTTGCTATGTCCTGCTTTTACAAACCATTCATTTGTTCGTTTCACCTTTGCTAATGTTGTTTTTTTTTTCATGTCTTTTAATTCATTCTTTCGTTGAATGTTCTAATCTAATCTGTAAATGTTTTCCATGCAATAAGTTATTATAATGACTAGAGAGAGCGTAGCATTGTAACCCATAGCAACAAATGTCCAGTTCCGGCAGCCATCTTGTGAAGGTAGAGTCTACTAAAGATCTCATACTTTTAAGTTACTTTGTCGCTTAAATACTTTGATAATTAAACCTTTTCGCATTTGTACATTTAAATATGCTTCAGTTCAACCAAACTAATGTGAAAAACTTACATTTTATTTTAGCAATTACATTTTTGAATGCTTGTGTCCAATAATATAATGACACAGATAACTATATTTAAATTCTGCATCAAATCCAGCCCAGTGCAGTGTTTTTAGTGCACAAAAAACATTATCCAACAAAGAGGAGAGATGCCAGGTTAAAGCAAAGTTGCTAATTTCCACCTGGAGTCCCTGAACTGGTTGTTGTTGTTGTTAAAAATGGCGTACATGCCAATAAAATGCATATTTACGTACAAAAACAGTTCATTCATTTATCCATCCAGTCATTTATTTCATTAAACTACTTCATGCACATCCAAACACACATCCAAAGTGTAGTTCATCATCAAAGTTAGCTGTTTTTATAGTTTCCATAAACATGAGGGATGCACTGATTCAACTTTTCAGTCGATATTGATTGGTTTAGTTATCTGCTGATAGCCGAAATGAACTGATACTAATGCCAAGACTTTATTAGCTTATTTTTCTCATCAGAACAAGAAATTGGTCATGCAGTGTTATGTAACGGTTATAGTGCTAAATTTGTCTCATTATTGGCTAAACTGATATTATGAAGCGAATACTGATCCAGCTAAATTTATGGATCAGTACCGACATCCGATCCTAGTATCCGATCAGTGCATTCATAATAAACATGGAGCTGGCTCAGCGTCCACATGAAGAACGGAAAACGGCTAAAACTGCTGTAATACCTGTAACTGACCTTGCCTGACCAGCCAGTCCCTACACGCTTTGACCATTGACAGACACTTTACAAACCGTGAGGGTCTGGGAGCGGAGCGCCGAGGTTCAATTTCGTGGAGTCAACCAATCACAGAAAACCCGGAAATTCCACCAAAACAGCGACACGATGTTTTCGTAAACATGTAGCGCGAGGAATTTTTCAGTTTGAAGCCCCTCAATGCGGTTTGTTGCTCAAGTTTTAAGGAGTTGATACGTTCATTGTTCTAAACTGAAGCACGATCCGAATCAGCTACGTTCGCCTTCTCGAATGTTTTGAAATGGGGCTTGCAAGCAACTTCCGACTTTTTAGTTCACGTGTCAGAATCGCCGTGCTTGATTGGATCATCTTAACTTTGGGAGACGACTTTATTGGCTAACCGTCAGGTCCCAGACCCTTCTGCATTCAAACAGAATGTACGAATGTAGGAGAGGCTGGCTGGTCAGGCAATAACTGACCACTGACCAATGATTGAAGCTAATGACAACTAAATTAAAATTACTCTGTAACTTGTAATGTAACACAGTGGAATATTAAACACAGTTGATATGATTCACATTTTTAGCTATTATTAACATTACTGGTTTATAATATTTGCTTTGAATCAGAAACCGTAATGTTTCACTTATAGTTTTTCCAACTTTGATAAACATTTCTTCGTTGTCTGAAGATAAATGTAAAGCAGCTTTAGCTCGAATCAGCCAATGGCATTATTCTGAAGTGTTTGAGGGCGGGGCTTAGCAAAGGACCAATCAGAGAGCTGTGTTTTTCTTGTGTTTAATTTGAATGAAACTTGTATTTGCTGTGAATAGAGTGATGAAACTTTCCTCTGCGTTTTCCTGCCTTTGAACTTATTCTGCCCAAATTATTCTTAATTTCATTATATTATATGGTCGTTTGTGTTTGTTTAAAAGGGACTTCTTCTCCATCTTTTTCTTCTAAATGTTTTATGTTAAATGTTGTGTTTCTAAACAGCTTCACTTCAATTTTGTTTGTAATTTATTTTTACAAAGCCTGAGCCTACAAATCCTTAATATCAGAAATCATGATTTACAAGATGTGTAAAATATATAAACACTGTATGTTAAAAGATTGGTTTACAAATGTTGTGATAGGTGAACAGATTGTGATGTAATGAGGCCAGATGGTGAGCAAGAGGCAGTTTTAAAAGGTAAATACTCTATTTTTTACAATAAAATAACTAGAATAATACATTTCCCTCAAGCACAGGCTAATGTTTCTCTTGTTTTGTTAGGTGAAATTAGTCCATAATTTCCTAACTACGTCTAATAAAGTCTCGTTTGTTCACAAACTTCACTTATCGGCACGTCTAGCTCCTAACTTCGTAAAAAAAGCTTAAAACACATCATTGTGAACAGTTCAGAAGCTCAGAAAGGTAAGTGAGCAAAACATGAATAATGTAAGTGAAAGCTTATTTCATTTGTTTAGACAATTCCCTGCGTGTTTAAAATTGAAGAGAATCCTAATTTCAAAACAATGTAAGTAAATACTATGAAAATATATTCTATGTGCAGCGCAAGCAATATCAATTTGAGCAAATTCAGACCTAGGTCACAGTAACGTCACAGCTCTAGCCTGCGGTAAAATTTGAATTTTGAAGCCTTTTACTAAAAGTCCAAAGTAGTGAAAATGCTTCAATTTGTCCAATGTAATTCACCAAAATCTGTGTCAGTCCTACAGAATAAATACAATACATATTCTGACAGCTTCAAAGAACGAATCTCTGACCAAAATGTCTACTGTACGCTGGTTTTAATGGACGCAACTCTTCTTCTGCCTCCAGCAAGTTCTGCCCACCAGAATCCAAACATGGTCTGTAGCAGGAGGGCCAAAGAATAAGCCAAAACTTTATTCTTTGGTGGGCCAATTTCTGTCCTCAGAGGGCCAAACCTAATTTAGTTTTGCATTTAAAACATTTTTTGAGTAGAGATGATGATGAATTGTCTTTTAATAACATGTTTTTGAAAATTAGACCTGATTTGGTCTTCTTTAACGGTCTTTTCAATACAACAGTCAATATAAAAGACAGACCCAACGACACTGAACCCTTTTGTGGGCCGAATATAACCTCCTAGCGGACTGAGTTTGGCCCCCAATCTACTTTGGCAAATGGGACGTTTTTTGGTTTTTTTTTAGGAAGAATTTCATGTTCTAAAGAGCGTGTGGCGGCGCACAAAAGGTGAAGCGGCCCGGAGGCTCTCACTAAACATAATTTCGTTGTACTCTGTGACAATGACAATAAATCTTTCTTTCTGTTCTTGTCTCTTGCTCCAGTGGCCTCATGGCATCATCCCACTCAGATCATTTTATTACAAATCTACTAAAAACAGTTGTATAATATTGTCCAAATGAATGAATAAGCTCATACGACTAATGTCTTTTTCTGTTGCTGATTTATTTGCTTAATTGTCATAAACTGGGTCGACGTCTTTGTGCTGTTGCTGTTTTTTTGTTGTTGTTTTTTTTATTTGTTCCATGTTCTGTTCTGTTTTGTTTTCAATTGTGGAAGTCTGTATTGATGCAGTTATTTTTTATTTTATATATACAATGACTGGACAAACCGCATAAAAGCCACTGCAATTAGCCGCAAGAAATCATCAGGTTTACAAGTTTATGTGAAGTAGTTGGGTCAAAAACTATGCCAAATTAATTACTGAAATACAGACAAAATCTATAAATAAATTAAATTAAAGGGACATTTCTACTTTTTTGAGCTTATAATCATTGTATTTTGATTGGTTCGTGTATGTTTGAGTAATATTGTCCCTATTTTCACCTACCATTGCGTCACATTGTCAGTTTTTCAATTAGTTTATGATTATTATTATTTTGTCTTAATGTGTTTTGTGTTTTAAGGGCAGAGGTTTTTAAACTGTGCAATTTGTGGTGGAGGAACTGTACATTTTGTATCTCAAGCAGAAACCGATATTTTTTTCTACTGACATAGCACCTGTAAAGCTGTATTTAGATATTTAACAAAGGTTTAATTCAAAACAAAATGTGTCATATTTTTGCTGAGATTGTGAAATAAAAGTTTCTATATTTGGACAAGCATTTAGATTTTGTGGTTTGTGTGTTGTGTAAACTTCTACTGTCCATGGAAAGTAATGGGACCATCTTTAGTTCCACTTCTATGGACATAGAGGTTGTAAATAGGCGTTTTCCCACCTGAAAGTCACAAGAACTAGTCCCCACATTTCTTCAGTCCCTGTTTAGTCAGAGGAACTACCCGGTCCCCATGTTTGTGTTCACACAGCAACAGTTTTGAAAGTGGGTCTAACTAGCTTTAGCATTAGCATCTGTTTAGTCTTGAAATTTAAATAATTCATTAAGTGGTGTTGGAAAACAAAAGTTGTCTTTTTTGATCCACATAAAACTATGATATGCAAAACTTAAAAACACACTGAAATTATAATAAAACTAAAGGATTCACAGTAATTCCAATAATAGTATTATAGGCTACTATTTACAAATGAAATAAATACATTTTGGGAGTTATTGCCTTTAAATCACTTTCTTTTGAATAAAGAAAGTTTATCTAAATGTGAAATGTATTAAACGTGTTTAGAAACAAAGTTATAGTGTAAATTGTGTTGTGTCACCAAAAGGTTCCTGGTCTGACTGGAAAACTACCTGCCCCAGAGCAGGAGCTAAAAAAGTTCCTAAAGTGTGGCCCCAGTTCATAGTTCCCGCTCTGTGTGAACACGGCCAAAATGGGGACTGGTACTAAAAAAGTACTAGGAACTGAAAAAAGTTCCTACAGTGGGAAAAGGCCTAAAGTGACCAGGACTTATGCGTATCTGAAGCAGACCTTCAAGTCAGTGGAGCCAGAGTCCAATGGCTAGGGAAACGATTCATCTAACAGGACAGGACGGCCAATTCAAGTAGGGGTCCAGGTCCTCAGTATGAGTGGGCATCCAAGGGCCAGGCTTTGACACTGAAAGCAACATGTTCTCATGACTTCTGTGTGTATACCATGCCATAACAAATTGTATGTCATGTTGACGCTTTGCATGTTTTTTTTTTTTTTTTTTTGCCGTGGCACTGACACACAATTTAGTTGAGGACTAAAAGGAGGTTTTATTTGGGGTTAACGGCTAAGCTTAGGTCTGAAGCTCCAAATTGGTTAAGGTTAGAATTAGGATTGAGTTAGTGTGCATGAATAATAATGTCTTTACATCCACCAAAGAAATTAACTGGGACAGCAACGCGTGACATAAACATAAAAAATACAAATTGTGTTCTTATGACACGTTGTTAAAGTGCCTATGACAGTTGAGCTACTTATTTTACAAAGACATAGTTAAGATCAATATATTTAAGGTTTTACTAAACATTTTTAAATTTCATTCCAGTTTGGCCATTTTTCAACATTCAAAATTTACTTCCTGTTCATAGATGATGGCATCACGCTAGGTAGTTGCCTAGCGACCATTTAATAAATTTAGTGAGTATGTTTAGGACTGGGTCTTGGGGTAGATTAAGATTTACTCGTTAGGTAATTCATATTTTATCTTCTTATTTGTATTGAAATGTGAAGTTGATGTTTCACCTCCAGAAAATGACACTGTGCACCTTTAACTTACAAGGGGGAAAAAACACATGTACAGTATGTTTCCTTAACTCCACTTTATGACAAATAAAATGTTCCAGACTCACGTTTGAACACAAGAAGTGGTTTCTCTGACTTAAAGTGACACTTGTGTAACTCTCTGGAGGTGAAAAATCAAATGAATAATCCACTGAAACATTAGCTTTTGATATATAGATCTGTTTCATGCCATAATATAATCAAAATAACAAGGTTTCTATGGTAACAAGCATCACTACGTCTTACTATTACTTTAGCTATATGCATTTAGCTTCTCTACCTGATACAAATAAAAAAGTAATCATTTATCTTCATGGGTTTAATTAACAGTAAAATCTGTTTCCCTGTAGTCTTTAAAACCCTGTTCTTGAAAAACACTGCAGTTCTAAACCAGACCATAATTTCTAAAGGGCTGTGGTGAATTATAACACAATTGGATTATCTGCTAAGCCCCATGGAAAAACAAATGTGTCTGCGCCTAATGCAATAGTGTGGCCTAATTATCCACAAATTAGCCGGATAAAAATGAATGCAAAAGCAAACAGTCTTGATATTGTTCCATTGTAGCCACACAACAGGAAAAATGTGCTTTAAACTTGGCTCAATACAACAGACTAAATTCAGATGTTTCAAGACAACAAAAATGTCTGTATTTTATGTATGTGTAGCCTGTAGATTAAACTTAAATTGGTTAAAGTTGGGTGTTTTGTGTGTAATGCAAAACATATTGGTCTATTAACTTGCAAAATTACAATAATTGATATTTACAGCATAGATAGACAGGTCTTCTTTAATCTTCATTGATCAATACAACTTAAGGTACATCAATAAACCGTAAAGCAACTGCAGCCTGGCTTCATCTGCCTTCATGACTACAAAGCCCAGATGCATGATGGGAAATGTAGGCCTTCCTCTTTTGTCTTTATATCTATTATTACATGTTTAACTCTTTCCTTGCCAATGATGCCTATTTCCGTGATAGACCTTTTATTCTTTGCTGCGATGTCAGGCTTTCTGATGCACGTGCTGACTACAGTCAGATCATGGTGCCATTTCACAAATTCATCAGCAGAGGGGGTGTGTGAGCACCTGTTGTTTTCATTTACCCAGCGAAGTCGGCTGTGTTTACATGATCAGGTGATTCTAAAGGGCTGACTTTCTTTTCAAACGGATTACAAGCAAAACATCTTGGACTAAAAACATTGTCGAGAGCAATATTTGATTTTTAAAATGAGGGAAGGACGATCCTACTGGGATTAGGACTCTGAGGAGAATGCCACCAGCTAGTCTACAGGAGAATGAGTGATCCAAAAGTGTCAGAGTAAGTAAAACTACTGTAATTCTTCATGTTTTGGGTTAAATATAATATGCCACGTGAAAGCGTGAATCTATGTATTCGGCATCAGAAAGTAGAAAACTGCTGTGCTTTTTTCTCATTTTGTTGTTTAAAGAAAAAAAAAGAACTGTCCTTATTGTTTTAATCATGTAAATTTGTATATTTGTATCCTAAAGACATAATTTCATTATAGTGGCTCTTATTCTTTCACCAAAAAGTAAAACAGAGGAAAACAACACTGACATGAAGTTTGATTTAGAAAAAGGATATTTATCCAAACGTTTCTCGTCAAACACTGAAATCTAATGAAAACAAGGAATTTCAATGCCTCTAAAAAGGGAAAAAAATTATGTAGAATTTATGACAGCATAGACACTTGTAGGTCTCATTTGATGTACAACATGTCATGATTCCAGTTGCCAGGGAGCTGTGAATATTGTTTAAAATTAGCAAAAAGACCTGGCAGAAAAGGGCTGTCAAGGCGGGAACAGGGCTGGTCGTGAAGAGTTAATAAGAGGCTAAAAAGGCTCCTGTTGTACTTTACATCAGCATTATTAATATATGATCTTGATGAGTTGAAAGTCAGAGCATTGTTTTACTTACAAAAATAATAAAATGTTCATATGTTTTCAGTCTGCATCTTTAGAACAACTTTGTGCTGTATTTTTTGATGGAACCACTTTTAAAAGAAAATAATTAGGACATGAAGACATTTTAATTTTCATTGAAGTGAGGACAACTTATTCCCACGTATCAGTTTCTCTGAAAATTGTGTCTGATTTTCTGAGATGGTTTCCACGGTGACACAGAGTGAACTTGGTGTCGTCCCATTGATTAAATAAAGGTCGTGCGGTTTTATTTTTAGTCCGGTGCCGATGTGGATGGATTTATTTTTTTCTGTTGTGATGGATGAAGGAGGAGACCGTTTGGGACAGAAACAGAACGGGACAGTTTGTGAGCGCTCAAATCGATCCTTCTTCTCACCAAAATGACAACAACATTCATCACCATCGCCAGTTGTGGGACGAGGATGTGTTTAGTTAAAGAGTACAGAATATATAGATGAGTGGTTGTAAAGACATTTGTGAATCTTAACAAGAGGTGGATATGCAAGTAGTGACCTGGACTCGAGTCAGACTTGAGTCACTTAAAATAAAAAACTTTGGGACTTGAAGCTTTTTGTATCTTGTGGCAACTTGATGCTTCTCAAACATAGTGTAATTTTACATCAGCAAATAGTAACATCCTCACTTCTTTATATGACCAGAAATGTATTTAAGATAAATTAATTTAAACAAATCTAAGAAATGGTATGCATATAGGACATTTTTGGTCATTGGTTATAAAGAGCTGCAATTAAAACCCCTTCTCATTCCGGCGTCTCTCTCTTTTTTTTTTTTTTTTTTTTTTTAATTCCTTTCAATATCATATAAATATGAAGCACCTGAAAATTTTAAAGTGAAACATCACATTGTGTATTATTATTATTATTATTATTATTATTATTATTATTATTATTATTATTATATTATTATTATTATTATTTAGAGGCAAATCAGCCTCTGGGATGAATCAGACCCTGTTTCAGATGTGAACTGACAAATTAAAATGTTTCTCCAAAGATATTAGGTAATATTTTAGGGTTCTCAGCTCAGGTGTCAACATCAGCTATAGCAAACATATCTACAAAAAATATTAGGCGGAAATTAGATCCTGTTTTTCTTTTGTTTGGGGAAAGTTCTCACTTCTGATCAGAGCCTGTTAGTCATCAAAAGCTAAAACTAGGGGATACTCAGCCACTCCAGACGTGTGATGGAAAAAGGCTGGAATGAAAAGAAATCTGAAGACTTTCACTTGTGGGGCACTTTCTACAGGACTTTATTAAATGCAATGATAGATGCTCTCTGATGCACGTGCTGACTTTGTCTACAGTCAAATACATAATGCAGATTCACAGATTCACCAGCAGAGGGGGAACCAGGAAATACACATGCTCTTTTGTTTTCATTTATGCAGCGCAATCGACTGCGTTTTACGTGATCAGCTGCTTCTGGAGGCCGGCTTTCTTTTCAAACAGATTACAGGCAAAACATCTTGGACTAAAACATTGTTGAGTAAGTTTAGAGCAGATATTTGATCTTTTAAATGAAGAAAAGACAATAGGACTCTGAGGAGCGGCACATGCAGCGGAAAAAAACAAGACTTCATCTTCTGTGAGTAATCCAAAAGTGATCAGAGTAATTAAAACTATTTTTTTCTTCATGTTTGGAGGGTAAATATAATCTATGCTCCATGTAAAAGGCTGAATCTTTATAATCTGCATCAGAAAGTAGAAAAAGTACTATGCTGCCTCCTTGTCTGTTTTGTTGGTTTAAAGATTAAAAAGACACTCGTCCTCATTGTTTTAATCATGTAAATCTAATATTTTTATCCTAAAGACATTATTTTATTGTAGTAGCTCATGTTCTTTCACTAAAAAGTAGAACAGACGAAAACAACACTGACATGAAGTTTGTATTGGAAAAAGGACGTTGTCTCAAAAGTGTATGAAACCCCAATGAAGAAACATAATCAGGATTAATGGATAGACATAACACATTTTTTGTTAGGATGAACAGTAGGACACTTGTAGGTCTTATTTGTATGTACAACATGCATGTTCAGTGCATTGGAGCTTTTGGTGGAATATTGTTTAAAATGAGCAAAAAGGCCTGACAGAAGAACAGGGATGGCACTGAAAGAGTTAAAAGACATTAAAAGTAAATCAACCCATAACTTTACCATTATGACAGCTGCGTTTCTTCCCTCTGGTCTGATCTCTGCTCTGAACTTGGACGTCCTGCACTAGGCGTATAAAAGCTGGTCGTTTCACCTTTTGTCTCTGCCAGTTTCATTCCCAGGCCTGATTTTCTCGTCTTGTCGGTGCAATGGTCGCAGCTGCAGCAGAAGAGCCACAAATCAGACAGTGATTGTTCATCGCTGGTTCACTGTCAGATGATTCAACTCCGAGAGACGAGATAACAGAAGTCTAGAGACCGGACGCCATGGCAACCGTCGCCATTTTTGCCGAGGGAAACGGAAAGTGTTATGCATTATTTGTGCTGTTATTGGCCTTCAAGCATCTGCAGTACCTTTACCTTGGTATCTTAGATTTAGGACCAAATCTAAGACACTCCAGGTGACTAAGAAAATAATGCATATACTAATATATTTATAGCTGTCAATGTAAACCATGCTCTGTTGTTCTGTGGTACACATTTTTCATCTTGTCAAGTTTTCATATAGAAATAACACTTTTTATGTGGGAAAAAATGCCTTTTACAGCACATCGACAGAGCCAGATTCAAACTAATTAAAGATTTATTTTTTTTAACTAAGTAAAAAAAGGGTGTACACTAGCAGAGTGGTTAGAGCTCTGGCTTCCCTGTAGAGGGATTTTTTGTTTATCAACACGGACGATGTGCACACCTGACCTGCAGAAAGAGCCGCCACTCATAGACACAAACAGTAGATCAAGTGAACAAAGCGCTGTTGTCAGCGAACGATAAGAGTTCATCACTGTGAAAACAAAAGTTTGTGAATGAAATTCGACCCTACTACCCTTACAAGTTAGATGGGTGAAAAAACGTCGAGAAAAACACAGTCTCAAGCTTCAGGAGACAGACGTCTGTCAGACCGGTTCAGACCTGATTGAAACAGCTGCTCTCATTCCGTTTTGTTGTTTTATTCGAATAAGTTTCCCCAACTAAACAGATGTAGAGCGACTCTTTCTGCATAAAGCATGTGCAATACTTCTATAAGCCTTCTGTCAAGCCAAGTCAACATCACATGATCTCTTTGGGTGGAGTTTGCATGTTCTGCCCATGTCATCGTAGGTTTTCTCTGGTTTCCTCCTACAAAAACATAGAAAAGTAGTAACATTTTCCAATGAATGCGAGAGTGAATGGTTGTTTGTCTGTAACCCTGCGATGAGTTGGCCACTGTGCTGGGTGTTCCCTGCCTAAGGCCCAAAGTCTGTATTTTATGAGACAATGTACAGAAACATTAAGTTCTGCACCAGATTATAGCTAGATAGCTAGTTTCCATCTGCAGTCCCTGAGTTACAGAAATAAAAAATACAGTGTAATTATACTGGAATAGAAAATGAATTAAAAACTGAGACTTTTGCTGAAAATATTTAGGATTTGTTTGACTAATTTTTCAGACGTAATATTTTAATAATATTACTTAGAATTTGTTTTGTCAAGTAACGTGTATGACGTAAAGGCAAATTTCAATGACAATGTTGATTTAGCAGCATAACTTTTGTTTTAAACTTGACAACAGCACTGGCTTGTGTTGCTGCTACAGCTTGTGTCGAGCTCTTTCTGCTTTCACATCTCCTGTGTTGATAAACCAAAAACATCCCTCCACAGCCTGTTCGTCCATAGAAGTGGATCTCTCATTCGTCATTGTAGTTCTGTTCCAAGTTTCTTTTTTCTAGCCGTTTTATTTTTTATTTTTTTCTTATCGAGAAGGAAGGTCTAAGAACAGGAGATGCTCTGGAACAATCATCCATTTAGCTGTTTGTTGCTGGACAATCTGCCTCTGTAGTTCTGAACAATAATAATAATAATTCTTGTAGACCATTTATTTTCCTATTGTTTTTGAAGTACTTACAATTTACTATCAATAGTTAAGCCCAGCTGTCAAAATCCGACCAGTGTTGCCAGATTTTCAGAGAGAAACAAGCAAACTCAGCCCTTCAAGTTAATAAAAGAATTGATCGATTAGAACATTGTGTGTTGCTGCAAAACAAGTGTATGTGTTTTTCTTGCATTAATAGCAACTTTGAGACATTAAAACTTTCTCTAACTATTCATCTAGATAAGAGAATGAAACACAATAGGCAGATACTATTTACTTAAAACACAAAATCCTTTACCTTTAATACCATGTTTATGATAGTGTTTTTGTCGTTATGTTACTATATAATCATCATCCAGCTGCATTAGCCTGAGCGGCCCCTCCTACAGCTTCTTCTCATTCACCACACACAGAGGTTGTTCCATCCGAGTCCATTTGCAGTAAATTGAATCTGTGCAGAGCCAAACCAGGCGCAGTGTGATTGTGTCCTGCAGGGGGCGTCGTAATGTGTTCATCACGTTTAAACTAATAAGAGCAGCTCAGCAGGTTCCTCCATAATTCACTTAGCTTCACCTCTGAGAGACTAAACACGCGATGAGCTACAGGTGCAACAGGGACATTTACGAACACCATGATTTTTACACTCTACATATGTTCTGTAAAACCTCCTTTCACTTTCACGATTAAGTAAGTACAAATCTGCCACCGTTAAAATGTACAGTTAAGTGGCGTGGCTTATCAGTTCTGCAGTTCAAGAACAGGAAGTCAGTCAAACCAGTTAGTTATTTATACTGATCTATGATGTCATTTTTTGTTACTTAATACAAAGAAAAGAAGGTATTATAATTATAAAACCCTCTCGTTGTCATGTTTTGCTCATTTACCTGATGCACTTACCAGACTGAGTTGGTCGTTAAAGTGATAACTAGTGCATGATGATGATGATGATGATGGGTTTAGCACATTTTCTTCTGACAAAACTCATCCAAAACTTGGCAGAAGCGAGTCGCCTAAACACTTGGCGTCTCAACTTCCGATCAGCACCAAGTATTCACTAACATGCATGTTATTGTTTGTTGGGGAAGGAAACCGCCCAGACCCGGCGAGAAACATGCAAACTACACTCCGAAAAGCACGATCCATCTTGCTGTGAGATGAGAGCACTATCCGCTCTGCCATCATGTTGCCAACAAACATTATAAAAACATTAACCTTCCTGTGTTTTTAGTGTTGTTATAATACTAACATTTCAAACTCAATTTGCTCTGTGCACGGAACTTCAGTTGACTTATTTTTGTCCAAAATAGCTAAACTTCTGCACTTACAAGCATTTGCTGTTCAGTTCATTTCTATGAGGTTTTCTCCACACCTGTTTAAAACAATAAGTACACTTGTGTGTTTAAAAAGAGATATGTTTGATTTAAATGGCTCTGTGCACAAAACTTCAGTTGGCTTGTGTATGTTCAAAATAGCTAACTTCTGTACATACAACCACTTCCTGTTAGCGTTAGCATTTAGATATAATCACGTCTCTTTTGAACACACAAGTGTCCTCTGGTGAAATATTCCTCTGATATGTAAAATCTTTAACATGTTTTCTGTAACATTCACCACAACTGTCTGATCTAAAGAGTATTTATTAGTTTTAATGTAGTGAAAACCTCATAGAAATGTATTGAACAGGAAGTGGTTGTATGTGCAGGATGTACCATTTTGAACGAAAACAAGACAACTGCACAGAGCCTATTGCTAACGCTAACTGGAAATACTTGTATGTACTGAAGTTAGCTATTTGAACAAAACAAGCCAACGGATGTTCTGTGCACAGAAGTATATGCATAGTATGCACACAGAAAAGGTGTATTTTACTGGATTTTGTCATTTAATTGATCTAATTTAAAATGGTTTTAGATGTTTGATTAGAAAAGATTATAACTGTGGTCATTGGGCTTTGATAACTGGATGCTGACCATAGCACCACCAAACTAATAAATCAGGAGCTGCCACTGGATTTGACAAATTATTTCCCCTTTAAGCCTTACTTGCAAATGAAACTACCTCATGCCTTCCTATTTCTTGATAATCTGATTCAATTACCCAGGTTTTCTTGTTCAGATCCAAACCTCGGCTTATCACGCGTCTGCTGTTTTCTTTTTGATTTCTCTCTCTTTTTGTGATTCTGAGCCCAGCACGACCGCACTAATCATCCCCCTCCTCTAACTCCCAAATATCTGAAGCATCAGCTACAAAGCAGCAAATGAAACCGAAATAATGAAAGCAGGATTAAAGACGTATATTAAACCAGTTGGATGAAAGTTGTTGTAACAATGGGTCTTGTTTTTGTTCCCGATGAGGAGGAAATGGGCTGAATTAAGTGGAAAAAATAATCTTTGTTGGATTGGTTGGTTTCAGATATAAAACTCATAACATTGTAGTTCATGTCTGGAAAAAGTTAATATACTGTAATTCAGTGTTTCCCAACCAGGGGTACGTAAACCCACTCCAGGGGGTACTTGGAGTTATTTCAGATTTTAATAAAAGGTGAAATGTATATTGAATAAATTTAAAAATGTCAAATAAAGAATACAAAAGTAGCAATTAGCAGTATTCCAGAAAACGTATTTGTTTACCGAAAAGCACAAGTTAGGGGGTACTCGGTGCGAGACAGAATTTAGGGAGTACTTGGGACAAAAAAGGTTGGGAACCACTGCTGTAATTCATTCAACTGCACAACAAAAGCTAAACAGCTGATGCACATGACAGAAAATTAGTTATAATTTCAAAATGTATTCATCCATTCATGCATTTTCTTCTGTTTTATCCAGAGTCAGATTCTGGAGGCAGCAGTCTTCTACACACACTTCCTCCAGTTTCTTCGGGAGAATCAGGACAGTCAAGAGACACAATCCCTCCGGCGTGCCCTGGGTCTTCCTCCCAGTGGGACATGCCCAGAAAACCTCACCAGGGAGGCTTCGTCCGGGAGGCAAAGGAACAGATGTCTGAGCTACTTTAACAAGAGAGCTCTACTACAGTATGAGCTCCTCCCCTGTGACTGAGCTCCTCACTCTAGGTTTAGAGGGCATGCATGTGACATTACGCTTGACGAAAATGACAAAATGTAAGTTGTGCACAAGTACAAAAGCTGCTTTAGGTGAAAGCAGAGTTAACGGAGAGACTGAGCCCAACTTCTGTTTCCCGCTTCATTCTTGCAGTTGCTGTAACTATTCTACATTTTTTTTTATTTTTCTTCGTCCAAATAGTTGCTGTTCTCCGTATTTATGTGCGTACTTTTGACCCCCCGTAAATAACAATCCATTCTCAACCAAATACTGTTTTTTCATAAGAATCATTTTTGATTGCACTGATTTGCTGGTTCATCAGTAGTCATGGGCCAATCAGACAGCTGCTTATGCCGTCTCCACAACTTGCTCTGCGCTCCTTTGACCCCCGGCAGCTTCATTTACACCAAACACACATGAGCTGTTGTGTGTCGGCTTGGTGTGAATAATCCTTAAAGGAGCAGCCAGCCACTCTGCAGAGGACGCTCTTTTTGACCGCTTATAACCGTAATTTGTTCTTTCGGTCATTACCCAAAGCTCATGACCCTAGTGAGGGTTGGAACTGTTGAGTTATAGGTCGAAAAGAATCTCAAGGAGCCAGAACTGGGTCTTCAGTAGCTATTTATTGAGAAACAGGATGTTAGACAGCAAAGTAACGAGCTGGCACACTGGGTAAAATCAGCCCTTGCCATTTAAAAATCTGGAGCTTCCAATGACTCAGAGTTTCAAAAACAACAAGTCTTCAAACTGATTTTAGCTTGTCTGTTCATGGTTTTATGTGCCATACTTATACATGATATAAACACTGATCCAGTTTGAAATGCTTAGAATTTATATGATGAATATTAAAGAATATTGTAGTATAAAATCAAAAATCCACAGAGTAGAGATTGGCGGTACATAGAAAGCTTTGACTTTCAACTTAACTCCTTTTTCATCACACCAGTCCAAGACCACGACCTCATCACTGTTGATATAAACCTCACGCTCCATCCTTTGCTCACTGCAAACAAGAGATACTTCAACTCCTCCATTTGGGGCAGGACTTTCCACCACCAGAAGAAGACAAGGCAACTCTTTCCATTTGAGAACCATTATCTTGGGTTTGGAGTGGCTGATTTTCATCCCAGCCACTTCTCAAACTGTCCCAGTGCATGCTTCTGGTTTGATAACAACATCATCTGCCAACAGCAAAGATGAGATCCTGGGTTCCCTGACTGTGCCAAGAATTTTTTTCCATAAAAACAATGAATAGAACTTGTGACAAAGAGCAGCCTTGAGAGAACCCATCATGATTTGAATTACAGTTGGTAAAGTTTTTGTAAAAAGCGCAGTCTAACCTGTCAAATATATTTCAACAGTAAATATAGCCTTTTTAAATCATGGCAGTGTATTAAAAGTTTGATAGCGGGTCAGTGTTGCGTCATGTGCCAGCCTGTCCTTGTGAAAGTGAAGTGAGTGTAAACAGCTGTGCAGATGTAGTCTTAATGGGCTGAACACAACTCTGCCGTGTTGATTTAACTCGACGTGACGCGCCGGAGCCAAAACTGTTTTTAATTTAGTCCCTGTTCACAGACAAGCAGCTGCTACGGCGCTAATTTAACTACACCCACACACTGACCCAAGGAAGGAGACGAGAGCCGCTCTGACAGACGCATTCTCAGGGTTTGAAGAAAAGTTCACTCGACAGACAACAAAACACACACCGGATCTGATATTAGAGTGTTTCAGATCAACTCCACAACGTACTGGGCAATCAGATTAGTTTAATTATATGACACACAGAAAACAAAACTGTCACTTAGTCAAAAATTAAGCTTCCCTCAACTCACATTAAAGTCATGTTTTGCTTTGCTCATTGATTCTGCAGAATACTGTTGTATTTGGCACATTTGTATATTTTGTTAGCAGCCATCTTGTTTTTTTCATGTGTGAAATGATGCTCATCCCTGATTGGCTAATTCATCTGTCAATCACGCTCACTGAAACCCGAAAGAGGGACACCGTGGCCAGACGATACATTTTTAATAGAAGGATTATCTGTCAACGTTACTTTCTGCTTTACTGCGCATGCTGGTTAGCTGGGGAAACAAAACTGGACAAGAGCAGCTGTATGAACCAGTTTGACAGACGTCTGGCTCCTGAAGTTTAAGACCGTGTTTTTCCCTGTGTTTTTCCACTCACCTAAATGTAACTTTTAAGGGTCGTGAAGACAAATTTCATTCACAAATGTTCATTTAGCGGTATAACTTTTGCTTTTGCACAGTATCAGCTAAAAACAGCACTGGCTCGACTTGTTTCCACAGCTTGTGTCAATGAGCAGCAGATCTTTCTACATATCAAGGTGTTGAGGAAGTTGAGAAACAAATAATCCATCTGTTTTCTGGCAAGTAGAATGAATTTTCCTTCACGAGATTGTGAATACCAGCATCTAAAGTAGCTCCTACACAACCAAACTTGAAGAATTTGTTAATATCTAATTCTTACCCAGATATACTGAAGTTGTATATGTAAAAAACTGACTTTTTTCCCGGTCAGATTTAGTTTACTCAAAAAGCAAATAAGACATTTACTCAATTCAATTTATTTGTATAGTCCTAAATCACAACAGCAGTTATCTCAGAGGATATAACACCCCTTCTGTAAAAAACTATGTATTTGACATGTCAGCCATATACATAAATCAATGTTTTAATCTTGGCTCAGTCGTCTTATTTTGCTTCTTTGTTATTCAAATGTTGTCCCTTGTCCCACTATCTTTCAGGACCTTTGATGCCCCCTATTATTGAATACCTGGGACCTTTCCTCTCCACCTCTCACTCCTGCTAGAGACGCTTTGTGGCTCCACTGATTTAAAGTTCTTCTTGCTTTACGATACTCGTCAAGTCCTGGGCACATCTACAGCCTGTCCGTCCATGGGAGTGGATCTCTCCTTCACTCTGGTTCTCCTCAAGGTTTCTCTTTTACCCCTAGAATGTTTGTTTCTTTTTTTCTTGCTGTGAAAGACGGTCTAAGGACAGGGGATGCCATAGGACAATTATCCATGATCTTGTTTGTTGTTGGACAATCTGCATATGTATTTTGAATAATGACTGATTTATTTTATTGTGCTTCTGCTGGTATTGACCACGTTTCATTGTTTGATTTTCTGACCAGTTTGTTTGCTAAACCAACATTCAAGTAAAGTCCTCTGAGATAACTGTTGTTTTATTTTATTTATTTTATTTTGGATCCCCATTAGTTATATCCTCAGCAATAACTATTCTTCCTGGGGTCCTGTTGTGATTTTAGGCTATATAAATACATTGAAATGAAACTGAATTAACCCCATTTTGTGCATTTTTGCCTGTTTTTACACATACAATATGATGATACCCGGCTTGAATATACAGTAGGCCATAGGCGCAGATCACATAGGTGCCGCGGGGCTCAAGCACCCACTGGAATGTCTGAGCACCCAGGCTGATTTTTCCTACTTTCATTAACAAGCTTCTCTAAATGTCTGAGTGCACGCATTTATTCGGTCATACAGCGTCTTTCACACTCTTCTCTCGCTTTCTTTCACCTGTATGTGTGAATATAAGCGTCATACAGCATCTCTCCTCTCAGAGCGCTGTCATTTAGACGCGTGGTCACTTTCGGAGGTGGACTGGGGCGAAGCGGAGCTGCATAGTGGGATCCCCGCGTCAGCCGCTGTGCTGCTGCTCTATCCTCTGCCCCGTGTGATAATGGTTTAATTCACAACTGTGCTTTAAAGCAGTGCCGGAAATCAAGACAGGAAAAGTGGGAGAAAGTGCGATGAGATTCAGAACCGAGACGTAAAGAAGTGACAAACTGCACTGCTCCTGTCTGTGGGCCCAGTGCCGTGAGAGCTGCGCTGAGGCAGGACAGAGCCGGGGCTCTGCGGGGCTTTATGTGAATGGATTCTGTTAACTGAGAAAAGAACGCGCCAGCGTGAGCCAGACGTCTGTTAGTTGCAGGTAGAAAAGAAACAAAATGAACGCGCAAAAGAGACACGTGCAAATGACGCGCGTGCACAATATGCGCTATTATTTTGGGCACCCACGCAAAAAAATATAAATCGGCACCTATGCAGTAGGCTGTCTGTGCTGGAGAAAAACGGGTTGTGTATTAAGTGTCTAACTGTCTAAAAAGCTAATATTACTCATTACAAACCTGAGTCAAGTCGCACATCTTAAAAAAACAGCAACAGACATGTGTTTCATCACTAAGTCAATATAAAAATGTACTGAGAGCCGCATATAGTCCCCGTGCCACAGATTGGCCCAGGTCTGCGTAAGAGAAATGACGAGGAGTGATTGTCTCTGTCTGCTGCCGTCTAGAAACACCATTGTCTCATTTGGATTTATGCTCATTTTTTCGCGGCAGAGGCAGTTCACCGAGGGAAACCAGGCTTATATAACAGAGCAGTTTTTAATTACAAACTGACAGCAGCCGTCTCAAACCAAACCACTTCGTTAATTGTTTATCAGCTCAATGTTTACGCAGGACAAGGACTTCGGAGGCTGTTGTGAAAGGTGCTTGTTTATCTACGTGTTTGTAAGGAGATGTCATTGCTTTGATGTTACTCAGTGTGGCATTGAAACACATCTATGAAACTGATACTTGATGTGACGCCTGTTTTAGTCACTTTAAGTTATATTCTAATAACTGCTTTTTTAAAATGGAATGTTAAAAATGTCTTATGTGAAGACCCCTTTGATTAGGAACTAAGGTGAGACAAACAACAATTTTTTTCTTGTGGTATGTGGTTTGTTTTTTTAACCGTTGGCAACTCTGAAAGACGAAAACACACACAGATAAAACAAAAACAGGCAAGTTAATTAAAAAACATTAGTTCAAAATTTGTTGCATTTGTGTCTTGGCCCCAGAGATCAAATATGGCAGGTGCTGTGCATCAGGGGCATTAAAGGTAGAGCAATTCTACAGTAATTACATAAGTGGAGTGATGCTCTTTCCGCTGATAATAAACAATTTGTGTTGCGGGTAGGGTTAGGGTTTGTCACTCCCCAATCAGAGTCAAATGTCGATGTGTGCATGCCCAGAAGCTTCTGCGCAGGCGCAAAAACGTTTGTGTTTGACTACGGCAACACCTAGGAGGACAAACAACATAGAATATACTATATTTATAATTTACTTTATAATTACGTTTATTTTAGGTTAGACATGAGCTTAACGTTTGTGAAAACACAATGTTTAACTGTTAATAAACCTAAACAAACAGCTTGGAGCAGAAAGTATGAGATTTTACGTGACTTTTACAAAAGAAACGTTATTAAACTTTCTTAACGGACGTTTTTTAATCTCGTATGATAGCAATCTAAAGTTACAATTGACAAAAATCATTTTGTACGGTTTCTGACAATGAAAATATAATCAAGCTAACAACTAGCATGATTGACTCAATTTCAGCAAGTGACACTGATTGGGGAATGACAGGGCCTGCCATCTTTGATCACCGGGGCTTGGCCAAAACCAATCTGAGTTGAGATAGCAGACTGTATATGTCCTCCTCCTTTGACCTTGTGTCAAATATTCACTTAGAAAATGATATCGTACCTTTTAATTGGCAAGTTTGCCACATAGAAATAGCAACAATCACTGAAACAAATGTTTATACTCTACTTCCTGGACATTAAAACAACCAAAAAGCAGTGATCGGTTAAAATAAAAAAAAAGTCTCTGCCTCCTGTGAAGCGAACGAGTCCAAGTGATACCATGTCAGACGGTTTTCAAAAAGTGAAATGAAACCGACTATTGCATCAGGCTAGGATTTTCCCGCTGCAGTAACAGTGGCCAAAGTAAATCTGCTGACACTTCCTTCCAAACCACAATGGTGCGATGTGATTGGTCAGTCTCACTTTAACTGTATGGTGTGGTTTTTTTTAGATAGCTTCTCTAGACTTTGTAATAATCGCAAAATGAGCAAGAATTCATGTGGTAGAGCAGAGTTAACTCATCTTTAAAATCTTTCTAATTGTTGAGTGACTTTAACACATGTTGTTTTGTCCCTTTTGTTGTCTCTTAAACTTGCATGAGAGTTTTTCTTTTTTCTCTGGCTGTTGCGGCGTCTTGTTTAAAAGGTTCTTTGGATTCATTCATAATTCATGCTTCATTTCAGAGCGGAGCTGACTGTTCATTCATTCAGCAGAAGCTTAGACACAGCTCTGCCCCGGCTTCATTCAACAAGAGGATTTACTGCTGCAATAATAACTACTCAAAGAATTGTGATGTATGGCTTATTCATTGTACGTGATTGTTTGACTATGTGGGATTTATGACATTATGAAATTTATAAAGACACATATTTTACAAAGCTACAAACCAGACTAACATTGTTCCTCATCAAAACAAAACAAAAGTAGGAATTTAAATCTGTTTAGCTTGTTATAAGCTAACCCATCTTTCATATCTTTCATACCCATCTTGTCCCGGGTAAAGAGGGACATCTGGTCACCTTATAAAAGACGTTCATTTAAATAAATACTTTGGCAATGTGACAGCACAAGTGAGAAAGTCAATGTTTTGCACACACTTCACAAACTGAACCGGACTTGGCTCGTTCGGGAACCAAAGTTGCAACATTGTCTCTTCTCTAAACTGTCCCGGTTTGCATTTACAATACAGTTTTTGCCAATCGAACCAGCGCAGTAGAGACACATCTGCCTTTGGTCTGTAGAGGCGCTGTGACAGAAAAGCGTTATGTCAGCAGCAAAGAAAGCACCCAGCTTCTCTGCTACATCAGCTATGACTCCATCAGAAACAAACACGCTGCTGGACTTTATATTTTAGTTTTATGGATCTATCCCACAACTTCTCTCACGTTAATGAGCCCAGAGTGAGTGACAGATAAAGTGTCAATGTGGACTTTCACTTCAGAAGACAGAGAAGAGGGCTAGGCATTTTGTTACAAATGCCTTGAGTTAAATGTAACAAAAAGTTCATCTGTTTGAGAAATCTGGCTATGAAAGGTCTGTCCTCTGCTCATCTAGCTGTATAACTAAATATTAGATGAATGTAGACCATTTTTCTCGCAGTAATGTGAGCTGTAGTGTTACTTTCTGTTGTTTGGATCCATCTAAGATTTAAAACATTGTTATTTTTGTAAATAACATGAGGAAACGGTGACATACGGTCATGTGATCATAATTAATTATACAAGAATCATTCCTTGTCCTCCTGTTACTTTCATGTGTTTTTGCATATTGTTTGTCTCATTAATGATCACACACTCTCATTATTGATTGTTTGTTGTGATTCTGAGCCTCATGTGCATCTCAGCGTGGATCACGTCAGTGTTCACTTCCTGGTTTTGTTTCGCTTTCGGTCGGTTTGCTTCACAAAACAAACAAATCACTCCAGGGCTCAGTTCAACCGAGCGGAGACTGACCTCTCCAACCGGACCAGATTCTGAAAATTTGGACCAGATCACAATTCAGTTATGCGTTCACAATTACCCAATCGAATCGAACTATCCAGACACTATACGCATCAAAAGTGTATTGTGAATGCAAATCCAAGTCTTTGGCTTAAAGGGGTCCTATTGTGTGTTTTTTTTATATTTATTACAAAACTAGATCATGTGCAGATCAGTTTTTTACCTTTTGTTTATTGTAAAACACAAAATTGATTTTAAACGACTCAAAAATGAGAACAGCTCTATTGACTTCCTGTTCAAAACTGCAGAACTGATAAGCCCCGCCTCTTCATTTTAAAATGTAATTGGTGTTAGGTGAACGGGGATTTCTGAGCACTTGAGCTCCAGCTGAAGAACAATACAAGATTACTCCAACATGTATGAATCAATTCAAATATAACTTTGAGTAAACTAATGGTGAAGGAAGTATTGTAACAAGGTTAAAATCTTAGAAGAGTGAATTTGACATAATAGGTCCCCTTAAAAATCTGAGTCAAGTTCCAAGTCAGTGCCCCACAAGTCCAAGTCAAGTCCAAGTCCCCTGATTTCAGATCAAGTTCAAGAGTAGGAAGAAGCATCATCATGACACGTGGCATAGCCACATAATCCATGAGAACATGAGAGAGTAAATGAGGGAGTGAATGGTTGTTTGTTTCTAATCCTGCGACAAGTTGACCACTGTCCAAAGTCGATGAGAACAAGTGTTACAAAATGATTGAATGAATGTATTTTGAGAAGAGGAGAGGCGAAAACGTGCCACTGCTGTCGCCTCCTGGCTGCTAACGCTGGATGTACACAGACTGCGAGTTCGGTGCGGGTCGGGACTCGCGCGGGTCCCGCAGAACTTAGAAAGTGCTTAAAACCAATGCGCCCATGTACACGGACCTCCGAGGCGTGCGGATGCGAGTGCGGGAGCCGCGCGGGTCAGCGGAAAGAATCCGCATGAAGTCTATTTTTCCCGGACACCGCAGCGGTCTGGTGCGGCTTTCAATTCATTATACGAGTGTTCTCGCTGGAATCTACGTGACTCCGCGTGGCTTTGGACGAAACCGGACCGCAGTTGACAGCATCTGGTGTAACAGGAACTTTGGAAGAAACCCGCACGTGACCCGACCCGCCTCGCAGTCTGTGTACATCCAGCGTAAGTCTTTAGTAAGTAAGTAAGTAATCTTTATTTGTATAGCGCATTTCACAGACACAGTCACAAAGCGCTTCACAGTGAGATGAACCCCTCCCTCCCCACTCAGTGATAGTAAGCTGCCCTGGGGCAACTCAGCAGAGGCGATTCACCTAACACCTGGCGCCTCAACCTCCGACTACCACCAAGTGTTCCCTAACATGCATGTTATTGGTTGGTGGGGAAACCGGAGTGCCCGGAGGAAACCACCCAGACACGGGGAGGAACATGCAAACTCCACACAGAAAGGCCCCGGGCCGTGCGGGAATCGAACCCGCGACCTACTTGCTGTGAGGCCAGAGCACTAACCGCTCTGCCACCGTGCCACTTTAGGCTTTCCCTACACGTGTCTCCACCGTCTCCACAAATCAGTCCACAGTACTAATTGCTTTAACTTATTTTATTGACTTTGTGACCATAATATCCACAGTGTCACAATCCATAGTTAACCACAATCCCATAACATAAATCCACAATATACTGGTTTGTTTGACACGGTAAGAAATATTTCACCTCTTGACCTAGCAGCTAAATAGTCTACTTTGGGACCTTTTATAGATAAATGGACAATGACCCAATTAGCCCACAGCGCCACCAAGAGGACAGGTGAAAGAAGTACATTTTGGCGCCTACAAGAAGCATCAAGTTGTCACAGAGCCAAGTCCAAGTCAACTCCCAAGTCTTAGACCATTGTCTCAAATAAAAATAGTGACTCAAGTTTGAATCAAGTCCAAGTCACAACTTACAAGTCCACATATGATATAAAGTGTTTGTGCTGGTGGTAAATCAGGCTTTTTAAAGTGCTTTTTTACATGTCTAACTGTCCAAAAAGCTAATATTATCTCTTAGCTGCAAAAACTCACATAAACAAGTTAGAAAACCTCAGTCAAGTCGCACCTCTTCATTACAGTGTGACACAGCGCGGAGCAGCATATTGTGAGGAGGCGGCTTCTCAGCGTGTAAACAAACGCAAAAACCTGAACCTCGAATCCAGGCGCAACACGACATTTTCCCTTGTAACTCTGTCAGCTTCCCACTGAGTTTCTATTACATCTCAATGAGTAATGATCTCGAACGTAGCGCCCAACACAGCTCAATAAAGCGCTTTGACAAGACGGTATGTATTATTTAGCAAAGCTGCTTACATCAGCGCTTCAGACGGAAAACAAAAGCCGTCCAGACGATGATGAATTATGGGCGATAAGTGTTACCGTAATGTCAGAAGGAAAGTGCCACCAGTGGAGACAATGGCGTTTTGCACTTAAGCAGCAGTAACTCAGCTGGAGGCGAAGCATAATAGAAGTTTAATGGGAGATGCTTGTTCAAAGTTGAGGGAAAATGAACTGCAGCAAAGCGGTTAAGCTGTGTCATTAAAATCACAATGTCAGCAGTAAAAAACGTTAAAATGATGTTTGAAAGGGTCTCACATTGCAAAAAATCAGCTTCTATAACTTATTTTAGCTCTGTTAAAATATCGTTAAAGGTGCTATACTCATTTTTTGCTTCATGAAAAATGCATTCCTTACTTAATTAATAATGTTTGAGCCTCAAAATTGTTCAGCACAATGGGTTTAAACTTTTTTCACAGCTGTTTGTAGTAAGATGTGCCGGTGTTCTGTCAAGATTGGACTCCCTTTTTAAAGTTAGTGCTAGAAAATTAGCAATATTTTTTTTATTATCAACTGACTTTTGCTAATCCTCACCCAAGCCCCAATCCTAAACTTAGCCTTTGAATTATGCCTAAACTTAGCTGAATTCATGGTAAACTATTGGCAACTGGGCCAATGAGTTACTTAGGAACACTGAGGGTTTGCTTGACAGGTTAACAGGCCAATAGATAATGAGGTACCTCGTTATCTATTGGTCAACGTTTTACTGGCCTCATCATGTCCACAGTTTATATATCTTATAATTCTTTTTTTGTTTGGCATAAGTACAAGGCTGTTACAAATCTATGGAACTGTTTTTGACCAAGACTGACAACAAACAATTTTTGAAAATCCTCCATACAACCTTTAAAGCAAGGACATCGGCAACAAAATGTGCTTTTTTTGTACAGTTTTTAAATACCATTTTGTTGCTATTGCTGTTTTATGCTAATATCAGTAGGAGATTTAGGAAGTTTCAACTATAATTTCCACCCAAAATTTCCTACACAAACAAAATTAAAAACATTTTATTTTACCGTGCAACTTTCTGAAAATGAAAATTCAACTTCAACACATAAGGAAAGATAAACTCATTCTTTAGAACATTCTTATTGGGAATAAATATGTTTTAAGTTGTTTTATTCCATGGAAATAAACAGGAGAGGCCAACCTCTTAGTTCAATAATAATTAATTTTGTGGCCATGGAATCTAGCTCATAGTAAATTAGACATTCTCATTATTAATTTAATTTAGATATCTAAACTAGAAAAACATGCTTTTATTGAAGCATTATTTTTTTAATAAAGTAAGGGAAAAGTTACACGATGAACCTTTAAAAACAGAAAGGTATTGCGTTGAACTGTAAGCGATCCTAAAATCTGTCAATGAAAAATGTGAGAGAAGCCTCAGTGTTCCTATTGTTTATCTGGTTATTTTTGAAGACTTTATTGTATTTTGTTAATCTCAGTGTGTGTGAGATATTTTTCCCTCTGAGCCTCAGAAAACACTGTTCTGTATGTCCCTGATCTGTGATGTCATCTCTGTGACTCTTTGCGCTGTGCATAGATTTGTTTCTACACAGATCGCCGCGAGGTGCAGGTGGGTAGTAGGCTTTGCCAGAGTTTCATTTTGTGCTTGTCATGAAACAGAAAGTAAAGACTGCAGCACAAGGCAAAAGTTCACATAGCATTTAAAGAAACAGAACAAAGCGGCAGCAATAAGAGGATCAGTAGGGAAAGAGTCACAGGCGACACGGTGGCGCAGCGGTTAGTGCTCTGGCCTCATAACAAGAAGGTCCTGGGTTCAATTCCCAGGCTGCACGGGGCCTTTCTATGTGGAGTTTGCATGTTCTCCCCGTGTCTGCGTAGGTTTGATCCGGTTTCCTCTACCACTAACAACATGTCCATTAATGCCTCCCCTGACCCTTCCCCAGGGCTCCCCTGCAAAAGAGATTCTGAATCTCAGTGGGACTTCCCTGGTTAAGAAAAGATCAATTAATTAAATAAAAAAAATTATATATATATTTTAATTGTTTGCTAAAAATAGAACCAGTTCTCCACTGGAACTGATTCTCATTTCCTTCTCAGGAGTATGTTTAAAAAACAGAAACATAATAATCGTTTTTAAATACAAAATGGAGCACTTCCTGACTTATCACAAGGTAAAACAGTGTGTTTTTAGTTTAAGAGAAAAATGCAGCTTAAATAAGCCGATGTTTGTGTTAAACATGTGCAAATTAAACCTAGCTCAACTCCGGGTGGATATTTGACAAAGAAACAACACTGTGACAAAGACAAATATTTGTGTAATACATGGGCTTTAAACAGAGCTGTGTGGAGCTGAATGAGTTGGATTTGTGCAGAGAGAGTGTGACCTGATGGAGTCTGCTTGGATCTTGTCACTCTGCTGCTGACTGAGCCTTTCCCTTCAGCTCTAATCAGGCTTAATGAGTCTGAGGACGGTGCAAAAGCAGCACGACGCTAAAAGGACCAAGACCATTCTGCATATCAGGTTTTTTCTTACTCTTCACAAGCAAGGACCACACCACAGCTGAGACATGTTCTGATGATGAACTGAATAAATGTGTGGCAGAGCGTACACTTTGCCAGTTTGATTAGTGACTGCGCTGCTTCACTGCTGCTGGGCCCAAGAAAAATGTCCCCACAGAGCAGTGCGTCTAACAGGGCAGAGGCCAGTGTTCAGCTGTCATCAGTGAAGAAGCACACCACGCACTGACCTACCTGATCGTACTGCCTCCACCGCTGGATCTGTACTGTACTGGATCTGTGCTAAGAGCAAACATCTTTATTTCAGCTTCTCTTGAATAAACATATTGTATTTAATTAGTGTGAAGTAATATGGGGGGCTTTCCAACAATGCAATTTTCTGAATTATGTGATTTAGATCTGATGTTCTTTTTATAATGTTATTTAAAGGTAGCATAGCTGATTTTCACACTACAATTACAATATAGGTTTTAAATTTAACAACTTTCTCTCCTAAATCTTTCGACACATGGTTAATATTGACATGTGTTCATTTTAGTTGCAAATATGGTCAATGAATGTTTTTTTACAAACAACAAAGTGAAACTGGGGAGGACCACCCAAGCTCAGCCAATCACAGCGCAGCATTTGGCTCCTGATGATACCTAAAATTCTTTATTATTCAATTCAGACAGTACACAGTTAGCTTGCTTTGCTCTTGCAAACTCCTCTAATAACACAGAGCGGACACATGAGAGAAGAGCTCCTGATAACTCCTGACATGAGCCAATGAGCAACACCAGTGACGCAAAGTGTTTCTCTCTCTAAAGTTGGACAGGCAGAAAGTTGAAGAGCTTCGTCAGAAAGTTGGAGAGTTACATGAAAAGTTTTTGTTTAGAGCAGCTCTACACACACATAAATGGAGCAAAAACAAGGTCGGGCCAAGTCTCAAGAAGATCTCAACAGACCAACACAGTCTCACTAGAGGGCGTACTTTTACCACGACACAAAAACAGCGTATTTTGACCTTCATAGCTGTTTTTAGTACTTATGTTACGCCGTGCATTTAGCACGATATAAAAAAGCGTAAAAATTACACGAGATTTCACAGCGTTAAAAAACACGAGTTTTGGTTGAATCACGTGGGGACGTTTTCTTCAGGTGAAACGGGTAAGTTTAGGCATAAAGTTACTAAATTGGTAAATTAGGTCTGGGACTTGGGGCAGATTAAGATTAGAATCAGGATTTCATGAATATTCATAAATAAGAACACTCTTAACAACCACCATTGAAATGAATGGGGACTGGGATGCGTACTATAATTAAGCGAAACAGCTGTGAACTCGTGCTAATCATACCTATTTACATGTTGTGTAATGTCGTGGTAAATGTACGCTTTCTTGTGAGGTCGGGCTCAACTGAGATGGGGACTAGAGTATCAGGTGGTTGCATTAGTTTATCTGACGCATTTCCCACCTCCTCAACACTATGATTGGCTGTCTCTGTTTCTGTGCGGGTGCGCAGTGCTAGGCATTGTGATCAGTGAGTTACAGTTAAACAAAATGTGAGCATATATTCCCCTGGTGAATCTGGTCAGATTTGTCTGATGATTATGTTGAGAAAGACATGTTTTGATCGACCTATATGTGTAAAAAAAGTAGGGGAAAAAATAAAATAAAGATATAAAAGAAGTATTTCTATAATAGTTTAAAGGCAGTTACGGGGACTTGAGACTTGACTTGTACACACAGCTAAACAAATCTGGGTCTCAAATCTTTGGCTTTTAGTCAAGTGCCAAGTTACAGACCTTCAAATGATATTTCTCATCACAGGAGAAACATCAAGTCTTCTCAAGTCACATAATTCCAAGTCAAGTCCCTAGTCTTTGTCCATTTTACCAAGAAAAGTGACTCAAGTCCAAGTCACGGATTGCTTTGATTTTATAATTTTATAACACTAAAACAGCACTTGCAATACATACTTTTCTCCACCTTTACACGGCACAGAAAACATTTGAGTCTAATTGTCGTGAATCCTGCAGAAAGTCCCTCGACTGCCTGAACTTTTCCACACGATTCTCAACTTTGAAACTGTCTCTTTCTATGTTTTTGTTTCCCGCTCTCCGTCTTCCCTCTGCCTTTTCTTTTTCCGCCTCTCTCTGTAGTTCGTGCGCCGAAACTGAAGCCTTGATCATCCCACACACGTCGAATCAAAACAGCAGCAGCGGCGCCGCCAATTAGCACCTTTGGGATCCTCCAGGTTCATCGTGGGACCTCATTTATGGAGGAAGAGAGAGGGAGCGCTTGTTTCCTGTCATCAGCCTCACACCTACAGCTTATTTTACCGAAATGACACTGACATTTTGTGGTTAGATGTGGAATGAAAAGATAAAACTGCTGCAAGTGAGAGTTTGTGCTTCGCTGTGATTGGCTAAATACACCTGCCACTCAGAGCATGACAATGGAAGAGTGTAGACTGATAACAAGACCATTTAAACCAGTGTGAACTAGAATGTTTTTGGAGGGATTTTTAAACACAGGTTGTGTGGTTCATCAGAGGATTTGAATCTGTACTTTTACATGGCTGAAGAGGTCTGTTTTATGTTGCTAAACCAAGTAGTGGCTGAAATACAGGGCCTTGTCCACACGAAGCCAAGCTTAGGTGTTTCAGCTCAAATGTTTGTCCTAAACCTCACATCGTCCACATGAACAGGAGGTTTAGGACACTGAAAACGAAGATTTCCGAAACCATGTCTCAGGGTGAAGAAATTTCAAAACTCCGGTTTAGTGTCTCAGCAGTTACGCTATCAGAATTTTTTTTTTCCCTGATGGCATCACTGCACCAGAGTCACGTCTCATCTGCAGAAGATACTGACCTTTATATGATGTTCACTTTGAAAACCTGCGTCTCATTTCACCGTAAACTTCAGAAGACATAAAGAAAAACAAAAATAAATCCTCTACAATCTCTATTAAATCCGTATTGAAACGTTGTCAAAATATTCCAAAGATTCTGAAGCATAAATCCACTTTCTGTGTCTCTTATGGAGGTTTTAGATCCATGTTGTTCATTCATCATGTTTGTGAAGTTTAAAAGAGTTCTCGCTAATTTTTTGTTTACGTTAAACTTTATTCTACATTTCTACTTCCTGTCTGTGCCAGTATCACAGCGCCACACTCTGGTCAGATACAGGCATTACACCGGCTTCAGGCTGGTTTACTGATTCATGTGGACGCTGATAAATCCTATGGCAGCTCCATCTTCACGCAGATCATTTTTAAAACTATCCTCGTTTTGTCTTCGTGTGGACAAGGTCACAGTCTTTTAACAGTTTATTCATGTCTTGAAGTTGTTATAATGCTAAATATGTTAATGTATGCTCCTCCCATTAGTGCTTCCGAGGCAACGTAATATTTAGTAGTAACTGTTGTATTAAGTTGTTTTGTTGGACCTTGGTTGGCTTGGTTGCATGTTGCCTCTGAAAATCTGTTAGTTCTGGCTAAAGGCTAGCTAAAAGGAACAAAAATGACTGACAACAGCTAAAATTCAAACACAAATGCAGATTCAAAAACACAGATACAAAGTGCCTCTTATAGCCCATCTTTCATCATATCTCTATCTTTTGTTTCTGGGTCTCAACCTGCTTACGCCCCTCTCTCCTCTCTTTCTTCTCCTCTCTCTCTTTCTCCTCCTCTGTCTCTCCTCTCCCTTTTGTTTTCTCTTTCTTCTTCTCTCTTTTTCCTCCCTCTCCTCCTCTCTCTCTCCTCTTCTTTCCTCTTCTCTCTTTCCTCTCTCTTCTCTTCTGTCTCTTCTTGTTTTTCTCTCTCCACTTTCTTCTCTATTTTCCTCCCTCTCTCCACTCTCTTCTCTCTCTCCTCTTTCTTCTCTCTTTTTCCACTCTCTCTCACATCTTCACTCTCTCCTCACTTTCTCCTCCCTCTCTCCCCTTTTCTCTCCCCGCTCTTTCTCTTCTCCTCTCTCTCCTCTCACTCTGGTCTCTCCCTCTCTCTATCCTCTCTCTCCTCTCCCCACTTTCTCTCCTCTTCTCTCTCGCCTCACTTTCTCTTCTCCTCTCCTCCCTTTCTCTTCTCCTCTCTCCCTTCTCTTTCTCTCTCTCCTCTCCTCTCACTCTCTTGTCTCTCCCTCTCTTCTCCTCTCTCCTCTCTCCCTCTCCTTTCTCTCTCTCTCCTCTCTTCTCTCCTCCTCTCCTCTCCACTCTCTCCTTCTCTCTTCACCTCTTCTCCTCTCACTCTTGTCTCTCCTCTTTTTTCTCCTCTCTCTCCCTTCTCTCCTCTCTCCCCACTTTCTCTTTTCTCCTCTCTCTCTCTTTCTCCTTTCTCCTCTCTCTCTCCTTTCCTTCCTCTATCCCTTCTCCACCTTCTCTCTCCTCTCTCCTCTCTCCTTTCTCTCTTCACCTCATTCTCCTCTCACTCTTGTCTCTCCTCTATTTTCTCCTCTCTCTCCTTCTTCCTCTCTCCCTCTTCTCTTTTCTCCTCTCTCTCTCCTCTTTCTCCTCTCTCTCCTCTTTTCCTTTCCTCTATCCCTTCTCCACTCTCTCTCTTCTCTCTCTCCTCTCTCCTTTCTCTCTCTCTCACCTCATTCTCCTCTCACTCTTGTCTCTCCCTCTCTTCCTTCTCCTCTACTCTCCTCTCTGTCCTCTCCCCTTTTCCTTTCTCTCTCTCTTCTCCTCTCTCCCTTCTCCTCTCGACATGTTGTTTTCCTGGAGCTGTGTCGGCTGTGATGCTGTTAACTACAGAAGCAGAAGGCAGGTATAATCACGTGTCCTGCTCGGGGCGGCTGAGAGCGGCTCCTCCGTCTGTTATCGCAGTATTTAGCTTCAAACACAGGTTATTAGAGCTGCCAGAGGACGAGGCACTGCTGCTGCTGCTGTGAGCTCTTTACGCCGCACTAACAGACTGAAACTGTTTTTAAAAGGATTTTCAAGCTCACATGTGTTTGAAAATGTGGTACTGCAAAAACACACTGTTTAAAGGGGACATGTTATATTTATAGGCGCCGATCCTATGGGTGCTGCAGGGCTCAAGCACCCACTCCAATGTCTGAGCGGCTTCCAATACATGCAATTTTTCAAGCATACAACGTCTTTCACTCTTCTCTCCCTTTTTCTTTGCGTGTATGAGCACTCACTTTGACCCTCCTTCTCTGCTAGTCCTTTTTGTTGTTGCACATCAAATGAGACCTACAAGTGTCTGCTTTCATAGAAAAAAGAATTATTGTTCTACATCTACGGCGCTCTATTGTACTCACAAAAAAAGGTTCTCGTAGTAATAATAATAATAATAACAACAATAATATTAAGATATAATATTTATGGCTTTTCCCCGACATTCTGTATACCCACACGCTTCGTATAGGCTAAGCTAGTGACTTTATTCACAATATGAATAGTCTTTTCTGTACTAACTTGATGTTTTTAAATAGCTGATGTGCTTGTGGATTTTGTTATGTTAAATTAAAAGCCTGCGGTCTTCACTGCAATGTTTATGAACTACAACAGGTATGAAACTAGCTGTTAACGTATGTCTGTGGAGTCAAGCTACAGTTAGCAGGCTATTCTAAAGACGGCCAGTGTGTGGAGCTGTTCACCACCAGAAAGAAGCTAGCGGGAAATGGCAGTTTTTTAAATAAAACACAATCTTTTTCAACTGTAGACAGTTAGTCTCACACATTCTTAGAAATATGCTGATGTTTTTTCTGTGGCTCCAGCGTCTGGGTTTATATTTATTTGGCCATAATGGAGAGAAGTGCTGCACATTTGCTACACTTCCGCATGGATCACCTAGAGTGGGCAGGTACTTTGCGCTACAGCAAAAATGCTCATATGTTGCAAGTCAAATGATGGCGTTCAAGTGCGAAAAACATCTCTTACTAAAAAATATAAAAATCTTAATTTAAAAAAAAATCTCATAATTACAATGGAGCGCCGTACACATCTGTTCCTTTATTTATAGGCAATGCATAATGGAAAATATTTATATTGTCTGGCAACTATTTGATACATATACTTTATCCATATTTATATATTTTTTTAACTATTCATCTTTATATCATGAAAGCAACAAGTCTTTATATACAGTATATATATTTTATGCTAAAAATGTTTGAGTACTGCCAAGCCATTCTACAGACTGATGCCACAGACAGATACACACTGGCTCTTTCTGGTGCTTTTTACATCATTTTGAAAATGTATTTTCCCCTTAAACCAGGGCTGGGCAATTATTTTGACTCGAGGGCCATATTCAAACCCAGAATAGTCGTGGAGGGCCAGACTTTTGCTATAACAAATTTTTATTAAGGCAAACACATTTCTTTGACAGATTATAGAAAACAAATAAAAAGTTTGCTCTTCCATAATAAGCTCTAGATTAAGCTAATAGTTTTATAAAAATTAGCTGTTTCATTGATTAAACTTGAAGTTTTATAAGATTAAAGTCATAAAAGTAATATCAGGATATGGATAGGTCAAAGTTTGCATAAAAACACACAATAGATTTGTTTGAATTTGTAGCAATGTTCTATTATCCAAAGTACAAATCCAATCTCGAAATGCTCAAGTTTAATACTGAAGTTTTTTTTCTTGTTTCTTTGACTTTATTTTCATAACACTGTGAATTTAATCTCAAAATGTTACAAGTTTATTGTTGTTTTTGTCTCTTAAGATTCGTCATGCATTTCTGTTTCTCAAAAACCTGCCAGGGGCCTGATTAAAACAGGTCCCGGGTTGCATTTGGCTACTGGGCAGCAGTTTGCCCAGGTCTGCCTTAAACCATAATGTGTGTCTTGTGTACAAACCAATTGTTAAATTTTACTTGGCAGAGCATTTGTGTTTGCTCTAAATAGAAGAAGAGCGGTGTACAGTTTAACTTGCCTCACCAGTCAGCCTAGGGTGACCACCTCAAAAACTCCAAAAAGTGGGACAGGTTTGGGGATTTGGTGGGACGAAGTCGACAAATTATATTATTTTTAATTTTTATCAAAAGTTGAACTAAATACTGTATACTGTTTTTAACTAAAATAAACAGAGATAATACACAGATGCATAGGATATTTTGACTATTATAAAAAGTTTTCTGAATGATACATTCTGAATAGCCTACATAGATAATTGTCCTATTTATTAAAATATTAGGATATTTAGAACAGATAGTCGTGTTTTGGTTTAAGATTGTAATTGTTTGCATTGATTAAAAAGTTTCTTGCTGTTGTGCCTATTTTTAATGAGCTTCTCTTGTGGCATGTGGCTTTAGTCATATTTCCCTCCGTGGTTGATGGAGATCTGATTTTACACAAACTGCACAGCACTGCACTCTTTCAGCAGCTCTTTCAGTGTCTCCTTCAGTGTTCAGACTCATGAGTGTTTCAGTGATTGTACCTGCAAACTCTTCTTTTCATTGCCTCGCTGGTGATTGTTTCGTCTCTTCACAAGCATTTGCCTTTCTCCTTCGCTGTCGCCTCTAGGACTGAAGTTGAGTTTTCCTCGCAAATGGTGGGCGGGACCAGCGGCGCGCAGAGTGTTGATTGACGTGCGGTGCTGCTTATCACACGAACGCGCACGAACAGAGATCAGACAGATGCCCGAATTCCCGTTTAAACATAGCGTTATAAGTGTTATATTCACTATGTTCAATCACCAATGAAAAAGTGGGGCGCGGCCGTGATATGCGGGACGCGGGACACAAGCCTAAAAAGTGGGACCAAAGCGGGACAGGTGGTCACGCTGAGTCCAGCCCCTCCTACATTCTGTTTGAATGCAGAAGGATCTGAAACCAAAGACAGAGACAACGATTTCGCTGTCCAAAGTTAGGACGTTCCGATCACAAACGCCAAACGCAGTTGACTCCACACTCAGAAAGCCCGTCCTCGAAATTGAAACCTGGCGCGCTGATCCTGGACCCTCTCGTTGTAAAGTTGTCTGTCGAAGCGTGTAGAGACTGGCTGGTCCGGCAACAGTTTAACAGGATCAGCAATTTTCAATACATTTGATATAAAAATAACCCCAAATCATTTGTGTGATCAATGTAACCAGCTTTATGGATTATTCTTATTACCTGCTTTGTAGTTTAAACAGAGGAATAGCTAGGTTTTATAATTGTTCGACCAGACTTCAATACAATATATTAAGTATATAATATGAAAAGCCATTGCAGTTGCGTCTAATAAAGTCTTGTCCCTTTGTCGTCGTAGTTTGGTGTTTGATATTCTGTCCTGCTGCTGCTCTTCGCTCTCTCTCTGTGGATTCTCTGTGGTTCAGGTCGAAGCAGTGACCATCTGCTTCAGCGGAGACAGGCTGAGGTCCTAATGAGGCACAAAAACATCCGGGTCAGAGGTCAAGAGGTCACACCAGGTCAGCCAAAAACGCTGCCTCCATCTGCGCCTCAACTCGGACTAATGATAAAGTTATATTTTACCGTGTCTGTGTTAGAAAAAGGACAGCCTTACAACATTCACACAGGAAAATGACAACAACCTTTTGCTTCATTCATGACTTGAGTATTTCTTGTGTTTTGTGTTTGTTTGATCATGAATGACCTGAGCTGTGGCTGCATAAATGTGGCTTTTTGTCAATAGTTTCATCGGAGAATGATCCATGGCGAATCGTAACGATAATTTTGTTTAAATCTGAAAGTTTCACAGAGTCATTATGAATTAATTTATAAACAATTCACGGATTGAAAACACAGACAGCGTTATTGCAATCTATCTGTGACTTGAATACAGTGTTTCCTCTGAGTGTGTTATTGTGTGTTTGGACATTTTAAAAAGACGCTGAAGTTTTGAATCAGCAGTAGTCAGGAGACACGCTCTTGCACTTCCTCACTTGTTTGTCTCTCTCATTTTGCTGCAGCAGGACTGTATATAATGACGTTTCTTCCCTAAGCAGTTTTTAACTTATATGTAAACACCCATGTAAATGAGTGACGTAGGGTTCGTAGCTGGAGTTTGGTGAATTTGGCGTAAAGACTGTTAAGAAGGTATTTGGTTTCTTGAACATGTCATGAATCTGATGTAGAATTTTCTATATATTTTTTTTCTCTTCTTGAAGTGGAAGTTCTCAAGCAGGAATTATTATTTGTTGGGCCATTTTTAATGTGTTTTTATTTGGCGATTTTATTTTTGGCTCCTGCTGGGTCTGGCTGGGGCCTGTGGGCTGCCGTACGCTGGGGTTTTCTGGTGGCTTGGGGGTCGGATGGTCTGGGGGGCGGGATGGGGCGTGGCCGGGCGTTGGGGGGGCTGAGGGGAGGAGAAGCAAGGAAAGAAAACTATTTTAAGTATTACTCATTTTATTTCTATTTTACAATTATTACACATTGTTTTATCATTTTAATTTATTTAATTGACCTTTATTTAACCAGGGAAGTCCCACTGAGATTCAGAATCTCTTTTGCAGAGGAGCCCTGGGGGAAGGGTCAGGGGAGGCATTAATGGACATGTTTTTGAGTTGTAGGAGGAAACCTACGCAGACACGGGGAGAACATGCAAACTCCACATAGAAAGGCCCCGGGTGGCCCGGGAGTCGAACCCAGGACCTTCTTGCTATGAGGCCAGAGCGCTAACCGCCGCGTCACCGTGTCATGTTTTCCTCCTTTTATTCTGTGTTCTTGCTTTAGCCTTCCTACTACATTTTATCTTAAATTTTTATTATTTTTTTATATATCTTCTTTTATCAAGTGATACATTTTAATCTTGTTGTTCCTTGTCCCACTTCCCCTTTGGGAGTGTGTTCTAGGATGTTCCATTGACGAGGCCCCCCTGGTTGTCAAGACCTGGTCCCTCCCCGCATGGACTCCTGCACCTCTTTCCTGTGAAGTCCTTCGAGATGAGGGATTGTCGTGATTTTGGGCTATACAAAAATACATTGATTGATTGACTGATTGAACACAGTATCACAAGAAAGCGCATATATAGTTTATTTGTTTATCAACACAGGAGATGTGCACGTAACCAAGAATGTAGAAAGACCCGTGGCTGATTGACACAAGCTGTAGCGGCAACATTTGCCAGCGCTATAACTACAAGAGTTTATCACTGTGTGAAAACAAATGTTATGCTGCTAAAACAACATTTGTGGATGAAATTCATCTTTAGGACGTTACATGTACACGTTACATTCAGGTGAGTTAAAAAACGCAGACAAAACCACTGTTTCAAGCTTCAGGAGCCAGACGTCCGTCACCTGATCCAAGCAGCTGCTCTTGTCTGGCTTTGCTGTTTGTATCAAAAAAAGTTTCCCCAGCTAACTAGATGGACAGCGGCTCTTTCTGCAGGCGACATGCGAGCCTGATCTCACATCTTTTTTCGCGTATTAGTTACAACGTAGCACGAAATGAAAAAGCGTAACAATGACATGACATTTCACAGCGTACAGTAGTTTTGTTTGAAGCCACATAAGACATTTTCTTTAGGTTTTAACAGGTAAGTTTAGCCATCAAGTTACTGAAATGAGTAAGTTTAGGGCTGGGCAGGTTAACATTAGAATAGGGATTTCGTTAATATTCTCAAATAATAAGACATCTTAACAACCACCACAGAAAAGAACTACAACGCGTGTCATATTTACACCACAAAGCTGTGAAATCCTGCTAATCATAGGCAACTTACATGTCCTGTAATGTCGTGGTAAATGTACGCTTTCTTGTGAGATCGAGTTGAAGTATTTAAGAACACTTGAATGAAAAACTTTATGGATGAAGTGGATGAAATTAAATATAAAAACAGTTTTAATTAAAGAGACAATTTCCTTTATTTCCAAATGAAAATCTGTTACTGAGAGAACTACTATAAAAAAAAAAAAAAAAATCTCCATTATGTGTGATTTCAAAGTCGTCATGGTAACGCGAGTGGATTTTCACAGCAGATTTTATTGTTTTTTTTTCTCTTTCTGAAAGCAGTTGACATTTGGCAGGAGTCCAGTGGAAATGACTTGCACTCCTACGCTGTTTAGCACAAAATGTACCGAGAACCAGGAGTCGCCTCAGTGACCCTCACCGAATCGTCCGTCCTCGTTACGAAGTTAGCGTTTGACTGTTTTCAAAGTCAAACAGAGGCAAAGGGCAAAGTGTCAATCAGACGTTTTGAGGAAAGACAAGTTGTAAACAGCTCAGATTTATTGAGGTTGAGGAGAAAAGCAACTGTCAGGAAGAAAATATCAATGTCTTACTTTGTGTATTTTTGGATACGTTCAGTTTAGGTCCTTTAAAGTGCTAATTTTTCTGTAAATTAGCTTTAATAATAATTAATAATTTCACTAAACATGTTGCTTGTTTTCACCCAATTTGTTTTGATGAGGTTTATAATTGTCTTTTGTCCAGAAAATATAGAATATGTAGAAGTGTTTTCACAACTGTTACCTAGCAACCACATTGTAAAAATTGATTGAAATTCACATAAACTACACAGTTTGACAAATGATAATATCTTGTAAGATTTTAATTGTGGTAAATAATTGTTTAAACTCCAGGGAACAGTCAGTTGTGTGGAAATTGTCTTTGTATTTTGGTGCTTTTTGACGGCATATAAAATACTACAAAGGCCTATAGAGTACTATATACAGTATATCTTGGACGTTCAAACTTTTTTCACAGTGGCCCGCATTTTGAAACTTATATAGAGCAAAGGGCCATAAAATACTGTACATGGTTGTGAGATTAATAATTTAAAATTTTGCATTTGACTTAATTTTACTGACCGACAACACTTTTAAGAAGGCATTAAACATTCATTTAAGGTTTATATAACATCTAAATGTTTGCTATTTCCACTATTATTGAAGAATTTTACATAAAAAAATACTTTTTGTAAATTTTGGACCAATCTTACAGGAACAGAAAATTAATCAATTTGCCGCATTTGGCCCCCAGGCCGCAGTTTGGACATGCCTGATATATATAAAACATAAGCCTATACTTCATTCCAACCAAACGTGAATGGCGCGTCAAAAGCGGAAAAACTTTATTTAAGGACTCACAAACAAAAGTACTAAGGCACAAATTGAGGGTTGTGGGCAAAACGAGAGGGGAAAATTCACCAAAGCTGAAAAATCTGAACTTTTGGCGTCTGTTCGTCCTGCATCGACCAAGCAGAGAGATGCTTTGTGGTGATGTAGGGCAGAGGGCAGGACCCAGGCTGCTGTATTTTCATTTATTCTTCCTTCTACAAACAAGGTTGTGATTCCCCTCTATCAAGTTTAAAATTCTGTGCTCAGTGTTTTACGCATGTAATGTAGCTTCTCCTCAGGCAACACAGAAAGCGTACATTTACCATGACACAAAAACAACGTATTATGAGCTCGATTTAAGGCCTTTTTTGAGTACTTATGTTACGCCGTAGTTATACGACAGGAAAAAGCGTATATGACACGAGATGTCACAGCGTAAAAAAAACACACACATTTTGGTTGAAGCCACGTGGGGACATTTTGTTTAGATGTAACAAGTTTAGACATCAAGTTACTAAAATGGGTAAGTTTAGGGCTTGGAGCAAGTTAAGGTTAGGAACAGGATTTTGTTAATATTCATAACACATCCTAACAACCATCATAGAAATAAACAGGGACTGAGTACAACTTACTAGAGTTTAGATCGGGCCCAAAAAATGCAACCCGACCCAGCCCGAGCCCGCGCACGTCGTGTCCGAACCCGACCGGGACCCGAGTCAGTCTCTGTGTGTCTGAGCCCGAGCCCGAAGTGAGCCCGCCCCGCCCACTCACTGAACTGTGGCATTTTAATGACAGAAAAAGCTCCTTGGTGTCCCATACGTTACAAAAGCGCTTCCTCCACCGCACATTTCTCCCTCTCTCTCTCTCTCCCTCTCTCTCTCACTCTCTCCCTCTTCCTTCTTTTCTCACCGCGTACATACGCGTGCTTTCTCTCTTCCTCCTCACCTTTTCCTGGGTCCGAGTGAATGAAAGTGCCTTCCCTGTCTCTCTTCCTCTTTTACCTGCTCCGCGCTTACACAAGCCTTCTGTCTCTCTCCTCGCTCCGCGGCGATCAAACTTCTCACGCCGTATAGTTGGCCACTTAAACACTCACTTTATGTCCCCGCGGTGGTTTTGCGCTGTGTTCTGACGCGGCTGTTAATCATCCCGCGGAGCGCATGTGTTCAGTGCGGCTCTGCGTCTTGGCCCGAACCCGACCAGGCCCGACAACTATGTGAGAAATGTGGGCCCGAGCCCGGCCCGAAAGTCGGGCCGGGCTCGGGCTGGGCTTGGGCTCGGGCCCAGAATCTAAACTCTACAACTTACTAACCAAATTCCAAAACTCAAGCATCTTGAACGGGCAAATGATTCAAAATATTCTGGCGTTATTGTCAAATGCACCCTTAGTGTTTGGTGGGAACGCAGCATTAAGGATGGAACAACATCGAAAATATTCTGATGTTGGGTTCGATCCTCACGTGTCTCTACATGGCTCTGTTTTGTCATTTTTGTACGGTTAGGAAAGAGTTGATTTCACTATCATTTCTCAGTCAGAGAGAGTAAACAGAAGCTTATTTTCCTTGTTTTCTTATTGAGGTGAGTTTTTGTCATTCTATGCCTTAAAATTGACCCAGGAATGACTGAAATATTAACTTTTTTAGACATCATCATAATAAACTCTGGTCCAATCTTTAATAAATATACATCAATTATTTCAATCAAGCTGTTTTTGAGGCCTTTTTGCTACAGGTTTTCTCTGGTGCACATAGTCTGGCCTGGTCGATAGTATAGGCCTTGTCTTTGCACAGTTTCAAAGGCAGAAGAGGATGCCAGCAGCTGCTATTAAAACCTTGAGCCTCCATCTCCGCGGCACACACACACACGGAGCTTCCATCTCCACACCGCACACACACGGACAGAGGACGCCCTGTTTGGTCCATGCACAGCGCATCGGTTTATCGATCCTGTCCTTTCCCATTCAGCCGCAGCGCTCATTAACCCTCCGACGGAATGAAGAAAGTCCAATACATCCTCAGCGCGCATCGGTCCACATCTGCAGACAAAGACGAGATCAGAGAGGGCGATGGAGGGGTCCTACTGCTGCATGTTATTTTGGGTTTAGAGTTGTTTTACACTGGGCCATAGAAAAGTTTAACAGGTTTTCTTATAAGTTCCATTCAAGTGACATTACAACAATCTGCATGACAATAATACAGATGAAAGGCAGTTGTGTTGTGATGCAAGAAGTGAACAGGTATAGTCACTAATAGAAGTCACCAGTTTGAAATGGTACATATTATGCAAAATTGACTTATGTGAGTTCTTATTCCTATTCTAAAATCACTTTCTCATATTTCGTTCTTCCCAAAACACCATTTTGAATTCTCCTGATCTGTAGATGGATCTCTGAGATCTCCTGCACTGTTCTTCAGTCCATAAATCACCCAGACCTGTTTGGAGCATTTCTGCAGCATTAGCATATCAGGCAAGATTGGTTTGATTGTTTACCCGGTGTAATTTCCTCTGCTGTGACTCAGTTCTGGGTGTGGGAAACACATAACTGTCGTGTGTGTCTTCTCATTGACTTTTTTTTCTCGCTCTTTGCCAGCCCAAATAGGCAAGGGTTCCCAAACTTTTCAGACCAGGATCCCCAAAATAACCACATGACAAACTCGGCACCCCAACAGCAAATAATTATTTCCAGTTTGAAAATGCATTTATTTTAGTAGTTTATTGCTTTTAATGACCAAAACTCAGTCAGTTATGATGCTTCCAGTTCAAGAAACAGCTTAAATACAAATTCATAATTGTAAAATTATATCTTGAAATCATCTTACAACCCCCAAATTTGGCTTTGCCACCCCCAAGAGGACAGACCACCACTTTGGGAATCACTATCTTAGAGCAGTGGTTCTTAACCTGGGGATTGGAACCCCCATCAAGGTATTCAAAATGATTTCTGTGGATCCCCTGATGATATGAAAAATTGACAAAAACTGATACCGATATTCGCAGCAAGGTTGGCACCTTTCCAATGCACTGATATAAAAGATGCAGATTTTCATTTGGGATCCCTTCTTCACTGTGGTTCTCCTCGAGGTTTCTCTTTTTCCCTTAGGTTTTTTTTTTTTTAGTTTTTCCTTGCCGAGAAGGAGGGTCTAAGGACAGGGATGCTCTGGACAATCATTCATCTGCTCTACTAATAATCTGCTTTGACATGCCTAATCAAATGTTTCATTGAATATGTATTGTTTTATTTTGATTTCCTATTATTCATATTTGCTAAAATTAATAATCTTGGGAAGTCCTCAGAGACGACTGTTGTTGTGATTTTGGGCTATACAAAAATAAATTGATTTGATTTGATAGAGATGAACTTGTCTAGACTTCAAAATAAAATCTGAAAAAAAGACTTTAAGGTGGGGGTAGCTGATTTTCACTCTGCAAACATGATTTAGGTTTTAAGTCTGTCTACTTCCTCTCATAAATCCTTCAACACATGGTTAATATTGACATGTATTCATATTTGGCCAATCAGAGCTTCATTTGGCTCCTGATTAACTAACAATCTATCACTTTTTTTTTTTTTTTTTCAAAAAAGTGCTGCATTTATTGTATACTTTTTAGTGGAAAACACAAAGTTTACTACTTTTGTTACCCAAACTACTTTATCACTTTGTGGGTAACCTACATTTAGTGTTTGGGGCTGGGGCTGAAAAAAGATTTGAGAACCACTGGCTCAGAGGCCTTTTCTTTGCAAATACAACAACCTTGTAAATAGTGACTTACCTTTCATAGCTGGATGTTGTTGAATTTGGCATAAAGGTTGTGTCTGAGATAGAATTCTCTCAGCGTTACCTTAAAGTGGAAGTTGCAAAATTTTCTAAAGAAAACTTTTATGAATGAAGCCCATTAGGCATTTTCGTACTGTAGGAACTTTTTGTTGTTCATGTAACCTTTTTAGCCCCTGGCCCCTTTTCTGGCATGTTCCCACATAAGAAGGATCAGAAACGAGGAAGGCTAATGTGGGGACCAACTTAACTCTGGGGCAAGTACTTTTCCCTCATGCTGCGTTCACACTGGAGAGCATCGGAGCGTCCAAAGCGTCCAGTTTACATGTCAAGTCAATGTAAACCCCCATCTTTGGGCGTCCAGCGAAATTTCGTCGCGTTGGGCGTTGATATTCACTTGTTCAGGCGTCAATGCCAGAGTTGGGCTCTGCTGAACTTTTGATCGTCTAATCGCGTCCACCAATCAGACACTGCTCCCTTGTGACATGTGACATGCCTCTCACATAAAGGGGAAAGGAGAACTGTTTACTGAAGTCTTTTAAAAACTTTTTTAATGAAAAGTCGCTTGTATGGGGGCTTTTTTCAAAGACTTGGCCATTTGTTGCTTTGTAAATCTTGAGACACGGCAAAACTAACAACACGGGACAAGATCTGGACTTACAACGCGCTCACATGGATCTATTAAAAATGCTCGTTGCCGTGTTTAAACCTGCTGTACGACGGGAGGAGCCGAGGAAGACGAAGTCAGCAAAAAGACACTGCCTGGAGGAGGAGAAAGTTGTATGATCGGGTAAGCTCCGTTTTATAAATGCAACAAGCCTCTATCTCTCTCCCTCCCTCCTTCTCCCTCTTAAAGTGGTCTTGAGTTTTGCTTGTGATCTGTCTACGAGCAAAACAAAGCCTGCAAAAAAGCGGGAGCTCGAAAAAGCGCTATGGGGTGTTAAAAGTGTCTTTTTGTCCACCAAAGCCTTGACGCACGTCAGAGCTTTTTGGAAGCTTATTGAGGCGTCAACAGCATAAATAACGGACGAAATTTTACACGTGTTTAGGCAAATTTAGATGCAAATCTCTGTCTGGTCTGAACGCAGCATCAGACTGAGAACCTTTCAGTGTCGCAGTGACGTAATGTTGTGACACCGTTGACACATGTTGTACAAACGCAAAGCACATCAACAACACCAGGCACATCGGAACGTTTTTTTTTAATCAAAATAATAGTGGCATTAAGTGTTTACAGACGGCGGAGTGAGATGGACACAGAGCATCGCTAAGTCTGTGCGCTAACGAGGAGGTACAGCGGGGCTTTGAGGGAAAAAAAAAACCTTACAAATCTTCAGCAAGCTAGCAAGCACAAGTTGGCATTCATCACACAGCTAAACAATGCCAACAAAACAAAAAAAAACACTGAATGGTTTCCCATCCTCGACCGTATTTCGGCCCACTGTCCATAGGCTGACATCACCGAATGTCCCCTGGATCCTCTTTTGAGCAGTGCGAAATGCGAATGTTTTTGATGCTTGGTTCTTGGCACTTTCATGTACAAAAACGCCTATTATTATAAGAAATAACAACATCTTCTAAATATTAACGTGAATGAACCAGGAAGTCGTGAACCTTTTGATGTTTCTAAGCCATTTTTTTAGCACTTTTGTGTTTTACAATGAACAAAATGTAAATCATGTAGATCATTTGTATAAAAAACATCAATATGTAAGATTCTTTTTGGCGTGTTTGTAAAAGAAAAAAAAAAAAATCAATACCACAAATTGCATTGAGTCTACAGCAATTTCCATCTTTATTTATAACCACATTCTGTTCTTACCTTTGTGTTTTTGTGGTGATTTGATTCTACCGGCAGCTATTTCTAAGTGCTTCTGAGAGTGCGGTTAAAAAAAAAGCATCATTGTTATTACAGATTCCCATAAGCCCAAACACAAAACACCCAAACTATAAAAGCACAATTGAACATCTATGAAACGTCATTACACAGCCGTGTTTCTCTTTCTTAGGATTGGATTTCTTCTGCGTATAACATAATTTGTGTTGTGCCGTCAGAAGTGCCATGGCTGGGAGTGCTTACACTATCTTTTGCCACTTAAACAAAATGCCTTCGGTCCATTTGGGGGAGTTGGCGGGGCCCCAGCTGCTTCCCTGCCAGCCAAAGAGAAATCAAAGTCAATACTAAAAGGAGAATGCGCTGGCTTCATCATTTGGACAGGCCTGGTTAAAAAAAATAAGGCAATTTGCGACATCAAGCTGGATATCAAAAGGCACTTCAATGTGTGCTATTATTGTCACAGTGGAAAAGAGCCTCCGACGACTCACAATTATTCCTGATCCCTGATGTCTGGCATGAATTCAAAAGAGGAAAACTATTACAGTGAACAGTGAGGCAAAATGACCAAAATTAGATGAATAATGTTTGGTTCAGTCAAAGAAAAAGAAGGAGCCTTAAGTTATACACTAAAGGAGTTTTGGCCAGAATTTTAAGCCTGATGTTTCGAGTTCAGAAGGCGTGGTCAGACTAAAGATTTTCATTTTTTGTCGTTTCTCTCCTTACATCTGTCCGTCACTAGGATGTCACAATATAAATTTTAGAATCACGATTACAGCAAAAAGGAAAAATCATGATTTTACAATTATTCACGATTATCAGCATAAAGAAAAAATATGTATACATATATATTTTTTAAATCTAAATTATTGGTATTTGATTGCTGATAGTGACAATACATGGATTGTATTACATAAATATGAAGTAGCCTAGAACAATAATAATAATAATAATAATAATAATAAATGCAATTATTTAAAATAATTATTCTTTGAAAAAAAAAATGTTTTAAACAAATTTTTAATTAAGCTTTTTTTTTTTTTTTTTTTAATGATTGTCCCTTTAATGATTGCTTTAATATTCTCAATATACTTACAAGAAGAGATTCATTACTAACTAATAATATATTATGTGCGATATCTGTCACGTGACTCACGAAGGCGACGTCACCCACACGTTTTGTTTTCCCAGCGTGTCGTCAGGTGACGCCTGCACGCGTCTCTGATTTAGTTTTACTTTCAGGTCGGAGTTTATGTCAAATGAAGCATAAATACGCGTTAATTTTTGCCGTGAGCTGCGCGACACTCTTAGGAGCGCTTTGTTTAAATGATTTACGTTGTTTCTTTACCTTTACTTGGACAAACAGCGAGGGATGATTGTATCGAAGATGCTAGATCATTTGGATGTGTTAGCGCTTTTTGCGGCAACTTTTCAATGAAATGTTTTGCGGAATGGACGATCATCAGCCCTGGTCATCTTTAAAACAACCCTCAACTTGATACGCTGTTCACGTACGGCAGTCATAAGACGTAAGACGTGTTTGCGGTTTACCGTGAGTCGTAAAAATTCTACGAATAACCTACCGTGGGGGAAAATATTCGTGATTATTGAAAAACCGGTTAATCTTGACATCCCTATCCGTCACTGCGACTCCATTATGAATATTTGTCAGGAGCATCATGGTGAGGTTCACATGCAGCACGAGCGCAAAGACCTTTACAACAGAAGCATCTGGGGCATCTGCCTTGTGAACACGACTCTTCATATGTAAAACAAAGAAGAAACATCCTGTAATGTCGTGGTATATGTAAGCTTTCTTGTGAGGTTGAGTTGCTTTAGTGCCCAGTTATTTCGAGAAGTAAACTTACAGTATTTCGACCGCTTGTATCTGCAACAAGCGAAGGTGAGTGTTGGAGCGTAGATTGACGGTCAATAGAGAGCTTTACCTTTTGACTCAGCTCCTTCTTCACCACAACAGTCCAATACAGTGATCTGACGCTGCATCGATCCACCTGTCAATCTGACGCTCCATTCTTCCCTCACTGTGAACAAGACTTGGAATTTTCAACATTGGGCCAGAACTCACTTGAACATGCACCCACATTTATAAACTCACAAGCAAGTTTTCAATTTGTTTTTTTTAAAGGACTTAAAGAGAAACAACCAACACTGGACTAAACAAGACTCTTTCATTAGTGAGCAAAATTGGATTAAAACAAGATTAACTAAATATCTAATATACTGCAAAAAATCAAAATTGTATGTAGACTGAGTTCATTTTCCTTTTTTTTTTTTTTTTACAAAAGATGGATTGAAATCTGAGATATTCCAGTGTTCAGCAGCCACATGAATCTTACTATGAGGAGAGCAACACAAAACTGGACCATTTTTTCTCTTTCTCTTATTGAATAGGCCTTTTACCAACACTGCGGGTAGGTAAATTTCTGTGACAATTTTCTTATGTTCTCAAAAAACAGAAAGGGGGAGAAAAAAAAAATCACTTTGAAAGCTATTACGGTCTGGATATCTGCAGGAAAATTGGGCAATCTGCGCAGAGGCATTTGCGGTAACTGCCGTCATCAAGTCGATAGGATCCCATGATTATTGTGAAGTGAAATGACTCTATAACGTCTGCTGCATGCCTTAGCTTACCTCACAGCCGCCGCTAAAGTCACATTAATGGATAAGTTCAATTTCTGCCCTCTCTCCCATCCATTTGTTCCCGAGTCTGAAGCATTGAGGGCTTTTAAATCTCCGGCTCGCATGCAGCGCTCCGGGCACCAACCGCGTTCATAATAACAAATTAAAATTTCATTAGGAGGAAGCTAATTTCTAGAGCAGAACATTTCTTTGACAAGTTGGAAGGTTTGAGGACATTAAAGAGGAACGGGCCAAGCATATTAAACAAATGGGGCGCTTAGAGCTTTATATCTGTGGAGGTTGTTTGTCTAATGCAAAATAGAGGCGCTGGAGGGGACGTGTTTAAAGTCAAATGAATCCTAAAAGATGTCTGGAAACAGCTAAACTCCTTCAACTCAAAAATAACTGTTTTTTGGGAGTTTCAGAGCGATTTCATTCAGGGCTTTTACATGGAGGCCAGGAAAACCGGATAACTAGCCTATGTTCGATCACAGGAAGTGCATGTGAGCCCGGGCAGACCGATTGAGGAACCGTAAACAGTTTTTATTTTGGAAATCACATGATCAGGGAAATCAGACCACACTAAAAATTGTACTCTATTGTTTTTTTCCCCATCAATCAAGTTGGAACAGTTTCGCTCCTGTTTATATGCAAGAGACTACGCCGTTCCATGCCCCAAAACAGCCACTGTCCAATCACACACCTTAGCAACCATTACTATGTAAATAGGGCACGTTAACTCGAAAGTTACGCACCTACGATTTATGTAAATAGTACATAGATATCCTGAAAGATTGACCGGAGGAGTTGTGTTCTTTCCATTTCCAAAGCCGAAAACACAACTCCAGTGAAATGTATTGAACATAATGAAGCACACATATGTCTGCTCAAAGGTAAGACTAACTAGGTAGCTATCGACTTACTGTGTTTTTAATCTAGAGGCAAGAACACAAACTAGACCAAAGTTATACCATGACGAGGATATAATTATCAGAAGCTAAGTTTAGCGATCCCCTTAGCTTTAGCCAACACTGGTAGGTTTAGCTAGCATACTATCGTAAATTAACAATATACTTATAATAGACGATGTTAGATCATAACTCATGACAGCGAGCATACCCGCCAGTGTAAGAGCATGTCTGGTCTACAAGGTTGTGCTTGCATTTGAGATAAAGGTCATAGGGTTTCTCTGATTAAGCTAAAGAGCGGCATGTATTTACCTCGATAGTAGTTATGTCCCTTACGTTACGTATTTATATGTTTTGAATATATCCCTCCACTGCATATTCCAACCCCCTGTTGCCTCCATCTGAGGATATCGCAGAGGTATTGCTCCAAAAACGGTCACTAACACGAACAAGTATACTTCTTTCTGTCAAGATACTCTATTGTGCTCTTTCGTGTTTCGAGCGTAGCAACAGTAAGGTTAAGTGAGTGAACGTGGCTTCAGGCTCAGACACACTAACCTGGCTCACGCCGGATGGATATGTGTTGAACTCCGATCTGAGTTCTCACTATATCCATCTGGGACTTGCCTCGCTGAAAGCATTCAGAAAAGGAGGGGCGTTTAGTGAAATACTTCGAGCTGATTGGGTGTGGGGCCTACCTTATTTGAGCTAGCCAATCACAGCAACAACTCGTAATGGTGTATCTAATGTCCCTTGGAATAGAACAAATACGTGTCACACATACTGCTCTTCTTTCAAAAAGAAATTACTCCGTATTTCTGCTGAAACCGCATCAAAAGCAGCAGACAACACGTACATCCACGTAAGCCGCTGTCTTTGTTTAGCTTGAATCAGACTCGGCTGCGGCACCGGGGAGCTAACGGCCCGTGTTAGCTCGCCCTGCTACAATGTGATTGGGCCTCAAAACCACACTGCTGTGATGTGAGTGGGCCGAACCATGTGGCTGGCCAGGTTGCAGACACACAGGCTGTGTCCGAATGTGCGTCCTAACTACTATATAGTGCACTATTCACTATTCAGCAACACTTGCCAGCGCTGTTGTTAGCTAACAAGAGTTTATCACTGTGCAGAAAAGAAAATTATGCCGCTAAATCATCATTTGTGAATGAAATTCTACGACTCATACATGTTACATTCAGGTGAGTCAAAAAACACTGTCACCGGTTCATACCTAAAAAAGCTAGCCCCCGTCCCGTTTTGTTGTTTAATCAAAGAAGTTTCACCGCCCACAAGATGAACATGTTATGTGTCTTTCTGCAGGTGACATGAGCAGAAGAGCGGAAAGTGAGTCAACCGATAATCCAAGTTGGGACCGGATGCACCAAATGAGAACAGCTCCTCATGGTGTTCCCGCTAGTTTGTGCATGTTAAAATCTGACTAGGCTCATGTGGTCCCGACCGATTACAGTCTGATTTCAGATGCTATGTAAACAGACTATCGGCCCCCAACCTTATCTTTATTTGTGCATTTTAATGATCTTGACGATGGTATGTTGTCATGCTCTTTAATTTGAACATCTTTTCGATCAAATGTGGTTTGCGTCAGAGCTGTAGGATTTTACAGTGTTCCACTTCCATTAGCTTTTACAGTCAGGTTCAGTCCTTAACAGAAGTAGTGCTTTATATCTGACCCCTTCATGACCTCATCACATCAAACATCTTTTATCCACTTTCACATTGACGACTCGAGGCTGGACCTCGTTATGTAAATCCACTGTGACGAAGAGCAGAAGATACAGCAGACTGACACTGAAGCCTCCAGTGAATCAGGAGGTCATGATGTGTTTCACTAATGTGAGCGAAGAAAAGAAAGAGAGGACACAAGCTTTCAGATCCACACACCTGTCAGTCTGTGAAGGCTTCCACTAAAAGCTGTTGGTCAAAGGAGGACAGTCAAACACATACTTGATGTTGTTTTGATTTAAGAATCACAAAAGAAGAACTTCCGAATCACAAATGCATGAAACACTTCTCTCTGCTTGTTTTCTATAAAACTAAATACATTTCCGTAATATGTCTGAATGAGGTGAGATGCCTTTGGTATAAACTCAAACCACAATGATGCTCACGATCTCACAGACGATGAGAAAACATGATCAGATTAATGGAAGCCATATATCCAGATGGAGATTCCCATTTGCATGGCATAATATTTACCTCAGGACGTCATGTCAATTGTTATAATTACGTTCGTTGTCTAAGTTTCTACTCTTGTGTAAATCGTCCATGTTGTAAGAAAAAATAAAATACAATTTCGGCCAAATTTATTTTCTTTAATAAACCAAACTCAGACGTCCACATGAAATTGACGTATTTCACGCTGCGGCTTGGCTAGTTCCGGTGTGAATATACCAGCTGATAGTTGTTTTCGGTCAATTAAATTCCTCGAGAGGCTTGCTCAAATGCGTAAACTTATTTAATATTGAATTGACATAAAGCGGACAAGTTAGTTAGAAAATCATTTGCAGCGAGTTCAGAGCTTAACATATACAAAGTATAAATACTTCACCCGCTAAAACCCATGTGTTTATAAAATGTGCCGTCTCTAGTGCTAACCTGTATTTAATTCCATTATTAATGTTAAAATAACTCTACAAAGTGTTTTACAAAATCACTCGTACTAGAATGTAATGTATTTCCACCAAATTGTTTGCTTATATTTACAACAATGTAATTATTTATTAGTATTGCGCCAAAATTATACACTTTTATAAACATACAGTCTTTCCCAGCTGAAATATTTCCCTCGTATGTGAAGGGCTGAACTCACTGCCAGTGGTTAAATTGTTAGATTCTCTCTCTGTTTGAGTTTTTAAAATATTAATTCATTTTAGCACATCTCTGTAAATTCCCCATAAAACTGGAACTAGCGTAGCCGCAATGTGAAAAGAGCCTATTTGAGCCCAATCAGCTCAAAGTATTTCACTAAACGCCCCACCTTTTCTCGAACGCTTTCAGCAAATAAAGTCCACCCACAAACACGTTTCAAACACAGCAAACTCATTGAAATGTATTGGGAAAAGGGCAGAGAGTGGAGAGCAGCAGTGGGATTGGATTGACATCTGGAGTCTGCAATTAGTGATCAGTTTTGAGTAGAAAATACACATAGAGTCTGAACTTTCTGAAGTTGACATGAGAGAGACAGCCAGTTTGTGACTATTTCTACCTGAAACTTGCGAATTTGCTCAGTTTGCACAAAAAATGACTCTAACCAGGGGTCACCAACCCGTCGATCGCGATCTACTCTGAGGCAGTGGGTGTAGATCCCAAAAGCCTGAAGTTTATACAAACTTTAACCGCAAGCTATACGCGCGATGTATAGGGTCGAACTACACGCAAATTACACACACGAAGTCTACAGTCGAAATACAAGCGCAATCTACAAGCGCAAGATGCGGCATGAGGAATTCTCCTAGCTGGAGCGCACAGTAGGCACACAGCGCAAGGCGACCGCGCGGCTCCTGAACACACATGCTCAAAAGAGAGAGAACAGAGAGAGGAGCAGACGAAGAGAAAGAGAGAGAGTGAGGCAGATGGGAGACGGGTAGTGCCGCAGAATCCTACCTGCTCACACTGGGTTGTTCAATTCAGCCGCTTGTTTGTTGTTGATGTGAGTCAAAGAAAAGTTGACTTTCTCAAGCCCCTCCCCCCAATGTTACTATGGTAATCACCAATCACTCATAATACAGTGGTTTGAGGTGCTACAAGTGAGGTGATGACAGCTTCAACTCTATCCTAACTTTTTTTTTAGCCACATTAATTTATTTTTAAATACATTGTAGCAGGTTTAGATATAACTTACCTTTTGATGAACTATTATTACTATAATATTAAAGAAAGTCTAGGTCGACAGTGTTTCAAACTAGTCTGAAAAGTCAACATCGCTAATTAAATAAAATAATGTAAATCTATAGGACTTCGGGCTATGCTCAGACTTAGCTCGCAAGCTGAAAAAGGTTGGTGACCACTGCTCTAAACGGTATACACAGCTTAACAACCAAAAAAAAAGAAGTTTTAGGGTTTAGCTTCTCTTTAAGCCAGCTGCACACAAGAGGATTTTAAGTTGTGGTTTTCAGAAGTGTCAAAAATGTATGACTTTTTAGTTTATTTTGTCACATTATGTCATGAAAGATCTAGAGACACCGCAGACATGTCTCACAATTGTGCACAACAATGTTAACATGCACTCAAAAGTTTCTATAAAAGTGTTTGTCCGTTTTGTACAATTAAGAGAGCTCATCCACTCCTCTTCATAAAGCATAATTACAGCATGTTACGTAGCACATTTCGCCCGCACGCCGAGCACAAACACATCATGTCTCCTTGCAAACCTTCACTTTTCCGACACAAAGACTGTGATTGTACAAAGAGCTTTACTTCACAGCTCCGTTCCGTTGCCGCGGTTCACGACATAATTTCACACAACATCCCTGAAGAGCCCTGTTTGAGTGGAGTGCCTGTAACTAGCCGGTCGTGCTTCGGTAACTCGCGGTAAATTACCATCTCCTCCGCTCCTCTCTCCTCTGCAGTGATTTAATGCCTTTGACCTGGATACGTCTCTTGTTCGGGGTCCCACGGTGAGCGCGACACGAGCTAGCTCCTCCATTAGCGTGTGACAGGGGCCGTTTATAGCACCAGGCCCCCACGGAGGAGCAGGTTAGCGGTAATTACTCAGCGGCGCCCCCGATGGATTGGACCTAGAAGATTTGGAGCAAGAGGTTTGAGGTTTTCTCTGACAGTGAGACTAAACTTCAGGGATTATCTTCTCCAGAGGATGACATGAGCGGAGTGGAGACTGGGGTGTTTCTTAAGGAGTTCTGTCTTTGCTTTTGACACTGTTTTAGGGTTGAAACCAAAACAGACTAGAAGACAGTAGATTGTATTTTGAATATTTAGAGTCACTGTTTTACTAACCAGCGGTATGGGGAGTTTTGAATAATTTCTAAGTATAAAGGCTCTTTGATTCTGCTTGAAACCACGTCTCACTGCGTCTCACTGATCTCACTTTTAGCAATCACATAATCAACAAGACGTTTTTTTTGTTTTTTTCACCAAAGAACATATCTAGAGTATCAGGTTTTATGTCCCAATTTGATCAGGAAAAGCTCATTCATGCGTTTCTATCCAGTAGACTGGATTATTGTAATGGTCTGCTGACCGGCGTTAGCAAAAACAACATTAAAGGGTCCTATTGTGTTTTTTTTAATATTTAATAAGAATCTAGAACATACACAGATCAGTAATTTACCTTTTGTTCATTGTAAAACACAAAGTTGATCTAAAACAACTTAACAATAGGAACAGCTCTACTGACTTCCTGTTCAAAACTGCAGAACTGATAAGCTCCGCCTCTTCACTTTAAAATGTAACTGTAAAAAGCAACAGATTTTTAAAAACAATTTTTTTATTGTTGGAAAGTGAATTGGGACAGTATTGAACCATATAAGCTTCACTTTGAGTATTAACCTTTTGAATTATACCAAGTAAATACAGGAAAGTGGGAGGGGATAGGTGGTAGGTGAGAACGGGGATTTCTGAGCACATGAGCTGCAGCTAAAGAACAACACAAGATTACTCAAACATGAATGAATAAATTCAAATATTACTTTGAGTAAACTAATGATGAAGGAAGGCCATCATAACAAGGTTAAAAACTTAGAAAAGTGAATTTGACATAATAGGTCCCCTTTAAAACATTTCTTTTTACATCTGCCTATGAGTGATTGAATATAGTATTAAGTATATAGGCTACTGCAAAATTGTTGTAAATGTTTGAGGTTGTATTTTATTTGAAAAAAATTTTGGAAGGCACATGGGTTGCCTTGGTTATGAAATGTGCTGTATAAATAAAAATGCTTTGCTTTGCTTTGAAAATGATGTTGGTGTGTGACTGTGTGTGCTGACAGGTTTGATAAGAGCAATCAAAAGAGCTTCTACTGTGTTCCTAAAAAGACTAAACCAAGAAGATAGTTTGGGATTTTCGCAATTGGGAACAGAAAAAAACAATGAGAAGTAGTTTTGATTCTGCCAACAATGTATAATCATTTCAAAGCACCAGGTATTTTCTTCGTGACTATGAGCTCACCCCAATGAGGCGAGACCAAATGTATGTACACAACTATGAGGCATGAGTTGTGTTTTTACAACTCAAACTTTGGATGAAGGAAAGCGTGAGTGAATCAATGCTTTATTTTTCTTTATTAAACTTGCTTAAGTTCTAAAGATATTAATTTAAATTTGATTGATGTGGGCTCACTGTGTGTTTTGCACTAAACATAGAAATGATGTTTAATTATTTCACCCTTGAGTGAACCATGCTTAAAAAGTTGTTTCTGTAATATTTTAGCATAGTCTAAAGAGGCCTTTATCTACAAATTGCCCTGGCCCAAAATAAAAAAAAAATCATTTGGATGTGTATGGTAATTTTTTTTGCAAAATACGACCGTTTTGAGGCTCTGGCATGATAATTCAACACTTTCCATCTGGCAACACAACCGAGACGAGTCCCGCAGGACTTGTGCCCACTGCCCACATACAGGACTTCGCTCTGAGCAGTGCAGACACCAGTCCAGAACTCGTGTGGGTCTGCGGAAAAAAATCCATAGAGAGTCTATTTTTCCCAGAAACTACAGCGGTCTGATATGGCTTTCAAGTTATTATACAAGCTTCTCCAATCCAAGTGAATCAGTCTGGCTTTGGACAAAACTGGACCACACTGGACTGGATCTGGTGTAATAGGCAATTTGCCAGAAACCCGCCTCGCAGGAGGCATAAGATTGCCCAGGTTCTGGAAGTACAAATGGAACTAGTTCATTTATATCATATAATTACACAAATTTGTCTTTCATTTTACTGTTTTCGTTTAACAAACCTGGTGTAGGTCAATGTGTTGTTGTGGTCCGCCCAACTCCTCTTCTTCCAGTGCACAGCCAACTTTTACCAGCTGTGCACTGGTAAAAGTTGGCTCCGTGCACTTTTTTATTTTCAAAAATGCTAACATCTTGTCGGCAGGTTCATTTCTTGTTTAGTTTATTTCTATGAGGTTTTCAGTGCCTCAGTATAGAAAAAAAAATACCAAAGATCAGGGAGTGAACAGTGAGTTTGTTGGTGGTTTTCTCTGAAAACATGTTAGAAACTTTACAAATGAGGAGAATATTTCACCAAAGGACCAAAGTGTGTTTATAAAAAAATGTGTTTGTCTGCCAATGCTAACGCTAAAGTCTGACATTTTGAAAATAGAATTAGTCCTGACTCTGGTCCTCGTTTAGTCCTGACTCTGGTCCTCGTTTAGTCCTGACTCTGGTCCACGTTTAGTCCTGACTCTGGTCCATGTTTAGTCCTGACTCTGGTCCATGTTTAGTCCTGACTCTGGTCCATGTTTAGTCTTTACTCTGGTTCATGTTTAGTCCTGACTCTGGTCCATGTTTAGTCCTGACTCTGGTCCATGTTTAGTCCTGACTCTGGTCCATGTTTAGTCCTGACTCTGGTCCATGTTTAGTCCTGACTCTGGTCCATGTTTAGTCCTGACTCTGGTTCATGTTTAGTCTTTACTCTGGTTCATGTTTAGTCCTGACTCTGGTCCATGTTTAGTCCTGACTCTGGTCCATGTTTAGTCCTGACTCTGGTCCATGTTTAGTCCTGACTCTGGTCCATGTTTAGTCCTGACTCTGGGCACCAGCAAGAGGCCGGTCCCTGAGGTCCTCAGAGCGCGAGATGGTTCATAGACACTAACATGTCAGAGATGTACTTTGGTGCTAGTCCATGGAGAGACTTAAACACAAGCAGAGCTGTTTAAAGTCTATTCTCTGAGCCACTGGAAAGACCTAAGTACAGGACAAATGTGATGGCACTTCCTAGCTCTGGTCTAACCTACTGGATGCATGAATAAGTCTCTCCAACTCAGGCTTTGTCACTTTACTTTTGATTTTGGCGATGTTTTTTAGATGGTAAAAGCTGCTGATGTTATCAACTTGATGTGGCTGTTAAAGTTCAAGGGTTTATATTGGGATCTGTACTTCAAAAACCAAGGTGTTACCACGGTAACTGTCGAGCTCCATAATTGACACAACATGAATGACATTTGTAAAATTTGCTATTATAGCCAACTACTCCAAAACAAGTCAGAAAAAGAAGCAATAAAAGCAAGTTATGATTGTAAATTGAGGAGCACTGAGTATATTTGGCACGCACACAGGGAAACAGGCTACATTTTTTTCTCCCTTCTTGTCGTATCTCAGACCAAAACGTTTTAAACCCTTTGGCAAAGCTGCAGTAATTAGATTCATTGCTCTGAACACATTACTCAGATCATTAACTAATCAAACTGAAACAGGGCAGCGCATAAAATATTCACCAGGCATTAATATTCTACTGGAGCTGCAGAGCGGAAGAAACAAAATGGTTTTAAACAAAATCAAGACAGCAGAAAAGGCAAGATTCTTCATGAGAGAGAGAAAAGAGACGACAAGATTATGATTGTGTCACTGGTCTGTGGTGGATGAAGGGAATCAGTTAATATTTGTGGCGTGGTTGGAAAAATTGCACTTTTGCCTCCCACAGATGGAAATTTAAAGCTGGGTGCCTGATTTTCACACTGCAAAACAGGAAGTAGCTATTTAATTCTGTCCAATTTGTCTCTAGCTAACATATATCCTTTGGTATATGGTGGCAAAAAATTCAATATATTACACACCTCTGCCCTGAAAACAACAAAATTCCAGCATACAAATATTACTTTTGTATGTGTATTTTACTGGAGCGCCCTACTTATTAGAAAGTAGACCAGTCTCACAGAATAGGCCAAAGGGTTCCCATTTTGGGACAATTTATAAGACTTCTGGCAGTGGACCTGAAGTGACCCAGTTTCAAAACGAGAGAAAAAGAGAGAAATAATCCTTTCAGAGCAACAGTTTTTATGTCTTTTTATTTTATTAGATGTTGTATTAATAATGCCACATGTTTGGAAAGTCTGTTGTTCATTATGTTGATTCAGAACAGATAAAGAGGTTATGTGTGGACATTCTTTTATTTGAAAAAATGTCTTTAACTTTACATGTTTGCTGACTTGCTTAGACTGTGTTCTTTTTCCTGTTTTAATCTGTATTTTGAGCTCATACAGGAGAATAAATCCTTTCTCTCTACTGACTCTCAAATGTGAATTTGACACCACTGGTGTGAGCAACGTTTGTCTTGTTTAGACATTATGTTTTTGTTTTGGTTCTGAGTGCTGATGGTTTTTCTAGTTTATGTCAGTCCATCAGTCATCATGCCTGTTGGCTTCACCCTCTAGCCTGCGCTGTACATAAACTTTGTTTAACCAATCCTGTAAGCTTAAAAGTGATCAACCCTTCTCTTTTCTCTCATGGTGACGCGGCAGAAACACAGCAGCTTCCGTGTGCTGCTCAAAACTGACAGAAGTAGAATATGCGACTGATAATTCACAGCACTGCGCAAAACCCAAGACTCTGGGCACAATTTGCTAACCCTAACCTTTGCACAACCAATACGTGTTCTACATCTCTTAAGATAAAGAATTGGCTGAACTACAATACAAACAGCTGATGAATTAATACCTCTGCAGATTTAATCGTGAAAATTACCTCGGCGAAATATGGCAGATTTCTGCACATTTCTGTTGAATGATTTCAGAAGCCACATAAAACATGAGGCTCTATTTCCTGAAAAAAGTTTCAGATTTTACTGTTTCTGTTATAAAATCCAGCAGGATGATGCAAATTATCAACTGCAGTGTCACTTGCACTTGACAAAGGAACAGAGGCGGAGCTCACAGGGAGGGACAGTGCTGGGCCCCACTTGGAAACACTGAAGTGCAACTATTAGTCATAATATCATTTATCATATATCATCCATTTTAATACTGCTTTGACTTGACTGATTAAGGTTCATAGAAAAGATTGGAGGGACCCCCGAAGCTGATTTTTGCTTATTATAAGATTAGATCCGGCTCTGCTTCAAATGATTGTTGTGTTGTTAAAACTTCCTCTCCTAGAATATGACGTGGTACATCTGTTATAGAAAGAGAGAGCAGCGGTGACTTACTAACACTTTATCTTGCTTCTGTAGACCAATACAGTATTTCAGTCTTCTCTGATTTCAGCTGTAGAAAGTTGTCCTGTATCTACTCGCGGACCTGCTCTATGCAATGACAAAGTGAGTCAAAGAGTTCGAATTCTCCAATCATTAGAGATGCACCGATCCGATACGATTGAATATGGTGCGGATCCAGGAATGTGGATCGAGTATCGCTCCATGATATCGGTTCAGCCGATATCCTAGTTGTGTTTAATTGGACATGAGTCTGATTTATGTCTGATGTTGATCCAGAATGTCTCATAATTTTGACATTTTATTCTTTCTCTTCTCTTTCTTTCTTCTCTTTTTCTTTCTTTCTCTCTTTCTCACTCTCCCTCTCTTCTCTTTTCTTTCTCTCTAATTCTCTCTCTCTACTACTCTGCCTTCTCTTCTTTCTTTCTTTCTTTCTTTCTCTCCTCGCGCTCTCTCTTTCCCTCTCTATCTCTCTTTCTTCTTTCTCCTCTCGCTCTCTCTCTTTCTCTCTTTTTCTGCTCTCCTCTCTTTCTCTCTCTTTTTCTCTTTCTTCTCTCTATTTCTGTCTTCTTTCTCTCTCTCTCTTTCTTGTCTCTTTCTCTCTCTCTCTTTCTCTCCTCGCATTCTCTCTCTTTCTCTCTCCTCTCGTGCCCCTGTCTTCTTTTCTCTTTCTCTCTCCTCTCTTTCTCTCTCTTTTCTTCTCTTCTCTCCTTTCTTCTCTCTCTCTTTCTCTTTTCTCTCTCTTTCTTCTCTCTCTCTCCTCACGCTCTCTCTCTTTCTTTCTTCTTAAGTCGTTTTGTTACACAAGTATCGGTTGATATCGGGTATCGACAGATGCTTAATTCTAAAGTATCTGGATCGGTATCGGAACTGAAAAAGCTGGATCGGTGCATCCCTACCAATCATTTATTAATATTTCAGCAATGCAATGTCATCAATATTTATCTTTAGCATCAATACATAGACAACCCTACTTATTCAGTGAGCAACATATTTTGTCCAAATGCCTTGACCACTTTCTTTCAGTTTTGGACTCAATGACAATAAACCCTTGCAATAATTTCTCTTTCCTCTCGGTCAATAAAACAAAAGTTATTCGCCGGTCGATTCTGCGCGACATACGTCCTAATCGTAAATCACAGAGGCTAACCGCGCGCCTCTCCTCACTTTTCTCCATTAGTGCGTTTTTGAATGAGTGCCTGTGGTCGTCTCGTAGCAAATCAAACCGTCGTGACACCAAGATGGCTGCCAGAGGGCTTCCTGTGATTTGCGACGATGACATTTTCTCTTGGCAGCCAATACGTGCCACAAAAACCCCGCTCGACAGACACGAGGCACGATTCGTCTTCAGATTACAGTAATTAAACCAGTCACAGCGGCCATATCTCAGCTGCGAATGTGAGAGATTTATATGAGTAGCAATGGGAATTAAAGGGAAAAAAGGAGGATGCTGGTGAAAATAATATTGAGACTGACTTTTTGGGCTACAGGAGTATTCTGCTTGAAATGTTTCACAATATTATAATATCTACAGATGAGGTTGACTTCAGTGGGTCGATACATCATTTAAAGTTTTTATTCGAATGAACAGTACTCAAAGCTTTTCATTATTTTGAGAATAGCAGCAAATGAATGATCAGACTATTAGGATTATGCAGAAACCTCTACTATGTCAAAAAAATTACTTTTACTATATCTCTGCTGTGCTTTGGTGCAATTACTAGCAGAAGATTTATTCAATCAGTCAGTCAATCTTTATTTGTACAGCACTTTTCATACATTTCAATGTGGCACAAAGAGCTTTACTACGTAACATATACGTAGCAACACACACCCATACACAGAAAAACACACAAAAAAACAGAAGAACAAACTTTAAATGAAACAGAGACTCCCCTGACAAATTCAAACTTGGTAGACAAAGATTGATAAAAACTTTTAAACTGATTTAAAGTAATAAAAAAAAATACCATAATTAAGAAATAGGTAAAAAATAAATACATTTCAAGTAAAAGCTAAAGTAAAAGTAGAACACTTGCAGGTCCTCAGGTCGACTGTTCCACTGACGGAAGCGACAGAAACTGAACGAAGGCCTCATAGTGAGTTTTAGTTTGAACTCTTTGGACAGTTTAAAGATCATTACCTGAGGATGTCTGAGAGGGCCATATGATAAAGCAAACTGGATAAATAAAACAGTGTATTTATTGGATAAATACACTTACGTAGCTCCCAGGAGTGTAGATGTGAGTGTGGGAGTCGCACAGGTCTGCGGAAAGAATCCACATGAAGTCTATTTTTCTCGGAGACCGCAGCGATCTGATGCAGTTTTCAGTTCATTCATAAGCGTTCTCACAATAATTTACGGGAATCACATTTTCTATGCTGGCATTACAGAAGCCTTATTCAATACCAGCCACTCACCTGAGCAAAAATGAGGCAACAGACAATTAAAGCTCCTTGGATCTCAAGTGTTTGATCCAACCAGGAACAAAATAATTGTAAGTCTTTTGGTATATGGTCTCTCTCTATATATAGCGCTTTTCTACTATTCAAGGTACTCAAAGTGATTTACAATCAAGAATCCACTTACCCAGACACTGAGGCTATGCGGGTTAAGCCCAAGAACGCAATGCCAATTGATTTTTGTCATCCAACTGTGACACCTGGAGTCCCAGCGGTCTCCCTTCCAAGTACTGACCAGGCCTGAACTTGCTTTGCTTCTGAGATCTAACGGGATCAGGGTTTGACAAGAAGGTATGGCTTGAAGACTATAGTAGGATGTCTGCAGCACAAGAGCATGCATTATATCACCTCACCGCGTGTAAATCCTCCAAATTGTATGAAAAGTCCACCTATTTAAAACTTTATGGGTCATGTACAGTAATTTTTCGATAAGGTGTTTGTGTTGGTTCAAAAGACTTTGAAGTACTTGTTTTAAATGGGCCCAAACACTTCCTGCCCCCAATTTGTGTTTTGCGTGTCTTCCAGGTTACATGAGTGAAACCCGGCATTAGGGATGTTCGCTGTGTCATCACATGTCAGAGTTAAAGACAATGATTGTTGGGTTTGCTAACTGGTTTGATAAGAGCAACCCAAAGAAATACTACTGTGTTCCTAAAAAGCCTACACGAAGTTATGCCCAAATAGAAAAAACAACATGAGCTGGTTTTGGCTCGGCGAACATCCCTATAGTACAAACTTTGTGTTTTATAGGGATATGTTGTTCTGATTGGGAACATAAGTGAGCAGGAATCAAGATGCAAGGTCTGATCAAAACAAGGCTGTGGTTGATATAAACTACTATTGCTATGTCACACACTCAGATACAAAAAAAACCTTAGCTCCCCATCTCAACACACTTCCAACACCTTTGAAGCCAGCCACACTTCTCGCTCTGATTGTCTGATTCTCTCATCTCTGCAGTGACGTCTCTCCTCTTCAATTCGTCTCAGTCGTTTGGTGTTTTGTTGTTCCACCAGCTGCAGGCCCAGCTGTGTGACTGACACCTGGGTTAATCCCTCACAAGAGCGGGATGAGCAGATGTGAGACAGATGGAGCCTCGGGGCCTCCGCAGGAAACCGCTGTATCTGTGCTCACTGCTCGCTGAGACTGGACAAAGGCTGGCATCACTCTGATACAGTAAATATGACAGGCTCTTAACAATTTTCTAATTTTAGATTCATTTGGAGGAGTGATGCGTTCTGTAACTAGGCTTGATACTAGACCAATAAATGAATAAAGCATGTATCTATTTTGATCAGTCCTCAAAGTTCGCAGTTTGCATTAGTCCTACAAAAAACACTTTGCAGCCTGAGGAGGGAGAATGTTTTTGAACCAGGCGTGTTTGGCTGCTGTTGATTTACAAAGCTTCCACACATCTAATCAGGTATTGTCTTATGCATATTGCGGCTTCATGCTAAATGTGTCTAATACTGACATACTGTCATCTTATCTTGAATGTTTTAAGGATCTTTTACACCAAGTCGAGGGTTGCCCAATTGAACCGGTTTGCCGACTTTTGCTGACAAGCAGGTCACGTGTTTTGTGTAAATAAGAAAGTCACAGGAACGTGGAGCATGTCATTGAGGCGGGATTTTAAACACTTGATTGCAGAGTCTGCTTTGCCAGTTGTCACATTTGCAACTGGCTCGTGGCTAGTGGCGAATCAATGCGCTGGAAAACAGAAAACCATGCGTAAAGAAAACACGTATCTAGCCAGGCATGGATTGTTGTTATTTGCACGACACGCAAACAGAGGAGAATGCCTATTTGGACAAAGGAAAACAAAGATGGAGAAGAGTTACACCAACTGCAATACAAAGACTGGACTGTGGTGGAATCAGAGCCTGAGCTCAATCTGTCAGGTAACTCTTCTTTCTTGTCACTCCCAACGCAGCTTTTGTGGACCAGGACACGTCTAACAACTTCTGTTCTCTGTCAAACTTTGACTACTCTCACACAACTTAAGTTGTGTCATTTTTGTGAAGCATTACATCAAGCATTACGGCATGCTCAGTCGGCATTTCTTCAGCGACTGCCGACAGTTCGGATTGTGTTTGTGGGAATGTTCTTTCACACTGGTGCGTCCCAACAAAACTGGAACAGATGCTGCGCCGTTCCAACCAGCAGCACCTTAGAGATGTGTTGGTTTGAAAGAACCTTTAGAAGACCTCTTGGTAAAGTTAAACACAAGATCTTACTTTGAATCCTGTGCTATGGCTGGTCCCAAGTTGCGCAATAGCCAAATGTTTAGTAGTATCATTGACATGACCAAGAGTTGGATGCTGCAACCAGATTACTCAGAGTCAGGCACTCCTTATAAGTCATATAGTGATCCCTCTCTACTAGACGGTTCACCTTTAGCGTTTTTGTTATTTTGTTTGTTTGTTTGACTAGCGGTCCTAAAATTGTACAGCCTTTGGACAACCCTCAATATGACTTTTTACAGTGCTGTACTGTCTCTTTTCTCTACTTATTTGCTGATTTACTCCCACCTCTGAAAGCCACTGCACATTTCACTACATCAGCGAAGAAGCTACTGAAGTGTAAATATTCAAGCTTATCTTATTTTTTCTGACAATAACCATTTACTCTTGACAACATGTTCAGATCCTCTTTGTCTTCTGTCCCATTACCTCCCGCGACAGCTCTTCTTTGACAGACAGATTTCCGACCTGTAAACACCAGTGTAAAACCTACTCCTATTTGCTTTTCCGCGTTCAAAACCTCGATGTCACTAATCTCTATCTGTCAACCACAACACTCTGCTTCCACTCTCCCAAACAACTCCATTTTAAGCTCGCACAATTTCACACATCAAAAATTCAGACTCCTGAGAAATCCATCCAAATGTGCTCCTTCCAGCAAAAAAGACACGGGAGGAAAAAACATACAAAATCTTCCCGGGAACGCTGCTGATGGAGAGACTTCCATGCGGGGACAGTAAAAGTGCGATATATCCAGAAGAAGCAGTCGGAGGTCCGTGGAAAGGGAAAAACCCCACAGTAAGCGACTATCATTCAGATTTATACGAGCTTAAGGCTGGTGCAGACACTAAAACCTATTGTAATTCTCCTTTACAGCCCCCTCTACAGAAAGAAACCCGGGTATTATAAAGTAAAATCTCTTCCATTAGTTTGCACTGCTTAGGTCCCGCACAGACAGATCCGTGTAGATTTCAGCACAAAACAGTGTTATGAATGGTGTGCTTTGAGTAATTTTGAGTTGGAGACTGCATCCTCAGTTGGTGTGAGAGGAAAGAAGGTTTCAAATACGCTTTTTAAAGATTTGCTGACAAAGGACTGAGGGTAAAATGTATGTTTTTAGAGTTTGCTTTGGTAATAAATATCCCAGGGGTCTACAACCTGCGGCTCAAAGGCCACATGCGGCTCTTTAAAGACTCCAGAGGGGTTCTTTGGGGTGAGGAATTACACTATATAAGAACATGCTGTGGTATTAATGTGTGTAAATGTGATGCTTGTCTGTGTATTGGGGGCTCTACAAGTGTTCTTCTGTAGCACTCACATTGTAATAATTGCATGATAAAACATACAAATAGCCTGTATGTGCTGCTGTGTGGACACAAACAGGGAGAGTGAAGAGAAACTCGGGGTTTAGGGTCGCTAACAATGTACAATGTCATTCAAAGATATGTTAAAGTGAAACTAAACGCAGAATCAACTTTTTTTTTGCTGTCAAACTGTGGCTATGAGGTCAAAATAGAAAATTTTGTTCTGACACTGCTGCGGTGGAGAGTAGGAAAGTTTTTACTTGCTGCATAGTCTTTTGACTCAGATGTGTGTCATCACAGTGGCAGAGCGGATAGCGCTCTTGCCTCACAGTTGGAAGGGTTTGACTCCTGTGTAGAGTGTGCATGTTCTGGGTGGTTTTCTCCTGGCACTGCGCCATCCCCACCAACCAATAACATGCAGGTTAGGGAACACTTGGTGATAGCTGGTTGAGAGGCCAAGTGTTTAGGTGATTCGCCTCTGGTGAGCTGCTGCTTGCCATCACTGAGTGGGGAGGGGAAAGGTTCATCTCACTGTGAAGGGTTTTGTGACTTTTACTTACTTACTTACAGATGGACAAGCAGATGATGTGATGTGCAAAACATCACAAGTTCAAATCTCACGTCAGTGTTTCTATTTTCAATTTTAGAAGATACTCACATGAGCTCATATGCTTATGTAAAGGAAAGGTTTCATACATACTTATTTCTGCAACATTAAAAAAAAAGAATCTTGAAGTACGCAGCTAGACTTTGACAGCTGTAAAACTCACATCTTTCCCCAAGCTCGCTATCCACTTGTTTTAATAAATGAATGCACTTGTTTTAATAAATATTGCAAAAAATTGACAAAATAATTGAATGAATTGACTATTTTACTGAGTAATGAGAATTTGCCACACCAAAGATCACTCTAGCTCTCTCCGGCTGAAAATGGGTTTCGGAAAAAACATTTTTCCCAGTCCCTGCTACACACAATCACTGCATCGGTGGCTATGCTAGCAAATGTTTTAAATTCAAAATATTTACTTCAGGGATTTGGGTAGGCTTAGGTTAAGTGAATTTGGTTCAGATCAAAGAATTGGAAAAGGTTTGCTAACCTAATCACAACATAGTGCTGGACAAAATAAAGAGATGACCATATAACTTATTTTAAAGCAATTTGTGTGAACTGTGATAGATTCAATGACTTTAACACTTGTATTTCTATAAAAGCATTATTATAGCAATAGTCTGAAATTATACAAGAATTAATTAGATTACAAAATAAATCAAAGTCTTCTTCTCAAAGTCTAAGAAATGTAAATGGCTCTATACATTATTTATATGGCACAACACAAGCCTCGGTGTTTCTGTTATAACTGTGGAGGCAGACTGCAAAATGAAGCACATTTTCTATAAACTTTCATACATTTTGAATAGGTCTGCGAAGGGCCTGTATATTGCTGTGTATGTGCCACTTCACCGACATGAATATAAATGTGTGAGGACTTTAGAACAAGCCCATAAGCTACAGCTAAAAATAGTGTACAGGAGGGCTAGACTAAATCCATTCTGACGGCTCACACTGTACATAGGTTTGCTTTGGTTGCCATGACATTGGTTCAAATGGCTTTTTATGTCAAAGTTTCCACCACAAACCAGTCTAAAAAAATAATATGGATTTATTTGTAAGAGCTGATGTAGTTGCTGCTCAAAATGACTGTACAGTTTCATGCATTATTCATTCAGTCCACAAACGCTGCAGCAGTTTTTCTCTACAGCAGTGGTTCTCAGACTTTTCACCCCAAAGTACCACTTAATATATTATTTGGCTCTCCACCAAATCAAAACTCAGACTTTCAAGGCTAAATCAGAGCTCAAAATGGTTTAAAATGAGACAAAATCAGGTCTAAAGCAATAGCCATGTTTCCATCATTACAGATGCCTCATACAGAATTACTTTTGAGATTTTTTTGGCTGCTTATGCTAAAGTTGAACTGAGTTGAAAAAGCTTGCTGTTGTTATTTTGATAAATTAAATACAATAATAAAAATCTGTTTTTACGTTGAGTGAGCTTGCATGACCACAAAATGGATTGGTTTTTTTTTGGCTTAGAGGAGTTTGAAAAAAAAAATTAAATTGTCTGGCCACCGTGTCACTCTTTCAAATTTTAGTGGGCATGATTGGCAGATTAATTAGCCAATCAGGGACACACATTTTGTCTCCCGTATGAAAACCAACATGGCTGCTTGCGACAAAATAAATACATGGAAAAATATTGAAAAAACATGGCGGATTTCTGCAGAATCAATGAGCAAAGAAACAATTTTAATGTCAGGTGAAGGTAGATTTTGGTCTAAATCAGTGATTTTCAACCTAGGGATTAAGATCTTGAACAATGTTTGACAGCTTCAAATAACAGATTTGTATTGGCTGGCCTACAAGATAAATGTATCTAGGCTTATGTCTTCAAATTAAAATCAAACATGAGACTAAAAACTACTTTGTCACTTTGAAGGTAGTCTACATTTTGTGTTTGGTGGTCGCGATGGCTGCGATTGTTATCTAGGGGGTCACCTTGGTCTAAAGCTTACACTGTGCGAATTTTGAGCCAATTTTTGTTGCACGACAATTTCAAGACCGTAGCGAATTTCAGCTTTTCCGCACAAGTTATTCCTGCAGTGTCTGTGGGGCTACGAGCTGCGATAATCTGCTCACGATGAACGCACAAGCTGATCGTAGCATCGCAGCAACATCATGTTTGATATTTGTTGTGTGTCGCAGGTTCAAGCGCTGCTGAAGGGAAAACAGTGTGTATGCAAGCACAGACAGAGGTGTACGAAAACAACAAATCCCCACGCACACAAAGACATAGAAGTGTTGTGGAAAATGCATCACACTTTAAACAAGCAGGGCTCACGGTTTTGTTATGTTTTTAGTGTTCAAAGACAGTGTATTTTGAATAAGAAGATAGCAATGCGCTTCTACCATGTTTGGTTCATAAATGGTAGAAGCGTTCAGCCTATACATGAAGTTTACACAACAGCATCCAAACAAGCAGCTAATGTGAACACATCCACACTCGTAAGGAATAGACACTTTTTTTTTTCAATAACATGAAGGTGTTAGAAGAAAAAGTGTAAATTTATTACTATAATTTTAAGTAATAAATAAGGTTTCATTGACCGTAACCGATGTTTATCATTATGAAGATTTATTTTGAATTGATTTGAGACCAAGTCTGCATAGTTTAACTGACATAAAACTTTGCATTTTTAAGTTGCACTGCACTATTTTATTTTTTCCACAGTGCATGATTTTGGAATGTTTAGAAGACTTAGCTATTGTTTTAGCATCACACTGCTTCAACAACTGCAACAGCAAATATTACACTTTCTATCAAATACTTTTTTGAAGAAATATAATATGGTTAAGATTTTTTTCTATCTCTTAGTGTACCTTTAAGAGCTGTCGGTAATTCCTGCAATCTGTCCACAGCTGCAGCAGTAATCGTTCTTGTAGTATTTTAGATAGTAGTAGTAGTAGCAGCAGTAGTAGACTCTTGCCGACTCTTGGTTGATATGTAAATGTACTGGAGTGTATGAATGTTTAATCTGGTTTGACTTGGTGAGCACAGAACGCGCCGACACAACATAAAAAATACATCAGTGAAAAGCCTGTGAAAGAGCAGCACCTCAGCCATCGCACTCTCGCAGGTTACAGCGCGTTCACAGACACCAAAATATTTACTTTCTTGACTTTTCCTCTGGATTCTGGTCTGTTTAATTCAAAAGTGCAGGCATCTGAGCTGTAGCTTCGCCAAAACAGAAAGTAGACCGTTAAATCTACCCAGATCTCTCTAAAATTCTTCAACACATGGTTAATTTTTGTGATAAAATAACTTAAAATCTATTTTCTCCTAGCACAGACTTCATGTTAATCTATTTAGGTGGAGTCTGCAATGTCCTGTCTACGTCTAAAAATGTCGTGCTTCTTCACTAAACTCCACTAATTTATGTAATCGTGGACTGATTTTGTTTTTTAGAATACTCAATATTTGGTTGGTTTGCTTTTTAAGAAAACAAAAATCAGGCATAGCACCCAAATTACTCTATTCTTACTTACGAAACTGTCACAAGAGCCATGTAAAGTTAAAAGGTCCAAGTAAAACGTACTCTTGTTTTTGATGTTATACTATTTTTATTTTGAGGTGAAGCATCAAGTTGTCTCAGTCAAGTCTCAAGGCACAGACCTTCAAGTCGAATCCCAAGTCTTGGTCCATTTGATCAAGTCAAGTCATCAAAAAATAGTAACTGAAGTCTAAGTAACGACTTCCACAACTTTGTTATTTGCACAAGAATGCTGTGGTATCACCTTGCTTAGTAGGCAGGTGATACCACAGCATTTTAGATACTATTATTGCTGTGAGTGGTGAAGTCAATGAACCAAAAAGAATCAATGGACACAAACTCAGAAAACTGGTAAAATACAAAAAAGCAGCTACAGACTGATGAATATGCAACCACAACTACTGCTGAATATTAAGTCTGAATGTGCCATAGAAAGAGAAAATGCCACAACTGCACTTCTGTCTCTCACGCAAGGGCGTCACTTTGGCGCAGTGGTTAGTGCTCTGGCCTCATAGAAAGAAGATCCTGAATTTGACTCTCAGATGCACTGGGCTTTTAAATATGGAGTTTGCATGTTCTCTCTGCGTTTACGTATAGCTTTCCTCCAGGTGCTCCAGTTTCCCCTATGCCACTAACAATATGTTCAGTATGGCTTTAAAAGCTACAATCTGGTACAAGCATCTTTGCCATGGTACCTAAAGTATTTGTACATTGTCCTTATTCGTGCCTATTTTCACACCATAAACTCTTTCCGGTTCAAAAGTCTTTAGTGATGTCTGAAATGTTTTTTTAGCCGTTATCTTCGGCTATTGCTGCCCACTCTGTAACTCCTGCTCAGATTGATCGAATGGACACTGTCCAATAGCTTGTAGAAAGCTAATGATCTCACTGCATAAATTAATTTCAAGACAAGCTAAAGTTGCTTGATTTTAGCATTTGAAGCAAATTTCAAGCATTTTGACCAAATTAACCTCGATTTATTGTAGAAACATAGATTATTTTCCTTGTTTCAAAGTGTTTTGAACTGATTTCAAGACATTGCTTTATATTTCGAGCCAAATTATTTGCCAATGGGTTAAGACAACTGTTCTAATCCCATTGACAAAGTGTTGTTCTTGTTTTAAGCCAAATTCTCTTAACCAGTTAAAAATGTTTTGAAACCAGTAAGATTTTCTACGTCACACAAGCAATTAAATCTTGTCCAATTAAAACAGCTCAAATCTGGACTCAAATTCTCATTCCAAGTTATTTTAAGCAAGTCTAGATATATACCTATAGTTTTTGCAGTGCATTATGGCAGCGAATGCAAGTGATAAAAAGTCACTGACGTACAGCGTTCATTTAAATAAGACGTTCTTTAGTCAGATTGTTGAGCGAATTACTTGCTGTGCGACAGTAAAAACCTCCTAAACAAATTAAAGTCTGCACTGTTACCGAATTGCTTTGAGAAATTTCTGCCAAACAAACGCTCCAAGAAACACATTTTACCAGGTGTTCTTATCAAACCTTTGCCACTCACATTAATATCATTCTGATTTGAAGGTGTTCTTGACCATTAGTAGACCCTAATTATTACAACAAGATATAATTAGTCTGAGCATTTGCTGACGAGGAGGTCTTCGAATCGTCCTTTAAGCGTGGGTCAAATGCTGAGGACACATTTCCCTGCGCTGACAGTAACCTCCACCTTCCCGTTCCTCCGTCGTGTCCTTGCGGTTTGATGCTCAGTGCTGGAGACAGGAGCTCCCTCTGCTCCAGCTGCACAGGCCCTTTGTGTCACACGCAGACAGACACGCAGCGATGTATAATTAGTTCAGCGCAGAGCCTTTTCAAACACATGTCCACACGCCTCCGCCGCCTTCACTGTACATGTAGGTCAAACGCGAGCTGGCAGGTTTAACAAGGCGCGCTCCAGTCACACTAAAAGAGAATATGTAGGCCTATTTCAACTCGAAGCTGCAAAAAATAATAAGTGCGTACAGTAGACTCCAGCGAGATGTGGACGTAATGGTTTTGGTGCGATCTTACAGTGGAATAACTGAATTTTTTATCACAGATTTTTTCAGTTTTGGAGCTAATGTTATTTAAAAGTGCTGTACCAATCACAGAAATGCAAACAGACATAAATTAAAGGTGCACTGTGTAATGCTTCAATCAATAGTACACAAATTAATTAATACAAATCTATGTTTTTGTTCTGAGTGAGCTTACGTTGCCACAAAAAGGACAAATATTTGGCCAGAGAAGCTTTCTATTGTTTGTTTAATAAAATCATACCTTTGTCATAGGTTTTTCACATTATGGCAGAGGTGGGCAATTATTTTAACTCTGAGGGCCATATTCAAAGCCAGACCAGTGGCAGAGGTCTGGAGTACAATTTAGCTACAATATGTATACAGTATAAATAAATATAAAGGGTAAACCTTAAACTAAAGTGGTCCCTCGATCTATCGCGGTTCACTTTGCTGTTTACCATTTATGACACTCCTCTGGGCAAACACGGATCTTCGCGACCAGTGAAAAGAGCAGAGGAGGCAATGGAAACAGCGGCTGAGATTAAACTTTCTGTTTACATCTGTTACATTCAGAAGAGACGCGCAAAAACAATGGCAACGGCGAGAGTGAAATTTCTCTCTAAACATCAAATGGACCGTTTTAATACGCTTTTTTCCACCTATAATGACCAAAATTATAGTGAACTTGCTCTCCTCTCTTCATGAAGCGCTTCTAACATCGTCCTGACTCCAAACATGTGACTCGCAACTGAAAACAGGATTACTCGCAGGGGTTGTTTGCGCAATTATTTCTGCAGTCCTGTAAGTTCATTGGCTTTCTGTGGTCATAACTCAATGAATATGTATGTGTCCTATTGACGCGAAATAAAAACTGGCAAATAGATTATTTTATTTTGTAGGGCTGCAATTTGGCGCCCTCACCACCAGATAAACCGCCTAGTTTGCCTTTGCCAGAGTTGGTCCTGCGTTGATTAGCATACCGACATGTCTAACTCTTAACATCTGTGAATCAAGCTTAAAGCTGTTTGTGGTGAACAATTCAGAGGCTCAGAATGCTTTAGGTAAGTGAGCGAAGCATGAATGATGTAGGAAGCTTACAATTAATTACTTCTGTGTGTTTGTTTTTATTTTTAAAGAAGCAAATATTGTGTAGAGAACCTTTAAAGAACATACATTTATATCTTTTGGGTTTCTCTTTTAAATATGCTTCAAGATGTACTGGAGTGTGGACTGATGAAGCAGTGACTTGGGACATGACTCAGACTTGAGGTCAAAGACTTACTTGAGACTTGTAAAACATTCACTTGGTCCCACTTTTGCAAGTTACATTCATTTCTGCTTACATAAATGTGTTGAACTACTAGCCAGAGACAAATATGATTCAGACCGAACTGAATGAAAATACATTGTGAAGTACTGCAAGGATCTATAAAGATGCAGTAAAATCTGAGGTAATATTATAAGTTGTTAGTCATTAGTACAAAATCATTACATTTACTTCCTGTAATGATTGAAAACTCAAGCATCCACAATACTCAACGATCATTATTTTCCTTCCTGGACCAAAAACAAGCTCCTCCATCTAAACTTTTCTCCGCTGATGGCTCTGTGCTGGTGCATTACCAAATGGATGCCCTCGCTGCGGCTAAATGAGCTCCTGAAGTTACATTAATAACCCACACCACAAGCAGCCTCATCATTTCTGCTCAGGACCAAAACACAGTAAACAAACTCTCAAACTAAAGACTTAAAGGTGCACCGTGCAACTTATTTATCTGCAATAACCTGTTCTCCATCGAAATCCTTTGCTTATAGAATATTACATAGCATGACATAGAATACTCTTTATATTTATTTTATTGATTGACTTGTCTATGGTGTTTGCACTTATGTTGTTAATAAATATCAAGATAAGCACATAAATAGATTAAATAGACAGATTTTTATAAATAATGTGGTTGTAATAAGTAGAGTTTTTCACATCAATCATTTGAATATGGCCCTGAGGGAAAATGATTTGTCACTCTTGTAGTATGACATTAAACATGGTTTGGTTGTTATGAAGAAAGAGCTAAGTTGAAAGACAAAGCTGGTGATTTACCGCTCCATCCATGTTCCAACCCTCACCTATTGTCATGAGTGAATACAAGCCATTGAAATGACTTTTCTCTGCATGGTAGTTGATTGCTCCTTTAGAGATAGTGTGAGGGCTCAGCCACGCAGGAGGAGCTTGGAGTACAGCCACTGCTCTTCCATATTGAGCCGACTGAGATGGCTTGGGCATTTGTTTCCTGGTGAGGTGTTCTACGTATGTTCTACTGGGAGGAGATCCAAGAAAGGATCTATTAAAATATCTGGATTCGATATTGCTGGGTTGTAGCTGTTGCAAATCAGCTGCAGTGGCCGCTCCAATGGTACTGCAGCGGGAAAATCCCTCTACAGGCTAGAAACATTTTCTTCCATAGAACGCAGTACAAACACAAACTGCTCGTCTTCGGCAGAAAGAACATCTACAGCTTTATGGTCAGATCTTCTACACAATCTCCGAAGAAAACGTAGATATACAGTAGGCAGAGTTCTAAATGTTGTGTCTATGTGTTTTTGTGTGTGTGTGTGTCTATCTATCTATCTATCTATCTATCTATCTATCTATCTACAAAATGTCAAAAACGTAGGACTGGAACTTTAAGAGTTACCCGTTAAAACTCAAAGAACATGTCGCCACGTGGCTTCAACCAAAGTGTGTGGTTTTTTTATGATTTGGGTTTCGTAGCATATTTGCGTTAAAAAGGCGTGACAATGTGCTCATCATACATTTTTGACATTTCGTTGTATATCTACGTTTTCTGAGTAGAGTAGGTTGCAATTCTTACCTATTTTCACATCATAATTTTTTTTCCAGATCAAATGTTTCTAGTTTTGTATAAAATGTCTTTTTAATCCTAAGCTCTGGATATTACTGTTCACTCTGTAACATTGGTCAGAATGGTCGAGTCTGAGCTTTGTTCGACTTCACTCGATTCGTGTTTGTCCCGCTCATCGTGCAAAGAATCATGGTGGAAACACAACTGCACATGTCTAATGTAGTGAAAGATTCACTGCACATCTGATCATCTGATCAATTTTCAGCGTTTTGCCCAAAAATTGGAAGGTCCAACGGAACACAGGATGCATCAACCCCTCACCCGCTCAGGAATGTGATGGTGATTGATGACACGGGGCAAAGCAAAGAAAGACCCAAGCCAAATACTGATGACAGATGGTTTTGGGAGAGAAAGACATTAATTCAGAACTGTTTTCACAGGACGAATTGCTATGTACAAAGTGTGACAATGTCAATAATGTGTATATATGCTGTACATGTGTGCCTTATAGCTCGGACTTTGGTAAGAAAAGCCGAGGCACAATGAGACCTGAAAATATCAGGGGTCATAAAACCCCCAGTGCTCATGACTGAGATAAAGCAGAGCTTCAGGCTGATTGGACAATTTCCCCACCAAAGGGGGAGGACTTCTGCTCAGGAGAAGCTCAACACACAATCTCACGCTCTTCAAGCTTTTGCAGGACTCGGAAGCAGTCCACACACTGGGGAAGTTGGAGTTCCTCTTGAACATGTGCATCTAGACAGGCCTCAGGCCTCAGGTGCAGGACAATGGAGAAAAACAACATCTTAGCTCTGGATCAAAATCTTTTTGGAACTTCTAGTAAGCCACGCAAAGATAGACAAAAATCCAGACAGCCAAAACTGCCCTTTTGAGGAACTTTTTTGGAAGTTTTCAGGGCAGCCTCAACTCAGAGATGAAGAGACAAAGACTTTCTGGGCTAACTCCCTAAACTCTATCTCTCTTCACATTTCTTGGATGTGAACATTGCTTAAGGCAGAACCAACGCAAACGGACATCTTCTGCAACTTCAACCGGTCTTCCCCTGTCACCCCAGCCCCGGCCATGCTTGTGCAGCAGAGAGTGGAGCCATCTTCTCTCAACGCGACCTCCACAGAGACAAAGGACATCTGAGGTCGTATGAACTAAACTGTCACATTTGGCTGGTATAGACACAGTTAATGCAAATAGGTTTAGATAACAGTCTACTCTTATTGTCCATTATTTGAAACTCATCTGCATACTTTATTTAAACACTGTATGTCATTTTCTGGTCAATAAATCTCCATAAACCACAACTTATTTTGGTTAAGTGCATGATTAATTTTCAGAATGGAGTCCCTGGGAATGTGTCAAGATCTTACAACCTTCAGATTAGACTAATTAATTAATTAATTAATCAATAAATTGTTAATTAATTAAAATATTTGGTATTAGAATCAACTTTTTCTCACTTTGGTGAGTGGTGCCCCGAATAATCAATCTCTATTATGATTCTATTTATCAAATTACTACATATTTGGTGCTTCCGTTGTGAGGCCAATGCCAAATATTGTAGTAATAAACAAAATCACTACACTAATAACCTATAGAGCACCTATAGCAAAAGGCTAAAGCTAACAGTTAATATGGCAACGAACACCAAAGAGCCAAAGCGCTGCAATATTTGATCAACGAAGCTTGGAAATTAACTGCCATAAACCACATGTCTCACTCTCATAATCACGCAACACATACTTGCATGAACATTGTCTTGTATTACAAACTTATATCTATTCTATAATTATGTCTATACATATCAAGTTCTTGTGGTTGTTTTCACTCTAAACATGAAATAATCACAGGCACCTCTCTCTTTAACTGAGTAATTCAGCTTATTTCAAGTTCATGATCTGATTCTAAATGATGTTCTGTACACAAAGAGTTAAAAGACCCATCGAAATACAAAAGAAAACGTGCATGACATTGTGTTTCGTCTGCACTGTCTCTTGGAGTGGGTGAACAGTAAAATGTGCCAAGTTTTGCAGGTGTAGGAGTTCAGCAGGAGTTGAAGTTGGGCTCACAGTGGAGGCATGAAGAAGAGCAGGGCAGTGATGTCAGGTGTGCTTGAACGTGAGCCAAAAGTTTGGGATTTAAAAGCTCTGAACAAAGAAATAGGACACTTTCTGCTTTTTCTTCTCACCTTATTTAGACTCTCTTTACCTGAACGTTTTTGGGTTTTTTTTTTTGGACTTCCCAGTAAATGTTTTTACCTTTTTCAATCTTCAACTTCTGCAACTGTGGTCTCTATCTGGTTTATTCTTTTTCAAGACTTGACGTCTCTTTTTTAGGTATTACAACATTGACAGATATATGTAAAATTAGACTTCTGATTTTTATTTATTTATTTATTTATTTATTTGACACAAAACAACAGCAGACCCCACTAAAGTATAACTACTAAACCTAGTTACCCCAACTTTAGTCTTTATCCATGGATTTTTTGTTGAACTGAACTGTATATAGTGGTCAAGCCATTTTGTAGTGGTGTCCGAATGTCCAGCAGGTCAAATTAGTGCACTCAAAATTTCTCACAATGTATCAGGAAAGGTAGTGAGCATGAATGGTCACTAACAATTAACAGCGAATCATCAGAATCATTCAGAATCATTAACCACAGAAAGTGATATTTTAGCATTTCTGAGTTCTCTACAGTTACCAAAATTAACAGAGGAGCAAAAGCAAATTTTGGATGCAGATATAACAATTGAGGAAATACAGGAAACCATCTCCACTCTACCAGTCGGTAAATCGCCAGGGCCGGATGGTTTCACATCTGAGTTTTTTAAGATATACTCTAAAGAATTGTCCCCTTATTTACTTCAAGTATACAATGAAGCTTTGAATACTGGGACACTGCCACAAACGATGAACCAAGCTCTAATAACATTAATTCTTAAAAAGAACAAAGACCCAACAGAGTGCAAACATTATCGTCCAATATCATTAATGCAAATGGACACTAAAATAATATCTAAATTATTGGCTTCCCGTTTATCTAAAGTGATTGCCTCCTTAATACATAATGATCAAGTTGGATTTATTGCGGGAAGAAATTCATCAGATAATATACGACGTTTGATAAATATTATGTGGTTTTCGGCCAAATTTACGTGTCCTATGGCCGCCATTTCTCTTGACGCTGAAAAGACGTTCGATGTGGTAGAGTGGAATTATTTGTTTGCTATTCTTAAAATGTATGGGTTCGGTGATATTTTGCTAAATGGATTTACCTTCTGTATAACAGCCCTCTGGCTGCGGTACAGACAAACAATTATATTTCTGACTATTTTGAACTTATGAGAGGTACTAAACAGGGCTCACCGTTATCTCCCTTGTTGTTTTGTTTAGTGATTGAACCACTGGCCACAGCCATAAGAATGGAGAAAGACTTCCCTGGGGTACAGGTTGGTGGTACCAATCACAAGTTAATGTTGTACGCAGATGACATTATACTGTTTGTCTCAGAACCTGACAGATCAATACCTGCTTTGTTTAAAATAATAGACTCATTTTCTAAAGTGTCTGGATTTAGAGTTAACTGGTCTAAGTCAGAAGCTTTGCCTTTATCAGCCAATTGCCCAACAAATCTTTTTAAACCAGGAGACTTTCAGTGGCCAGTGCATGGAATCAAATATTTAGGAATTCTATTTCCCAAACAACTAAAAGACCTGGTTAAAGTGAATTATGATCCAGTAATGCAGAAGATTGCTTGTGATATTCATAGATGGAGGGCTTTAAATCTATCCATGGTAGGTAAAGTTAACGCAATTAAAATGACATGTGTTCCTAAATTACATTATCTACTTAACTCTCTTCCCTTGGAGGTCCCTCTTTCATATTTTAATCAATTTGATAATTTAACAAAGACCTTTATCTGGAACGGAAAGCGTCCAAGAATTCATCTAAATAAGTTACATAGTCACTGGATAAGGGAGGGCTTGGTCTCCCTAAAATGTTGTATTATTACTACGCTTTCAGCCTGAGACATTTGGCTCACTGGGCACTACCCCCTGAAAGAGCTCCACCCTGGTTTAAAATGGAAATGGCAGTATCAAGTCCAATATTCCCATTGCAAATTGTTTCCTCTAAACTATGTAAAGAGGAGAAACAGCATCCCATCATATCACATCTTAAATCAATCTGGCACAAGCTGTCAGGACTAATAGGGTATAATGTATATCTTAGCCATAACTCTAGTATTTGGTTAAACCCAAGCTATGTATTGATAAAAATCCTATTGTGTGGAAAGAGTGGTTGAATAAAGGTATTTTAACTTTAGGGGATTTGTTCAACACTCAAGGCGTATTAAAATCTTTTGAAGAATTAGTGCAACAGTTTCACATTTCCAGATGTGAATTTTTTAAATTTCTACAACTCCGCCACTTGTTGTTACAAGTATTTAAACCTCCCAACTCTGCACCGGTAACCTGTGAATTTTTTGAAAATGTTCTTGCGAGACATAAGAAGGGTCATGAGGTCTCTGCATACTATTCAATGTTAATGGAGGCATCTGACACTTCCCTTAATGTCATAAGAATACAATGGGAAAAAGATTTGAATCTTACCATAGATAAAAAAGTTGGGAGGGTATGTTTAGAAAGATTAAAAAATTTTCAAGAGATGCCAGAGTGCGCCTCACACAATTTAAAATATTGCACCGATATTATTGGACCCCATTTAGACTATTTAGACTTGGACTAAAAGAAACCCCTAACTGTTGGCGCTGCAATCAGAAAGAAGGGAATTTGGCTCATGCATTATGGTTTTGTGAAAAAATCCAGGACTTCTGGGCAATTATACATAAAACTTTAAATAACATTACAGCTACTAGGATCCCGTTTAGCCCGAGATTATTTATTCTCGGAGATGATTCTATGCTAATAGAACAAGATAAACATCTTAAGAGCTGGATCCAAACTAGTGCCATGGTTGCTAGACAAATTATTGTTAAACATTGGAAGAAAGAAGGATTTCTATCAACTCAGGAGTGGGGTTTAGAATTAGCTAAAATAGCTGCATTTGAAAAGATGTCATATAAACAGATGGGATGTCTTTCTCTTTATTACAAAATATGGAAGAATTATCTAAAGTTTGTGGGAGAATCTGTTGATTAAATACATTCTGTGTAAATCAGCATAAAGTGGAAAAGGGAAAAAAAAAATAATAAAAAATGTAGAAGAGTTGGATAATGAGAACAAGGTCTGGTGGGTTTTGTATGCATGATTACGACTGTAGTATTTTGTTGTCCTGGACCTATAGCTGGACAGGTTGCAATTTTCTTCTTTTTTTATTAGAAACAAATGATGTTATGATGGAGGTAAGGAAGACAACAGCAATAATAATAACAATTAAAGCCGCAAGCGGCATTCCAACGGCCCTCGCGGGCCGTGCTACCAACTACTCGGACCTGCTCCTACCTAAGGATGGCGCTGACGCGCCCTGAGTCATTTTGTGATATGGTGTTAGTGGCTCATAAGAGCCTCGTCACAATACAGAGTAAATCAGAAGAGCAGCGCTTACGCGCTGCGTCGCCATGGCAACATCATGCAAGATACAACATTGGACCTATTGACTTTATGGTTCGGGGTGACATGAAGAGTCACTGTGCCAAATTTCACACAGTTTGGTGAAAGTAATCCAATTTTATTAAGTAACGAAATTGTTAAAAACGCTCATTTGGATAACATGGGGATTTGAGCGCATGTGGCTGATTTTTGGCAGAATTTGCGGCTTCGCCGCGCCTAAACCAAGTGACCTATCAAAATAATTTGGATAACTTAAGCTGTCCCACTTGTGAAGTTCATGTGCACCGAATTGGAGCCCTGTGGGCCAAACGCTCTAGGAGGAGTTTGACAAATAGGACGTGAAGGAAAAGTGAAAATGCCATTGGAATAACATGGGCGCTTGCGCGCCTTCCCGCAGCGACGCGGTTAAAAAAACTACATGCTTCCCATTGGCTTTTTTGATCAAGAGGACCCAAAGGAATTTTGGGTAAAATTTCATGCAATTCGGAAAAAGTAAAATTTTGACCTCCCATGTTAACAGTTTTTTCATTCTGTAGGGGGCGCTATCGCGCCGATTCCAATTTTTTCACAACGAGTGTGTCAAGGGCATAAAATGTAACAAACGCATAATTGGTTCCATTCCAATTGGACCAACTATGTGGAAACGGTAGGCAAATTAGTTTTTCGTCTTGCGCAAAAATGCTCGCTAAAATGTGCGGCTGCGCCACACTTAAACCGCGTGACGTAAAACTGAAATTTGGATAACTTAAGATGCCCCATTTGTGTAGTTGATGTACACCGAATTTCGGGTCAGTAGGCGCAACGCCCTAGGAGGAGTTCGTCAAAGTACGACGTGCGCGAAAACGCTGACTCAGCGTTTTGGTACTTCTAATCCAATATGGCGGCCAAACGGTATGTCAGGGGCGTGGCCATGATTGGCTTTTATGCTTGGCTTCCTTAGAAGAATGCGTGTACCGAATTTTGTGGCCGTACGCCAAAGTTGGTGTCTGGCCGACTCCCATTGGCCCAATGTAAATCGATTTTTGTAGGTGGCGCTGTCGCGCCATTTTTTTATGGACGAAAATGAAACCTATAAAAAACAAAATTTTTCGCCGGTTCTGAATTTTGGGCAAAGTTCGGTGAGTTTTTGAGCGTGTTCAGGGGGTCAAATTAGAGCTCAAAGAGCAGAACAAAGAATAATAAAAATAATAAAGAAAAAAGCAAAAACAATATACCCGTTGCCACGGCAACAACATAATATACGTTTTCGGAAAGCTCTCGGCCGTGCGCACGTCCCCGTGGGGTGGAAAGTGACTGACGAGCGCTTACGCGCTCGTCAGTCACTTTCGAAGTCGAACCCCCCCATTGACTTCCATTGATTTCCATGTATTTTAGCAGATAGAAGGATAATGCATGCCTACGGCATGCATTACTGAGTAGGTCATGATGCCAGGAGTTCAGTGTTAGGGTTTTTGCGCTTTGCGCTGCTCTCGTCAACAATGAGTGCATGGCCTTCGGCCATGCACTCATTGTTGACTATTTTTGTCTAAGCAGAAGTAAGTATACTTCGGCATGGGCTAATTTGTAGCTCTCGCAGGGGCGTGGTAGTGGCTGATCATGATGGCTGGGCTTCGCCCAGCCATCATGATCAGCAAGACACTTGACAACGATGATGCCTGGGCTTCGCCCAGGCATCATCGTTGAGTATCTCTGTGTTAGCAGAAGTAAGTATACACATCCCATGCCTTCGGCATGGGCTCATTTTGTAGTTCTCGCAGGGGGCGGGGTAGTGGCTGATCATGATGGCTGGGCTTCGCCCAGCCATCATGATCAGCAAGAGCGTTAGCAACGATGATGCCTGGGCTTCGCCCAGGCATCATCGTTGCAGAATCAATAGGCCCTACGCCCTGCTGGGGGCTCGGGCCTAATAAAAATAAGAATGATAGTAATAATGGCAATAATGATGGTCATTATTTGCGGCAATAATCACTAATTCATAATTAGTTATTGGTAATAATAGCCAACTTACAATAAGGATAATGATAGCAATGGCAATAAAAATAAGATCAATAAATAATAATAAAATAATAGAAATAATAAAAATAATAATTAATGACAATAAATAATAACATAATGATGACTTGTGTGTTTATTATTGCTGTTGGCAATAACTATTGCAATGACACGATGGTAACATTCAGAATTATTTTATGTTTATATTTATATTTACTGTTTAATATGAATTTATTGTTATTTTCAATGCTACTTCTTGTTACTATTTGATTGTTGTTGTTGATTTTTATTTTTTGTTGTAATAATATTGTTATAATATTGTTGGTTTTTCAATTAATTTATTTTTGTATTCTTACTTTTTGTCAGAGAGAAAAAAAAAGAAAAGAACAAGAATGTACGGGACTATAAAAATGGGAAGCATAGGAAAACGGCTATAAAATACTACCAGGAAAATGGACTATGACAAATGGAAACCACAAGGACTATGGCTGGGGTGATGGCGGGAGCGGGTGGGATGGGAGATTTGTTGGTGGAGGGGAAAAAAACGTGTAAATTCGCAATAAATTGTTATTATCAAAACAATTAACAGCGAAAATCAGAAAAACAAAAGCCTTCCGAACCCTGGAGTTTGGCCTGATTTTAAGACTGATGTTCCCTCTATGAGTTCGGGGAGGCGTGGCCAGAGTAAGGATATTCGTATTTGTCGTTTCTCTCCTTATGTCTGTGTGTCACTGCTTGGTTTGTCGGAAGCATCGTGGTGAGGTTCACATGCTGCATGTGCACGTGCGTATGAAATAAAAGAAGAAACATTGCTTCATCGTCTGTAAATAAATGTAACGCTTTGTGCAGGTCGTCCAAGTGCGGGATTCTTTTTTATGAGCATTACACACGTCATCTCCAACACACCTGCTCCTTAAATGATATGAGAAGCACCGACTTGAACCAACCATAACATGGCAAACATAGAGTTTGTTGGAACTTTTTCATTTCATCCCCACAATGTGTCAGTGTAACAGCTACTTACCTCTAAAGACCCTCCACTCTTCTGTGATGTGTATAAACCTGGCTTAATCCACTCGTGTTTCATTGTTAACTTTTTTCTGTGCTCAATGACGTGACACACGCACTGTTCTCCGCTCGCTGCTGCGCTCCACAAGTCTGAGTCGTCTCTGTTCGTCTGCTGCATGATGCGACTGTGAGACAAATAATTGTTGTAAATATCCTTATGTCTGTGGCCTCTTCTTTTTTTGGTGCGACCAAAAATCGCAAAAGATACTAAACTCCTTTAGAGTGCAGCCGGCTAAAGCAGACAGCGTCCGGTCTTTAACTGGAAACAACACGATTGAATGAAACATGTATTACAAGTCACTTGAAACCACTGTTGAGCCAGGATAAAGACACTCATAACTGAAAGCCATGTTAGCTGCTTACCTTAGTTTGAACTGTAAAAGTTGAATTATCCAGTTTGTTTGCTGTTTAATGTGGGTTCAAGTTAAACCAAACTTGTATTATGATTAGTAGTCCCTAAATATGTACGTGTTAGATGCACGTGATCAATTTTTTCCAAAAGTTAAGCTAAAAGTGTATTCTCTTCGTGTTTGAAAGACCAGATTAATGAGTGCACTGAATAATCCACTGAACAGGACGAAACTTTATAGTAATTGAGTGTTTAGGGAACAAGTGTGGACGTTTGGACACAGCAATGGAAAATGACCAGGTTTTCTGTTGTCGTGGCAACAGTGCAAAGCTTCACAAGCTTGTCTGCTAACAACAGTTGATGATTTAGGGCATTTTAACTGCAGCAAACATACTCAAAAAACATATTTTTAAGAAGAAAAGGGCAATAAGTTCAACTGTGTGTGATTTCATAGTCTGATAAATGTGAGAGAAGCTACAAGTCTTGTGTTTATCTGCTTTTCTACCACTGTTTACATGATTTTCTCTTTTTACATGTCAGATTCTCATGCATTTCTTGCCACTTGATCGAAACATTTAGAATGCTGTATCTGCATAACCTCTATTACCGAAGTATGTTTAGCTTTATTGTCTGACAGTGCGTGTTTTATTCGCAACACCAAACTAATGTGAGTTTAATGAATGTCCTGGATAGAGTTGAATCATTTATGCTTTGGCAGATGCTTCGCCTCTGCTGAATTCTCCTCATGTTTCAATCATTCAGACTAAATATTCTCCGCTAAGCACTGCCCTCATCCATCAAACTCCGAAAAACATATTAGCTTATGTTTTTGACTCATGGCTCACTATGAATTATTCAGGGAGCAATTCATTATCCGAGCTGGTCCTGCTCCTCGCTCGGCTGTGGAGACACTCACAATAATTAAATTGTGGTTTGGGAGAGTTAAAGCTCGTTCCATCGAGTGATATTAACCATCCGTGCACTGCTCCATCACAAACGATTTCCAAGAGATCGGTAACAGGATCCCTCTGGACAGAACGCGAAAGAAGTTTTCTATAGGCCACGATCAATGAGCATAAAAGATTGGGATTTGTTTTCCGAATGTAACTTGGTGAAATCCAGTAAAGCGTTTATAATAACAAGAAATGCGCACTTATTTACATTTTTTCAAGAAATATCTGTACTTTCTACATTTTAAAAACAGGTTAGTTACTTTAGAAACCCATAAAAAGCTTTTATTCATCTTAAAAGACTAGTGCCGAACCGCTGTGCTGCTGTGTATCTGTGCTTTGTGAACGCGGTAAAGGTGGGGTAAGTGATTTTCACACTAAATACAGGATTAAGGTTTTAAATGTGACTACTTCTTCTCATAAATCCTCTAACACATGGTTAATCAACATGTATTTCTTTTTAGCCGCGATTTTGGCTTAAAACCCTCTGTTTATAAGCAAAGTGAAACTAGAGAGAACCATCCAAGCTCAGCCAATCAGATAGCTGCATTTGATGAAAAGTCCAAATAATTATAACTAAATCATTGTAAAGCCCATTTCACCACATTCCATCTGGCTCACACTGCATCCGGTCTTTACTTTGGTCCCGCCGAGAAAGATGGTTAAAGGACAGAAAATGCTCTGGGTAAGTTTAGGGCTGGAGCTGGGATATAAGATTTACCCGTTAACCCAAAAGAAAATGTCATGAAAACGTGCTAATCGTACGTTTTTGACAGTTTGTTGTATATCTACCTTTTTGGAGACTGGGCTGCCATTGCTGGATGTATTTACAAATAGAGACTGTTGGTGTATTTCTTTATTCTTTCTTTATTCAATAGAGAGTCATATCTATAGATACAATCGGCAACGCCTCAAGTTCACATTTGCTGTTGAGCAGTGAGTGATAATCCACTCTCAGTGTTCAGCTTTTCCCTCGGAGGTCCAGTAGTGGGTGTGGCTTTTGATGCCGACTGTATCTAGAGAGATTTTCGGTCGACATCTCTTTACGCCCTACAGCGCATACGTTATGCAGAAAGATCCGCTCTCCGTCTGTTTACATGGGGAAACTTCTTTGAATAAAACCTTAAAATGGGACGAGAGCAGCTGTTTTCATCAGGTATGAACCGGTCTGACAGACGTCTGTTTCCTGAAGCTTCAGACAGTGTTTTTTTCGCCGTTTTTTTACTTACCTGGATGTAACTTTTAAGGGTCGTAGGATTTAATTTAATTCACAAATGTTGATTTAGCAGCATATTTTTTGTTTCGCAAACTCTTGTAGTTAGCTGACATCGGTGATTTTTCGACTTGTTTCCAAAGTTTGTGTTTATGAGTGGCGGCTCTTTCTGCAGGTAGGGTGCGCGTACATCACCCGTGTTGTTAAACAAAAACTCATAGAGAGATTATTTGTTTAGACAAGCTGTAACAGCAACACTAACCAGCACTGTTGTCAGCTAACTGCAAAAGTTTATCACTGTGAAAACAAAAGTTGTGCTGCAAATTCAACATTTGTGAATGAAATTTTTCTTTATGTCTCACACACATTACATTCAGGTTGAGAAAAGCACTGTCTCAAGCTTCAGAAGCCAGATGTTTGTCATATTGGTTCATACCTGATCAAAACAGCTCGTCCTATTTTGATGTTTTTATCAAAAAGGTTTCCCTAGACCAATAATCCCTCTAAAGTTGGCACAAAACCAGTTGTTGGGTTTATTTAACTGTTACATTTGTTTGAGTTTGTCCCACAAGTTAGACAAGCTAATGCTAGCTAACCTAAACAGAGCTATAAGAAGTGCAGAACCAAGAAAAGTGAACGGAACAGAATAAGGTGAACAACAACCTAAAGTTAAATACATTTTTTGTAATATTTGGAAAGTGTGTTGAGGGATTTGTTTTTATGGAGGAGACCTGTTGAGATTTTTATGTAAATTTAGGAAGAAACTATGGCATAAGTTGATCAATAATTCACATTTTAACATTATAGGCAAATAATGCATTAAATTGTAGATTGCAGCAAATAAAGGTTTAATGGTGTTCCTAAAGCTTAAGGCCGGTATTCTATCATCCATTATGCAAACCCACTGACTTGACTTTGTCCATTACATTTCAGCAAATTAACAGTAAAACCAGCTGTATTCTGCCACCTGCTTGTCAATAAACCCCAGTTTAGCGTCCAAACCGTGACATGGATTTTGTCAAAACATTTACTGTCTGTTTGGAATGAAAACGCAGACAGCCCTGGGTTCCTGGTTAAACACTGCCCTCTAGAGTCAACAATTGCTTTGACAAGTTTCTTTTTCTAAATCACTTAAGGCAAAATCACAAGGCTCAAAAGCTGGTTCACTGAAAGTTTTGTGACTTCAGTTGTGTTTTATGGTCTTAGATTTTGTTTGTAGTCCTGTTTGTGTTTCTCACTGCTTTGCTTTGTGAATTCAGAAAATACAAATGCAATGCCTGTCTTTAACCATGATAAGTAAAAAGCCCCATCTGCCTTTTTTATGATATGATAAAAATAAAATATCAAGCTTCTGGCTGTTTTATTTTCAGATTCTGTAATGAAACAGACTCTAAAACTGCAACTTAACAGGATTTTTAATTGGCTCCGACTAATCCAAGTTAGTTATTACAAGCTAAGTTAATGTTAATAAAAGATTTCTAATAAAAATGATTTCCTTTTTTTTTTTTTTTTTTATTTGAAGAAAAATGATCAAAACGTCATTCTTACATCAGTTTTACGGTCCTGCATCAAAGAAAAGTATATTTGGCAAAATACACAATATTTCTTTAAGTTCACATGTTGCAGTTGTTAATCAGTCAAATCAGTTCCTAGATTTGATACAAATAATAAAATAGATCAAAGATAAAATAGGTTAATACATTTATAAATAAAAATAAAACATGGACATTTACATATGGTCAGTAGCCAAAACTGAGCCTAAATAAATAATAAATAAATATATAAAAACTAAAGCGATAAATAGAGGTTATGCACTGACATCATTTTACTCCAAAAATGTTTAGCAACATTTAGAATGAGTGGCATTTCTTCAATTATTTCTTTGTTGTTGTGGTAACAGCTTGTCTGCTAATAGCAGTTGATGATTTAGGACATTGCAACAAGCAGTCTCAAAAACATTTTTTTTTTAAGAAGAAAAAGGTAACTGTGTGCGATTTCAATGTCTGATAAATCTTGTCTTGTGGTTTATCTGCTTTGTTACAACTGTTGACTTGATTTTCTCTTTGTACATGTCAGTTACAAACCCAGTGCTCAGTAGACTTGTTGTGAGTTGAATTTGTTATCAAAGTTTATTTTTCCTGTTTTAGCTGTTTATTGAACTCTTACAAGTGAAAATGTTTTTTCAACGTGGAGAGACTCAAACAGACAAAAGCAAATTATGAGAAGACTTTATTGCAATGTAAGGTTTTGGCGCTCAGACCCTGGCGAAGACCTCCGTGCTGACCAGCGAATTGGAGTGGATGTGCGAATAGGAGAGGTCTTTCCCCCCGGGCCTGCGACCTGGTGGTGGTCCTAGAACTGGATTGGGATGAACTACTAGGTGAGAGGAGTAGAAGGGGTGGAGGTGGGGCGTGCCGAACTGAGTAGCAGGGGCGCAGCTGCAGGCGAGGGATTTAAGTAGACCGGCTGGGCTTGATTAGCTGCGAGAGGGGATCTGAAGGAGGAGCCTGCTGCAGGGAGGAAGAGAGGAGCTGAAGGTGAGATGAGACAGGACGATGAAGCTGCAGGTAAGTCTCCCAGGCTGAACATCCGCTTAAGCTCCATTTCTCTCCATTAACTCTCATGCATCGTTGACACTCAGCACTCACATTTAGAATGCTGTGATGTCACCTGCAGAACCTCTATAGGCCTGCTAATCAGAAGCTAAGCTAAAAAAAAAATGGGTCTTGAGCCTGCTCTTAAAAGCCTGAATGTTCTCTGCGGCCCAGAGGTCCTCCGGCAGACTGTTTCATAGACGAGGGCTGTAAAACTGGAAAGATGCCTCAAAGTGAGTGTGTGTCCTGACTTTGCGAATTAAGTGAGTGATAAAGCTGTTGTTCTCTATAAAAATGAATGTACAGATATGTCTATATTGTGTAATTGTATGACGACAGCATGTAGAGGTGTGATTTTTATTCCTCTCAAACTTCAGTTCTGCTTTTACGATTTGGATGAAAGGGCGGCTTGTCGTTAAAGGTACGACAGAGCGGCGAACAAAACAGGAAAAAAAAGTTGAGAGTTAAGTTGAAGTTGATCAAAACATCAAAAATTAAAATGCATTTAAACCTCAAACTTTTCAGCATTGGGGCTGACCCCTAAGTGTTCTTGCCCTAAGCCGAGACACCCCTTACATTTTTACATATTTTTTACTTTCAATAGGGTGTTTTTTACCTTTTTAAAACCTGCACAGCTTATTTAAATTTAATTGAAATTTGCAATAAAAACCTTCACCAAACATCACAGAAGAAATGACATTCTGTATTCTGAAATATTTTTTTCCTAATGCATGATGTAATTTTAATATTATTAAAAAGGTATAAAGAATGTTTTAAAATCATTTTAAAATCAGAAGCTCTCATGGGGCCCCAGTCTAGGTCCGCCCCTGTAAACCAGCGTTCAGAAGCTTCAGCGTAACATTTGTCAGGACAAGACTTCTGTTTTAAGAAACATTCTTGCAAATGCAAAAGCTCCAAAGATCATACATGCGGCGTTGTTACGCACTGCATTGTGTATGTTTTATTTCACTATTTGTTTCGGACCTTTCCTCTGCAGAGATAAGGCAGATTTGCACAAATGAAGCACAAAGCAGTTTCGTAGAATATCGCTGGGTGTGGCAAACGCTTCTTTAAAGACACAATAAGCTCTGATAAGACACAGACACACGCAGCCTCTCTAAAGTGAGGATGGGAGAGAGGAAAAAAAGGATGTTTCTGAGTGAGGCAAAGAGCTCTCTGGGTGTTCGTAACTGCTGGTCTATTCAAAAGCCATTCTTTGAAAAAATTCTACAAGACTCAACAATTTCCCGCGGGGTGCCAAGTTGGACTTTTGCCATGTTGGACTCAAATTTGTGAATTTTCTGTTCCTGTGTTCAACCATGTCCATGTTCACTGTGAGTTTTCATGTTGGTTTAATTGTATTGATAAAAATTAACAAATAGATATGTTATTATAATAATGATGGCTGCTTTTGCAAATTACAGAATTTTGTAGGATTTTATTGAGACAATAAAACAAATATTAACATTAAATATTATGTAACATTAAATACTACTGATAGTACAAGTATAATAATAATATAACTGTGAGCATTGGGGTTTGATAACACCTATAAGACCCCCAAAGAAATTAGTCTGGAGCTGCCACTGTGGGCGATTGTTAGAAGTTCTTCAGTCTTGAACACGTCGAAGCCACTCACTGTAAGTTTTATTGTAGATAAAATAGGTCTGGGAGGAAATTAATTGCGCTGTATAGATGTGCGGGAGCAAAGTGTGGAGGCCAGAGGAGAGAAGGTAATTGAAACAGATAAAAGTCTTATATTTAACGACGCCGCAAGAAGTGTCCAGATTAATTACATGTTATTAAATAAGAGAGGTCAAATCCAAAAGCTGTTCAGATGAGTGACAGAGACGATACGTGGAAAGAGAAAAGTAAGAGGCAGACTGACAGATAATCACGTTTGTAATGAAAGAAAAAGGTCAAAGTAATTGTGATTATTTTCTCTGAAGTATTACATGAGGATTTGTGTTATGACAGCTGTAACTTTAAAGGTATGAGAACTCAAAATCAGGCTTGTTCGTGAGCAGACATATTAAACCCAAGCCCTAACTCTCAAAAGGCTGTGAAAAGCGCTTCTAAACTCATTGTGGTAAGCAATTAGAAGACCTAGAATGCATTGGATAAAGCATACTGCATATAAAAAATATTTTGACCCGATTTTAAAGAACAAACATGATGCAGTTTTTCAATTGTCTATTGTCTAAAATGTATGATAAGCCTTGTTTTTATGGCATGTTACGAGACAAGACATAAAATAACCACAAATTTTGGATGAAGCCACGTGGCGACATCTTAGGTACATTTAGGATTTAAGTGACTAAAATGTATAAGTGTAGGACTGGGGTTTGGTGTAGTTTAAGGCTGCGTTCACAATACACTTTTGATTAGTTTCTCTAGATAGTTCGGTTCGATTGGGTAATTGTGAACGGACAAACGAACTCTGATTCGGTCCAAAATGCCCAAATCTGGTTCGGTTGGAGAGGTCGGTCTCGGTGTGGTTGAATCGAGCTTTGAATCGGTTTGTTTGTTTTGTGAACAGGCAAAGAGCAAAACAAAACCAGGAAGTGAACACTGACATGATCCACGCTGAGACGCACGAGAGGCCCAGAATCAAAACCAATAGCATGTTTGAGATCAATAATGAGACAAATTCAGGTATAATTACTTATTCTCACGCGACTATCACCGTTTTCTCACATTATTTACAAAAATAACAAAGTTAACTTTTAGATGGAATCAAATACAGAAAGTAACACTACAGCTCACATTACCGCGGGGAAATGGTCTATATTCATCTAATATTTAGTTATAAGTGAGCAGATGACAGACCTTACGTTTTACTCTCGGCATTTGGAACGAAATGCCTAGCCCTCCTCTTATGTCTTCTAAAGTGAAAGTCCCACATTGTCTTTGCTTCGACACTTCGTCTGTCACTCACTCTGGTCCCGTTAATGTGGGAGAAGTTGTGGGATAGATCCATAAAAACAAAAATATAAAGTCCAGCAGCGTGTTTTCTGATGTAAGTTAGCTGTAGCCGCTGTTAGCCGAGAAGCCGGGTGTCTTCTTTGCTGCTGACGTAACGTGTTTCTGTCACAGCGCCTCTATAGGTGAGGAGCAGATGTGTCTCTACTGCGCTGGTTCGACTGGCAAAAAGTGTATTGTGAACGCGAACCGAGCCAGTTTAAAGAAAGATACAATGTTGCAACTTTGATTCCCAAATGAGCCGAGCCCGGTTCGGTTTGTATTGTGAATGCAGCCTAGAAAATGTCGCCACGTGACATCAACCAAAGTTTGTGGTTAATTATAGTTTAGCTTTTCGTAGCATAGGCCTATACGTAAAAAAGGTGTGAAAGCGTGCTTGTTGTACATCTACGTTTATCTAACGTATATCTACGCTTTCTTCGGAGACTGGGAGGCCAAAACACCTCACCAGGGAGACTTTGTCCATCCAGGAGCTCCCTTTTATTGACCGTAATTGTATCCAAAATAAATATTGATATTAACTATGTGTCAAAAGATTTATTAGACAAAGTTGTCAGATTTGAAAAATAAGCTACCCCACCTTTAAAACAATATATTTCCATAAGATACATCCAACCACTTCATTTTATTTCTTCAGTCTGCATTTATGGTGTGCAAATGGTCTGGCTTCTCTCTGGGCAAAGTGAGCAGCCTTTTAGTGCAAATAATCTCTAATTCATAGATAAAAATTACGCTTCTGATCCATCTATTTAATTTGTTACAAGCTTAATAAACAGAACTGCTGTAAAAGTGTTGGCTTCAGAGGCAAAGATAAACTGTTTCTCATTTCAACGACTCAACTGAACTAATACAATATTTTAAAGCCTTAATTCTTCCAGTTGGGAAAGTCACCCAGAAATAAAGTCCCTGGGAACGTTGTCAAACTTTCCCAGTCCTCCTTGGCTCTCAACAAACCGTTTTTCTGTCACATATTCAAATACACGATCCGAATGGTGCAGGGCTGCTTCTGAAAATCTCATTTAGTGGTTGACATTTATGTGATAGGCAGGAATAATGTGCGGTGACTGCAGTGAGAGGAAGAGTAAATATTTGGGAGAAAATTGAAGCGATTGGCTGCTCATCCTGCTCCTGTCAAACTTAGGGTTCTTTTTTTGTCTCTGGATGAGCGTCCTACACTTAAACACCGTCTAAAAACAACACAAAATAACGTTATTTTTCAACGACAATCCTAGGACATTTAACACATTTGTTGACTGAAATGATTCAGCACAATTCAAATCTTGCAAGTGGTACACAATCTTACCACATACCACATTTACTAAAGTTTATGGTGGGCCTGGTCTGAGTGGGTCTGGTCACCACGCCCCCATATGTGTGTCAGATTAATTCATCTTTTACATGTATTATTTCATTATTTCAAGCAGTCATAATGGTTTTAATACAGGAGAAGATGCATATCCCTGATTGGCTAAATCAGGAATATGCAATCACACCCACTGAAATTTGAAAGAATTGGGATACAGTGGCCACACGATACATTTTTTGCATCTCCAGGCGAAGGAGACACGGGAATCGAACAAGGCATCTCATTTGCATTAAGAGATGTCTTCTAACAGTTCGCATTACACAAAAACTGCACTTAAAAACAATCTTGATTTTAGCAGACCCTTATCTGACTGAAATATCACTGACCTGTATGTGCTACGTGAACAGAATGAACCCAAATAACAAATGTAATATAATCAAGTGTTCCAGCTAATGTGGAACACTTGATTATATTACATGGGCTTAGGTTCTGTGGAGGACTGCTCACATTCAGTCTGGTGTTTTCTGGTGCTGCTTCTGTCACTGCCTTTTTAATTTAAAAAGTAGTGCGCAACTTCCAGAAAGAAGACTTTCCCTGTTTTTTTTCCGCATAACTGACAAATGTATGTTTCTAGAATTATATTATGAACCATCATTGGAAAAAATACATAACCTAAAATCATGTCAACATATTTTTACTTAAGAACAAATTTTGTGAATGCTAAAAATGTTTGTAAGAAGTCCTTAGGGACAAATTTGTTCAAAAATTGTATCATGAATGAGGTCTAAATATTATGAATTGGTAAAACAGCCCATTACTCCCCTTATCTACCCTTATGACATTAAGCGGAACCTATTTTTGCTTCCATTTTGAAATTTGGAAATGTTTTGTCAAAAAACGTTCACATCATCTACGGAGTAATTTTTTTGTTTATAGACAGGGGCGATGTATGTGTGCACCCGACCTGCAGAAAGAGCCGCCGCTCACAGACACAAACAGTAGAAACAAGTCGAAAAAGCACCATTGTCTATAAAAGTTTATCACTGTGAGAAGTTATGCTGCCTTAAATCAACAATATGTGAATGAATTTTGACCCTACGACCCTTAAAAGTTGCATTCAGGTGAGTGGAAAAGACGCGGCCTCAGGAGACAGACGTCTGTCATACCTGTACATTCCTGATCAAAACAGCTAACTCTCTTTTTGTTGTATTTATTATTCCAAATAATTTCTCCAGCTAAGCAGATGGAGAGCAGCTCTTTCTGCATGGAGCATGTGCAATAGGGCGGAAAGTGATGTCCACCGAAAACCCCTCTATAGTGATGTTACTGTGACATTGTAGGTGTAAATGTTCAAAAAATATATATTTAAAGCAGAAATAATTTGATTTCTCCTGTTAAATTTAAGACATTAATAAGCTCCCCTGATTGTAATACGTGCTAGCGTACAAGGAAAAAAGAAGAACTCCCCTCTAGTCCAGAGCTCAGAATATTGTTGATTTGACCTGAATCGGAGAAAAAGCTGATACATTCCTGCACCAGGCCTTGAAGAATGGCTCGAACAAACACAGAAGACAGATGTACGCTTTAGTCTGGTTCTGGTTTGAGGCGAGCTTTGCCCAAACACGGAGCAGTGACAGTTCCTTCAGCTGGGGACTGTTTGTCGAGGGCAGAATTAGATTTATTTTGTGGCGAGTCGCAGAGAAAGCAGCAGCTCGTCTGTTACAATGAAATGGAGAAGCTCAGTCCTCAACGACTAAGCAACAGAAAACACGNAATTTTAGTGGGCATGATTGGCAGATTAATTAGCCAATCAGGGACACACATTTTGTCTCCCGTATGAAAACCAACATGGCTGCTTGCGACAAAATAAATACATGGAAAAATATTGAAAAAACATGGCGGATTTCTGCAGAATCAATGAGCAAAGAAACAATTTTAATGTCAGGTGAAGGTAGATTTTGGTCTAAATCAGTGATTTTCAACCTAGGGATTAAGATCTTGAACAATGTTTGACAGCTTCAAATAACAGATTTGTATTGGCTGGCCTACAAGATAAATGTATCTAGGCTTATGTCTTCAAATTAAAATCAAACATGAGACTAAAAACTACTTTGTCACTTTGAAGGTAGTCTACATTTTGTGTTTGGTGGTCGCGATGGCTGCGATTGTTATCTAGGGGGTCACCTTGGTCTAAAGCTTACACTGTGCGAATTTTGAGCCAATTTTTGTTGCACGACAATTTCAAGACCGTAGCGAATTTCAGCTTTTCCGCACAAGTTATTCCTGCAGTGTCTGTGGGGCTACGAGCTGCCTCATTCATGACATACGCTCTCGAACGATGAACAGCTGTACAAGAACACTGAGGAGCACTCGTAAGAACATCAGCAGCATACAGTCATTGTTTGATTGTATTTGTTGTGTGCTCGCAGGTTCAAGCGCTGCTGAAGGGAAAACAGTGTGTATGCAAGCACAGACAGAGGTGTACGAAAACAACAAATCCCCACGCACACAAAGACATAGAAGTGTTGTGGAAAATGCATCACACTTTAAACAAGCAGGGCTCACGGTTTTATGTTATGTTTTTAGTGTTCAAAGACAGTGTATTTTGAATAAGAAGATAGCAATGCGCTTCTACCATGTTTGGTTCATAAATGGTAGAAGCGTTCAGCCTATACATGAAGTTTACACAACAGCATCCAAACAAGCAGCTAATGTGAACACATCCACACTCGTAAGGAATAGACACTTTTTTTTTTCAATAACATGAAGGTGTTAGAAGAAAAAGTGTAAATTTATTACTATAATTTTAAGTAATAAATAAGGTTTCATTGACCGTAACCGATGTTTATCATTATGAAGATTTATTTTGAATTGATTTGAGACCAAGTCTGCATAGTTTAACTGACATAAACTTTGCATTTTTAAGTTACACTGCACTATTTATTTTTTCCACAGTGCATGCTTTTGGAATGTTTAGAAGACTTAGCTATTGTTAAGCATCACACTGCTTCAACAACTGCAACAGCACATATTACACTTTCTATCAAATACTTTTTTGAAGAAATGTATGTGTATGGTTAAATTTTTTTCTATATCTTAGTACCTTTAAGAGCTGTCGGTAATTCCTGCCATCTATCCGCAGCTGCAGCAGTAATCGCTCTTGTAGTATTTAGATAGTAGCAGTAGTAGCAGCAGTAGTAGACTCTTGCCGACTCTTGGTTGATATGTAAATGTACTGGAGTGTATGAATGTTTAATCTGGTTTGACTTGGTGAGCACAGAACGCGCCGACACAACATAAAAAATACATCAGTGAAAAGCCTGTGAAAGAGCAGCACCTCAGCCATCGCACACTCGCAGGTTACAGCGCGTTCACAGACACCAAAATATTTACTTTCTTGACTTTTCCTCTGATTCTGGTCTGTTTAATTCAAAAGTCAGGCATCTGAGCTGTAGCTTCGCCAAAACAGAAAGTAGACCATTAATATACCCAGCTCGCTCTGAAATTCTTCAACACATGGTTAATTTTTGCGATAAAATAACTTAAAATCTATTTTCTCCTAGCACAGACTTCATGTTAATCTATTTAGGTGGAGTCTGCAATGTCATGTCTACGTCTAAAAATGTCGTGCTTCTTCACTAAACTCCACTAATTTATGTAAGTGAGCAAATCGTGGACTGAATTTTTTTTTAAGAATATTCAATATCTGCTTGGTTTGCTTTTTAAGAATACTAAAATCAGGCATAGCACCCAAATTACACTATTCTTACTTACGAAACTGTCACAAGAGCCATGTAAAGTTAAAAGGTCCAAGTAAAACGTACTCTTGTTTTTGATGTTATACTATTTTTATTTTGAGGTGAAGCATCAAGTTGTCTCAGTCAAGTCTCAAGGCACAGACCTTCAAGTTCAAGTCGAGTTCCAAGTCTTGGTCCATTTGATCAAGTCAAGTCATCAAAAAATAGTAACTGAAGTCCAAGTCACGACTTCCAACAAGAAGTTGCTTTGTAGGCAGGTGATACCACAGCATTTTAGATACTATTATTGCTGTGAGTGGTGAAGTCAATGAACCAAAAAGAATCAATGGACACAAACAAAAAAGTGGTAAAATACAAAAAAGCTTCTACAGACTGATGAATATGCAACCACAACTACTGCTGAATATTAAGTCTGAATGTGCCATAGAAAGAGAAAATGCCACAACTGCACTTCTGTCTCTCACGCAAGGGCGTCACTTTGGCGCAGTGGTTAGTGCTCTGCCTCATAGAAAGAAGATCCTGAATTTGACTCTCAGATGCACTGGGCTTTTAAATATGGAGTTTGCATGTTCTCTCTGCGTTTACGTATAGCTTTCCTCCAGGTGCTCCAGTTTCCCCTATGCCACTAACAATATGTTCAGTATGGCTTTAAAAGCTACAATCTGGTACAAGCATCTTTGCCATGGTACCTAAAGTATTTGTACATTGTCCTTATTCGTGCCTATTTTCACACCATAAACTCTTTCCGGTTCAAAAGTCTTTAGTGATGTCTGAAATGTTTTTTTAGCCGTTATCTTCGGCTATTGCTGCCCACTCTGTAACTCCTGCTCAGATTGATCGAACGGACACTGTCCAATAGCTTGTAGAAAGCTAATGATCTCACTGCATAAATTAATTTCAAGACAAGCTAAAGTTGCTTGATTTTAGCATTTGAAGCAAATTCAAGCATTTTGACCAAATTAACCTCGATTTATTGTAGAAACATAGATTATTTTCCTTGTTTCAAAGTGTTTTGAACTGATTTCAAGACATTGCTTTATATTTCGAGCCAAATTATTTGCCAATGGGTTAAGACAACTGTTCTAATCCCATTGACAAAGTGTTGTTCTTGTTTTAAGCCAAATTCTCTTAACCAGTTAAAAATGTTTTGAAACCAGTAAGATTTCTTCGTTACACAAGCAATTAAATCTTATCCAATTAAAACAGCTCAAATCTGGACTCAAATTCTCATTCCAAGTTATTTTAAGCAAGTCTAGATATATATACCTGTAGTTTTTGCAGTGCAATATGGCAGCGAATACAAGTGATAAAAAGTCACTGACGTATAGTGTTTGTTTAGATAAGACGTTCTTTAGTCAGATTGTTGTACTTTTGTGGGATTGTTTTTAATGCACTGGAAAGCACTTTGTGTTGCATAAATTGTATGAAAAGTGCTTTACAAATAAACTTTGATTGATTGATTGAACAAATTACTTGCTGTGCGACAGTAAAACCTCCTAAACAAATTACAGTCTGCATTACCGAATTGCTTTGAGAAATTTCTGCCAAACAAATGCTCCAAGAAACACATTTTACCAGGTGTTCTTATCATATCTTTGCCAATCACATTAATATCATTCAAATTTGAAGGTGTTCTTGACCATTAGTAGACCCTAATTATTACAACAAGATATAATTAGTCTGAGCATTTGCTGACGAAGAGGTCTTTGAATCGTCCTTTAAGCGTGGGTCAAATGCTGAGGACACATTTCCCTGCGCTGACAGTAACCTCCACCTTCCCGTTTCCTCCGTCGTGTCCTTGCAGTTTGATGCTCAGTGCTGGAGACAGGAGCTCCCTCTGCTCCAGCTGCACAGGCCCTTTGTGTCACACGCAGACAGACACGCAGCGATGTATAATTAGTTCAGCGCAGAGCCTTTTCAAACACATGTCCACACGCCTCCGCCGCCTTCACTGTACATGTAGGTCAAACGCGAGCTGGCAGGTTTAACAAGGCGCGCTCCAGTCACACTAAAAGAGAATATGTAGGCCTATTTCAACTCGAAGCTGCAAAAAATAATAAGTGGCGTACAGTAGACTCCAGCGAGATGTGGACGTAATGGTTTTGGTGCGATCTTACAGTGGATTTTTTTATCACAGATTTTTTCAGTTTTGGAGCTAATGTTATTTAAAAGTGCTGTACCAATCACAGAAATGCAAACAGACATAAATTAAAGGTGCACTGTGTAATGCTTCAATCAATAGTACACAAATTAATTAATACAAATCTATGTTTTTGTTCTGAGTGAGCTTACGTTGCCACAAAAAGGACAAATATTTGGCCAGAGAAGCTTTCTATTGTTTGTTTAATAAAATCATACCTTTGTCATAGGTTTTTCACATAATGGCAGAGGTGGGCAATTATTTTAACTTTGAGGGCCATATTCAAAACCAGACCAGTGGCAGAGGTCTGGAGTACAATTTAGCTACAATATGTATACAGTATAAATAAATATAAAGAGTAAACCTTAAACTAAAGTGGTCCCTCGCTCTATCACGGTTCACTTTGCTGTTTACCATTTATGACGCTCCTCTGGGCAAACACGGATTTTCGCGACCAGTGAAAAGAGCAGAGGAGGCAATGGAAACAGCGTCTGAGATTAAACTTTCTGTTTACATCTGTTACATTCAGAAGAGACACGCGCAAAAACAATGGCAACGGCGAGAGTGAAATTTCTCCCTAAACATCAAATGGACTGTTTTAATACGCTTTTTTTTCCACCTATAATGACCAAAACTACAGTGCACTTGCCCTCCTCTCTTCATGAAGCGCTTCTAACATCATCCTGACTCCAAACATGTGACTCGCAACTGAAAACAGGATTACTCGCAGGGGTTGTTTGTGCAATTATTTCTGCGGCCCTGTAGGTTCTTTGGCTTTCTGTGGTCATAACTCAATGAATATGTATGTGTCCTATTGACGCGAAATAAAAACTGGCAAATAGATTATTTTATTTGTAGGGCTGCAATTTGGCACCCTCACCACCAGATGAACCGCCTAGTTTGCCTATGCCCAGAGCCGGTCCTGCGTTGGTTAGCATACCGACACATCTTACTCTTAACATCTGTGAATCAAGCTTAAAGCTGTTTGTGGTGAACAATTCAGAGGCTCAGAATGCTTTAGGTAAGTGAGCGAAATGGTAAATGGTCTCTATTTATATAGCGCTTTTCCACCTTACAAGGAACTCAAAGCGCTTTACAGTCAGGGATCACTCACCCAGTGTACGCAGACACTGAGGCAATGTGGGTTAAGTGTCTTGCCCAAGGACACAACGACATTCCACTTTTGTCGTCCCACTGTGGCACCTGGTGATCCAGCGGTCTCCCATCCAAGTACTAACCAGGCCCTTTCTTGCTTAGCTTCTGAGATCTAACGGGATCAGGCTTTGACAAGCAGGTATGGCCAAGCGTGAATGATGTAGGAAGCTTCCAATTAATGACTTCTGTTTGTTTGTTTTTATTTTAAAGAAGCAAATATTGTGTAGAGAACCTTTAAAGAACATACATTTATATCTTTTGGGTTTCTCTTTTAAATATGCTTCAAGATGTACTAAACTGTGGACTGATGAAGCAGTGACTTGGGACATGACTCAGACTTAAGGTCAAAGACTTACTTGAGACTTGCAAAACATTCACTTGGTCCCACTTTTGCAAGTTACATTCATTTCTGCTTACATAAATGTGTTGAACTACTAGCCAGGGACAAATATGATTCAGACCGGACTGAATGAAAATACATTGTGAAGTACTGCAAGGATCTATAAAGATGCAGTAAAAATCAGAGGTAATATTATAAGTTGTTAGTCATTAGTACAAAATCATTACATTTACTTCCTGTAATGATTGAAAACTCAAGCATCCACAATACTCAACGATCATTATTTTCCTTCCTGGACCAAAAACAAGCTCCTCCATCTAAACTTTTCTCTGCTGATGGCTCTGTGCTGGTGCATTACCAAATGGATGCCCTCGCTGCGGCTAAATGAGCTCCTGAAGTTACATTAATAACCCACACCACAAGCAGCCTCATCATTTCTGCTCAGGACCAAAACACAGTAAACAAACTCTCAAACTAAAGACTTAAAGGTGCACCGTGCAACTTATTTATCTGCAATAACCTGTTCTCCATCGAAATCCTTTGCTTATAGAATATTACATAGCATGACATATAATACTCTTTATATTTATTTTATTTGATTGACTTGTCTATGGTGTTTGCACTTATGTTGTTAATAAATATCAAGATAAGCACATAAATAGATTAAATAGACAGATTTTTATAAATAATGTGGTTGTAATAAGTAGAATTTCTCACATCAATCATTTGAATATGGCCCTGAGGGAAAAATGATTTGTCACTCTTGTAGTATGACATTAAACATGGTTTGGTTGTGATGAAGAAAGAGCTAAGTTGAAAGACAAAGCTGGTGATTTACCGCTCCATCCATGTTCCAACCCTCACCTATTGTCATGAGTGAATACAAGCCATTGAAATGACTTTTCTCTGCATGGTAGTTGATTGCTCCTTTAGAGATAGTGTGAGGGGCTCAGCCACGCAGGAGGAGCTTGGAGTACAGCCACTGCTCTTCCATATTGAGCCGACTGAGATGGCCTGGGCATTTGTTTCCTGGTGAGGTGTTCCACGTATGTTCTACTGGGAGGAGATCCAAGAAAGGATCTATTAAAATATCTGGATTCGATATTGCTGGGTTGTAGCTGTTGCAAATCAGCTGCAGTGGCCGCTCCAATGGTACTGCAGCGGGAAAATCCCTCTACAGGCTAGAAACATTTTCTTCCATAGAACGCAGTACAAACACAAACTGCTCGTCTTCGGCAGAAAGAATCTATCTATCTATCTATCTATCTATCTATCTATCTACAAAATGTCAAAAACGTAGGACTGGAACTTTAAGAGTTACCCGTTAAAACTCAAAGAACATGTCGCCACGTGGCTTCAACCAAAGTGTGTGGTTATTTTATGATTTGGGTTTCGTAGCATATTTAGGTAAAAAGGCGTGACAGTGTGCTCATCATACGTTTTTGACATTTCGTTGTATATCTACGTTTTCTGCGTAGAGTGGGCTGCAATTCTTACCTATTTTCACATCATAAACTTTTTTCCCTGATCAAATGTTTCTTTTTGTATAAAATGTCTTTTTAATCTTAAGCTTTGGCTACAGCTGCTTACTCTGTAACTCTTGCGCTCATTGGTCAGAATGGTCGAGTCTGAGCTTTCGGCTTTGTTCGACTTCATGCGATTCGTGTTTGTCCCACTCATCGTGCAAAGAATCATGGTGGAAACACAACTGCACGTGTCTAATAACCTGTAGAGCACCTAGCAAAAGGCTAAAGCTAACAGTCAATATGGCAACGAACATAAAAAAGCCAAAGCATATTCATATTTGATCAACAAAGCTTGGAAATTAACTGCCATAAACCACATGTCTCACTCTCATAATCACACGTCACATACTTGCTTGAGCATAGTCTTGTATTACAAACTTATATTCTATAATTATGTCTATACATATCAAGTTCTTGTAGTTGTTTTCACTCTAAACATTATCACATGAAATAATCACAGGCACCTCTCTCTTTAACTGAGTACAATTCAGCTTATTGCAGGTTCATGATCTGATTCTAAATGATGTTCTGTACACAAAGAGTTAAAAGACCCATTGAAATACAAAAGAAAACGTGCATGACATTGTGTTTCGTCTGCACTGTCTCTTGGAGTGGGTGAACAGTAAAATGTGCCAAGTTTTGCAGGTGTAGGAGTTCAGCAGGAGTTGAAGTTGGGCTCACAGTGGAGGCATGAAGAAGAGAGGGGCAGTGATGTCAGGTGTGCTTGAACGAGAGCCAAAAGTTTGGGATTTAAAAGCTCTGAACAAAGAAATAGGACACTTTCTGCTTTTTCTTCTCACCTTATTTAGACTCTCTTTACCTGTTTTTTTTTTTTTGGACTTCCCAGTAAATGTTTTTACCTTTTTCAATCTTCAACTTCTGCAACTGTGATCTCTGTCCGGTTTATTCTTTTTCAAGACTTGACGTCTCTTTTTTAAGTATTACAACATTGACATCTGTAAAAGACTTTGAGCATCTGATTTTTATTTATTTTTTATTTTATTTTTTGACACAAAACAACAGCAGACCCCACTAAATTATAACTACTAAACCTAGTTACCCCAATTTTAGTCTTTATCCATGGATTTTTTGTTGAACTGAACTGTATATAGTGATCAAGCCATTTTGTAGTGGTGTCCGAATGTCCAGCAGGTCAAAAAGTGCACTCAAAATTTCCCACAATGTATCAGGAAAGGTAGTGAGCATGAATGGTCACTAACAATTAACAGCGAAAATCAGAAAAACAAAAGCCTTCCGAACCCTGGAGTTTTGGCCTGATTTTAAGACTGATGTGCCCCTCTATGAGTTTGGGAAAGCGTGGCCAGAGTAAGGATTTTCGTATTTGTCGTTTCTCTCCTTATGTCTGTGTGTCACTGCTTGGTTTGTCGGGAGCATCATGGTGAGGTTCACATGCTGCATGTGCACATAAACTTAAGAAGAAACACTGCTTCATCATCTGTAAATAAATGTAACGCTTTGTGCAGGTCGTCCAAGTGTGGGATTCTTTTTTACGAGCATTACACACGTCATCTCCAACACACCTGCTCCTTAAATGATATGAGAAGCACCGACTTGAACCAACCATAACATGGCAAACATAGAGTTTGTTGGAACTTTTTCATTTCATGCCCACAATGTGTCAGTGTAACAGCTACTTACCTCTAAAGACCCTCCACTCTTCTGTGATGTGTATAAACCTGGCTTAATCCACTCGCGTTTCATTGTTAACTTTTTTCTGCGCTCAATGACGTGACACACGCACTGTTCTCCGCTCGCTGCTGCGCTCCACAAGTCTGAGTCCTTATGTCTGTGGACTCTTCTTTTTTTGGTGCGACCAAAAATCGCAAAAGATACTAAACTCCTTTAGAGTGCAGCCGGCTAAAGCAGACAGCGTCCGGTCTTTAACTGGAAACAACACGATTGAATGAAACATGTATTACAAGTCACTTGAAACCACTGTTGAGCCAGTATAAAAACACTCATAACTGAAAGCCATGTTAGCTGCTTACCTTAGTTTGAACAGTAAAAGTTGAATTATCCAGTTTGTTTGCTGTTTAATGTGGGTTCAAGTTAAACCAAACTTGTATTATGATTAGTAGTCCCTAAATATGTACGTGTTAGATGCACTTGATCAATTTTTTTCAAAAGTTAAAAGTATATTCGCTTTGTGTTTGAAAGACCAGATGAATGAGTGCACTGAATAATCCACTGAACAGGACGAAACGTTATAGTAATTGAGTGTTTAGGGAACAAGTGTGGACGTTTGGACACAGCAATGGAAACTGACCAGGTTTTCTGTTGTCGTGGCAACAGTGCAAAGCTTCACAAGCTTGTCTGCTAACAACAGTTGATGATTTAGGGCATTTTAACTGCAGCAAACATACTCAAAAGACATTTTTTAAGAAGAAAAGGGTAATAAGTTCAACTGTGTGTGATTTCAAAGTCTGATAAATGTGAGAGAAGCTACAAGTCTTTGTGTTTATCTGCTTTTCTACCACTGTTTTGCATGATTTTCTCTTTTTACATGTCAGATTCTCATGTATTTCTTGCCACTTGATCGAAACATTTAGAATGCTGTATCTGTAGGGGTGTAACGATTCACCTAAATATTCGAAGTATCGATACACAGCCCTTACGATCCGCTGCATCGATCGGCGTTCTACTAGTTGGCCTCAATCCAGGCCACACATCGATGTAACTTTGAATCGCTTCGAATCTAAGCCCAAAGAATCGATTTATTTAGATATATGGCGAAACATAAACCATGCAGACAAACGGCATTCTTAGTCGTTTATTTTTCACAAAATGCTTCATTAAATGCGCGTTTATTACGCTGGTTTTCCGCGCTGCGTCATCATCAAACGCCTGCAGCACTTGTTTCACACGGAATCTGCTCCCGGACGGAACCGCTGCTACACAGCCCAGCGGAGGAGACGGACAGCGCTGGATCCAAACCATCCCGGGGGCCCGCGAGAACGCACAGAGCAGAGACCATGAGGGACAAAGCCGTAAAGAAGAAACCAAACTGGCCTACGGAGGTAACGCTGCGAAACGACTCGAGCGTGCTCCGAAAAGAACCAGACGAGCTGCAACGCCACAGTCATCAGACAGACTCGCGCATTTGTGCAGGCTTATGACTCCGCTGCCAGTCTGTCACATTTGGGATATATAACGTACTTAAGACGCAACATCACCATGCTTTGGGTCAAAACCACGAGTCTGCAGATGTTTGTGGATTTAATATTGAATCTAATGATACGTCATGAAGATACAGTAGTTCACAGACTCCCGTCTCAACAAACTTCTGCATCTGTGTGAAAATGATTCAATAAGATGGTGAAATGTGAGTCACTTATTTTATTATGATACTAAACTTGTGTATTAAGGGGAAATTTTGCATTTTTTTATGTGCAATGAAAAATAATTGTGTCATTAAGCTGAATATCTTTATTACCCTTATACTTAGCCTATAATTTTATTAATTGTTTTTGAGTTTTTGATTTAATGCAAAATCTTGGTAATGACTTTATTTATGTTGTAAGTTATCAAACTGAATCGAAATATCGTTTTAAAACTGCTGTATCGTTCCGAATCGTATCGTTCCCTAAAACCCCAAAATTGTTTTGTAATCGTATCTCCTGGCCTCATATCGAAATGTATCGTATCGTTCTAAAAACGTATCGTTACACCCCTATGTATCTGCATAACCTCTATTACCGAAGTATGTTTAGCTTTATTGTCTGACAGTGCGTGTTTTATTCGCAACACCAAACTAATGTGAGTTTAATGAATGTCCTGGATAGAGTTGAATCATTTATGCTTTGGCAGATGCTTCGCCTCTGCTGAATTCTCCTCATGTTTCAATCATTCAGACTAAATATTCTCCGCTAAGCACTGCCCTCATCCATCAAACTCCGAAAAACATATTAGCTTATGTTTTTGACTCATGGCTCACTATGAATTATTCAGGGAGCAATTCATTATCCGAGCTGGTCCTGCTCCTCGCTCGGCTGTGGAGACACTCACAATAATTAAATTGTGGTTTGGGAGAGTTAAAGCTCGTTCCATCGAGTGATATTAACCATCCGTGCACTGCTCCATCACAAACGATTTCCAAGAGATCGGTAACAGGATCCCTCTGGACAGAACGCGAAAGCAGTTTTCTATAGGCCACGATCAATGAGCATAAAAGATTGGGATTTGTTTTCCGAATGTAACTTGGTGAAATGCAGTAAAGCGTTTATAATAAAAAGAAATGCGCACTTACTTACATTTTTTCAAGAAATATCTGTACTTTCTACATTTTAAAAACAGGTTAGTTACTTTAGAAACCCATAAAAAGCTTTTATTCATCTTAAAAGACTAGTGCAGAACTGCTGTGCTGCTGTGTATCTGTGCTTTGTGAACGCGGTAAAGGTGGGGTAAGTGATTTTCACACTAAATACAGGATTAAGGTTTTAAATGTGACTATTTCTTCTCATAAATCCTCTAACACATCGTTAATATCAACATGTATTTCTTTTTAGCCGCGATTTTGGCTTAAAACCCTCTGTTTATAAGCAAAGTGAAACTAGAGAGAACCATCCAAGCTCAGCCAATCAGATAGCTGCATTTGATGAAAAGTCCAAATAATTATAACTAAATCATTGTAAAGCCCATTTTACCACATTCCATCTGGCTCACACTGCATCCGGTCTTTACTTTGGTCCGCCGAGAAAGATGGTCTAAGAACAGAAAATGCTCTGGGTAAGTTTAGGGCTGGGATTGGGATATAAGATTTACCCGTTAATCCAATAAACGTGCTTACTGTATGTTTTTGACAGTTTGTTGTACATCTACGTTTTTGAAGACTGGGCTGCCATTGCTGGATGTATTTACAAATATAGACTGTTGGTGTATTTCTTTATTCTTTCTTTATTCAATAGAGAGTCATATATATAGATACAACCAGGCAACGCCTCAAGTCCACATTTGCTGTTGAGCAGTGAGTGATAATCCACTCTCAGTGTTCAGCTTTCCCCTCGGAGGTCCAGTAGTGGGTGTGGCTTTTGATGCCGACTGTATCTAGAGAGATTTTCGGTCGACATCTCTTTACGCCCTACTGCGCATACGTTATGCAGAAAGATCCGCTCTCCGTCTGTTTACATGGGGAAACTTCTTTGAATAAAACCTTAAAACAAGACAAGAGCAGCTGTTTTCATCAGGTATGAACCGGTCTGACAGACGTCTGTTTCCTGAAGCCTGCGACAGTGTTTTTTTTCGCCATTTTTTCACTTACCTGGATGTAACTTTTAAGAGTTGTAGGATCGAATTTAATTCACAAATGTTGATTTAGTAGCATGACTTTTGTTTTCGCAAACTCTTGTAGTTAGCTGACATCGGTGATTTTCGACTTGTTTCCAAAGTTTGTGTCTATGAGTGGCTGCTCTTTCTGCAGGTAATTCAACATTTGTGAATGAAATTTTTTCTTCATGTCTCACACACATTACATTCAGGTTGAGAAAAGCACTGTCTCAAGCTTCAGAAGCCAGATGTTTGTCATATCAGTTCATACCTGATCAAAACAGCTGCTCTCGTCATATTTTGATGTTTTTATCAAAAAGGTTTCCCTAGACCAATAATCCCTCTTCAGTTGGCACAAAATCAGTTGTTGGGTTTATTTTAACTGTTACATTTGTTTGAGTTTGTCCCACAAGTTAGACAAGCTAATGCTAGCTAACCTAAACAGAGCTACACAAGAAGTGCAGAACCAAGAAAAGTGAGCGGAACAGAATAAGGTGAACAACAACCTAAAGTTAAATACATTTTTGTAATATTTGGAAAGTGTGTTGAGGGATTTGTTTTTATGGAGGAGACCTGTTGTGATTTTTATGTAAATTTAGGAAGAAACTATGGCATAAGTTGATCAATAATTCACATTTAACATTATAGGCAAATAATGCATTAAATTGTAGATTGCAGCAAATAGGTTTAGTGGTGTTCCTAAAGCTTAAGGCTGTGTTCTATCATCCATTATGCAAACCCACTGACTTGACTTTGTCCTTTACATTTCTGCAAATTAACAGTAAAACCAGCTGTATTCTGCCACCTGCTTGTTAATAAACCCCAGTTTAGCGTCCAAACCGTGACATGGATTTTGTCAAAACATTTACTGTCTGTTTGGTATGAAAACGCAGACAGCCCTGGGTTCCTGGTTAAACACTGCCCTCTAGAGTCAACAATTGCTTTGACAAGTTTCTTTTTCTAAATCACTTAAGGCAAAATCACAAGACTCAAAAGCTGGTTCACTGAAAGTTTTGTGACTTCAGCAGTGTTTTATGGTCTTAGATTATTTTTGTAGTCCTGTTTGTGTTTCTCACTGCATTGCTTTGGGGATTCAGAATACAAAAGCAATGCCTGTCTTTAACCATGATAAGTAAAAAGCCCCATCTGCCTTTTTTATGATATGATAAAAGTAAAATATCAAGCTTCTAAAACTGCAATTTAACAGGATTTTTAATTGGCTCCGACTAATCCAAGTTAGTTATTACAAGCAAAGTTAATGTTTTCTAATAAAAAATATTCCCTTTTTTTTTTTTGTATTTGGCACAATATATTTCTTGAAGTTCACATGTTGCAGTTAATCAGTCAAATCAGTTATTTGATACAAGTAATAAAATAGATCAAAGATAAAATTGGTTAATACATTTATAAATAAAAATAAAACATGGACATTTATCAGTAGCCATAACTGAGCCTAAATAAATAATAAATAAATATGTAAAAACTAAAGCGATAAATAGAGGTTATGCACTGACATCATTTTATTCCAAAAATGCTTAACAACATTTAGAATGAGTGGCATTTGTTCAATGTATTTCTTTGTTGTCGTGGCAACGGCTTGTCTGCAACAACAGTTGATGGTTTAGAACATTTTAACTGCAACAAACAAACAAACAAACAAACAAACAAACAAACACACAAACTCAAAAACGAAGAAAAAGGTGATAAGTTCAACTGTGTGTGATTTCAATGTCTGATAAATGTGAGAAGCTAAAGTCTTGTTGTTTAACTGCTTTCTACAACTGTTGACCTAATTTTCTCTGTTCACATGTCAGTTCCAAACCCAGTGCTCAGTAGACTTGTTGTGGGTTGAATTTGTTATCAAACTGTAGTTTATTTTTCCTGTTGTAGCTGTTTATTGAACTCTTACAAGAGAAAATGTCCTTTCTCTCCATTAACTCTCATGCATCGTTGCCACTCAGCATGAACATTTAGAACGATGTGATGTCACCTGCATAACCTCTATAGGCCTGCTAATCAGACGCTAAGCTAAAAAAAAAAAAGGGTCTTGAGCCTGCTCTTAAAAGCCTGAATGTTCTCTGCGGCCCAGAGGTCCTCCGGCAGACTGTTCCATAGACGAGGGCCGTAAAACTGGAAAGATGCCTCAAAGTGAGTGTGTGTACTGACTTTGCGAATTAAGTGAGTGATAAAGCTGTTGTTCTTTATAAAAATTAATGTGCAGATATGTATATATTGTGTAATTGTATGACGACAGCATGTAGAGGTGTGATTTTTATTCCTCTCAAATTTCAGTTCTGCTTTTACGATTTGGATGAAAGGGCGGCTTGTCGTTAAAGGTACGACAGAGCGGCGAACAAAACAGGAAAAAAAAGTTGAGAGTCGAGTTGAAATTGATCAAAACATCAAAAATTAAAATGCATTTAAACCAAAGGTTCTCAAACTTTTCAGCACTGGGGCACCCTTAAGTGTTCTTGCCCTAAGCCGAGGTACCCCTTACATTTTGACATATTTTTTACTTTCAATAGGGTGTTTTTTACTTTTTTAAAACCTGCACAGCTTATTTAAATTTAATTGAAATTTGCAATAAAAACCTCCACCAAACACCACAGAAAATATTATTAAATTCAATGTGACATTCTGTATTCTGAAATATTTTAAATATTTTTTTCCTATGCATGATGTAATTTCATTATATATCATAATATAATTTTAAAATCAGAAGCTCTCATGGGGCCCAATCTATAGTAGGCCGCATTGTGTATGTTTTATTTCACTATTTGTTTCGGACCTTTCCTCTGCAGAGATAAGGCAGATTTGCACAAATGAAGCACAAAGCAGTTTCGTAGAATATCGCTGGGTGTGGCAAATGCTTCTTTAAAGACACAATAAGCTCTGATAAGACACAGACACACGCAGCCTCTCTAAAGTGAGGATGGGAGAGAGGAAAAAAAGAATGTTTCTGAGTGAGGCAAAGAGCTCTCTGTGTGTTCGTAACTGCTGGTCTATTCAAAAGCCATTCTTTGAAAAAATTCTACAAGACTCAACAATTTCCTGCGGGGTGCCAAGTTGGACTTTTGCCATGTTGGACTCAAATTTGTGAACTTTCTGTTCCTGTGTTCAACCATGTCCATGTTCACTGTGAGTTGTCATGTTGGTTTAATTGTATTGTTAAAATTAACAAATAGATGTTATTATAATAATGATAACTGCTTTTGCAAATTACAGAATTTAGATTTTAGGATTTTATTGAGACAATAAAACATATATTAACATTAAATATTATGTAACATTAAATACTACTGTTAGTACAAGTATAATAATAATATAACTGTGAGCATTGGGGTTTGATAACACCTATAAGACCCCCAAAGAAATTAGTCTGGAGCTGCCACTGTGGGCGATTGTTAGAAGTTCTTCAGTCTTGAACACGTCGAAGCCACTCACTGTAAGTTTTATTGTAGATAAAATAGGTCTGGGAGGAAATTAATTGCGCTGTATAGATGTGCTGGAGCAAAGTGTGGAGGCCAGAGGAGAGAAGGTAATTGAAACAGATAAAAGTCTTATATTTAACGACGCCGCAAGAAGTGTCCAGATTAATTACATGTTATTAAATAAGAGAGGTCAAATCCAAAAGCGTTCTGTTCAGATGAGTGACAGAGACGATACGTGGAAAGAGAAAAGTAAAAGGCAGACTGACAGACAATCAAGTTTATAATGAAAGTAATTATGATTATTGTGTCTGAAGTATTACACAAGCATTTGTGTTATGACAGCTGTAACTTTAAAGGTATGAGAACTCAAAATCAGGCTTGTTCGTGAGCAGACATATTAAACACAAGCCCTAACTCTCAAAAGGTTGTGGAAAAACGCTTCTAAACTCATTGTGGTAAGCAATTAGAAGACCTAGAATGCATTGGATAAAGCATACTGCATATAAAAAATATTTTGACCCGATTTTAAAGAACAAACATGATGCCGTTTTTCAATTGTCTATCAGTTCATTTTCTTCTGCTTTACCTGGAATCGGCTCTCAGAAGCAGCAGTCTGAGAAGGGAGGCCCAGACTTTCATTGTCGCGGCCTCTTTCGTACCGGAAGACCCGATTCGTTCGGAAGTTCCCTTTTGTCTAAATAAAACAAAAATTAAGGACTGTTTTTTGTTCTTCTTTTCAAACATATAATACCATCGTCATCCACAAGCCCTATATTCATGACCCACAGCCGTTACTTGCCTTTTAGCAGTTTATCTAGTGTAATACAAGAGTTTGATGATCTTTCCTTTCAACCTTTGAACGCATCATCAACATGACCTTGCATGCTTCGAAAAAAATATAATTTTCGAAGATTTCTTAAACAACACTTATCGTCAAGAATAAGACTGTTTAGATTAAAAACAAGCTTTTAACATTATTATTTTCAATGTGTGCATGCTCTAATCACACTTCTGGACGGATCGGGTCTTCCGGGACGAAAGGGGCCGTGACTCTCAAGCGTGTCTTGGGTCTTGTTTAAGATCTCCTTCCTATGGGATATGCCTGAAATCATCACAGTCTGAAGAAAACGTAGATATACAACGAAATGTCAAAAATGTATGATAAGCCTTGTTTTTATGGCTTTTTAAAAAATCCACACCACGTTACGAGACAAGACATAAGATAACCACACATTTAGGGTGAAGCCACATGGCGACATTTTAATGGGTACATTTAGGATTTAAGTGACTAAAATGTATAAGTGTAGGACTGGGGTTTGGTGTATAGTTTAAGGCTGCATTCACAATACATTTTTGATTCGGATCAGGATTCGTTTGTCTGGATAGTTCAGTTTGATTGTGTAATTGTGAACGCGCGAACGAATTCTGAATCGGTCCAAAATGCCCAAATCTGGTTCGGTTGGAGAGGTCAGTCTCGGCTCGGTTGAATCGAGCTCTGGAGCGGTTCGTTTGTTTTGTGAAGCAAACGGAGCGAGAGCGGAACAAAACCAGGAAGTGAACACTGACGTGATCCAGGCTGAGACGCACGTGAGACTCAGAATCAAAACAAACAGCATGTGTGAGATCGATAATGAGACAAATTCAATTATAATTACTTATGATCACAAACTGTATATCAACGTTTTCTCACATTATTTACAAGAATAACAAAGTTATAACTCTTAGATAGAAGCAAATACAGACAGTAACACCACAGCTCGCAGGGAAATGGTCAATATTCATCCAATATATATACCTTTCAGAGCCAGATTTACTCAAATAGATGGACTTTTGTTACATTTTACTCTCGGCATTTGGAACGAAATGCCTAGCCCTCCTCTCTCGTCTTCTGAAGTGAAAGTCCACATTGTCTTCGCTCCGACACTTCGTCCGTCACTCACTTTGGTCCCGTTAATGTGGAGAAGTTGTGGATAGATCCGTAAAACAAAAATATAAAGTCCAGCAGCGTGTTTTCTAAGTTAGCTGTAGCCGCTGTTAGCCGAGAAGCCAGGTGTCTTCTTTGCTGCTAACGTAACGTGTTTCTGTCACAGCGCCTTTACAGGCCAAAGGCAGATGTGTCTCTACTGCGCTGGTTCGATTGGCAAAAAGTGTATTGTGAACGCGAACGGAGCCAGTTTAGAGAAAGACACAACGTTGCAACTTTGGTTCCCAATCAAGCCCAGCCCGGTTCTATTTGTATTGTGAATGCAGCCTAAGATTTACCAGTTAAACCCAAAGAAAATGTCGCCACGTGACATCAACCAAAGTTTGTGGTTAATTAAGATTTTCGTGGCAGAGGCCTATACGTAAAAAAAGGTGTGAAAGCGTGCTTGTTGTACACTTTGTACATTTCGTGGTATATCTAAGTTTTTTTCGGAGACTGGGAGGCCAAAACACCTCACCAGGGAGACTTTGTCCACCCAGGAGCTCCCTTTTATTGACCGTAATTGTATCCAAAATAAATACATGTTAATATTAACTATGTGTCGAAAGATTTATGAGACAAAGTTGTCAGATTTGAAAAATAAGCTACCCCACCTTTAAAACAATATATTTCCATAAGATACATCCAACCACTTCATTTTATTTCTTCAGTCCGCATTTATGGTGTGCAAATGGTCTGACTTCTCTCTGGGCAAAGTGAGCAGCCTTAGTGCAAATAATCTCTAATTCATAGATAAAAAAATTATGCTTCTGATCCAATCTATTAAATTTGTTACAAGCTTAATAAACAGAACTGCTGTAAAAGTGTTGGCTTCAGAAGCAAAGATAAAAATATTTCTCATTTCAATGACTCAACTGAACTAATACAATATTTTAAAGCCTTATTTCTTCCAGTTGGGAAAGTCACCCAGAAATAAAGTCCCTGGGAACGTTGTCAAACTTTCCCAGTCCTCCTTGGCTCTCAACAAACCGTTTTTTCTGTCACATATTCAAATACACGATGCGAATGGTGCAGGGCTGCTTCTGAAAATCTCATTTAGTGGTTGACATTTATGTGATAGGCAGGAATAATGTGCGGTGACTGCAGTGAGAGGAAGAGTAAATATTTGGGAGAAAATTGAAGCGATTGGCTGCTCATCCTGCTCCTGTCAAACTTATGGTTCTTTTTTTTGGTCTCTGGATGAGCGTCCTACACTTAAACACCTGCTAAAAACAACACAAAATAACGTTATTTTTCAACAACAATCCTAGGACATTTAACACATTTGTTGAGTGAAATGATTCAGCAAATCTTGTAAGTGGTACACATTCTTACCACATACCACATTTACTAAAGTTTATGGTGGGCCTGGTCTGAGTGGGTCTGGTCACCACGCCCCCCATATGTGTTTCAAATCAACTCATCTTTTACATGTATTTTTTCAGCGTAAGCAGTCATAATGGTTTTAATACAGGAGAGATGCATATCCCCGATCGGCTAAATCAGGGATATGCAATCACACCCACTGAAATTTGAAAGAATTGGGACACAGTGGCCACACGATAAATTTTTACATCTCGTCTGATTTTTCCAGACGATTTACATTACGAGATGTCTTCTAACAGTTCGCATTACACAAAAACTGCATTTAAAAACAATCTTGACTGAAATATCACTGGCCTGTATGTGCTACGTGAACAAAATGAACCACTTGAGCTTCCGGTGTCATGGCGGCAGCTTAGACAGCCACGTCTTTGTCCTCTCGCTTTGAAGTAATATTCTGAGGCCAGGTGATGTGATACAATTATTCTTTTTATTTTTCCTTACTGACAATACACAAGAGGACATCCAGCATTTTGCTTACGGGTCTACGACACCTGCTTATGCGAAATACAAGAAAGGGCACTGCTATCAAACAGGCGGCCATGAGTGAGGTGAGCAGAGAACTGGGCGTTGAGAACACAGCTCTCGCCAAGACCATCGAAGAAATCATGGCAAAGTATTTCAGAGATGCCGACGAGAAATCAGAAGCTCGAAACAACAGACTCGAAAAAGACTGGACAACATGCACGCCACTCTTGCCCGACACACGGATGAACTAAAGACGCTGCGCTCAGATACTTTGCAGCTTCAAGAGCGCGTCTCTCAAACAGAGGCACATCTGCAGGCACTTGTGGACAAACTACAGAGATGGAAATAAGCGAGGAGGGATAATCTGCTCATTTTCAATCTTAAAGAAGGCGTGGAAGGTTCGAATATGATGTCCTACCTGATGGAAAATATCCCACGATGGTTTCCTGTGTTCACGGCAGCTCACCCGCCGGAGATCATGAGAGCGCACCGGCTCGGGCCACCGAGGACCGCCCCAGCTCCCGGTAGAGGGCAACGCGCGCGCCCGGTAATCCTCAAGCTTCTCCGCTACACTGATCGAGACGTTCTGCTCAGGGAGGCCCGGAAAAAAATCCAGGAAGTAGCGCGGATACAGCTGACATGGGCCGCGGATTACAGCGAGACGACATCTAAACGACGAAAACCGTGCTATAAGATAATGCACGAAGCTCGGATCCAAGGCTTCACCGCGTTTCTTATGTATCCCGCAACTATTAAACTTCAACGGGGCTGGTGACAGCTTCATCTTCAAAGAGCCAGGTGAGACTGAAAAGTTTTTGGCTTCTCTGAAAAAAACTGTGGACTAGAAGCCTATCTAGCTACAAACGAACAAACCTTGAACAGGATGCTGACTTTTTTTTTTTTTTTTTTTTTTTTTTTTGCATAACTAATAGGCTTATTTTTTTTGTTTGTTTGTTTTTTTTGTTCAGTAAGCAAGCTTGGACTTATAGGCTACTACTAGAATTATGTTAATTAGCCTATATATATATATATTTTTTTCTCTTCTTTTTATCCTTAACTTGCTGTAGGGGATAAAAAACCAATGAGAGCCTAAGCGTATGGCAGGGCAGCTGTAACTTTTTTTTTTTTTTTTTTTTTTTGTATTATTATTACTACAATTATTTGTGTTATTGTATATATATATATTTTTTTTCTTGCTGCCATTATATATATATATATTTTTTTTTTATTTTGTTTATTTTTGTATCTCATTCAATCTGGCGCTGATAAGGTAAACTAAGGGAGGGGGACATGGTTTTGCCCATGGTTACCGGTATATTATTAGTGGGAAGCGTGCAATGGGTCACAAAATTTTCTTTTTTCTTGTATTTTTTCTTTCTTTTTTTCTGTTTTTCTTTTCTTTTTCTTTTTTTTTTTTTTTTTTTTTTTTTTTTTGGGGGGGGGGGGGGGGCTTTCCAGGCATGGGATTCATGTATGCTGTATGGCGTGTATCATTTACTCAATCAAACTATATTATTAATTTTTATTTTATTTATTTATTTAGAGGACAATGCATATTAATGAACATACAATGTAAATATGCCAGATTTAGCCAAAATGGCTACTTCCATCTGTAGTCCCTGGCAGATCAGAGTAAAAAAAATGAATAAAATTAATGTTCTATCATTAAATGTTCGCGGTGACTCTCCACAGAAACGCTCTAGCATCTTAGACTTCTTACAAAGAAAAAATATTGATTTGCATTTATTCAAGAAACTCATTTTCTAAAGCTGATACATGGAGATTTAATAATAAGAATTATAATGTTGCTTCTTCCTGTTTTGCTAAAAAGAGCAAAGGAGTGCTTATTGCTATTAATCGCAAACTATCTTACATTAATTTGGCTCAGGAGGAAGTGACGATGCCGTATAACTTTCTGCAAAATATCCTTTGGTGGAATTAAAATGGCACTGGTTTGTGTCTATGCTCCTAATAATTTCGACAAAGATTTTTATGACTGTCTGGAATCTATTTTGCTAGATCTCCCCGAATACCAACTTCTCATGTGTGGTGACTTCAATGCCGTGCGAATTCATCAGGAGGATAGGACTGGTGGGAGAGAAGCAATGATCAGAAATTGGCATCTAATGCACTGCAAAAAATTACAAATGAATTTAGCTTAATTGATAGCTGGCGCCTTATGAACCCCTCTTCAAGGGAATTTTCTTTTTTACTCAACAAGGCACAAGACATTTTCTAGGATTGACTATATATCCTATCTAAACCTTTATTTGAAATTATCTGTGACACCGATATGGTATCTTTTCCATTACGGATCACAGGGCTGTTTTATGTTCCATTTTTGTCAAACTGTTTGCACAAAGGCACCTCGTTGGCGTTTTAATACATCTTTACTCCAGAATGTGACTTTTAAAGAGGAACTCAAGCAAGAATTAGACTTCTTTATACATGTAAATAAACCTTCAGTTAAGGATCCAAGGGTTCTTGGGATGCAGTTAAAGGCTGTGTTAGAAACACGACAACTTTATTTGCCTCTCGATTAAACAAGGAAAAAAACTATAAAATAAATATCTTAGAAAAAGAGATAGCCAAAACTGAGCGAGAAATGTCAAGCAAAGTTACCGCAAAAAATATTGAAGAACGACAGAAATTTTTAGGAGAACTAAATGAACTTCTGAGACAAAAAGCAGAGTTTCAAATACATAGAACCCGCCAAAAACACTATATAAATGATGCCCGCCCAAGCCGCCTTCTGGCCCTCAGAATTAGAAACAGCGAACAATTAGCAAATATCCCTGCAATTATGACAGAGAAGGCACAATAACGTCGGATCCTATTAACATAAACAAGACTTTTGAAAAGTTTTACCAACAGCTTTACACTTCAGAAGTTGTTCATAGTAAAGAGATTTGCAATAATTTTCTGCAATCTCTTAACTTATCCAAAATCTCATCCGAAGCTGCATATTCATTGGGAAAAAAAAATTACCCTGGAGGAGTTGACCAAAGCAGTACATAGTATGAATAAAGGCAAGTCTCCAGGCCTGGACGGGATACCACCAGAACTTTATTCTGCCTTCTGGCCTCAGCTTGGCCCACTTCTATTAGAAATGCTTAATTTTTCAATGTTATCTGGCTCGTTTACAGACAGCTGCAATGTAGCTATTATTTCTCTCCTCCTAAAAAAAGATAAATCAGCAACAGAGTGCAGCTCCTACAGACCTCTAAGTCTCCTAAATACCGACATTAAAGCATATGCAAAAGTTTTGGCTATGAGACTGGAACAGTATATGTCACAGCTTATTCATCATGATCAAACAGGGTTCATGAAATCACGTTATGCCTCTGATAATCTACGCCGATTACTTTATGTTTTAAAACTCATCATCCAAATCAAACAGAAAAAATGCCATTCTTTCGCTTGATGCGGAGAAGGCATTTGATCGGTTAGAATGGGAATATTTATGGTCTGTGCTAGAAAACATGGGTTTTGGGAAAGGATTTATCTCCATGATTCAAACACTTTATGCAAATCCTACAGCTATAGTGATAACGGGCAATACCTGTTCTTCTAGATTTACAATATCTCGTTCTTCGCGCCAGGGCTGCCCGTTGTCACCTTTTCTCTTTTGTTTATCTCTAGAGCCTATTGCACAATTAATTAGGCAATCCGGAAAACTGGCGCCAATTATGGTACAGAGAAGTCCTCATTACATATCTCTTTATGCAGATGACATTTTGATATATACAAGCAACCCAGAAGTGTCAATACCTTATCTTCTTCAAACTTTCGAACAATTTGGAAACATTTCAGGGTACAAAGTGAACTGGACAAAATCTGCACTGATGCCCTTGGGCGAATTCGATTGCAATCTATCAGCATTCAATATTCCAGTCGTTGAAAATTTCAAATACCTTGGCATTTCTATATATCCTACTCTGGATATCATAACTAGTAATAATTTTAATAAAACATTGCATTCCATAACAAACGATCTGAACAGATGGGGCTTACTCCCAACATCTTTTCAATCTCGCTTATCTATAATCAAAATGAATGTTTTGCCTCGTATAAATTTTTTAAGCTCTATGCTGCCTCTAGCACCACCACAAGGATATTGGAAAAAGCTGCATTCTGTTGTGGGCAGTTATTTATGGAACAACAAGAAACCAAAAATTAAAGTTTCCACATTGTATCGATTAAAGCCATCAGGCGGCGTCAGTCTTCCTAACTTTGAATGGTACTCGTGGTGTTTTGCCTTACGCACACTTGCTATTTGGCTCAAACCTAACATTCCTGTTTCATGGAGACCAATAGAAGAGGAAATAGTGCAGCCTCACAAATTACAGCATTTTATATTTTCCAACATATCACTTAAGGGAGCAAAAAGAGACTATGGCCCTGTCATTGGATACCTTGTCTCTGTCTGGCATAAGGTCAATCAGTTTATGAAGATAAATAATAAGTATTTTTTGCAGTCACCAATTTTTCGAAATAATTTATTAATGATCGATAAAAAGCCAATCTCTTTTCCTCCATGGGAACGCCAAGGGGTTTATACATTACATAATATTATTGGGAAGAGTGGATTAAGACAATTTCAAGATTTACAAAAAAGTTATGATTTACCAGCTACTTCTTTCTTCTTCTATTTACAGCTTAGAACAGCAATGAGGGCCTATGGCGTGCCCTGGGAAATTCTTTTAGATAATCACCCTCTTCACTCCATTTTGAACAGAGAGAAAAACAATGGGATTGTCTCTGATCTTTACCAAAACATTGTTAAGGCTTCATATAAGCACTTGCCTATTGAGCAACTCTGGAAAACAGAACTTAAAGACCACTCTGAGTGGGACTGGACCCATATTTGGTCCAGTGTTCATTTGTCATCAAGAAATCCAAATCATCAAATGATCCACTATAAATTTATCCACAGATCTTACTTCTATCCGAGAAGATTAAATTTGATGAAACTCAAAGACAACCCATACTGTGACTTTTGTGCAGACAATACCATTGGCACTTTCCTTCATATGGTGTGGCAGTGCCCAGAGGTTTATAGCTTCTGGGAAAGTGTGGCTAGTGCTCTGTCTAATTTATTGCAGAGAAACATATCCCTCACACCAAGGCAGCTCTTATTGAATGATACAACAAGCATAAAATTAACTATAAATGAACGACGCCAATTTCTAGCTGGCCTTACAGCAGCTAAAAAAATTATTGCATGTCGTTGGAAAGTAAGGCAGCCTTTGTGTGTTGGACAATGGCTCTCTTCATTCAAAGATATCGTACAGTTAGAGCTCTCAGCAGCTCGGCTGCACCGGTGCAAAACATCAAAATATTAATTGCTGGCTCAATATGTTAAATAGAATTGATAACCTGATACTGTAACACTAACAAGAAACTAATGTACATAGTAAATATGTATCATATGTTATGTCTATCAATATAGTATGCTTACATTAAAATGTATAAACGGCTATTTCTGTGGATGTCTATGACGGAGGAAATTAGCTTTTTCTTTATTAGTAGTATCTTTTTCTTTTTTCTTCGCTCTCTCACTTATAACATCGATATATATGTTTATAAATGTTACAAACATGCCTGGACAGCGGGGGTAGGGTTTATTTTTATATTCTTTAATATGATTATTGTGATTGTTATTGATTTTTTTTGATGATTGCATATGTATGTGTGTATGTATGTATATATTTTTGTATGTATGTGTGTAATTTGTATTTATTTGTATTTATTATTTTTTTTTTTTTTTTCTCTCATGTATTTTCTTTTCAACCATTTTTGCTGATTTATGCTATTATATGGACCTGTTGACAAGTGGGAAATGGGGTGGGTGGGTTGTGGGGGGTTGGTAAAATAACAGGGGGAAAATATTGCATAAAGTGTAAAGAAATATAAAATGCAAATTCAATAAAAAAAAATTTGATCACAAAAAAAAACAAAATGAACCAAATAACAAATTGTATTATAATCAAGTGTTCCAGCTAATGTGTAAAAGTTCTCAAAATACTTTTTTGGAGTCAACACGGGCTTAGGTTCTGTGGAGGACTGCTCATATTCAGTGTGGTGTTTTCTGGTGCTGCTTCTGTCACTGCCTTTTAATTTAAAAAATAGTGCGCAACTTCCAGAAAGAAGACTTTACCTGTTTTTTTAGCATAACTGACAAATTTATGTTTCTAGAATTATATTATGAACCATCATTGGAAAAAATACCAAACCTAAAATCATGTCAACATATTTTTACTTAAGAACAAATTTTGTGAATGCTAAAAATGTTTGTAAGAAGTCCTTAGGGACAAATTTGTTCAAAAATTGTATCATGAATGAGGTCTAATATTATGAATTGGTAAAACAGCCCATTACTCCCTTATCTACCCTTATGACATTAAGCGGAACCTATTTTTGCTTCCATTTTGAAATTTGGAAATGTTTTGTCAAAAAACGTTCACATCATCTACGGAGTAATTTTTTTTGTTTATAGACAGGGGCGATGTATGTGCACCCGACCTGCAGAAAGAGCCGCCGCTCACAGACACAAACAGTAGAAACAAGTCAAAAAAGCACCATTGTCTATAAAAGTTTATCACTGTGAGAAGTTATGCTGCTAAATCAACATATGTGAATGAATTTTGACCCTACGACCCTTAAAAGTTGCATTCAGGTGAGTGGAAAGACGCGCCTCAGGAGACAGACGTCTGTCATACCTGTACATTCCTGATCAAAACAGCTAACTCTCTTTTTGTTGTATTATTATTCAAAGAAGTTTCTCCAGCTAAGCAGATGGAGAGCAGCTCTTTCTGCATGGAGCATGTGCAATAGGGCGGAAAGTGATGTCCACCGAAAACCCCTCTATAGTGATGTTAACTGTGACATTGTAGGTGTAAATGTTCAAAAAATATTTAAAGCAGAAATAATTAAATTCTCCTGTTAAATTTAAGACAATAAATAAGCTCTGTTGATTGTAATACAGTACATGTTAATGTACAAGGAAAAAAGACAAAGAACTCCCCTCTAGTCCATAACTGAGCTCAGAATATGTTGATTTGACCTGAATCGGAGAAAAAGCTGATACATTCCTGCACCAGGCCTTGAAGAATGGCTCGAACAAACACAGAAGACAGATGTACGCTTTAGTCTGGTTCTGGTTTGAGGCGAGCTTTGCCCAAACACGGAGCAGTGACAGTTCCTTCAGCTGGGGACTGTTTGTCGAGGGCAGAATTAGATTTATTTTGTGGCGAGTCGCAGAGAAAGCAGCAGCTCGTCTGTTACAATGAGGAGCTCAGTCACTCAACGACTAAAGCAGAAGAAAACACGAGAGCGGTCTGGCTTTGCTTCAGGCTTTTCTGTTTGAAAACTGAACAAGCTCAAACCCACTAGGAACGTCTGTAAAGTGTAAATGAAATCCACAATGTCTAAGGTTTTTCTGGAATCAACAATGTCAGTAAACTTACTGTTGCAGACTTTATACAGGAAGTGATGGGCTGTTCACGTTGAATTATAACAATATAAGGCGTGAGATGAAAACCTAATAAAATATGTTTCTAAGCTTTTGTTTCATGGAAGTCAATTTACCCTGAAAATAGAAGCTGCATTAGCATTAAAAGACAAACACGCCTTTGGTCCTTTGGTGACACATTCTTCTCATTTGTAAAGTATTTAACATGTTTTCATAGTAAACTACTGTTCATTGACTGTTCACTGCATGATCTGTAAGTATTTTTTCATTTTAGACTGAGGTAGTGAGTAGTGATTGTACAAAAAGGGCCTAGATTTTGTAGTCGGAGAATCGGGACATTGCAACTGTCTCACAACAAATAATATCCTCACCAAACACACTCAAAGATATTTTACTTAAAGGTGCACTACACAACTTTTTGGCCAAAAATAAACTTGAATAAATTGATGTTTTCGTCATTTAGATGCATTAGTTACACTAAATAATTAATAAAAATCTGCGTTATTAGCGAGCTTGCATGGCCACAAAATGGAGCTGGCGTAAATTCAGCCTGGAAGACTGTCTGCTCCCTCACCTAACGAGCTCACCTGTTCCCTATCCCTCATCAGCAGCCACACCTCCTTCTCCAGCTGCAGCTCTGCTCCCAATCAGCCCCTGACTACAATATATAAGGCACATGCAGACTTTTCATTCTTGTTCATTCATCGATTAGCCGTGCTGCGCCCCACCTCCTCCCCGTCTCCTCTCGTAAAGGCTGTTGTTATCCTGCCAGATGAGTTGTTTTTCCTCTGCTGGTGGTCTCTGGGTCTTCATTTGAATACTAACTGCTATGGAGGCATGCCAGTCCGGTCACATACAGCCTGTCCGAGTCACATCTACAGCCTGTCCGGGTCACATCTACAGCCTGTCCGTCCATAGGAGTGGATCTCTCCTTCACTGTGTTCTCCTCGAAGTTTCTCATTTTCCCTACTGGGTCTGGAGTTTTTCCTTGCCGAGAAGGAGGGTCTAAGGACAGGGATGTTATCCTCATTGGCCACTTTTTGGACCACCTTCATCGCCCTTGGTCTCTTCTGCATCATCATCTTCGCCCTAGTTTATTCCTCTACCACCACCAGTGTGCAGCCCTGGGGAAGACATATATTCCAATCTAATCGACTTAATCTGGCCGTGCTAATCATCGCCATGTCTTCTGCTGGGGTCTGACCGCCAAAGTCATGTATTCAATAAAGAATCTTCTAACACACTTTTGTTGTCTGAGTCTCTCCAGGGTGAAATGTTTATTATTTCTCTTGAGGAGCCCGAACACGTCTTTTCCACAGAAAACTGTTCCTTTAGCTTATTTTTTTTTTCATATAATGGCAAAACAATTTATTCATCTCCATTAAGAAAGTCCCAAATAGTTTTACCTTTCTATTCTACCGAATTGTGTAGATCACTTTTCACCTCCAGAAAGTTCCACTGTGCACTTAAAGTGAAATGAACACAGAATCAACTTTTTTTATTTCACTGTCCATCTGTCAGTTTAATAATATACTGTTTCCAAGTCTTTTTGGGAAATTTTTGTGCAAACTTGCTCGTTTTGCAGCTATGCGTGCAAAAACCGCGACTGTGCTGCCACGATGCTCAAATGTTGTCAGTGCATTATCTGTACACGTCCGCCTGCTGTGTATGAACTCATCAGTCTTTTGGCTCAAATTGATAAGTGCACTGCAAAAACTATGTATCTAGACTTGCTTAAAGTGACTTGACTAATCTGAATTTGAGTTGTTTTAACTGGATAAGATGTTATTGCTTAAGTAATGCAGAAGATTTCACTTGTTTCAGACGTTTCTGACTGGTTATCAAAAACATGTAATGACTTAAAATAAGAACAAAGATTGCCAGTGGATAAGAACAGTTTGATGATCTAGATATCTGCAAAATAGAGCTTTGATTAGTCAAAATGCTTGGAATGAGTTTCAAATCCTAGACCCAAGCATTTTTAGCTTCTCTTAAATTCACTTTTGCAGTGTGGGCAATGCAAGAGTTTGCAAGTTCCAATTTTCAGTCAGTGTCTCTATTTACTCATTTTCAATTTTAGAAAATACTCACATGTGCTTACGTAAGGGAAAGGTTTCCATCATAATGTAAAGTTGATAAAAAGGATTCTTGAAGTGCAAGTAACCAACTAGACTTGTCGCACTGCCTCAGCAGCTGTAACTACCACACGCCAGGATCACTCCCACCAAAACTCGCCAAGCTCGCTGTTCATATTTCGTGCTGTCAATCAATGTCTTTCACACCCACTGGCATCTCCCACTTTGCGAGTCTGTTTGAAGTGCAGTTGTGGGCAGAGTAAGTCTCTGAACGCATGTTACCTTCACTTAAAGTGCGTATGGCAGGTTAGACTACACTTTTGTGACCATAATGACATTAAAGACATAATGACAGAAGAAAGAGGTAATGCTACTTTCAAGAAGTGAGAGAAGTCTCTGTGTTCCTGTTGTTTATTAACCTGGCCAGCCAGATGGTTATCTCGTGGTATTGTGAATTCACAAACACGAGATAAACCATCTGGTCTTCGTCCGGCTCGATTGGTTTGAGAGTCCGAAACGGCCGTGGTTTTCGGCCCACTTCACATCACAGCAGCGTGGTTTTGAGGCCCAATCACATGTAGCAGGGCGGGCTAACACGGGCCGTTAGCTCCCCGGTGCCGCAGCCAAGTCTGATTCAAGCTAAACGAAGATGGCTGCTCCCGTGGATGTACGTGTTTCTGCTGCTTTTGATGACGGCAGAGAGAATGAATGGCCTTCTCTTGCTCCAACTCCCACCACCGGCTAACACTTTACATCTGTGGATGCATTGTGTTCTGAACCTAAGCATATTACTGTTCTTTCCAAACCTGGTCCTGGCAATCCAGAGCTCAGTTTATTCACTTTGCACAGGGCGAACTTGTAAAATGTCATTTCTCAGCATCGACTTATGCATTTTGCCACTATAAAGTACCTGCCTGTCTTTACTGTCCATCCTTGCAGTTCACAGCTTCTAAAAACCTTGACTAAAGCACAACATCAGCACAGCAGGTCTATGGTGGCAAAGTCCTATTTACAAACCATTAAGATCGCTGAAAGCCTGGGCCGTTTACATACTGGATTTCCATAACTGTGTGAGCTCCATCTGTGTCAGCGCTGCCCTTTCCAAATGCCACCGAAGGTCACACGGCACAGGTCCAATCACAAAACATTTCTCATCGTGGAGAAACACAAAGACAGGTTTGTCGGAAAATAATCATGGATTTGTTCGGTCTTTTGTAGCCGTAGAATCTAAAGCAGAGTGTGATGAAGTCCATGAATGAATGGGCTCTGTCGTTACCAGATTTAGAGACGTTTTTCCAATCTGCTCAGGCCCGGATACTTTGGCGTAAGCACTCAAGTTGCTATAGTAACCATACTTTGGAGAAACCATTGGCTGCATCTGAATGTCCAAGTTGCCTACATATTATCTGAGATCTGAGATAAGAAACACATTATACCAGGTGTTCTCATGCTGCGTTTTCGTTATCCTCAGAGGTTTGGATGAGATGTTAGCTGTGTCCAAACATCCACCACTGTTCCCTACTTTGGGCACTATTGGACAGGGTTTTTCAATATGAGCAGGGGCGTAGCACCAAATTCTGGGCTCCAGGTACAAGCTTTGTTGATGGGCTCCTCTACATAATCTTGTGTTCAAACTGATTAAAACCTTATATCATTGCTGCGTCAACTTTGAATGGACTTCTCAGAGCCATCGAGATCCGCAAACGAGGACCTAACAGCATGAATCGCGACGAGGGAGCGTACACCTTATCACACACATGGGATTCTGTCCTGGAGAAGACGCCAGACAGTAGGGGGCGCAAGTTCCCCTAAAACCGTGTAAGTAGCCTACAAGACACGTCACCATACCAACCAGTGACGCTTCTGAGGAAGGCAACAGGAAGTAGCTGAAACATGTAAAGCAGGTAAAGAAACACTTCTGTCTGACAAAAAGAAAAAACACTTTTGGAAATTTAAGACAAGAAGACAGAATGAATCTCTTCACAAGAATTTTTTTTTTTTTTTTTTTTTTCGGAATTTAGACTCCTGTTTTCTTTTGCTTGGTGAAAGTTCTCACTTCTGATCAGAAACAAAAACTACAGGGATACACCTTTAAAAAGACTCCAGCCATTTGCTTGTGCTCCAAAGGGTTCAGGAACTAACCTGGCTCACGCCAGATGGATCTGTGTTGAACTCCTATCTGAGTTCTCACTATATCCATCTGGGACTTGTTGACTCGCTGAAAGCGTTCGAGAAAAGGCGGGGCATGTAGTGAAATACTTGAGCTGATTGGGTGTGGGGCCTACCTTATTTGAGCTAGCCAATCAGAGCAACAACTCGTAATGGTGTATCCAATGTCCGCGTGAGATAGAACAGTACGTTCACACATACTGCTCTTCTTTCAAAAACAAATTACTCCGTATTTCTGCTGAAACTGCATCAAAAGCAGCAGAAACACGTACATCCTTGAATCAGACTCGGCTGCGGCACGGGGAGCTAACAGCCCGTGTTAGCCCGCCCTGCTACAATGTGATTGGTTCAAACCACGCTGCTGTGATGTGATTGGGCTGGTCATCGCTGGTTCGGACTCTCAACAATCGAGCCGGACGAAGCAGATGGTTTATCTTGTGTTGTGAATCACAAATAGCGAGATAAACCATCTGGCTGGCCAGGTTCTTCAGGAACTGTTTCAGTTTTAAATTTTTGACAATTTTTGTCAGTTGTGTGGGGAAAAAAGGCCGGAATGAGAAGGAGTCAATTTTCAATTGATTTGTTTGTTTTTTTTCCTTCTATATAGCCTGTTGATTTAATTCTAGATTCCAAACATAATTAATGTTCTTACTCAGGCTTATTGCAGGCTTCAGCAGATCAAATAGAATGCTTTGCAATGATAACAAGTGTTTTTTGAAAAATAAGTGTTTCAAAATGATGGGTTAAACCACATCATTCCACTCACATATTAAACTTATTGTTGTCCTTGTCCTTCAAGCCAACATCAAGACTCAGCCTGTTCTGATTGCAAACTTTATAACTATAGTTAAGGGCACTATGATTTTTTTTACAATAAAAAAGTTAATTCAATATCCCCCAGCACAAATCTTGTTAACATATCGGTTCAAGTAAAAGCATATCGGCATGTCTTGCCTCTACACCTAAAAGCTAAACACATTGGGCCTTCATTCATGACACGTTCTTACGAACAAATTTGTTCTTAAGGGCTCCTTACGAACATTTTGGCATTCACAAAATTTGTTCGTAACGGAAAATGTTCGTCTGTAAGAACTAATTCTACAAACACTGAGGAGCACTCGTAAGAACAAAAAATCAGCTATTTCAGATTTTTATTTCTTATTTAGTTCAGTCAAAAATTTTTATTCCTACATGATTGTAGGTTATGTATTTTGCAAATTATTGTATAAAATAATTTTAGAAACAAACAAAAAAAAATATGTTATGCATAAAAATGACTCCTTTAATAAACCTGCAGCAGCCTGTCCAGCCTCAGAGCCTCTGTGTTCTGATCCTCACAGGACTCATGTCCCTGTGTCCCCCCAGGATCAGAGCGCACGGTGCTCTGTCTGTGCACCCTCGCCACAGCAGCCGCTGACCCCCCCCTCCCCCGCACCCCCCCACGCTTGTTCTACCGCGACGTGAAACGCGATAAACGGCAAAAGCCCAGCGTTATTTCTTTACATTTGTGACGTGAATCTGTTTCCTCTGAGTGTGTTCTTGTGTGTTTGGACATTTTTAAAAGACGCTGAAGTATTAACTCAGCGAAAGTGGGGATACGCGCTTCTGCAGCGTCTTCCTCATTTAACCTGCTCCAAGTCTTGTCGGTGACGCACTGCGGCCCGCCCTTTTGCCATATAAGGAAGTATGTATTATTCATTTTTATGTAAATAAACCGTTCGTAGCTGTAGTTTTGTGAATTTGGCGTAAAGGCTGTTAGGAAGGAATTTGGCTCGTTACGAACCCGTCGTGAATCACACTTAGAGTTTTCGAAGCAGCTTCTTAAAGTGAAAGTAACGCACAGATTTTACGAAGACTTTCATGAATGAGGCCCATTGTGCTGTAGAATTTTGTGGATCAGAATGCATTAGGTAATTGAGGAAAACATGTGGACTGATGTAAAAAGTTTGTAAGAAAGCAAAAATCAGGTATAGCAAATTTCAAAAAAACAAAACCATGACCTGCATAAAGCCAATATCCAGTTATAGGCCAGGAGTATGAGGCCCGTTTTTCAAATGTATAACTTTGCTATAAAATATTTTATGAATGTCAAAAGTGGTTATTTCTTTTGTACTGCAAAAATGAACTGCATTTAAGCTAAGTTGCCTGTCGCTGCTCTTCGTCTGACTGCAATAATATTGGTCTGAAGATTGTTATTATGTTTTGAATGGGGATGCACATTTTCAACTTTTTGTTTAACCGTTAGTTGGAGCCCTTCACGGTCAATAATCGATTAACCGACTATGTTAACGCAGTACTGTTGTAATGCTGTTATTTTCAATGAACTGGGCATAGACCTTCAAGACTGACAGAGAGCAGTGAGACGGCGACAGGCCTTTGAACTGTGCACAACACGACTTAATAAAAGCTTCTTAAAACACTGTTGCAATGCACTGCGTATTCAGTAAAATCATTCATAAATTGAGAGTCACGTTTTGAAGTTGCTAATGTTAGCTGCTTAACTTACAGGTAAACATCAATAGTTTCCCAGGCAAAAAAGCTGAATAATCTAGTCTGTTTTCTTCTCCAACATAAAATACACTATACATGATTGATATTAGTCCATAAACACTGCAGTGTCACACAGGTTTGATCCGTCCTTATGGGATAAACAGTGTTTTTGTAGTTTTAGCGACCTTTTTTTCCCCACTCAGGGCGTTTACATGGAGGCCAGGAAAACCAGATAACTAGCCTAGTCCGATTTAAACCAGTTTTGCAAAGCTCATGTAAAACCGGGCAGACCTATTGAGGAGCCGTAAACCGGTTTTTCGGAAAACCAGTTGGCGCACGTGGTCCCGACCGATTGTAGTCTGATTTCAGACTCATGTAAACAGACATTTGGTCTGCAGCTGGACAAATGCAACTGAGCATGCTCACAACTCCTGTCCACAGCACAGTCCAGCAATAAATTAAGAATTTTAGAACTATAAAGTGCCCTGCACAAAGTGGCCCACAGTCTCACATTTAACAACATGTTTAGCACTGTTCCAGTGTTTAAAACAGTCCTACATGTCCCAGAAACAAATAGTATTTGTCATAACAAACAGTTAGTCAAAATAAACAATATTAACAATGTTAAAGTAATTCAACAATTACAGCCCTAATCATGCAGTAGTGGATCTGACACAGCAGGACCAGTCTCTCCAGGGTCATCGGTTTACTCTCATACATGTAAACAGGAGCAAAACTGGTCCGACCGGTTTTAGGGGAAAACCAAGTAGAGTCCGTTTTTTTAGCCTAGTCTGATTTCCCTGATCATGTAAACGCAGTGACTGAGAGACGTCAGCGCTGTTCAGGGGCAGTTAGCGCCATCTGCTGGAGTAATTATATATTTGTGTCAGTTAACCAGTCAAAAAATTCATACTCGATTACGCCATTAGTCACAGTTAATCAGTTATTCGTTTAACTATGAACGTCCCTAGTTTTAAAGTTTTGTTGTAAGATTCTAGTCACTTAGGAAGCATAAATCTACTTTTAGTGTTTCTTCTATCAACTTCTATGTAAATACCACACAAATGTAAATGTAAATGTGTACCACTCAGTTCCTTTCTGTGGTGGATGTGTAGCTGGTTCTTTCCTATACTATATTATAATTACACAAAAGTGTCTTTCTTTTTGCTGTCTTCATTTCACATACCTGGTATTGATCTGTGATCTATTATGGTCATTACAGCTCTTATTTGTTTGTTTTCAGCTGTGCATTAAATAAATTGAGAAAAGTTGTAATCAGTGTAACCTGTGATTTAGGCGTGTTTTATGTATTGTTTTTTAACAGTTATACTTGTATTTGAACCCACTGTCTTTGATTTATTGACGTGAACTGGGAAATGCTAATACACCATGTTCTTTTAGTTTGTCTTTAGTTTTACAATTTCTGTAACGACACGTGTTGAACCTGTTGCTTTTTCTTTTGATCCATACAAATGGAGAGCAGTTCCAAACTTTCAGTGGTGTCCTTGGTTGATAAATAAACATACACACAACGCTGAGACCTACACTGGTCACCTATAAAGATGTTTTATTATAAATATTAACAAACTTAATCTTAACCTACTGCAAGTCCTATACTACTAATTTTGTAACATCAGACCAAACTTGTCTATAAAACCTAAGAAAATTCCTCTCCATTGACGTTGTACTCATGAAAAAAAAGACCGTGCTGCATTGCTAAGTTAAAATTAATTTTCATTAAATTTGTGTTTACATTTAGCAACTTTTTTTCATGTCTTTCTCTGGATTTGTGATTTTCTATGTCAGTGTCACAGCGCCACTCACTGGTCAAATACAGGTACTGCAGCAGTTGCAGACCATTTAAATGATCCAAGTGGACACGTAAATGCAATTTGTTTTTAAAATTATTCTTTTTCTTATGCTTGTTCTGTCTTTATGTGACCTAAGTAGCTGTATATAAGCGCTTTAAGTTGCCCTTGTGTTTTATAAAATGTCCTTTTCTTTCTCAGCGTGTCTATAATATCTGGGACACTTCTGAATAACACGTCAGTCTGTCAGATCCACCTGTTTGTCCTTGCACAGAGACACAGGAGCATGCTTTCGCTGCAGTGACAGCGCCGGTAATTGGCCGTCAATCATCAGGACTCACGAGGACCCCAGACACCAGAATACAGCCTGACTCTGCTGGTGGAGGGTCTGCAGTCTGTCGTACAGCGTTGAGTGAGATTTTCCACTGTATGGTTTATATTTACTGTTACTCTCTATTGTTATAGTACATCTGTTACAGGGACCACTGTATGTAAACTCCTTTTTCTGAGTTGAAAACCATGTTATATCAATGTCTCATCATTTCATGCAAGTTTGAGTAATCTATTGTTTTGCAGCTGATGCTCGAGTGCTTACAAAATCTCTGTTTTTAACTACCACCTAACCTTGCCCACTTTTCTCCATGCACAAAATCCAGTTTAAAATGACCACGTTAACCGCTTTCCAACACCAAAACATTCTGCTGTTTATTAAAGTTAACCATGAAGAGGCAGAGCTTATCATTACTGCAGTAACAGGAAGTGCTTTAAAGGCATGTTGTGTAACATTTTGACCAAAATTTGTGTTTAAAAGCATGGTTTTATATTGTAGATCAGTGGTTCCCAGTTTTTATATTTTGACAACCCCTTAATCATGATCTTACACACCTAATACCCCTATCATAATGTTTTTGTAAGGTTATTTTGTCTTTTCTTACATATATTTTCATCATAACCGTGCATTTTATTGTTGTAATCATTTCCAAATCAAAACATTTCCTCTTAACACGTAAAATGTGGGAAAAATAAAACATGTTGCACTAAAATACTTGCATTTCTTCCTTTCTTTTAAATCTGCAATCGTGCCAGGACCCCCTGCCAAGTGGTTGAGTTCCCCTTGGGGTCCAAGTACCCCTGGTTGGGAAACACTGATGTAGATGTCTTTGTTCCTCTAAATAAATTATCAGAATGTCTGACTTTTACTTTGAGTGAGTTTACATGGCCACAAAGTTGTTTTGTGACTTCTAGCTCCCCGTTCCATAGAAAAGCTGTTTCTTTAGGTATATTATTTTCATATTATGGCTTAAACACTCTTCGTTGAGAATATTCCAAAGTATGATTTTAACTTCTTATTTCAACTGAATTAGGAAGTTGACTTTTTACTTCCAGAGAGTTGAACGGCACCGCTATTATAACAGATTTATCTACCAGTACTTTGAGGAACCATAACTTTTTATTCATTCTAAACAAAGCAGTGACATGTCCATAGAGACAAGCAGGTGAAACATTATTATTAATTTGGCAACTTGTAATTGCATTTTCATAACATTGCGATTCACAGACTGGAATAGTGTCTATTCAAACTGTTATAATGACTTTGCCTTTGTCTCCATCTTGCGTCCACAGAATGTAAAAGCCTGCAGTCAGTCACAAACCAACAACAGTTATGTAATTCACAATAACAAAGGAAAACGTGGATGTAGGGTTGTAATAAACACATAGCTGTAATAATTCAAAATGTGACTACAGTTGAAAAAAATGTATTAGTCGTGAGCATTACACAAACATAACATCTGACATCAAAGAGCAGTGGCTGTATGCAAATTAGACTATTTTAGGATTCACAATGTCATTTATTATAAAGTAGGTGGTTCGGCCATGTTAAGTACAGTAGTCTGATTGTACTGTGCAGAGGTTTTAATCAGACATGAATCGAAATTACAGCGTAACAAGACGTAAACATGTTGAGGCAGTTGTTTTTTAATAGATTCAAGGTTAATCTACCACATTCCTGTACTTTGTTCTTTCTAACCGGCATAAAATATCACAAACAACGCTGGATTCGTGTCGTAGTTTGCCTTTCGGTTGGCTAACACAACTTCCCTTTGTTACTTTACACGCCGAGGGTTTAAAACGCTGCGAAAACTACGCCACATTCATGTTCATAGTGGAAAACATATGACGAAGCGTAACCAGGAAGCGGGCGAAACGAGACAGGCAACGCTCCGAGCCAATCACAGCGCGGCGTTCACATTCTACGCCCGCCCCGCTGAAAACTCCACCAATCGCGTTCGATATTTTGCGCTTCCTTCCGGTTCGGAGACTAGCCTTGTCCATTGTACGCACTGTTCCGAAAGAATGCCGCGGTGGTGTGTAATGTGCAGACCGAAACGAGTGGTTTTCGTGGCTTTTTTACGTGTTACAGCTAGTTGTTGATTTGCCGGGGTCGAATCCGCCTTTCGATCACGAGAACCGGGCACTTTGCGGTGACGTTACGGCTTCGGGACTTGTGGGATTCGTGGAGAGAGCAACATAGCGGCGCAGCTAGCATCGAAGCTAACCTCTGCGTTGCTTGTGTCTTTCGCGCACGTCAAGGCGACACATCGGAATAACACTTCAGCGGGACGGCATCGTTTGTGGGAGCACATTTTAAACCTGGAAACAACTTAAATCAGCCATCGCGGGACGTTGTAGTAGTTAATGTAACAATTTAGCCGCGCTAGCCACACACTACTACTTGTTCCACAAAAGAAAGCCCCGGAAACTCCTGCGTAACCTGTCACGTTTCTTGGAGTTTTGAAGGTAAGGCATTACACGCAATAGTTTTCTCTCTCTCTCAACACATATTTTTTCATTTCGAAACTACACAAATGTCTAAGATGTTGTATTATTTAGTTTATTACACTTTATCCATTGAGTTTTGTGAGGCATTGCAACTTCAAAGGTCGTTTTCTCATTTTTCTGCAGCAAGGTCAGTCCCTAATGTGGCTCCTACACCCAACAAACTGCACAATCTTGGACTGAATGCGTTTTTGAAGGTTTTTACAGAATGATTTGTTAATGTCGATTCCAAAGCCTGACTTGTTAAAGTTTTGAGCTTAAAACGTAGCTCAAATTTTATGCTAATTTCCAGGGACTTCTAGTTTACACCAAAACTAAATGAGGTATTCAAAATTAATACATTTAATTCTAACTCTGTCCAAGATTTGGTTTTCCCTAATCGGGCTTTTTACACTGTAGGAACTTTTTCAGTTCCTAGTACTTTTTTAGTTCCTGTCCCCATTTTGGCCGTGTTCACACAGAGCAGGAACTATGGACTGGGGCCACACTTTAGGGACTTTTTTAGCTCCTGCTCTGGGGCTTTCCAGTCAAACCAGGAATCTTTTGGTGACACAAACACATTTACAACACTAACATTGTTTTGATTCATGTTTTACACATTCTCAAATTTAGACAAACTTTCCTTATCCTTAAGAAAAAATATTTAAAGGCAGTAACACCCAAAAAGGAATTATTTATTTGTAAATGCTTATAAAACTATTATTAGGAGTTGCAGTGAATAATTTTGTTTTATTGTTAATTTCAGTGATGTTTTTAAGTTTTGCACAACTTAATGAATTATTTAAATGTTCCAGACTTTACAGGTGCAAATGCAAAAGCCAGTTAGACCCACTTGCAGAAACTGTTGCTGTGTGAACACAAACATGGGGACAGGGTAGTTCTTCTGACTAAACAGGGACTGAAGAAACGTGGGGACTAGTTCTTCGTACTTTCATGTGGGAAAACGCCTATAATGTGCAGTTTTTACTACTAAAATGCCTTATTTCTACATGACAACATGGCATAATTAAAAATGCATTTTTGTTTTACTTTTATTTAACCAGCAAGTCCTAAATAGTCAGAATCTCTTTTGTAGGAGAAAACTTGCCAACGAGACTGTCAATATTTTCATAAACATAATAAAGAAAATCTTAAAATATTACATTATAAAATCAACTCTTTTAAGGCAAACATAAACTATTCTTTCTTACTAATCACATTTTGTACAAATAACAAATTTGCATTGATTTTTTTTTCTTGTTCACCTGCAGTGTTTCCTGTGAAGCTTTGTGTGCTTAATAAACAAAACGAAGACACTGTGAGGCAAGATGAACGGGTTTAGCACGGAGGAAGACAGCCATGACGGTCCACCGGCTCCTCCGTTTTATGGCCAGAGCTGCTGCCTGATTGAAGACGGAGAGAGATGTGGCCGCTCGGCTGGAAACGCCTCCTTCAGCAAGAGGATCCAGAAGAGCATATCCCAGAAGAAACTCAAGCTGGACATTGACAAAAGTGTGAGTAAAACCAAATGAAATAATGAAGATACTTTTAGCTGACCTACCTTAGTTTGTGCTTAACCAGTCACAGCAACAAACCGTAAAGGCCTATCCAATGAGCTTGTGGTCTAGAACAAGTGTCATTCTTCTTTCAAAAAGGAAATAGTCTGTATTTCTCTTAAAACAGAATCAATATCAGCAGAAACGTGTACAACAGCCATGGGAGTTGCCTTCTTTGTTTTGCTACTTACAATGTGATTGGGCTGTTAAACCAGTTGTTCAGACTGCAAACCAATCGACTGGTGGGGCCCAGATGGGTTTCTCTTGAGTTTGTGAATTCACAAATATCACACGAGAATCTGGCGGGCCACTTTAAAACTTACTGTGCATACATTTTTTTGTAGCTTAAAACTTTTGCTCCATGGTCATCTACTGTAAGTCTATCTAAGTATTTATCTGGTTTGTATGGCATGTTTATGTTCTGCTGTTCTTGACTTGTACTGTGCATTGCTGCACAGAAACGTCCGAATTGTGGGACAAATAAAGGGTGTCTTATTATGATTCAAACAAGTCAAAAATGAACCCAGAATTGTGTTCTCAAGTGGCATTTTGGCTTTGTATTGGTCAAAGGCATAAAATTAACCAAATAAATAAACAAAAATCATCAAATTAATCTATTTATATAATAATAATTAGTTGCGAGGCGAATCAGAACTAGACTACTAGAATACCTGCTGGATTTATTACATTTTGAAATATTAAAACAGGAGGGCCTAAACTGTTTTTTTCTCAGATCAGATTAACAGCAGTGTATTAACATAAAGCAAACCTGGGCAAACTGCGACCCAGGGTCCAGATGTGGCTCTCGGCACATTTTTGACGATAAGTGTTTCTCATTATATATCTTTTATTACATTGATTTGGCTATATAGCATGCATCTTTGATTATTGTCCTAATATAATCACAGAATTGTCAAAATTCTAGATTAAAACCCTACAATTTTCAAAAAATGTGCCGCAATAATGATAATTTGTTTCAGTCCAGCCTCCACCACTTCGAATATTGCCCACTGGAAAAAATAATTGCCCATCCCTGCCATAAAGCATGATAACCTAATTTTGTTTTTTATTTAAAACAATTATTTGAGCGGAAAAAAAAAAAGATGAAATTGTCTTTTTTTAAATGTTGTAACCCTTTAATATATATAAATATAGTAAGTTTATTATGTTACTCTGTGGCTCAGTGGAATGTTACATCACAATAGACATGATGTAATAAATGTGCAAAAACAAAGAAACTGGGAATAAAAAATAACTACATTTGATTAGCTGATACCTGCATAAACCCTGAGCAGCTGAAATAAACAGATTTAAGGTCGCATCTCTTTAGCTGATGTGTAAAAATAAGAATCCCGCTTGTGCAAAGGCCGAGACAAGTTGACTCAGTGATTGTGGACACGTTCTGCTGTACGTGACTTGAAATCTGAGCCCAGAGAAGCCCTGTAAATAGTTAGTTTTAGTGCTGTGCTGTCAGCTGGTGCAGGACAAACAGAAAGGTTTACTCTCGCCGCAGTCATAAATAGTGGTTAATTATGTTCTACTCAAAGGTCAAACTGGACCGTCCACTCTAATGGTTTACAAACAATAATCATCATTAATGCAAGTATAGATGCATAACAAATTATATTAAACATTATTACAAAAAAAAAAAAGCAGATCATTCCTAATTGCTGCTGCTGAAGTATGTTCAAATGTTGATTTATTTATGTCAGTATACGTTTTCTGCTCATTTGCATAGGTCTTACTCATAATTGTCTTTTTAGGTTCGCCATCTGTACATCTGTGATTTCCATAAGAACTTCATCCAAAGCGTTCGTAACAAGAGAAAGAGGAAGACGAGTGATGATGGGGGAGAGTCGCCCGATCACGACGTGGAGGTTCCGAGGTAACGACACCTTTCAGAGCGAGGAGAATGTGATGATATTATAGGTCCAGATGTTGTGCAAGAGACAGTTTTTTTCTGTTTATGACTGCGCTGTAAAAAGTCACAAGATCCAGTGAGTTAAATCGACCTAAATGTTTGTGTTGATGTAACTTGACAATGTGAGTCAGGGATTTTCAAATTGAACTTTTAAGTTATAGGAAAAAGAGAAGAGAAGGAAAGGAAGAGAGAGGGAGGAGAAAGAGAGAGGAGAGAAAGTGAGGGAGGGAGGGAATGAGAAAAAGGGAAGGAGATAAAAAGAGAGGAGAAAAAGGAGACGTAGAGAGAAAAAGAAATTGAGAGAGAAGGAAAGAGAACGAAAAAAAGAGTAAAGAAAGAGAGGGAGAGAAAGAAAGAGAAAAGGAGAGAAAGAGAAAAAACAGCGAGAGAGAAGAAAAAAAAAGGAGAAGTCTCCCCTTAGAGAGAGAGGAGAGAGAAAGAGAGAGAAGCAGGGGGAGACAGAGGAGGGAAAGAGGAGAGAGAAATAATCAGACTCACATCAGTTTAATTAACATATTACTTTGCATATTTAAGTTAAGTTTTTTTTGTGTGTGTATGTACTAATATGTAAAACCTTTTTAAAGAAATGGATTTGAAATTGATTAAATTTTATTTGTAACTTAAGTCTAGGTCGTCAGGCAGCCATCTTCTTTACATTTTGGCTGCTGACGACCATTATGTTGTTGGATATTCCCATTGTAGTCAATATCGATTCAGAAATGTCAAAAAACCCTTTACAGGCTGGTACAAAAACTGCTATGTCCTCAAACGCTACATCAAAACTCTGAAGAATGAAAACATTTATTTTGAGCCTGGCTTGTTTGACTTCTGTTGATTTTTTTTTCAAGTTTTTGCATATCTAATGAGGGGGCAGGACCATGTCCAAAGCGCTGTGTATCTATGCTAAATGTGGCTAACACTGCCCTATATTGCAAAGCCAATCACCTTGACTTGGGTATTTTAGTAGAACTCGAGTCAACACACAACCTTACGCGAATGGCAGGTCCCTAGTGGCGCTGTTATGCTACTTTCAGACCGGACAGCATTAAAGCAAATTCTGACACAAAATATTTTCGAAGCTGACCCCCCCTCAAGTTTACTTGTCCCCTGCCGCGTGTTGGCTGTTTAGGCCGTTTAGGGCGCCTGTTGGGTTGTCAGCTTTGAACATATTCTGCATCAAAATTTGCTTTAACTCGCGAAATTGGACGCCTCACCCTTGTCCGGTCTTCTCTGCGTTTCAGCTTTTTCCAAAAGGCTTTGCTTTGCACGTAGGCAGATCATGTTGAGAGAGAAGGAGGGAGGGAGTGATATTTTGTTGCATTAAAAAAAAGGCAACTTTCCTGATAGTACACCTTCGTCCTCCTCCAAACAATGTCCTTTTGCTGTCTCTCTGTACTCCTCCGTTATTACGTTGTACCACAGTTGTTTAAAGGGGCACTGTGTAAGATTGAGAGGAATTTTAATTATCACATATAGTCCACAAACATTTAAATCATATTGATTCTTTACAACATGAATACGTAAAAGAGCACTGTTAACCAATCCACATCAATTGTGATACATTTATACGTATTTGAAATGTTTTATTACGGGCCGGAATGTGTATTATTGACGCTAGATGTCAGCATGTTCATCTTTTAGAAATTGTGTAGACCTATTCACTTTTGTGTCATCCATCTGTAGTAAGTAGTTTCTTGTAGAATGTTGACAAGTACTGACCTGGATTATAACTGGTTTACTGTTGCTTCAGGTGGATCTGTTCCAGCTGCAGGTGAACACACTGAGACGCTACAAGAGACACTACAAACTGCAGACCAGACCAGGCCTCAACAAGGCCCAGCTCGCAGAGGTACAGTTACTGCAGCAATAAGTGTATTCTCATGAAACTGTTTATATTTTAAACTTCTAGATCTAGCAGCACTGTAGTTCTGTTAAAGTTACACTAAACTAAACCTCCCCACAGTCACTGTTCAAACGGAGCAATATTGGAGGACTAAAAGTGAAAGGGGGTGGGGGGTCTTAAAGTAAACAAAGCAGATATCTGCAGCAGGTGTCTTCCAGTCACACTTGTCTGTAATCGGAGCTGTCCAGCATAATGTCACATATAAAATAGAATGTCATTGGTCACTGCAGTGAGACACAAGAGCTTTGGGACTATTTTGACCTGAAACCTGAAGATGTGTCAAAGCTGCATTAAAACTGTCAAATAAATGACATCATGGATGTGGTGTTTCCTGATGGGTGAGGGGTGAGTTAGATTCTTGAAGGGTCAGTTTGGTCCCCAGGCCTTACGTTAAATAGACCTGGTTAAACTTTTACCCTTACATTTGATATAGTGAAGCAGTAACATGTCTGTTTGATTGTGCAGACCGTGAGCCGTCACTTCAGAAACATCCCTGTGAACGAGAAGGAAACACTGACCTACTTCATCTACATGGTGAAGAGCAGCAAGAGTCGACTGGATCAGAAATCAGACAGCACCAAAGCCCTGGATTGAAGCGCTTCTTCCCCTCCACCTGTGCTCCAACAACAGACAACTGCACCAAAGCCCTAGACCAGGGGTCTCCAGCCTTTTTCCCAGGAGAACTACTTGTACGAAACAAAACGTCAATGAGCTACTTCTTGTAGCGATTGCAAAAAATTGAATCTCATATAGGATACAGTGATATGTCTATTTGACCTCTATCTCATAGTAGTAATAATGCATTGGATTTACAAAGCACTTTTTATGACACCCAGAGGAAAGCCACAGCTGCCCTGAGGCAGACAGATGGAATCAAGACTGCCATTTTGCAGCATCAGCCTCTTCAACCACCAATAACTGTTCACATACACCAGATCCAGACTAGGCTATGAAGGTGAACACAAGAATGAGTTCTTGTAGTAACACTGTGGCACTGGAGTTCCAGCGGTCTCCCATCCAAGTACTGCCCAGCCCAGGCTACTTAGCTTTGGAGTTTTGACAGGATCAGGCTTTATTTTGGCTGGTGCTTAGTGCAGAAACGTATGGCATTTACAATAGTAAAAGGCATGTAATCAATAAATTCCTAATTTAAATGAAATATGTATGATGCCTAAATCTTTTGTGGAGCTTCTTTAAAGTTGGTGGAGAGCTGCAGTTTGGAGACCACTGGTCTAGACTGAGGCGCTTCTTCCACCCCCACCTGTACTCGATGTATTCCCCACAACAACCGCACATACACACAGAACTGCTCTGCTTGTCTGCAAAAACCAAAAGCTCTTAAAAACATCCTCTGAGGAGACATGACTTTACTGTAATTTCACCTGCTGCCAAAACTCTGACCCTCGCATGCTGTTTCTACGGTCAACTCAAGCTCTTTGGACGTTCAGGTGAAAAACAGTGTAAAAATAAAAAGCTCATGAACTTTACTGGGCTTTACTATTCTTCGCTCTATTGTAAATGTGTATATAACATGGCTGTCTGAATGCAACGTTACCTGCCGCGTCTGTATTTGCCTTAACAGTCAAAGGAAAGCGTCTTTTCAGAGCTGGTTTTCCCTTTGTGCCAAACGGGAAAATGCGTTTGTGGATCTAAAAGCGTGGCTGTTTTTAATATGAATGAATGAACTAGTTTTTGAAGAGTTTTGGCTTTGCTACCGTCACGTCCACTAAAGATTTAAAGGTGCACTGTGAAACCTCTAGGGATTTGTTTGTCAGTGAGTCCCTAATTTATTGATTTCATAATACTCAATTGGGGACTCGACCTGGAGCTTGTGACTGGAGATGATTTGAAGCTTCTTTTCAAAAAAACTGTGTAAACCAAACTGAACACTTTTTTTTATTGTGGCCAGCCATTTAATGAAATACAAGATGGACTCAGTAATTTCATATAAAGACTGATAACCTAAACTCGACTTGGACTTGTCTCTTTTACTTGAGCCTTGACTTAAACTTGACTCTCTTGGAATTTTCCTCCGTAAGAAAAGTTACTCAGTGCACCTTTAACGTAATTATACTTTTAAGTCATAATCTCTGTTTTTAAAGTTACAGATCCTCTATGATTGCACATCTAGTTTTTGAACTAAATGGCTCTTTGGCTGTATCATTTTATCACAATGCAGGGAATGACACTTGTAAATACTTCATCAAAGTAACCTTCAACAATATAATCATGATAGCTCAAATTTCTCCCATAAGGGCACAAAATATAAATTTATAACACGCAGGGTTTGTAGAGTCACAAAAAAGCAGGTAAATTCTGTTCTAATTTTCAGATATCTGGGAAAGGTTTTGGAAAATTAGAAAATCTTTCAAATTCAAAAATGTATTGGGAATAGTTTGCCCTGCTCGTGTTCAGTTAAAGGCGCTGCACCTGATGTTTGCTGCTTTTTAAAACACAAACAAACCAAAATATAGAATTTTAAACTTCATACATCAGTCTACACGTTTTGCTCACTTAGTTAAGGCATTTTGAGCTTCCAGATAGTTCACCACGATGTGTTTTAAGCTTTTTTCACAGCTTATATTTGTCGGTATCACAACAGCAGTTTGCCATGCTGCAACAACAAACAAATTTGATTTAGGATTTTTGGACAGGACATTGCAGACTAAAAACACTTTAACAAAATAACTGTGCTAATGAGACATTGGTTTTAAGTTATTTTATTGTAAAACATTGCTTATAGCGCCTTTAAGACAGAAAAACAGGTTTTTTTTTAGGGCTGGGACAATATATTTTTATATCGTGATACAATTGGCTGTATTGTATCATGGCATACACAATGCTTTAATGTATAAATACAATGTAGAGCTAAAGAACATTTGGTAACACTTTAGAATAACTACAAAAAATTTGACTTAATATATCATTAATAACACTTTAATAAAGACTTAATTTATCATGAACAAATGATTAATTAACAGATGAAAAAGTTTATTAATGCTTAGTAACTACTTAATTACTCTGAATCCTGCCCCCTAACCATAAATCCTAACCTTAGGTCCTTAGTTTATTAGTTACAAAGCATTAATACACTTTTTCATTCATTAATTCACTATTTGTTAATGAATAATTAAGGTTTTATTTATGCTTTATTCATGGTTTACTAAGGCCAATTAAGGTGTAGTTATTATAAAGCGGTACCGAACATTTAAATATATTTTAGGCTCCGTTACATTTACATTTGTCACAGTCAAAGCTGCTGTTCACAACAGGATTGTGTTAACGCCGAACTTTTTATAATTAATTAGCACCAAAGTGGATCCATAGAAAAGAGAAGACATTTTGCATTTCAACCATTTCAAGTCATTCATTTTATTTAAAAAAGTTTATACATTTGAGTAAGCTTCCCTTTTGAGTATCTTTGATTTATTTATGCAGCATTGTAGTTCCTAATAGTATATCACCATAAACCACAGTTTTGCAGCTCACATTGACATTGCTATATTTTTATAATATTGTAAAAATATTGCTTTATATTGTTAACATCCTGTGCAGCCTCTTTCGTGATCATGACAAAAGTGTATATTGTCCCAGTCCTAGTTTTTATAACTGTGTCCAAACTCCAGAAAACAAAAAGTCTCATGTATTGGAGCTACTTTTTAAAACTTGAAAATTTGAAACTGAATTAAATTAAATTAAAAAAAGTGATTTGAAAGTGTTTTGTAGCTGAACTCTTTGAAATTTTCCATTTTCAAATTTTCATGTCCAGAAATGCCTGAAAAGTCTTGGTGCTTTGGTCATGAAATAAGTAAAATAACATTGCTGAAATTCACAATAAAATATTTCATAGCTATCAAACAACAGTAACTAAAAAGAGACTAAATGATCTCGAAATATCAAACCAAACCTACAAATAATTGAGTCGTGGAGTGACGCAAAGCCAGTCTTCCTGAATGATATTTGTTTAGCTGTTTTTGGTTTATATTCTGTATATTTTTTCCTCTTTGTTGATTTCTGTCTTTTACTTCGTAGTGAATGTGCTTGTTTTTTCGTTCAAAATGTGTTTTCCACAGCTCTTAAATGGTTACACTCATGAGCTGACCTGCAAATGTAATAATGGTAAAATTACATCCTGAAATCATCTCACGACCCCCAGATTTTCTTTCGCGACCCCCTCTTTGGGAACCGCTGTTTTAGTGTATTTTTATGTCACAAGATAAATAATAAATAACTTTAGAGGAGTTTTGGCCCAATTTATTACATGGCTGCGAGAAAACGTCTTACCCCGGGCTCACACTACATCCAGTCCAACTCCGGTGCAGTCACCGGAGTCTTTACTTAACTTGAAAAGTCCGAGAGTGGCTCACACAGCGTACAGTCTGGTCCGGTGTCTCCGGTACGGCCAATCCGGCGCTCCGAATCCGTTTCGTTTGTTTCAAATTTTGGCCGGAGCGCACCGGAGCCCTTTTTGATGAAGTTGTGAAAACAAGACACGATAAACAGGAAACCAAGCGAGCGCGGGTGAAGTGAATCCGGTAGTTTTCAAAATAAAATCTTTACGTTACCACTAATAATACAAAATACGACATTTACACGATTACGTAACACATAAAGTGTAAATAAGCCTCCGTACTCACCCACTGTGCGGCGAAAAATCCCAACAGAAAATCAACTAACGTGAAACAAGCCCAAAACTTGGCGCGTGCTCTTTGTTTACATACATGTGCTCAGCGAAAGAGAGAGAGAGAAAAAAAAAGTGCTCAGCGGTCGCGTAATCTCCCACGTTGAGCGTGAACCTCCGTGAGTTCGGGGTCTCGCGAGGTCGGCAGCAGAGCTTGTGGCTGCAGCAGGACTGCAGACCACCGTAGCTAATGTGAGTCACCCACCGTAGCTAGACCGGTCCGGTGACTGCACCGGAGTTGGACTGGAGGCAGTGTGAGCCCGGGGTTAGCGTTATGTCATTATTTATGAACACGAAATACATTTTTTAATTGAAATATTAGATTGGATTTGTAAAACGTTAAAGTTGCACTGTGTAACTTTCTGGAGGTGAAAAGTCATCTACACAAGTCAGTAAATTAGAAAGTTACAACTATAGGCCTACTTAGGGACTCTATGAATGGAGATGAATGTCGCGGCCCCTTTCGTACCGAATCGTCCGGAAGTTCCTTTTTAGGTCAACGACGCATGCGCAGACCGAAATTACGTCATTTAAACACATTATTTGTAAGTGTACAGTTAATATTATTTCTTTATATTGATATTTCTGAATGTATCTTGCAAATGTTTGCCAATAGAAAGCCCAAAACGGCAAATTTATTTATCGCCATTTTAAAGCAAACCCTGGATATAATCACATGTTTATCCTAAAACACTCACAATATCATAATTTACATAAATACAGGACAAATACCTTGGAAGTATTTGTAGTTTTATTAAAATAGTGTTTGAAGAAATGACATGGAGGCTGCCATTTTGCTGTGGTTGTGTCATATAATAGTGTTGTCAAGGTAACAGGCAGTAGCAGGTAACTAAGCAACATGAATTCCTGGGTTAAACCTTGTCAGTTTGAGCCGGAGCAAAGCCAAATACAGAACGATTATGTGGAATCTAGTGACACTGAAGATAATCAAGAGGAAGAGGCCAGAACTGGACACTGTCAGTGGTGTTTTGTGGCAACTGTTCCATGGAGTAACCATGGAAACACTATTTTATGTCATCAACCAAAATGGCGGCTCCCAGTGGCTTGAAAACAAAATGAACAATGAGAATTTATTAAAAAAATAGTAAGCACTGCAGTTATATATTTGTTTGTAATTTATTTTAATAAGCATGACCAGTACTAGTGTTTTAGCCATATTTGTCTTCATATCCAGGGTTCCCTTTAAGCTAGCAGATAGCAGCCGGAACTAGCTTAATAAGGCATTTACAGCTTTAAACAGTAAAAATCTAATTTTACAATCATTTGCTTTGTTGAAATCTGTCAGGGAATTTTGTGTTTAAAAGTTTAGTTTTGTCTGTGTTTAATAAAAAAGTCAATACAAATAAAACAATGTAAAAGAAGTAAAGTAGTAGAAGAAGTATGAGTCGGGTCTTCCGGTACGAAAGGGGACATGACAATGAATACATTTGTTGCCATAATATGAACAAAATCAGCTAAAGGAATAACTTTTCTGCAAAAACAAGCGTGTTCAGGCTCCTCCAAGCCAAATAATAAACAATTTTGTGGCCAAGCAAGCCCGTTCAAAGTAAAAATGCAGATTTTCATTCATTATTTAGTGTAACAAAGGCATTTAAATGGCAAAAATATGCATTTATTAATATTTATTTATGGCCAAAAAGTTACGCAGTGCACCTTTAAGTAGATTCTTTCAAGGTCCTTCACCTGATTTTTGTTTCCTTAAAAATGTAAACAAGCAGAAAACACTTCTAACATCAGTCACACGTTTTTCTCACTTAACTAATGCATTCTGACCCTCTGTTGTTAATTTAAGCTTTTTTCACAGCTGTTACGACCAAGACCTGTCTGTATGCTAACAGGTTGGCCACAATGCTAACAACAACAACAACAACAGACACATTTACTGAAGATTAGTGAACAAACGGGACATTATTAGACAGAGACAGGACATTGTGGATTATTTTTTCCTGATAAGATAAATTAACAAGATATCTGTCTAAAGGAATATTTCACAATTTTACAATATGGTGCTTTTTGCAGGTGATTAGACCCATTAACTTTTTGAACTACAACAAAAATCTTGACCATTATTTTAGCTGCCTTCCACCTGATTGAACCAACACTGGAAATAAAATTCAATCATACCAAACGTCCGATCCCGAAACACAAAAGAACACTTGAGTTTGTCCAAGTGTGGATTGTGAATGTTCATTTCTCTTTCTTTTGATTCAGTTTTTCTCGTAGTGTTTTGTAGACGTCACCGGTCTTTATTAACTCTTAGGCACAACACGTTAATCTCGCTGTTGTATTAGGAAAAACGTATTTAAAAACCTCCTGATAATGTTAATAAATGTATTGTACAGATGAAAGTTTCTGTCCGGTTTTGATGTTTATGATCTGTGGACACTCCTAATGGCTCATGTATATTGTTTTTCTGTTGAATCTGCTTAAACGAATCACTTTCAATAATTGCATCTTTCTCTCTTTTTGAGTCTGTCCAGGATGAATTGAAAAAAAGAGAAAGATCTTGTCATCTCTTTAGTCAAAATTGAGAAGATCCCTGGCAGAAGTCTTTCAGATTTCATACTGTGTGACTGACAGGGAACAAACTTAAACTAACTGACTAAAAAGGACACAGTAAGATTACAGTCACATTTTGGTAGTTTTTCCACTGGTTGCAATTGTTTTATAAATTGGCTCTGTGCACGGAACTTCAGTTGGCTTGTTTAAGTTAAAAAAAGTTAACTTCTGTACTTAGAAGCATTTCCTGTTCATTTCCTTTCTATGAGGTTTTCACTACACCAGCTTAGAAAGATAAATACTCAGAAGATCAGACAGTGACGGTGAGTTGTGGTGAATGTTACAGAAAACCCGTTAAAGACTTTACAAAACTCGTGTGTTCTAAAAGAGACGTGCTTGTATCTCATAAATGCTGATGCCAACAGAAAATGTTTGTACAAAAGTTAGCTATTTTGAACATAAACAAGCCAATGTACGTTCTGTGCACAAAGCCAGTTGACTCAAACAGGTTGTGAAGTCTGTGGTGACCACCAGATGTCGCCATCAGACCAGAATAACTTCTAAAGGTTAGAAACACTTTAAATGCATCATTGAGTTTTAAATTGTTTAGTTTGTTTATTTGAGCTTCATATCAATGCGTTCATGTTTATATTAAAAATAGCTAACTTACTTTAACTCAACAAGAAATGTTTCTATTTTTATGTCATCAATCTAAAATGAATAAACAATGGGAAGTTCAGACAGTGAACAGTGAGTTGAATGTAAAAGACTACACATCAGCAGAATACTTCACCAAAACACCAAAGTGTGTGTTTGGTGCCAATAAACCCTCGAAAACCTATAGCCGACACATTCACAGTTGTTTTATCGTGGTTAAAATGATGTTTCGTTGTGAACGGTAACTAGGACATTTTGGTCTGTTTTATTTAGAATTGTAGTTAAATTTACTATTGTCAATAATTCATTTTTATGTATTCAATATTTTACAAGGTAGGTCAATTGCGAACAATTTGTCATTTCCAATGATTACCTGACTTGGCAGCAGCACAAGACACAAAAAAAATCATACACCAGACCTTTATTTCTTGTATTTGCAAAGCCTTTGACCAGAGCAAACAGATTTTCAGAGCTACAAGCAACCAATTTTACTTGAACTGTAGTCCAACAAAATTAAGTTAACAATAAAATAATGCAGCTCAACAGTGACCGCCCAATTCCTGGTTCAACAAGTTCTGGCTCTCTTGTCAAATCTCCATAGATGTTTAAAAAAAATAAAAAATTATTGTATTAAAAGTTTAGAAACGTCTTCGGGCAAATCAGCTACAGTATATGGTGAGTCATGAGACCTACGTTTTTGTTTAAAATACGTTTCTGCATCTTTATAAACAACAAACTTCTGCATTTTGCCAAATTTAAAGTTATGTGCTTTTTAGACTGAAAACATGCTGTGAATCTTGAGTCAGCACAAAGCTGGATAGCCCACAACATGTCCTTAAACACTTAGGCTAATATTTGAATTTTTAGAAGTGCACTTTAGCATTTACTTAGAATTTACTTCAGGAACCAGGGCGATCTTCCACTGTTGAGCTTCATTACTAGTAAATGTGTCTTTTCTGACACATTAACAGAAGGTGCACACATTAGCATATTTAGCATTAGCTTCAAGACATAATGATGACCCATTAAAAAATGTAGCCACTACTTGGTCTAGCAAATGAAGTAGCAGATCCTCTGACAAACCACACAAGCTCAGAAATTCTTCCTTCCGCCAGAAGTTATTTACCACTTTTATGTCAGGTCCCACAGATTAAGTCACGATACATATTCTGACAGTTTTGAACAGAACCTGACATTTTGTTCTGCTTTTGTGTTTAAAAATCCATCCAATAGATCCATGGGTCTATACGTGTTTGTGTCTAAATGCTAATGCTAACAGGAAGTAGTTATAAGTACAGATGGTAGCTATTTTGAATATAAACAAGCCAACAGACAAACTTGTATGTCTTAGCTCAGCTGCTGTATCTATCACGCCAAACTAAGTCAAATTAATTCTAGATATTGTACGTTTAATGCTGTACTGGGTAACATTGTAGTCTTTCCCTGAAAAGTTACACAACACACTTAAAAAACAACAAAAAAAAAAAAAGACACAATAATGTATCATGTGTTATGATTTCATTTATTTATTTAGACCTTCACAACTGTACAACCACAACAATACCTGTTTTATGGATAAACACGCCGACAGTGACAATATTCTGAGGTAGATTTCAGACACAAAAATAAAAAAAATACTTAAAAACGTGTTGTGAAAATAGTTTGACAAATGATTTAAGCCAATGACAGTTGAAAGTGATCGAGAAAGTGCATTGAAAGGGGTTCTGTTCATAAATCAGGTGTACAGACAGCGAAAACAACAACTTGACATAGGAATTATCTACAAACCGTAATTATCTAAAAACGTCTGAGCAAGTTTTGTTCAAGAATTCCATGTAAAATGAAAGAAATTAAATAAGACCCCCAGAAAACACTAATAAGTTGTAGAATGTGATGCTGTTGTAAGTCCAGATGCTGAACAAGAGAGTTTTGATTGCTATAGCTTTGTATTTTGATGTAAATTTAGCTAAAAAGTCAGATACAGAGCCGGATCTAACCTTTTAGGGGCCCTAGGGAAAAATAAAATCAGCTTTGGGGGCCCTCCAGTCTTTTGTACAAACTTTAATCTGTCAGATCAAATCAAAGCTAAATTTAAATGGACTTAGTAACACAAGTGACAGATAATGGCCCAGAATCTTTTGAATAAAACAGATGCATTTTCCCTAACTCTGAGTAGGCCATTTAATCAAGATATCTTTTACAACAGTCAAATCATGTCTAATTTAATGGTAATTTTTAGGTTTAATCAATTATTTCACAAGAAAGCCTATATATACCACGACATAACAGACATGTCATATTGCATGATTGCAGTTTTTTTGGCATAAATATAACACGTTACAGCCAAAGTTCATTCTATGGTGGTTGTAAAGATGTGTATTATTTATGAATATAATGAATCCTAATCTTAATGCACCCTAAGCCCCAGTCCTAAACTTACCCATTTAGTAACTTGTAGCCTAAACATATCCACTAAACCTAGGAAATGTCTTGTCAGTTGTTATATTCAAAATACTTCTGTATGAGCATTTCCTGTTAGCGTTAGCATTTAGATACAAACACGTCTCTTTATAAACACACAAGTGCCTGTGGTGAAATATTCTCTGATTTGTGAAGTCTTTAACATGTTTTCTGTAACATTACTACTGTTCACTGTCTGATTTTTCGAGTGTTTATTAGTTTTAGCTGGTGCAGTGGAAAACCTCATAGAAATTAATTGAACAGGAAATGCTCACAAGTACAGACGATTTTAACATAAACAAGTCGACTGAAGTCTGTGCACTAGAAATTGTTTGAAGATTTTGAGGGTAGGGCTGGGCGATCTGGGAAAAAATATATCACATTTTTTTTTTTGTCATATTATTGATCTCAATTTAGATTTAATTTGTTAACCTTATTAAAGCAAGTGAAAAATGACAGTAATGAACATAAACAAAAGAAAACTTTTAATATGTCACATTTATTAGTCTTATATATCAATATTCTGCCTCAAGTTTAATTTGCTCCAAACTACACATTCTACTGGCAAAAGATTGTTTTTTGATATTTCGATTCAAAACCCACCACCAAATAATGAGATTCAGTTCGATTCAATCTCGATCTCTTGATCCGAGGGGCCTGATTTGGGCCCTGGCTTTTGTTGAAAGTCCCTGAAGTAGAGATAAACATTTGTGTCAGTGATTGTTGTTTTTTATATGATAAACTTGCAAATTAAAATGTAAGCTAACAAGGTAAAGTTAAAGTCAGTGTATCTATTATTTCAACTTGAGTTGGTTCTGGCCAACACATCACTCCCCTCGAGCTGATTGGATGACCGTACTTCCTGCTTTTTGGGAACCGTCTGCAGTCCTGTGATACCTGACCTAGTACTGGAGTGAAATGAAATTGAGTGGAGGCACTTTGCGCCAGCCACTGCAAGGCTTGGTATAAAATCTCGGCAAGTAGGAAGAATTGGCTGAACACTGGCCCACTTTAAAGGCGCACTGAGTAACTTTTTGGCCCAAAATAAACTATAAATGCATATTTGTGTTATTTAGATGTTGGACTTAACAATGTCTGTTGGAGTTAACAATTAATACAAATCTGCGTTTTTACTTTGAGCGGGTGTGACGATAGTGGTTAGTACCGTCCTGAACAGGAGTCGAACCAGGATCTTTCGTTCCGCAGGCGACCACAAACACGTTGAGCTAAAGGGAACGCTCCGTTTAGCCGAATTGCCGGTCCTGCTTTTATACCTGAGGGGTGAGTTTATCCCATACCACCACACACTTCACCGACCTGGTCCCTCGTGTGGGTCTACACCGGTTACACGGCGCATGCACAAAATAGTCTAATATTTGGCTTGAAGGAGGGCCCAAGCACATCTGTTTCCCAGAAAAGCGCTTACTTTAGCTGATTTTTTTAATATTATGGCATAAAATATATTCATCTCCATTCAGAAAGTCTAAAAGTTTTAACTTTCTATTTCTACTGAATTGTGTAGATGACGTTCCACCTACAGAACGTCACACAATGCACCTTTAAGCAATGCTCCCAAAAGAAAATTTACTCCAGCTCACCATCTGACCTCACGACATCATCACACACCAGATCAAAAACACAACCTATTTAGTGTCATATTTGATAAATGTATATGGATTCTTAGCCATGTAACTGCACTTTTACTAAAACAAAGAATGAATAAAAAGACTAATAAAGTGTGAAATGACATGTTCGTTACCAATATCGTCGTTAAATTACATCCAGTAGTGTTGCATCATCGCTCTAATAATAATAATAACTTACATCCCTTCATTTGTAGACAAAAAACAGTAGTGTGACCAACGAAAAACTCCCACACAAAAAGATCAGTCCACTCCAAACGCATTTCCAATCCTTCGTTCTCTCGTTGCTCTGCTCGAGTCTGTATTTTGTATTTAATTTAGTCTCTTCAAGGTGGAGTCACTGGTTCAGCTCCAGAGCCCAGACGTGCTGTGGCCAACCCGTCCGACCTTTGACCTTCTTCTCAGCCACAAATGCTTCCTGAAGTCCGTCCGGGGCCTGAGGAGAACAAGGAGAAAGACGTCATTAAGACACAGTTAAAGGTACGGCTATAGGTTCAATGACTTCCTGTTTAAAACTGCATAAGCCCCGCTCTTTTAGTAAAATTAAAGGGGTCTATTGTGTTTTTTTTTATATTTAGTAAGAAACTAGAACATAGTAGATCAGTAATTTATCTTTTGTTATTGTAAAACACAAAGTTATCTAAAACGACTTGAAAATAGAAACAGCTCTACTGACTTCCTGTTCAAAACTGCAGATCTGATAAGCCCCGCCTCTTCATTTTAAAATGTAACTGTAAAAAGCAACAGATTTTAAGTAACACATTATTATTGTTGGAAAGTGGACTATGGGACAGTTTTGAACCATACAAATGCTTCACTTTGAGTATTAATCATTTAATTATAACAAGTAAATACAGAGAAGTGGGAGGGGATAGGTGGTAGGTGAGAACGGGTATTTCTGAGCACTTGAGCTGCAGGAACAAACAAGATTACTCCAACATGCAGGAATCAATTCAAATATAACTTTGAGTAAACTAAAGATGAAGGAAGACCGTTATAACAAGGTGAAAAACTTAGAAAAGTGAATTTGACACAATAGGACCCCTTTAAGACACAGTTAAAGATACAGCTATAGGTTCAATGACTTCCTGTTTAAAACTGCATAAGCCCCGCCTCTTTATAGTAAAATTAACAACAGGCAAGTGAGCAGAGATAGGTGGTAGATGAGAACAGGACATTTTGAGCACTGAAGCATCAGCAGCAGAACAATACAAGCTTACTCAAACATGCATGAATCAATCCATACAAGTTTATTCTGGTTTAACTATTACTTTTTCTCACACAATTTAAAGCTATTCTCATCATGAGTTTAATAGACCAAACTATCTACCACTAACCCAGACATAAAGCTAAAAATGTTACATGAAAAGAAAATCATTAACTCTGCTATCATTAGGCCTTTTAAAACACATAATAAGTAAATGTGTGTGCTTTGAAGTCCAACATGACAGGTTAAATATCAATTTTTGTAATAGTTTTAAGTTACAAAACCATTTAAAATGAGTTTATTTGTGTTTATTGATACAGTATTGCTTTATATGAAACACAACCCCACATTGAAGTATCAATGAGCATCAGATGACCGTCTAGTTTCAATAGTATTATTGATTATTATCTGATTTCATACTTTTGACAAACCTACAATCTACATTTTCCAGGACATCGTCAAACAGCATTATTTCAGCTCAAATTTTCCCAAAATCTTGTCTTAAGTCATTTTTGTATTCTAAACAACTAATCGATTATTCAAATAATCGTTAGTTGCAGCCCTATTTACAAAGACTATCACATTCATTTGATGTTCCTGTTTGAAGTGACAAGTGACTGGAGCCTCTCTCAGTGACTTTGGGGCCTTAGGCGGAGGGAACATTATCTAATATACACGTTTATTCTGCTAAAATGAATCCTGCTTAAATGTATTTTTTGTATGCAATGTATAAAGTGAAGTTTATAGATATCTTCAGATTAAAAATGTGTCTTACGTTTTTTTTATCGTAAAAAACTGTCTCCTGCTTAACATCTGGACTTATGATATCATTATTTACAATATGAACACAACTTATTAAACCAAAAAAAAAAAAGTTTACGACATGTTTTAACACATTACTGTTTATATGGAGTTAAAAACAATCTGGATTTTTTGTCAATTTCGCCCAGGCCTTTAGTTAACAAAATGTCTTCTCTTTCAATCTGTTTCAAACTAAAAATGAAATATTTTAACCTTTGTGTTTATATGTTGTAATGCATTTTAGTAACAGCTGGTTTTCTTTGTTGTTATTCACAATCTGGTTGTTGTTATAATGAGTTTTCTGTTGATCTGCTGCAGTTTTTATGTATTTAGCCTATTTGGTCACATTCAGACATAACAGACACTTACAGAAGAGTTTAGTTTTAAAATTATATCTTGTTTGATTGCATGCTTCTGTATCCCTAACCAACACTGGAATTTCCCTAGTGTGGAACTGATAAAGTATATATTATTTATACCACAGTCATTGAGAATGCCAATGCTAACTGCCGTGCGTTAAGAATGCATAACGCACAGGTAGTTCGGGGCAACAGCCAAATCACATTCCAAATCACTGCTCTGTGGCCGTCACCATAACAACGGGTAAATAAATGCTGCCAGTTGAGAAAGTGAGCCAAAAATATGATTGATTTCAATGTACATTTGAATATTTTTGGACCATCAAAATTTTGAAGAATGGGAAAAAGAGGAGACAAAGCAAAATCAAAGAGAATAAGTGTGTAGGTCGACTACTGGGACCTTTTCTGCAACAGACAAAGAGAGAAAAGCATGGAGCAATGTTCTATCTAGTGTGTCCCTTATTAACTGTATCATTAATGGAAATGTCCAGTTTAATCTCTAACTCTAAGTATGATGTTTTATTTATGTTTAATCTCATTAAACATTTATTCTCATTAAATTAAATTACATTTTTTGTTTATAATTCTTGTATCATTATAAACTAATGAACAACTTATGCATTCTATTTTTTTCATGGCAACAGTTGCTATAATTTCGATAGCCAGGCTCATCACTATAACAACAGGCAACCAAATGTAACAACTTCTATCACTAGATTTGTGTAAAACACAGAAATAACTAATATCTCAAACATTAACATATCATAAACTAAATTTTAATGATCACAGGTGAGCTATTCCACTTTGTAGCCGTGGTATAAGCGCAATAAACAACTTGGAGCCATGCGTTATGCAGTTTTAACGCACTCCGCGGAGGAACACCACTCCGCTTCGCGTCGTGGTGTTCTAAGACTCCACATCGTGCGTTAAAACTGCATAACGCACGGCTCCTCGTTGTTTATTGCTTACTTATATTATTTTCCTGTATCATAAATAGCCAAAACAGACAGTTTAAAGCAATTATTACATTACATCTCAGAGGCCTGCAAAGGTGCACTATGTAACTTTTTTGGGGGTGAAAAGTCAACTACACAAGTCAGAAGGAGAAAGTTCAAACCAGACGTTCTGGGAGTAGATAAAGTTTTATGCCATGATGTGAAAAAAACTATGGATGGGACAAAAGTCACGATTCGATTCAGTTTTCGATTTTGCAGCCACGATTTTCGATTTTGTTTGATTTTGTTAGTTTATTTATACACACTTTTTCATCTCAAGAAACAAAATAAACCATAACACATGACATTTAGAACAAAGCCACTGTTTGTTAGAACTTAGAACTATAGTGTTTTTCTTTAGTCAACATTCAAACAGTAAACAGTCATATTAGTGTCCATATTCAGAGGTCTGTCCACTCATTCCGTTGTTAAAGTAAAATAATAAAACACATTCAGTCAGGTGTTGCACAAGTTCACACTTTGTTTCTTCAAACATTGTGGCTATTCTTGTATTATTGTGTGTATTATAGAAATACAGAGTGTGTGTTTGAGTCAGTGGCTGCATGAGAAAAAATTATCGATCGGCCTTTTGATTCGATTGCTGCATAATTTTCGACTGATTTTCCATCCCTAGAAAAAACACAGCAAAAGGACCCTCCTCCTCAAAGAGTTTAATTCATGTCATGCAACCCCACTTAAATTAAATAGATTATTTTATTATTAATAAAAAAAAAATGACACTGTGAATCTTTAACAAAACGAGTTTAAACTGGATTAAATCAGGTTTAAAAGCAGTATGATTATTTAATTTATTATTATTATTTTTTTTTCTTTTCAAAAGTACACATCTGTAACCACTGCTCAATTATGATGAAAATAATAATCACAATTATTTAAATCAGAATTATGATCACATTCATTTAAACAATTATTTGTTTGGAAGACTGCAGAGCTTTAGTAAATGTAGAGAGTGAGATAAAATGAAAAATATGACAGATCTCACACAAATGTCAATGTACAGTATTCTACAATTATAAAGAAACCAACTACATCAAGTAAACTCATGAGCAGGCTTATGGTCAATAATCATGATGACCTGATTACACAATTTCTATAAACAATTACAGCAATAATCAGAATTGAAATTATCTTAAAGGTGCACTGAACAACTTTTTGGCCAAAATGAAACTTGAATAAATGCATATTTTTGTCATTTATGCCTTTCTTTCACTAATTAATTAATACAAATCTATAGGCTATTTTTACTTTGAGTGGGCTTGCATGGCCACAAAATAATCTATTTTTTGTCTTGGAGGAGGGCTAGAATACGTTTGTTTCTGCAGAAAAGTGGTTCCTTAAGCTGATTAATTTTTTGATTTGTTTGTTTATATTATGAAAAAAAATGTATTAATCTCTATTCAGAAAGTCCCAACGTATAGCTTTAGCTTTCTAATTCTAATGAATTGTGCAAATGACTTTTCACCTCCAGAATGTTACACCACTGCACCTTTCATTGCACAACCCAACCACACGTTTATTTGTTTAAAATAGCGCGAAAAGCAACAACGGTTACCATGGAAACACCAGGACAAATGCGCCATGTAGTCAGGTCCGGAGGGACAGAAGTGAGCTGGTTGCCATGGTAATGAGTTTATAACTGTTGCTAAATGTGCCTAAACTGTTATATTTTTTATCTTAACCTTTACACAAACCTTTTTCCTAACCTTAGCCTTCACCCTAACCCTTTTCCTAAATGTAACCGTTCTCCTAAACTTAATCTTCGTCCCTTCGGACCTGACTATCTAGCACTACCAAAACATAGGCTATAAAACGTGAACAAAACAGCCGTGGAACAACCAAAAAACTATTGATCATGGTAATGTATCTTCACTCTGTGGCGTCAGAATATGATTTAATTTACGCTATTTTCTGTTTTAGCCATTTATTTTTTTCTCCGTTGGTCTCCTTAGTCCAAAAGCGAATCCAGTGTTCCAACTCTCCTCGTGGCCTGTTACAAGAACACACTTTTATTGAGCTAAAGCAAGCCGCAGTTTTCTGTCAAAACGACCAACAATTAAAACTACAATTATTAAAAGCAGAAAATGTGCCAAAGACGTGATTTTGTTTCAGAAAACGTCCGTGCGTAAAAGGCAAAAACGCGGCTAAACTACGAACTGTAATGATACAACAACCATTTAAATAACATTATAACGCAATTATAGCATTATTTTAATTATTTAGCTTGTATTATAGGCCTACATGTTCATACGCTTTTAGAAAGTTTTTTTAGCTATTACCTATTCTAGTTTGATTTACAAGACTATTTGACTCGTGCGTTTCCTAAATTAATGCGTAAAAAGACGCAAACCCCAAACCGACCATTTAAACTGAATCTGACTTGTATTAAAGCAAAGTTCATGTTATTTAGGCTACTCGTTTTAAAGCGCAGGTCTGGAGACGATCTGTGGCTTCAGCTGGAGTTTTGCGGGTTAATTTAGGCTAGCACTTTTACGCACGAGTTTTAGCGTTATTCTTAATCCAGCATAAAAACAACACCCGCAATATTTCGTTTTCAGATGATTGTATTAACTATTTAAACAGGGAAATTCAGTCTAAACCAAGTCTTCTCATAATAATTGTGGATAAATTGCAGTTTTCAAGCTGGAGAAGGACTAAATCTTGTTTTAAACGTTACGAGTGAATGTTTTGATTGCTGCGGATAAAGCTAAACGAGATAATAAAGACTAATCCAGAGTAGGACAAAAAATCATCTGGACAAAAAAGATCAAGACGTAGGCCTACATTTTCAATCTGGTTATCAAAAATAGAAAAAATTACCTTTAGACGAACGTCACAATTCTCACACTGTCTTTAATTTTAGCCAGACAACCTTTGAAACCTAAAAAATATGTTGATAATATAAAATCTTGCGTTTCTTGCTCTTTCAAAAGTGTTTTATTAGTTTTTTGCACGGAGTGTCTGTCTGAGTACATTTTGAACTGAAAAGACAAAATACACCAACATTCATTGTTTCATTGTTGCAAAAACACATTTTAGTTGCAAAATAAAATTGAGTTTGATCATTATTTCTTGTATTATATTAATGTTGGCCCTCCGAAGTAAAAAGTTTGGACTTCCTTTTGGCCTTACATTGAAAATACAAGACTGTCCTTCCAACACTGCAAAAAGGCATTTAAAAAAATAACTTAAACATGACTTATTTTGAGCATAAAATGTCTTATTTAAAGTGAAATAAACTGCCGGTGCAGAAATAAAATTGGACTAACCTAGTTGTTTTCGTTAGTTTCGAGTCTTGACAGCCTTTTTTAGAAAAATATGGCAATTATGATTTAAAACAGATACAAATTTGCTTAAAGTAATTTTTAGATCTAGATAAGGTAAATCAGGATAGGATGTCTTAAAACAAGTCAAATAATCTCAGTAAGACTTGGTCTTATTAACTGAAAAAAAAAAAAAAAAAAAGTCTTTTAAGATTAATATGCTTAATTCAAGTCGTTTCATCTAAATTAGATTTTCCCTTTTTTTTTTTTGCAGTGAATTAGATCAAATTCAATTTAAAATCCAGTGTAACATTTACTTCTGCTTGAGAACTTTCTACAAATAGACTCATTAATCTCTTGGATACGTTTATTTAGCAATTTTTACTCTCACTGGGAAACTTTCAACAAATAGGCCTCCATTTTATTCATTTAGACTTGGTGTTTTTCTTTATAATTTCACGTTTATGAATACTTTACCACCCCTGACTGTTATTTAGTTTTTAGTTTATATTTTTGCCTTTGTTTCACAATTACTCACCAGTTCCCGTTTCCTCTTCATATCCCTGCTTTCGTACTTTTTAATCTCGGCCTTAAAGCCCTCTGTGTCCTCCGTGTCTTTGGCCAGGACGTCCATGAGATACGCGATGTAACTGGTGGCGAGGCGCAGCGTTTTGATCTTGGACAGCTTGGTGTCCGCGGGCACGTTGGGGATGCACTCCCGGAGCTCCGCGAAGGCCGTGTTGATGCTCTCCGTCCTGCGCCTCTCCTTCTTCGGCCCCGCTGTCCTGCGCTTGGCCTGGCCCGCCTGGAGCGCGTCGAAGTGTCCGTCGTGCGTCACGGAGCCAGGCGTCCCCGGGGCCTGGATGTGGAAGTCTGCGGCGGTGGGTAAGTCGTGGTTCAACACCCAGCTCTGGAAGTAAGGCGCGTGCGAGGGGAAGGGCTCGTGCATGAGGTGGTGATGGTGGTGGTGGTGATGCTGGTATCCGCCGATCAGGTTCATTTTGAAACACAGACAAACAAAACATTCACGGACAACAGCAGGAGCAAAAATCCTTCCGGAGTAAAACTTTACATCACGAAGTAAAAGCGTAAAATCCACATAAAACCGACTGATGTGATGTTTTTGGACGCACTGAGTCTCGTGGAGGTGACAGGCCGGAGTTTATCCGGAGTGGGAGTGCGCGTGCAGAGGAGGCAGCCAATCAGAGGCGAGGATTGGAGAAGGGGGAGTGCGCGAGGCCGGAGAGAAAATCAAATCGATACAGGCCAAACTGAACCAGCACTGGTAATAAAATACAACATATTACATGTTTTGTCTTTTACACGTGAAGGTCAAAACAAAAGTCAGTTTGTCATTAGAACTGCACACTACTTTGTCAGATCTCAGAAGCTAAGCAGGTTGGGCCTGGGCAGTACTTGGATGGGAGACGCTGAAATCTAAGGTTTAACAGTTATGTCCTTAGGCAAGACACTTCAAACACACTGCCTAGTCTGGATCTCATCTACACAGAAACTATGTCATTTGTTTCATTTGTGCTGCTTAGTTTTTAAGATATTAACAATTCTTTTGTAGGTCATATTAAGGCAATGCAGCCTCTCGGGAAATTTAAAAAACTTCAAAATGGCATCAATCATTTGTGCTTTGTTTCTACTGCATCTTCTGTAAAGAAACAAAAAAAAAACTTGCTTTGTGCCACTTTAGTTGTTTAAATTATAGTAATCATTTTCTAAAAGATTTCTGCATGCCACTTCGAACAGCTGGCCGGACATCCAGTCATTCAATTGCCGCAAATAAAAGATTATATGTGTTTTTAAATTATGCTATACAAAAAATAAAACATGCCCAGCACAAAACAGCACAAAAAAACACTATCAATTAACACAATTTTGAGCTGTTTGCTTTTTTAATCTTCCTGAGAGACTGCAATGCCCTAATTTGACATAAAAGAGCTGTTAACTCAAACACTAAAGCAGCACAAAACAGAAACTATTGACATATTTGTGTAGATGTGCGTTTGATGGGAGCCAACTTCACATATGTCTGATGTGTGTGTGTAAATCAGTGATGGTGTTGTGAGGGGCCAATGGCGCAAAAAGCATCCTCACTTCTGTTAGTCTGCCCAAGGGCAGTTGTGGCTACGAGTAGTTTACCACTGAATAAATATTAAAAAAGTGAATAAATAATAAATAGTGAAGCGCCTTTGGGTGTCATGAAAAGCGCTGTATAAATCCAATGCAAAAAAGTAATACAAATGTAAATAATAATTATAGAAATCAAACTATATTCATAATTTTAGTGCCCTTCATTATAAATATTACTATCGAAAGAAAGTTTGTGTTCTCAGATAGTTTGGTCTTTCGATGCAGTAATGACTTGAACAACAGACAGAAATAATAATTTACCACAGCATTAGATTCTCACAGATCCTCTAAACTGGCCCAGTTTGTGACCTGTTTATAAAATTGTTTATAAAATTACACCCCCCCCCCCCCCCAGGCAAAGGTCAGAGCCTGTCTTTGTCATTGTAATATGTCTACTTTTTTCAGTATCAGTATTTTATGTATGTTTTATATTTTTCTATTTGGATCAGGATATTTCAAATGTGAAGAGGTTATTCCCAATTATATTCCCAAAAACTGGACTTTTAACCTGAGAACTCAGATAAATAAAGTCACAAACATTGGAATCACACACAGTTGAGCTCAATACCTGTCTATTCTTAATGTTTTTGAGTTTGTTTGTTATTTTCTTTTTTTATGATGCAACAATAGAAATGTCCTTTATCTTCAACTAGCATTAGCAAACAAGCCAGTTAACTCTGCACTGTTGTTGTGACAATATAAAAGCTACTTTGAATTCCTATTTTGCAACATAAAGATCATATTCTGACAAAAATTAGATCAATAAAAACTATACCAGGGCAGCCAGTTTTCCTTATTTTTCCATAACTTTTATAACTGTCCCTAGCTCTTACTTTGAGTGAGACCTACGCCGCAAAAGCCTAAAACAAACTCCGATCTGATATATATTTTTTTCTTCAGATTTTGTATATTTGAGGAATGCCTTTGCGTGTATTTCGGGGACATAAAGTTGTGACTGATGTGTATTTATGGAAGAGAGATAGCGCTCCATCGCGCGGCTGTAAACAGAGACGGAGGCAGAGCTTTTATGGAGAACAGGTCACTGACAGCGCCTGATTTACGGCTGTATTTAGATAAGACTCGGCCCCAAATGGTTTCTAAATAGCACCAGGGTCACGTCATGTAATGGGATAATGTTCTCAGGTGATAGGTCGATAAGACAATGTGTACAGTGTGAAGAGCACAAGGGATTAACAGCACAAGTACAGCAGACTCTATGTTTATTTAGATAATGCACAATGACAACTATTCTGTAAGAACCTGTGATCTAAAGCCTCACTGTGACACTTGTCTGAGGAAGTCAGTCTGTTGTTATTCCATTTGGAACGCTGCCATTTTGGCACAATTTTTCAAACTACATATGTCCAGATACTTTTGGTGCAAGCACTCTAGTAGTCTAACCAAGCCAAGCATCTATGTACACTCAAGGAAAAAAAAAGCGCAATCACTCTGTTTTCTGAGTTTTGGGGAGCAGAATAATTTTATTTTTGAGATCCGCCTGTTCATATGAATCTACATCATTTCTAATCCTCAGGCCAACTCCTGTGACGTTTATACATTTTTGAGTCCAAACACAACCAACAATAGAGCAACCCCCAAACCAAAAGTGACAGGACTTTCATCAGACTGTCAATAGTTCATGTGACCCCCGTTGGCATCCTGGGCAGCGGTTGATCCTGTGTAATTGCTATTCATTCTTCCACCAGTACGCCCTCAGCTGCTGAGTTTCGGGTATTGCTCACGTCAGGGATGCGCACCTGGCAGATCTCAGACATTTTCAATGGAGACCATTGGGATCCTCTGCAATCACAACGATGTGAGTGCACCATTCGACCAGAGCTCGGCGATGTTGGGGGTGAGCACTGATCCAACATATGGCGATATGGTCGAGTACCGTCAGTGCAGAGGCGATTACGGATGGTTCTGGCGACAATGCCCTGTGGTGTGTCCCAATGGTCTCGGCCGCGTACCTGGTGGCAAGTGAACCTGTCACGGAGAGGTGCCAGCCGGTTGGCGCGGTCTTGTGCACGGTCGTTACACGGAGGCGACCAGTACGAGGGCGGTCGTTAGAGGAACCAGTGGCTTCCCTCTACATAGACAAGCACCAAAATGTAACTGATGAAATGCGTTGAATGGACACTATATTTTCTTGGCATGTTTTAAAAATGTGTCTTGATTGACGCTAGGAAGTTAAGTTTTTGAGTTAATTGATGATCTGATATTGCAAACATTATGAGACTTGGAGTGAATTAAGACTAACATTTCTGTTCGATCAGGCTGGCTGAATATCCCTGTGTGCACACTCTTTATCTGTGCACTGTGTCGTACGCAACAAAACTACATTTTTCCAACCACAGTCAAGATAACACACATGTATGTTTTAGCTGGAATTCTATCGAGCATTGCAACCACTATTTTGTTTTACATTTTGATGCATTTCCATTGCATTCCTGTTCCGGTGTCCCTTTTCCTCCCATGTGTTACCTGCCGTCATCATGATGAAGTCCATACGACCTCCTGAAAGCAAAACTGACACTTCTGGTTAAGTCGTCCACTGCACAGACTTGAAACACAATCCTCACAAATGAACTTCTTGTTTGGCATTTTTCTTAAACTTTTCGTTAGATGTGGCCAGAAGAGTCAAAAAAGTACTTAAAATAACGACACATTTAGCGAATGTGTAGTGGACATATATTTGTGATTTTTTGTAGTTTGTATAAATTATGACATAGGTAAGTCCACTAAGTCATGATATTAACCAAAGAGAAAACGTCCAGCCCCAGCTCCATGTTGTGTTGGAAGCTTAAAGAATTCAGCCAAACTAATGATGAAAATTTCCTTAAACGCTATCATTTCACTTCTGTCCGTTTTTTATTGACCATGTTCAATCAAACAGATTTGAAAAACCTACTTTTTGGCAGTAATAGTTGCAAAATCAACTCAATTGTAATCAAAAGTTGTGTTCATATAGTGTAATGACAAATATAGTTGAATTCTTAAATAACAGCCCAATTCAGTGTTTGTTTTTTTTTTGTGTGTGAAGAGTATTTATATTCAAAATTTAGGGGAAAAATGCCTAGACACAGACTGCATTTTCAGGATCGCAATCATCCATTTTATAGAGGAATTTTCAGTTGACGTCACTTTTTGACCGACTGTGCATGCTCCATGCAGAAAGAGCCGCTCTCCGTCTGGTTAACTGGGGAAAGTTCTTTGAATAAAACAACGAAACGGGACAAGAGCAGCTGTTTGGATCAGGTCTGAACCGGTCAGGACAGACATCTGTCTCCTGAAGCTTGAGACAGTGTTTTTCTCACCGTTTTTTTACTCACCTGAATGTAACTTTTAAGGGTCATTGGGTCAAATTTCATTCGCAAATGTTGATTTATCAGCAGAATTTTTCTATTCACACAGTGATAAATTCCATACTTTCCATACACTCTTCCTCTACCTCAGGCATCTCTAAACTGCAACTCGGGGGCTAAATGTGGTTCTTGAATTAATTTTCTTTGGCCCTGCTAGATGGGCCCAAATTACAAAAAGTATAATTTTGAGCATTTCTTCCATCATAGGCGAATTGACAAACATTGTTGCTATATAAACCTAAAATTTATATTTAATGCCTTGTAAAAAGTGTTGTGGGTCAGTAAAAATAGGTCAGATGCAAAATTTTGAATGATTCATCTCACAGCCATGCATTGTACGTCCCTCCGCTCCATTTAAGTTTCAAAATGCAAACCACTGCTCTACCTCATTCAGGAGGAATCCCAAGACGTTCCCAGCCCAGTCTGGAGACATATTCCCTCCAACATGTCCTGGGTCTTAACAGAGGTCTGCTCCTAGTGGGACAAACCCAGAACACCTCAGGTAGGCAGAGGAACAGAAGCTCAAGCCACCTCAACTGGATCCTTTTGTTGTGGAGGAGAAGCGACTCTACTCCGAGTTCCTCCCGTGTGAAGGAGCTGCTCACACTATCTCTAATGGAGTGACCTGCAACCCTGAGAAGGAAGCTCATTTCAACCGCTTGTATCCACAATGTTGTCTTTTCGGTCATTACAAATGTTATGACCAGAGGTGAGGGTTGGAACGTAAATTGACGTTAAAAGCCGCTCTTTGCCTTTCAATTCAACTCCTTCTTCACCACAACTGTCAATCAATCAGTCAATCAATTTATTTTTGTATAGCCCAAAATCACAACAACAGTCGTCTCTGAGGACTTCCCAAGATTATTAATTTTAGCAAATATGAATAATAGGAAATCAAAATAAAACAATACACATTCAATGAAACATTTGATCAGGCATGTCAAAGCAGATTATTAGTAGAGCAGATGAATGATTGTCCAGAGCATCCCCTGTCCGTAGACCCTCCTTCTCGGCAGGAAAAACTCAAAAAAACCCTAAGGGAAAAAGAGAAACCTCGAGGAGAACCACAGTGAAGAAGGGATCCACTCCATGGACGGACAGGCTGTAGATGTAACTAAGGCAAAGTTATAGAGTTTATGTTATGTTTATGCTGTCTGATACAGCAATCTCATTACTGCTGACGATGCACCGATCTAATCTCACCCCATCCTTTCCTCATGAACAAGACACCGAGATACTTGAACTTCTCCACTTTGTACTGTATTAGAATCACAAAAACATAATTATATGCAAAAAATATTTGCCCTAATCTATTATTTTCAATTAAAATTTTAGTGCAGCTTCATTAACGATATCAGACCTGACAAAGGATGAATTGGTGCTCAAAAATCATCTGTTTTTAAGATTTCTATTCTAACAGAGCAGCGCAAGGAACATCAACATTTTTGGCACAGTTACGCTGAAGGTATTTTGTTAGAAAACTATAGAAGTACAATTACTTTAAAACATTGTTACTGTCACCACAAAACCTTAAGTTCACCTATCCCACAACTCTTTCATGATTCCTTTTTTTCTTCATGATGGTGTTGACAGACTTAGAGCTGGCTAATAGCGCCTCCATATTTTGCTTTCAACTCCTCAATCTGACGCAGCCACGATTGCTACAAAGAGAAGTAAAAAAAAAAAAAAAAAAGAAATAGGTCATGGACGGCCATCTTGTCCTTGTTATAAATTTACTTGGTAATTGTTTGTGTCGTGGTGTATTTTTTCTGCAGCAGACACAGCGTTCCTCCTCTTGACTGCTTGTACATTTCAAAATAAATATTCAGAGAGGAGAAAATGTGTTTGGGGCTCGGCGGACACGCAAAGCCAAAAGCGAAGAGTAAAAGTATAAAATGTTTGTTCTGGAAGAAGAAGAGGAGCAGTGCATGATGGTAAATGTGGTACAATTAAGGACGAAAGCCCAATGTTGTCCATCGTTTCTGGATGTGGCACTACAAGATGTGAAGAACTATAAATCTTGAATCAGACATTTACAGTAAAATAACAATGTTTTCTCATCATTACTTTACCCACAGTTGTATTTGGATTAATTCCTGTTTAAGTAATCTTGTATTGTGCTACAGATTATGCTTAAGTGCTGAGAGAAGTTCTATTTTCACCAGTTCCCCACTTGACCCTCCATTGCCATGACAACGCCCTTGTACTTGCAGGCCTTTTTTTATAATTGATAAGAGAATGATCTGTTGCAAATAGTAGTAATACTTTATTACTTTACAGACATGAATATTTCACACAAGATTAGAAAAAACAAATAAATTTTACGTGATTTCCAAAGGTAAAACAAATCTCATTAGCTGTTTACTCTTAGTACTAATATATGATAAAAGAAAGCTTCATAAGATCAAGCCATATAACACAATATCATTTTGGGCCTCATTTATGACATATTCTTTCAACAAACAATTTACAACAAATTTGTTCTTAAGGGCTTCTTACGAACATCTTTGGATTCACACAATTTGTTCTTAAGAGGTTCGTCTGTAAAAACAAATCCTCAGAACACTCAGGAGCAATTTATCTCTTATAGTTCAGTCAAAAACTGTAGCGATTGTAAGTTATGTATTTTATAGTTTTTTTTCTACAAATTATTGTATATAAAGTATCTTAGAAATAAAAGAAATCATCAGTTATACTAAGAAAGACTTTTAAAGACCTGTCACAATCCCAGAGCCCTCACTCCTCATACGCGCTTTGTACCGCGACACAAAACGAGAAATAAACAACAAATCCCAGCATTATTTCAATACATTTTTAAAAGACGCTGAAGTTTTGAATCAGCATTAGTCTGGACACGCTGTTGCACTTTCTCATTTTCTTGTTTGTTTGGCTCCTGTAACTGGCCTATATAAGAGCGTTTCTTACTTAATAAAGGAATGTTTATTAAGGACAATGTACAATTACATTAAGCACAATGGCAGTGATGCTTGTACCAGATTCTAGCTTACAGCTAATTTACATCTGTAGTCCTGGAGAGGGAGAGGGGAGGCACATTGGACATGTTTTTGGATGTAGGAGGAAACCGGAGTACCCGGAGGAAACCTACGCAGACACGGGGAGAACATGCAAACTCCAAAGGCCCCGGGCAGCCGGGGAGTCGAAGGACCTTTTTAAATAAATAAATAACACATTTTTATGTAAATAATTAAGTAAATGAGTGACATAGTGTTTATAGGTGGAGTTTGGTGAATTTGGTGTAAAGATGTGAATCTGACATAGAGTTTTCTCAGCAGCTTCCTAAAGTAGAAGTTACGCACAACTTTTAACAACACTTTCATGAATTGTTCTATCTTCGTCATGAAATATCTAAAACAAGGAAGGGCAAATATATTTTCTTGAGAAACTATTTTTAAAATTGGAAAGTGAAGGAGGGCCAACCTCTATTGTAACAAAACATCATTATTGCAACCACAGTTCTGTAAAATAGGTTATTTATACTCTATTTAAATATTTGATATTTAAGATGCAATTTATTAAGAAAACATGCAGACTCCGGAGCGAAATCAATCACATAAAACTATATAAAGCGTAATAGTAGATCTCAAAAACATGCTGGACCGCATTTGGACAAGTCTGATCTGAAAGTCCTTGGAAATATACTTGTTTGTTTTTAGCATATAGATCTCAAAACTTTATCACTTGTTCTCACTTTAAGTCACGTGAAGCTCTATAGCAGACTTATTTAAGGGTGAGTAACAATATGAGGTAAATGCAAAGAGCTTAAACCTGCACAGACATTTGAAAGGTCGTTAGAGAGAGTGTTGAGTTTACAGCGAGGGGCATCCGTCTGCATCACATTCCTGGAGTCGTGCTCTTATCTTTATTGGCTGAGGACGAGTTGAATTACTGCATCAGACGACATTTGTGGAGCTTTGGGACGTCACCGCCAGACACTTATCAATGAGGAGCAGAGCTGAAGAGGGCACAGTAAAACCAAAGAGGACACTGAGGACGACCGTAGAGATGTGCATAAACAGAACAGAGCTAGACGTTACAAATACAAATACAGTCTGACAGGTTAGAGATGAAAACACAGTGAACATAATTATTTATAAAAGAAAGATCCACGTTTCTGAGTTTGTAACAAGAGTTCTCTTATCATCAGTTGTAGTTGTATTGATTCATGCATGTTTAATCTTGTATGAGAGGTCCACAGAATGTCATAAAGTAAAGAAATAATTTAATATCTGCTGCTCGTTAAAGTTAATTTGATAGAAAAAGGCAGAACTTGTCGATTGTACAGTTATGAACAAGAAGTCCATGAACCTGTTGATATTGTAGTAATTTATTACTTTATGGGGCCAAAACTTACAATAAAAAAACTTATTAAAACCAGGTGATTATTGTGAAATTACAATGGTCTCTCATTTATCGCTGGGGTTAGGTTCCAAAAATAACTCGTGAAAGGCGAAACCCACAAAGTAGTGATCTTCATTTTTTACCATTAATTTCAGTTGATAACCTGCCTGGTTCTGATGTTTAGTGTCTTTTGTACAGGTAATAATGCGCTGAACACATGATTCATCGCAAGATACAATAGCGCAAGTTGTTTATGTGACCGCATGGTGGTGTGCGCGTGTGTGCCTGCTCTGCTTTTGGCACATTGCCCGTCCCGCTGCGCTCCAGAGCCGAAACACATCCGGATTCTAGCAAAGTCACAACATGCTCCATAAATCATCATCGTAACTACGAGTTCAAGAGTCAAATCCTCACCTGGAGAAACGTCTGAGCATCAGGTCAGCTTCCCCTGCATGATCCAAACTGTCTAAAGTTTTATAAAAGAGCTTCTGTGCTGTTGCCTGTGAATGCTGCGATGTGATACGGTCCACAAAAAGTGCGTTTGAGAGAGAAAGCACGCTTGCAGAGCACGTCTATAGGACTGCACATTGTAAAAAAATAACAAAAACAAAATTGCACACAAAAAAAATCAGCGAAACAGCGAAGCCGTGAAAAGTGAACCGCGATAGAGCGAGGGACCACTGTACACTTGGAAATCAACGGGTTTTACAGATCTCAGTCGCCGGAGAAAACGTAGATATACAGGAAAACGTCAAAATGTACAATACGTTTTTCTTTCTTTACGTCAATATGTAACAAAAAGCCAAAACGTAAAATAACCATATTTTTTTGTTTTGTTTTTTTTTGTATTGATTTTTATTTAACCAGGAAAGTCCCACTAAGATTCAGTATCTTTTTAGCAGGGGAGTCCTGGGGAGGTGACGTTTTAATGGACATGTTTCTAGAGGTATGAGAAACCAGAGTACACGGAGGAAACCTACACAGACAAGTTGAATAACATGCAAACTCCACATAGAAAGGCCCCGAGTCGACTGGGAACTGAATAGAGGACCTTCTTGCTATGAGGGCAGAGCACTAACCACTGTGCCACCGTGTTGTATCAAAATAGAACAAGCAACTCCAATGCACCTGCTTCTTCGAAAGGTCTGTGATCTGTTTTTTGACATGTCTAAAAAACATCTTCAACTCTTCTAGTGTGCAAGTGCCTTTATGTTTAAATAAGAATTAGACAGATTTTATTTGAACCTAACCCTAAGGGCAATAAATATTTGAATATAATACCATAGTAAGTTACGCTGTTACGATTTTAAACCAACTTCAATATATTTTACAGACAGTCAAAATTGCTCAACTCAACACAGGATGGTTTTTCACTTTTCTAAATAATCGGTTTCAGAGGAGGCGGTTTTGTGTAAAAACACTTTTGCTATTGTAACCTAATTGGGCCACATGTTCCCAACAGCAAGAGGCCGCTAGTTAAAGTCAGTGCTTGTCCATTCATACTCGCACTCATTAAAACCGTCAATGTTCCACAGATGTGCGTCAGCCGGCTCCACCTGAACGCAGCTTTGGTCCTCCAAAAATGAGGAAACTGACTCAAACAAGCAGGAAGAAGGCTAGGTTTCCCGTGAGGCCCACCCAAGATCGACCAAAGAGACGGAGGCGAGCTGGAATTTTGAGAAGAATGAGACAAAGCTATAACAGTGCATTATGTGACTAAGCTAAAATCAAATAAGATTCCTTCATTATTACAAAATTTTCAAAGTAATGTTTGTGTGAAATCTGTACAGCCATGGGTGCTCTGTTGAAAGTCTTACCTGGGCCGCCTAAAATTGCAGAAACTTCCAATAAACATCCAGAGATTTGAGATAATCTGGAACAATCTCATACACCTCAGAGCTTTACCACCCTAGAGTCTGTCCTCGGTCTCTGGTTCCTCTTCAGAAAATGTGGCGATGGGGTTGAGGAGATTCTCAAAGTATTCCTTCCATCATAGAACAACATCCTTAGTCGAAGTCAACAGCTCTCCTCCTGCCTCCCCTTTACCCAAGGATGCCTCTGCAAAAGAGATTAAGAACCTCAGTGGGACTTTGCTGGTTAAATAAAGGCCAATTAAACACTAAACAGTGTTGGCGAAGCTCTGGTTCCCTGAGGGGACAGGCAGTTTTCTTTGAGGCTGACAAATAGTCCTTCTCTATGGCATCTCCAAATTACTTCAAGTCACAAGATTTTGGTCTGCTGGTACCTGTAAACTAATTGGAGATTGATACAAGTCATCAGAGCTTGTTAAATGTCCTTCTGCAGCCTGATGTTATTCTTTTCTTCTGACGCTTGAATTAATGTTCCACATGTGTGAATCAGCTCATTGCTGCAACTAACACCTGGTCATCTGTGCACCTGATTAAGACCGGGCTCACACTGCATTCAGAAGGGTATCCGGAGGCTTTCCGTTTCTTGAAAAGTAATGAGAGGTTCTAACACAGCAATCCATCTGGTCCGGTCGTCCGGATCTTTTCCATGAAAGAACTTTTTCTGGAGCACTTTACCTTTTTGGTGAAGTTGTGAAAACAAGACACGACAAACAGGAAACCAAGCGTGCGCTAATGTAGTGCATCTGGTGATTTTCAAAATAAAATAATTACGCTGCTACTAACAATAAACATACGTCACATACTGTATATAGACACATACACGATTATATAACACAGAATGTCAATAGAGCTGTTTCTATTTTCAAACTGTTTTAGAGCAAGAAAGGTAGAAAAGATAACTTATCTATACAGTATATGTTCTAGTTTATTACTAAATGGTTGGAAAAACACAATAGGTCTCCTGGGATCAACTCTCTGGCGACGCAGGGCCTTTCTATGTGGAATTTGCATGTTCTCTCCATGTCTGTGTTGGTTCCCTCCGGGTGTCTGGTCCCCCCTATACTAATGAAAAAAAAATGTCCAGTAGTGCCTCCACTCTCCCCTCGTACTCTCCTGCAAAACAGATTCGGAATCTTAGTGGACTTATAGGTCAGTAAAAAATATATTTTGAAGATCTTTAGCTCAAAGTGTCAAGTTTACTGGCCTTCTGACTTGCAGTACATACTAGACGTAGATGGGACACTTGCAAGCTCATTTTCACCTGAACAGTGGCTTTGACACTATTTTGAGCAAAACTTGTGTTCATTTTTTTTTTAGAGAAAATATCACAGAGCCATTAAAGCAAGTGAAATGTTAACTCTAGTATCTTAAAATCTATCTTTGATTTGAGTGATTGGACTAATTCATAAAACACATGACAAGTAAATACAAAACCTGATACCACATTTTTCATGGGTTCAGATTTTTGACGGGTGATAATGTTCTTCCTGTTTCTAACTCCTCTGTAGCGCTGGGCCCGATAACTTATCCTCAAAGTCTGGATTTACTTAGAGCCTGAACAGCATTGTCTCCGATCTTAAGCCATCGCAGAAGTTTTTCATCGTTTCTACAGGTTTTTTGGAAGAGGAACAAGGTTTTTCCGAAACGGCCTTCAAGGAATTCTGGTCTGAGGAGTTGCTTAAAGCCCAAGGATGGTTTATTGGAAGTGGATGTCGGATTCAAATGTGGTGGACATATTTTAAGCTAAAAAAAAACAAGATAACTGAGGAATAGAATGAGCCGTGGATGCTAATGGGCTTTCTAGCAAGCTAATGCAACATTTTATTGTGTTGTTTTATCACATGACCACAGCACAATCTATAGTCAAGTTTGTGTTCATTCAGAAGGAATTTTCTTGGTTCAACACGTATCACGATGGCATGAGACTGCAACTGAGACATGGTCGTCTTTTTTTCACCATTGCTATAATGACCAGAAAGAGTGTTGAATCTGTTGCTTTGGTAGTTATGACGGCTATCTTTTGAGTTCTTATTTATAGTACTACTGATACAGAACTCCACCTGACTGTCTCTGGGCATCTTTCCTCTGAATTGTGAACGTAAATATTCAGCCTAAAGTTGAAGGTTCAGTTCCTGTGCTGCCTTTTTGTGTGGATAAGTTTATTTCTCTCTGTGTGTATGAGAGAGAGAGAGAGAGAGAGAAGAGAGAAGAGCAAGAGAGGGGAAAACAAGAGACAGCAGAAAGATGAATAGAGAGAAAGGGGGGAGAGAGGAAAAGGAGAACGCAAGGAAAAAGAGAGAGAGATAACAACCGACAACTCACATGAGTTCAAGTGACTTAAAGGTTTAAGGCAGAAATTATACTTGCGTTTTCACATTGAACAGCTCTATTACTTTCTATAGTGTAGTTTTCAGAAGCGTTGTCAGAGTCATATAATGAAGCACAAATTTTAAACTTTCTGCTAAGTTGACGAGTCTTGTGTTATGCTGTAGTACAGACCTGGGTAAACTGCGGCCCGCGACCTGTTTCAATCAGGCCCCTGCATGTTTTGAGAAATAGAAATGCATGAGACAAAAACGTGAGCTACATAAAGAACCGTATGTAAGATGCACAACTAGTGGTTTTAAAAAGGTATTACAATCACAAATGAACATGGGTTGCCAAAGTTTGAAATGACCCATATTGAAGATGGAAGCTGCTGACCAATCAGGAACAAGATTTGCTATGAATCATGGGTAATAGCCAGAAAGTCACTTTCCCAGACACCAGACTCTTTATCATGGTTTGTTCCAAATATTGCTTTTAACACAATGTGGAGGAGTCTAATGAGAACTGTGTGGAAACAAGTGCATGAGCCTATCACAGACAGTTGTGTTTGTGTCAACATCAGTTCAAACTAAACATGTTCCTGACTCATGGTTCAAAATTAACAAGTTCTAAGAAATCAAACTGGCAACCCAACTGAGAGAGTCATGTGAGGCTTATTCTGCTTTCTGATTGGATAATAAATGTAAACATTAACAAAGGGACATCATGTCCATTGCTTTTTAAATTAAGAATAACTCAGAATTACACTGACTTTCAGTAAAAATAATAGTATGTTTGGACTTGTTGACCTTGTATCTTTGGACACATATAATTTATGTTTATGAAATCTGATATTAAAATCTTACATACGGTTCCTTTAACATTAAAGTCACAATATTATGAAAATAAAGTCAAAGCCATAAAAAGCTAATTTTCAATATTAAAGTTTTACGAGATTAAAATTGTAATTTGGATCATGGAACATTTTTATATAAAAAATCTATTGTGTGTTTTCATGCAAACGTTGGACTCATCCAAGGACAAGTGCTGATAATATTGTTGGTTAGTATATATATATTTTTTTTCTCATAAAATTACCATTAAAAAATTAAGCTAATAATTTTAAGGAAACAAAGTTGAATCTTAGGAACGTTGAGATTTTACTACTAAAAACTCAAGAGAAAAAAAGTTAATGCTATAAAAAGAAGCTATAGTTTATAGATTAAACTTGAAGTTTTATGAGATTAAAATCAAAATTTTACGAGAAAATTTAAGATTGCACTATTTATTCGTACTGGTGTAATAATTTGTTATGTGAGAATTTGTTATACCAGTGTTGGCAGTCCGGCCCTCCACCACTGTTCGGGGTTGAATAGTAGTTTGTTCACACCAGCCTCACGAGCTCAGTCAGTCACATTCTTGGAGTTGGTCCCAGGCCTTGTTAAAATGCGTCCTATCTGAAAGAGCCCAAAATATCCTCCTGCTTCTGTGATAGTGTCAGATCAGGCTGAGGAATGCGCTGACAAGCTCCTGCGCTGTGATTGGCTGATCTCGGGGAGGCGTGAGCTCCGATTGGACGGCTGTCGTGAGTGTATCCTGTTGACGCTGATGATTGACCTTTCCATATCAGTTGTGGGATGCCGAGGAAGGATTAAGACTGGACTTCCCCCATGTCAAAGTTTCTCACACCTTTGACAAGTCTCCAGGGTTCTTGTAATTCACGAAAAGCCCTAGACTTACCTTTCAACTGTTACTTTTTCACAACTAATTCATGTTATGAAGTAAGCTAAAGTTAGAAAAAGCTAAATATTTTGATGTCAGAGTATTCATGTCCTAATTACATGGCATAATTGGGACCTCATGTAAATTGTAATAACTATGGACGTCTTCTGAGATTCTAGTCCTTCCATGTCTGTAAAATGTCAGTAGTTTCCCCTGAATTTTACCTCCTGTAATCCACCAAACTCAGGTGTCCTCATGTAATCATTATCCTAAACATTATACTTTACTTTACCTCTGCTATGATCCATAGACTCATCGGTGCGTTGATCCTGAACGGTGTCAATGTGTTAACAGGTGGTTCTGTAAATATTAGCACAATGATGCTGTTACAATATACCGGTATTGTTGCATAGTTTATGTTTTAATGTGAAATCACCAAAAGCACCTCTGTAAAAGGATCAGTATTCCATAATCATGCAGACGCAATGACTTCAATTCACTAACATTTGGTTTCCTGTGATTTTTTTTTCTTCTTTTGGATAATTTTCAAAAATACATAAATACCAGATAGATAACACATTTGAACGAAGATATGTAAGAATTAAACAACTAGTAGCCATGCATTATACTAGCCCGATCTCACAAGAAAGCATACATATACACGACATAACGCAACATGTAATTGCGTATGATTAGCACGAGTTTACGGCTGTTTTGCGTAATTATAGTACGCGTCACAGTCCCCATTCATTTCAATGGTGGTTGTTAAGATGTGTTCTTATTTATGAAAATTAACAAAATCCTACATCTAATCTTAACCTGCCCCAAGCCCCAACCCTAATCTTACCCATTTTAGTAACTTTATGCCTCAACTTACCCATTTCACCTGAAGAAAACATCCCCACTTGGCTTCAACCAAAACTCGTGGCATTTTTACGTTGTGAAATCTCGTGTCATTTTTACGCTTTTTCATATCGTGCTATATGTACGGCGTAACATAAGTACGCAAAAAAGGACTGATATCGTGCTAAGAATACGCTATTTTTGTGTCGTGCTATATGTACGCCTTCTTGTGAGACTGTGTTGATTATACAGATCTAATGGCGTGGATCCCATGAGTGCCGCAGGGCTCAAGGACCCCCAATGTCTGAGCACCTAGGTAATTTTTCCAACTTTCATTATCATGCTTCTCTAAATCTCTGAGTGCGCACATTTATTCGGTCATACTGAGTCTTTCACACTTTTCTCTCGCTTTCTTTCATCTATATGCGAATATAAGCTGTCATACAGCATCTCTCCTCTGTCAGAGCGCTGTTATTTACACTCGTGGTTTGAGCCGCTGTGCTTCTGCTCTGTCCTCGTGAGATCTTGGTTTAATCTACAACTGTGCCTTAAAGCAGCGCTGAAAATCAAGTCAGAAAACGTGGGAGATGAGAATGTAGAGTTGCGATGCGATTCAGAACCGAACAAGAGACGTATGAAGTGACAAACTGCACTGCTCCTGTTTGTAGCGCCCGGTAACGTGAGAGCTGCGCTGACAGGCAGGACAAACTCTTTACGTACGGAATCGATTCTGTTTACTTGGAAAGTTGCAGGTAGAAAAGAAACAAAATGAACGCGCGTAAGAAGAGACACATGCAAATGGCACGCATGCACATTATGCGCGTGCACGTGGCATTGTGCACAATGGGCGCGTGCGTATCATTTTGGCCAACCACCTAAAAAAACAGGTTGTTTCATCGATACCATGGTCATACACCTAAAACTTTATAATGCATGTGCAATTTGTTCACTAATCTCAATTGCTGCCAAGAAATTAAACTTTTATAGCTTTTTGTGTCCACGCTTAATAACATTGAAATATTGCATATATGTTTAAACCATGATTCAAATGCACAGCACTGCTGTTGTAGACTGCAGACTGCTCAGACTGTTTTTAACCTCGGGATGGAGAAGATCGAGGATGCAGTTCTTTATTCAAAGCCTAGAGGTGATGTTTTGTGGTGTCTCTGTGCTAAAATCACAGTCCACGTTCACAAAATGTGATGTTGGTCCTCTCGAGTTATTTAAAATACCCATCAGTCTATCAGGCTTAAAGTTAAAAGTATTACTTCCTGTGTCTCCTGCACAATAAAACGCTCAGCTTAATCCTGCTGTTCAGCTGTTAGACGTTGCCGTGGAGACGTATTCAGCGCACTGATTGTAGGCGATTTAACCTGCCAAACTATGTGTGCGCATATATGAATGTAGTGCAGGCCAGTTGACATTGGAATTCTCACTGACCATGGTATAATACATTTTAAACAATAGTTGTGTACATTCAGTAGCGTCTGCTCCTCACGTGACAGGCAGCAGAGTAGGTAAAGTGCATTTGTCTGTGTTTGGGGCATAAATTAGGCTGAGAGCAGGTCATGTTCCTGTGGGAAAGAGGCTGAGGTCAGTCTGAGCTAAGCCTCACTGGTGCCATAAGATCCAGACCCAGCTCCATCAGGTCAAACACAACACAGGAAAAAGTAAGACTGTGTCATTATCAGCATAGAGCTGTGTGTCATTATCTGTGTGGCATGTTCTTTTAGGGTAAATCAAGTACTCGTTAACACAAGTTCATATACAAAGGTAAACATTTACTCAGCAAAAAGTGTTACATAAAAGTCTTTTTTCTCATTAGTTAGTATTGGAAACTATTACATATTATGTAGATGAGTAATTTATGTTTTGTTCATTGGAAAAGACAAAATTAAACAGGTTCAATGATTTCCTTCAAACTGCAGAACTGATCAACCCAACTGATTTATAATGATAAGCTCTTTCAAGTAGAATTATTCTTATTATTTTTTCTATGTGGTGAAGAGTGAGAATTCCTGCTGTAAATATGCAACCTGATCTCATAAGAAAGCATGTATGTATCACGACATAGCTACATATTAATGGACATGGGCGACATGGTGGCGCAGCAGTTAGCGCTCTGTCCTCATATAGAGGTCCTGGGTTCGACTCGGGCCTTTCTATATGGAGTTTGCATGTTCTCCCCATGTCTGCGTAGGTTTCCTCCAGGAGTTCCAGTTTCCTCTGGTTTCTTCCTACAACTAAAACATGTCCAATGTGCCTTCCATCTTCCCTCCCCAGGACTACAGAAGTAAATTAGCTGTAAAGCTAGATCTGGTTCAAGCATCTCTCTTTTTATTAGGCATAGATAGGACAGTGTAGACCAAATTGAACATGAACAAGTAGCAGAGGGCCAGATCGCGGTTATTGGTATAACAAATTATCATTTTTGCTAGCATATTTTTGTAAGTTATGAGCTTTTTGATACACTTTATTGTATCAGTATTAGGACAACCAAGCAAGCTCCATAGCCAAGTTAACAAAAAAAAAAAAAGATTAAGGGTCTTTTCACACCAACACAACTCCCAGTCCGCTGTCGGTAGGGAGGACCGATGCACCGTTTGTTCTGGTCTCTTTGGGGCGCATTGATGTAAACAAACATTCACACAAACACGATCCAAGCAGCCAACAGTCGGCGAACAAATGCAGAGTGAGCATGCGCGTGATGTAACGCTTGACAAAAAAGACAAAACACAAGTTTCACGTGAGTCTGTGGCGAACAGATTTCTGTCTTACCTCATGGATTAGGCTCAACTTCTATTTCCCGCTACAGTCCTATCTTCGTACTGCAGCTGGCACTCCTCCATCTTTGTTTTCCTCGAACCAAATAGTAGCCTTCTTCTTCGTACTTACGTCCCGTTTGAACACGGCAAACAACAACAATCCATGCTCGGATAAATACTGTTTTTGCCATCAGCGTCATTTTCGGTTTTCCGCTCTATTTTCTTGTGCACTGATTCGCTGGCACGGGCCAATCAAACAGCCGCTTATGCAGCAACAAGCGGCGCTGGCGATGCCAGTCCGCGACGTGCTCCTCTGACCCCCGACAGGTCCATTCACACCAAACACACGTGAGCCGCCTGTCGGCAGAAGGTGCCAAACCGGTTCAGACGGGCGACCCTCGGCTTGGTGTGAAAGACCCTTAAGACTCAAAAATCTACCTTGGGCCACACTGAAAGCAGTTTGCCCAGATCTGGTGTAGACAAATTTTGTAGATACTTTAGCAATCTAGTGTTTAGCTGTCATTTACAATTTAAATTATTTCACAGAACCTTAAAATAAATACTGAAAACAACATTTCTTTGTCTGATTTTTATTTTGCTGCCTCTGATTATGATGTCATTGCAAACCTCACACTCCTCCAAGCCTCCATTTGCGATTATCACGTTGGAATCCCTAAAACCGCCTTTACTCCAACAATACTCTCATAACTCCGCCTTCATAACGATAATTCTTTGTGTCTGTTTGTGGACCTCTCGGCTCACGGACACACACACACACACGGCACCGCGTTCCCATTGCTTTTTCCCGTCGCCTTCGCTCTTCCCGTCGGAGCTGTGAGGAAAACCAGACGCCCTCTCCTGCCGCCACACTCCCCCCTTCTCCTCACCCGCTCCAGGCTTTCTTCTCTCCCCCCCTGGGCTTCTTTATGGCGAGGGTTTGTAATGCTCTGACCTCTGCCACGCATTAGGCCGCATGTACATATTCAACGCCAGCGCAGGATAAAACAAAACAGCCTTTCGCGATGAGGTCAGCTAAGGCGCCGGAGTCAAATTTAGAAGTCAGTCATACTTAGGGATAGTATCAACAAAGATTATCCACATGCCCCGACCAGACCACGATATCTTCATTTGAAAGGCCCAAAATATGTGAAATTGATTATAGCTTTTAGCCATGTTTGAATGTCGTTCGCTCACCAAAAAAAAAAACAAGAGTTGTTTTTGTTTCGTTCACAAATGTTGACTAACCGTAAGTTTAAACCCATATGACAGATAATCACATTTTTCTCATTTAAAGTTGAAAATCACGAAGAACTTGACAAATAAAGGTTGAAAATTAGAGTTCTAAAATATAGTGAACATGAACATGATAAATCAAAATATGCATAATTAAATGATTGCTTAAATCTAGCTGAAATTTTACATGCCTTATGTTTCAGTTAATATTTGTATTTTTATAATTGCATTGCTTTAAACTTCCATTATGATTTTAGAAAGGCTAAACCTGCTGTAAATTGTCTTTACATTTTGGCGCTTTTGACATTTGTTTCATATTTGTCAATTTCTTCATAACTTGCAACTATTACTTTGCTAAAACTGTGATAAATATTTACCACAAGACTATCACACCAAACTAAGTCAAAAATAGAAAAAAAAAAAAAAGTGATAATCTGTAATGGGCCGATTTACAGGTTTTGCTAGGTAGCAGTTGTGGAGTTACCTCCACTACTGTATGCTTTAGTAGACAAAAGACCATCATAAACATCACAATTTCATCGAAATCTTAAATATAAATAATGCTCCCTGTGTTTTACTGAAAATGTTGACTAACCTGTCACTTTAGGCCAGAGGTGGGCAATTTTTGTTTCACTGAGAGCCACATTCAAAGAGGCGAAGAGCCCATTGATACAAGAAATCTGTATTATTAAAATGACATTTCAGTGAAATATAGGCTCTTTTTTCTACATTTATTACATTACATATTACATTGTGATAATAGTTCAGAACAGGTGCTGACACATGATCCATAGATGATGAAAAAGTATAACTTTTTTTTCAAAAACCTTTTGCAAGCATTTTGTTTTTGCAGAATTTACTTTTTTTTTTTTTTTTTTTTTTTACTTTTAATGCTTTTCTAACTTTTTTCCCTCATCACAAACTCAGCTGGAGTTGTGTTTGTGATATACTGTGTTTTCCTCTCTGAGCCCCAGAAAACACTGTTCTGAATGTTGTAGATCTGTGATGTCATAGGCTTCTTCTGTTTTAAGTCCATATTGGACTATGTTGGACTCTTTACGAATCACATTGTCACTGTACACCTGTGACTTTATAAAAAATCTTTTTTAAATGTTCTTTGACTCTACTGTTTATTCACACATTAAAGTGTTGTGATACATATGGTTCAGTGTAATTGTACGTTGTCCTTAATAAATATTACTTTTACCTCTATTTTACACGATACGATATGATGCAGCAAATTTAGGGTGACCAGATTTTCGAAATTAAAAACTCAGACACATAAGGTTTTGTCCAAATAGCGAGAAAATAAAACATTCTTGTGCTTTTAGTCAATTCTGGGCTCCTGCACGCTCTGTATGTTCTCTTAAGCTTTTGTCAATGCAAATGATTACATTTTTTGTTGTGTTTTGGTCATTTTCAAGCACCGTTTTGTCTAGTTTGAGTAAAAAAAATAGCAATATATTCCTCCCTTCACTGTCAAAAACTGGTCAAAAATCAACTGGGACATGTGTTGTGTATATTTGGGACAAATCAGTTGTTTTGGATACATTTACTGGGACATGGAACATACAAAATGCATATTTGACCATCATCACAGAGACTTACAAAGACATTTTGCAAAGTGCTTCTGCTTTAAAGCATATTCTAACACTACAAAGTTATAGCAGCAGTTTATTGGGTTGTTTATTGTTTGTTTTGTTTACTTTTTCATATAGTTTTGGCTAATTTATTCCTGAAAGTTTAGCAACCTGCATTATGAATGATTTTCCAATATTTTCATGGTAACTTTTGTTTTTGCCGTCATTTCCTAAGCTCTGTAGAATAATTTCAAGTGATCTGAAACTCAGCAATACATGATTTGCATTTTCACCGCACACTTCTCCGGGACGCTGCTGTTTCGACTCAACCCTTTGCTAAACGAATCCAATATAAAGTCAGAATTATTCATGTCTGTCTTTGCTGAAGCTGCCTGCAGTTCGTCCGTCTCTCTGCTCCGCGATCTGTCATGACACGCTGTAATTTTGACGTTCGCTTTTGGCTCGTTTGAATCAAGTGTCTGCCGGCCGCCGAGCTCCGCCAATTATTCTCAGTCTAAATAAAAGGGACGAATTAGCGCCGCTGTCGGGAAGTCGCCGGTTATAAGTGCGGTTTTACCTCAGTGACTCACGATGACGTGATGTGGTTTTGTTAAAAAGAGACACAGTAATAAAATAAAAGTCTCGCAGATGATATCACAGAATTCATTAAAGACGCTTTGCTAAATTTTTGTACATGAACAAACATCAGTCTATATAATATGCCTTTAATTTACATTTGGGTCCATAAGACTTCAAATACTAGAGATTAAGTCCCAATTATGAAATGTTTAGTACAGTAATTAAATGTTTTAAAATTAATTCTAAATGCACATTAAGACCTTGTTAAGACAAGACATCATGGGGCTCATTTATCCATTTGGGATTTGGTCTTGAGAAAATTTGGACTCTGTCTTATCTTGGTCTCGAGGGCGCTTGGCTCTGTCCTGACTTGGTCTGGGATCTTGTCCTAGATTTGGTCTTGTCTTGGTCTCAAGACTTGGATCAGTCTTGTCTTGGTGTCGGTCTTGTCTTAAACTTGGCCTTGTCTTGGTCTTGTCTTTGTTTCAATGACGCTTGGACTTGATCTAGTCTTGGTCTTTAGTCTTGTATTAAACTTGGTCTTGTCTTGAACTCGGTCTTCTCTTGGTCTTAGGGTTTGTCTTGGACTCTGCCTTGTTTTGTAATTGGTTTGGTTTTGGACTCGGGTCTTGTCTTGGTCTCAAGGTTTGGACTTGATCTTGTCTTGGTCTTGAGGGTATTTGGACTTGGTCTTGTTTTGGACTCAGTCTTGTTTAGGTCTCAATCTGGTCTTAAACTTGGCCTCATCTTGGTCTCGAGGACGCTTGGACTCGGGCTTGTCTTGGACTCAGTCTTATCTTGGTCTTGCGGTCTTGTTTTGGTTTTGAGGAGGCTTGGATTTGGCCTTGTTCTTGAACTCTGTCTTGTCTTGGACTCAGTCTTGTCTTGAACTTGTCTTGGACTCAGTCTTGTCTTGGACTTGTCTTGGACTCAGTCTTGTCTTGGACTTGTCTTGTCTTGGACTCAGTCTTGTCTTGGACTTGTCTTGGACTCAGTCTTGTCTTGGACTCAGTCTTGTCTTGGACTCAGTCTTGTCTTAGACTTGTCTTGGACTCAGTCTTGTCTTGGAGCTCAGTCTTGTCTTGGACTTGTCTTGGACTCAGTCTTGTCTTGGACTTGTCTTGTCTTGGACTCAGTCTTGTCTTGGACTTGTCTTGTCTTGGACTCAGTCTTGTCTTGGAGTTGTTTTGTCTTGGACTCAGTCTTGTCTTGTCTTGACCTCGGTCTTGTCTTGATCTTGGTCTCGCAGTCTTGTCTTGGTCTCGAGGGTATTTGGACTTGGTCTTGTCTTGGACTCAGGCTTGTCTTGAACTTGGTCTTACCTTGGTCTCGTTTTTTTGTTTTTGTTCCGAGGACGCCTGGACTTGGTCTTTTCTTCGACAACACCAGACACCAGTGATTTTTACAGTTTTTTAGATGCTGGTTGAAAAAGTAGATCAACGCAGTGGAAATATAACATAAGTGGTTAATTACAGAACACTTAATCATTTTCTAAACTGAGAAACCTAGTCTAGAGACGGAGAAATCTGGTCAAACGCAGACACGAGACCACCCAAAACCACCTTATTGTATAATGACAACTGTCTGCACACAAACTCATGATGGATTCAGCTATCGTGACATTTGTGAACAAGTTTAGTTTCAAACATAAACTCAACTTTGCCCTGTGGCTCAGTCATGTGCAATTCACACCATTTATTCACTTTCTCTACTTTCGACTTTGGCTTAACTAAATACTCCAGAACCAAAGGGACAGCATTTCAAATCGACTATTGGTAGTATTCACGAGACATTGCTACATTTTAGATTTTTTACACCAGTCATGTGTATTGCTCATTTACTTATTGTATTTGTTAGTGTCTGATAGTTATTAACGACAGAAGTGAGCTTTGCTGAGTTTACTGGCCTAAACTTAACTCTCCATGGAGTTAAAAGGTGCACTATGTAACTTTTTGGTCAAAACTAAACTTTTATATAAGCATGTTTTTGGCATTTAGATGTCGTCGTTGCAATAAATCTAACAAAAATCTGTGTTTTTACTTTGAACAGGCTGACCTCGCCACAAAATGAATTATTATTTGGCCTGATAGAGGGTTTTGCCATTATGGCATAAAATGTATTTATTTTATCCCCATTCAGAAGTCCCAAAGTCTGGTTTTAACTTTGTAAATTACCTTGAAATCGGTCAAGGACTCTTGGACTTGATTTTGTTTCGATCTTGGGGGCTCTTGGACTCAGTCTTGACTTGGTCTTAAGGGCACTTACTGTAGATTGGTCTTCTCTTAGTCTTGTTGACTCTTGTACTTGGGTCTTGTCTTGTATTGAATGAACTTGGTTTTATCTTGGTCTTAAGGGCTCTTGGACTCAGTCTTGACTTGGTCTCATTGACTCTTGGACTTGTTTTTTACTTGGGTCATGTCTTGTTTTGGTCTTAAGGGAGCTTGGACTTTGTCTTGATCTCATCTTTGTCTTGAGGGCACTTGGGCTGCTCGATTATGGCAAAAAGTGAAATCACGATTATTCAACCAATTATTTGCTTAGAGTGACTGCAGAGCGTTAGCGAGCCTTAAATGCAACAAAGGTTTATTGTAACATGGCGTATCCATGTCACAATAAAGGATTTTTAATTTTGTACTTACTACAGAGTGCCTCGGATATTTTTTGACTGCAATCACACTGGCTGGTAACGTTAGCAAGTCCCCCATTCTGTCTCACATTGTTTTGGCCTATCCTCGTAGAGCACCTGTAGAGCACATATTTTTTCGACCCACTGAAGCACTCATTATTCTGTCTGTTCATTCAGTATTTTAAATTGTATTTGAACATTAATAAAGGATTTAAAGTGTGAAAATTTGCTAAAAGTCTATATTTCTGTCATTAGTGAGTACATTTTCTTGAATCAAATTTGAAAAAAATTGCTAAAAATCTTCTTGTTTATGATGTCAAAGTATCTCTCAGGAGCAAGCCCAAAAAAAAAAAACCCTCAACTGCGACTGTCAAAATTCACAAGCGACATTCCAAAAAAGAAGCCCATAGTTGCTATAAAGAATCGAGCTTGGCCACTCTGTCTCTAACCCAATGATGACTTGGCTGCATCCGGGTGTTCCCCGCCTAAAGCCCAAAGTCATCAGGATAGACTCTAGTCACCCGCCACCTCAAACAGTAACAAGATAGAAATTAAATAATTAATGTCAATTATTTTAGACATATTTAAAACAGTCAGACTTTTAAAGTATACACTGCAAGATACCAAGTGATAAAGAAGCCAAACAACTAACTATACTCAACTGAGATCAATGTTACTTCAAAAAAATCTTTAATCATTTTTAGTTTAGTGAGTGATTCTGCACCAGAAGCTGCTCCTCACTGGATGTTTCGGTTTGGGATTAGGGTTAAGTCTTCTTTTCGTAAACATTTTGGGCCAAAGACAAAACAGTGATGTCATCTTCAAGTGTCTGTGTCCATCAAAACTGCCCGGCACCGAAACTATAAGCAATGTCACACTGAAGTTTATTTTTTACTCAGAAACGCTTGAGGGACGATAACTAAGCATTTGTATTAAAGCAATAATGAGTTCAAAATTATACTACTAAATGGCCAAACTGGAATTAAATTTGTGAAATGTTTAGGAAATCCTTATGTCTTTGTGAAATCGACATTCAGTAAAAAAGGTTTGTCATGTAAATATTATAATAACTGATGCATTCAATATTTTATGCAGAACAGTGTCAAAATAAGCATAATTCTTTTGTGCGTTTCTGTGATTTTTATGAGTCTGTTACGAGCCCTGTCAGGGCCCTGCGTTTTCTTTTATTTTTATGAGAAGTGAGGTTGATAGTCTGTATACATCTGGTGTGAAACTCTCTCCTCCCTTAAACACGACTCGTAACTCAACTGTGGTTTATTTTTAAAACAGGAATCTTCTGCTTTATTGGAAAAGGTTTGCACTATAAAGTATAAGAAGTTATTTTGCAAGCTTCATCAGGTTTGTGCTTGTCTGGATAAAAAGCTATTCCCAATTTTATAGTCTTAACAAGCAGAACTATGATGCATGTTTTGGTTTGATGGAAGTGAGGTTGCTAACCACTCTACTTCATTCTTGTTGTAACTGCCTCCTCTCATCATTAGTTTACTCAAAGTTTTATTAATAATGATTTCTGCATGTTGTAATCTTGTATTGTCCTGCAGCTCAGAAATGTCTTGTCCTAACCTACCACTTATCCCCGCCCATTTGTCTGTAATCATTTATAATTCAAAAATTCAGATTCATAGTAAAGAATGTATGGTTCAAAATAGAAACAAAGCTACTTTACAACAATAAAAATTACAGATTTACAATCTGCTGTCTGGTACATTAAAATCTTACAATAAAAATGATCAGTTCTGCTGTTTTGAACTGGAATAATAATGCATTGGATTTATACAGCCCTTTTCAAGACACTCAAAGACGCTTTACATTATGCATTTTTTCTTCATTCCACATTCAGTAGTGATAAGCTACTATAGCCACAGCTGCCCTGGGGCAGACTGACAGAAGCGAGGCTGCCATTTTGCGCCATCGGCCTCTCCGACCACCACCAACTATTCACATACACTCATACCAGATCCAGACTAGGCAATGTGGGTGAAGTGTCTTGCCTAAGGACACAAGTTTTTCCTCTGTTCCCCCTCTGTGGCACCTCAGGTTCCTCCGCGGTCTCCCATCCAAGTACTGCCCAGGCCCAACATGCTTAGCTTCTGAGATCTGACAGGATCAGGCTTTGGCAAGCTGGTATGACCACAAAGGAAGTAAATGGACATATGTCTATTTCTACGTTTTTTTACATCAATTTTGTGTTTTACCGAAAACTATATTAATTAATAGAAATATAAATACATTTTAGTTTATTCCTAAATACACAGAAAAACACGCATTAGGTGACCTTTGAAGGAGTTTTTCAGAGGCTATGCTGGTAAGGTTAATGGAAGCTTGTGCATGTTAAAAGATGAATGTTAGTTGGGTCCGAAGGGACGGTGATTAAGTTTAAGAGAATAGGCAAGTTTTAAAGAGGGTTAGAGTAAAGGTTAAAGGGGACCTATAGTGTTTTTTCCATGTCTTTAGGAATAAATTATAATATTTTGTAGAACACCACTTTACATAACTTTTTATGTTAAACAGATAGATTTAAATTTCTAAGCCCCGCCTCTTTATTGTAAAATTTTACTTTAATAAGCCAAGGACTTTAAAATGCTATTTTTGTTGTTGGAATGTGACTGCAGGACAATTTTGAACTTTCCATGTTTTTCTTAGAATCTGAATTTTTGAGCAATTTCAAGCAAATTCAGACAAGTGGGTGGGGATAGGTGGTCGGTGAAGAGAGGGATTTTCTGACCACTGGAGCATCAGCTGCAGGACAATACACGATTACTCAAACATGCAGGAATCAATTCAAATAAAACTTTGGGTAAACTATATGAGAAAACACAGCTGTAACATGGTTAAAAACTCAGAAAAGTCTATATTTACATAATAGATCCCCTTTAAGATAAAAAATATAACCTGGTTGCAGAATCAGCAGCATAGACTCCAGGATTTCCTTCACCCCGGGACTTAGACTCCAACATCAGGCTCAGGCTGCATTCGGTCCAGCTCCGGTGCAGTCATTCTGGGCTTTCCACTTCTTTAAGGAGACCTATTTTTCCCAAGTTTTAGGGCTAAACTATGACATATCAGTAATTTATATTTTGTTCAGATCAGATTTCCTGTTCTTCATTTATTTAACTTTAGCAAGCAGCAGATTATTTGCCTGGAAATTACAGACGATATATAAAAACATACTGTCTGGCCACAGTGTCCCTTTTTTAAGTTTTAGTAAGCGTGATTGACAGATTAATTAGCCACGCATCGTATCTCGTATGAAAACCAACATGGCTGCTTATAACAAATAAAACCGAAACACATAACGGATTTCTGCAGAATCAATGAACAAAGCAAGAACAAAATGTAAGTTAGATTTTGGTCTAAATAACGGGCGACCAATCAGCTCCTTTGTTTCATCTGTCGTGCAAATAAAGTAATCTGATTGTCTGACACGTTGTAGAGTTGATCTGGGAAAAATTGTAATTCTGAGTAAAACATGTAATGTTCAAACTTGTCTTGTAGTCGCTTTTCAACAGTATAAAACAGTACATTTAAATCTGTCACTGAAAACAGATTAATTTCACAATGAAGACAAGGGCTTATCAATTCTGCAGTCTTTTCTGAGCCGTTTTAGTTCAATTTTACTTTTTACAATGACCAAAACATAAATTACAGACCTACTTATGCGATAGTTTTATAATAAATCCATGCAAAAAACAGTTCTCCTTTAAGAGCCCTGATGTGCGAATGGAATGACAATATTAAACAGACGAGGCTCTCTCTTAACACCCACCGTTTTATGGACACTTTCTTTTACTGGCGCGTTCCTCCTCGTACGTAGCAGGTCCTATTTTTACAGCTTGCTTATGCATTCCTCCTTTACGTGGTTTACATACCGCAGCGTGAAGCCTCTCCTTTTAAATCAGCTGACAGCTCCGAACGGCCCCGGACCAGGCGGAGGGACCTGTCATCGGGCCTCTGCCAATAACGGAGCACGAATTAGGATAGCAACAAGTCGTGTTTCGCCGCGGATTACATCACCGCAGAGGAAATTCAATTAAACTCCCGTAGACGCAGGTATTCAGAGCAGCGGCGGACATGTTTTTTCTCTCAGGTTCGGGCCCATTCATGACGGAGGCCCCCGCGGAGTTTCACACATCATTTATAAGGCTTTACGGCTAATGAACATAGGAGCTGAACGGCAATTACTAGATTCTGGGTTGAGTTGTTTAAGCTGCAAAAAAACGCCAGATTAGACCAAGCTTTTGAGTAAAACTGTTTTTCACTCGTTTCATTCTTGTAGTTTTAGTTTGGCTTCTTTGTTAGACATGGCTGTGGATGTGAGAGGTAAAGGTATTCCCACATTATTTCTCCACTTAATCAAATCAACAACAGCCTATATGTACTAAAAAAAAACAATGCCAAGATTAAAACGGTAGCCTTTATCATTGGTCACTTTGCATTTGATTTTAAATAAACAGAAAAAAGAAATGCATACAACCTCCTTACAGAATTCAGCCAAGAATTGTAATTACAGTACATTCAATTCAAAGCACTTTTTTTTTAATCCCGTTGGGAGGATCAGATACAAACAACTGGTCACAAAGTGGACAACCAATAAAACAGACCCTGTTCTAGTCTAGGCGCATTGATAGAAAAGAACATTCACACAAACACGATAGAAACAGCCACCAGTCGCCGAACATTTGCCGAGTGAGCATGCGGGTGATGTAATGCTTGACGAAAATGACGAAACATAAGCTGCGCAAGAGGAGTTGTCAAACAGATTTTCTAATCTTATCTCACGGATTGAGCTCAACTTCTATTTCCCGCCACAGTCCAGTCTTTGTACTGCTGTTACTGCAACTCCTCTATCTTTGTTTTCCTCTGACTAAATAGTAGGCATTCTCTTACGTCCCGTTTGAACACATGTAAAGAACAATTTATGCTCGGCTAAATACTGTTTTTCCCCCATGTGTCATTTTCGATTTTCCAGCACACTGATTAGCTGATTCTTGTAACCACGGGCCAATCAAACGGCTGCATTTGCGGCAACTAGCGACTGCTGGCGATGCAGATACTTCAAGCAAGTCTTCACAACCTCGCCTCCACGACGTGCTCCGCGCTCCTCTGACCCCGAACAGCGCCATTCCCTCCAAACACACCTGAGTCAAACCGGTTCAGATGGGCGACCCTCGGCTTGGTGTGAAAGTCTGTTTGACCAGTTTCATAAAATGGTTTGGTGGGTCTTATCTGTGACCTCTTTGAGAGTAGATCTTCAAATACAATGTCCAGATGACAACCTTGAAATCTTTCTACTATGGATCACTTCCGGACGAATAAGTGATCACTTCGACTAGCTCTGCTTATGTTTAAGTCTCACCGTGGACTAGCTCCAAAGTACATCTCTTACATGTTTGTGTCTTATGGACCTTTCTGAGCTCTGAGGACCTCAGGGACCAGCCTCTTGCTGGTGCCAGAGTCAAGACAAACAACCCGATAGATCTCATATGAAACAACATAACAGGATATGTTAATTGCGTATGATTAGAACAATTTTACTTTTTTTTGTGTAAATATATCACGCGTTGCAGCTCCAGTTCATGGTTGTTGTCAAGATGTGTTAATATTTATGAATATTTTACGAAATCCTTATCCTAATCTTAACCTACCGCAAGCCCAAGCCCTAACCTTACCTGTTTTAGTAAACCTGAATTTACCTGTTCAACCCAAAGAAAATGTCGCCAGGTGGTTTCAATAAATACGTCTCAAAAAAAGCTCATCACGGACTATTTATGTGTTGTGGTGAATTTAAATGCTTTACTGTGAGGCTTTGTTCGGACTAAACATGGACCGACCTCCTGCTAAAAACAGAGAAGTGAGATTGACATAAAACAATGAAAAATTTACCCCAAAGATTCCAAAATTAAAGCCTTCCCTTATGAAAATTAGCATAACATTTGCATATGAGTGTTGATACTGAAAACTTTAAGAGTTAGTATTGTATATAGTGATTGATAATCTCATCTCTTCACTATTGTTTTCATTTTCTCACCACCTCATTGAAAACTCCAGTGCTTTCAAGGACAAAAAAAAGTCTTGTTCTAGTATTTGAAGTCTGAGTTTAGTGGCCTCACATGGGGACGCGTTTCCTTTACATGTGGGAAGCAGAGAAAAGGTAAAGTTTTGCAAATGTTACGAGAGAAAAGGATGTTACCTCATTAAAGGCAGGCCCATAAATATGTCCGTGTCTTCAGAAACGCGAGCTCACATCTGGAGGTCGGCTGCAGTCACTCAGTCAGAGCTGGATTTATGCGGCGCTTAGGACCTGGGCCACGTTCACACGACTCCACCGGCCTGGGCTTAGATAGAGCTGTACCAGGCTTTATCCACTGTAAGCAAGGATCAGGTTTGTTTAAGACTACGGTAAATAGATGTGTTTCAGGCTGAAGCATCATATTTATTCTTTGTTTAATCCCATTAGCATTGTTTTGCATTTCTAAAAAAAAAAATCTCCACACTAAATGTTTTTCAACAAGTTTAACACAATGAGCACAAATTAACATAACACAATACCCTGGGAAACAAGTAAAATTCCCCTTTTCTTCTGCGAAACACGATCTTGCAAACCTAATTTTTACACAATAAGTGTGCCTTATGGGGTGCAGTTGTGGGCGGAGTTAGTCTCTGAACGTGTGTTTAGCCTCACTTTAAAATTTTAGCATCTATCACAAACAAGGCATCTTCCATCTTAACTACAGCAATGAGGTCTGTAAATGAATGGTTGTTTAAATCTTGTTTGTTGCTAAATACTCAAAAAAACAAACAAACTGAAAACCCAGGGAAACAAGTAAAATTCCCCTTTTCTTCTGAGAAACAAGATCTTGCAAACATAATCTTTTACACAGTAAGTGTGTTGTGATGTATTTTTATTTGTCAAAATAAAATCTGTCAATGTAGTTAGTTAGTTTTGCACATATCCAATTGAATTAATGACTTATTTATATAGCACATTTACACAAGTGCTTCCAAAGTGCTTCCCACAGTAATCACCTCCCACTCAGTGATGGCTGCCCTGGGTCACCTCAGCAGAGGCGATTCACCTTAACACCTGGCGCCTCAACCTCCAACCAACCGGGGAAACCGGAGTGCCCGGAGGAAAACCACCCAAACACAGGGAGGAATATGCAAACTCCACACAGAAAGGTCCGGGCAGTGCGGGAGTCGAACCCTCGACCTTCTTGCTGTGAGGCCAGAGCCGCTCTGCCACGCTGCTGCATAGCTCCGCAAAAGCTTGTAGAGCACCTAAAGCAAATGGCCATTACGGCAGCGACTGAATCTTTGATCACCATGGTTTGGTTTGAACATCCACACTCGTTCCCTGACACCTGAATCAACATCAGAAGTTTCAAACTCAAATGGAGCTGGGGCCGAAAAGTCAGAGTTGGTCAAGAGCTGCATTTTAATACATGACATGGCTGACTTTATTATATTCTATTTTTTATTTACGTTATATGCTTTACCAAGCCTATTTTAGGGTAGCTCATGTCAAAATGTCCTCTCCAGGGAAATTTGGTTCAAATTGTTCTGTGTAGTTTGTTAGTGGGACGCTATACTAATGAGAAATCATTCGGTCCTCCAGAAATCATCTCAGGGGCCACATTTAGACCCAGTATTACCCCAGTATTAGTCCTGCCTTGTTCAGGGCTGTAGTGACTCATTCATACTCACTGGACATACAGTACACTCTTATCTGACTATGGCTCACGTGACCAGTGTTGATCTAAAGACTCATGGTCTTGCTTGATTCCAGCTCCATGTGTAGAAACATTTCCTTTATGTGGAATGTTAATGATTTTTGTCAAACCGACTTCTCGGAACGCTGCAGATTCCTTTGTGATGATTTAGTGGCCGGTTGGTACAAATATGCTACTGGTCTCTCTCTCTCCAACTGTCTTTCTCTTTATCTATCACTTTTCCTCTTTTTTTTCCCAATTCTTACCCCACTCTCTCCCTTCTCTATCTACATCTTCTGTTTCTTACTCTCTCTTTCTATTATCTCTTTCTTACACTCACCCATTCTCTTCTTTCCATCTTTTCACTCTTCCCACTCTCTAAACTCTTTCTCCATTTCTCTCCTCCTCTCCTGTCTCTCTCACTAGCTTTTCTCTTTTTTTTTCCTTCTCTTTCACCATCTTCCTGCTCTCTTTCCCCTTGCTTCTCTCTCACCAAACCCCCCCCCCCCCCCCCCCCATCTTTCTGGCTTTTCTTTTTCATAATTCTTTCTTTTTCTCTCTATCTAGAGACTAACCTTTTCTCTCTCCCTGGCTTCCCTTTGTCTCTACTTCTCTCTCTCCCTTTCTTTCTCCTCTCTTCTCCCATCTCTCTCTTTTGCTCTACCTTTCTCTGTCTCTGTTCGCCTCTCTGTACTTCCCTTTCGCTTCTCTCCTCTTTCTCCTCCCTCTGTCTCTCTTTCTTTCTTTCTTCTTTTCTCCACTGTCCCCTTTCTTTCTCTACCTCTTCTTCTCTCCTCACTCTCTCTCTTTTCCTTCCCTTCATCTCTGTCTGCCTCTCTTTCTTCTCACCCTCCTTCTTTTTCTTTCCTCCTTTTATTTCTTTCTCTCCCCTTCCATCTCTCCTCTCTCTCTCTCTCTCTCTCTTTTACTGGTTGTCTGTCTCTCTCCCTTTCTTTATCTCTGTCTGCCTCTCTTTCTCACTTCGCACCCTCCTCTTTTCTTTCTTCTCTCTCTCTCTTTGTCTCTCCATCTCTCTTTTTCTATTTTTCCCTTCCCTGCTCTTTCCTTCCCTCCCTCTCTCTTCCCTCTCTCCCTCATCTTCTCACGGTCTCCCACAGCCCATAGCTCAGAGCAGTGACGTGACGTTCACTGACTCCCTGTGGACGTTTCTTCGCGGTGCGTTCGTGCGTCGTAGGTGAAGACAGCGCTGCGGCCTGCTCCACCGTTTCACACGCAAATCCAGAAGCTTCCAATTACGGCCGGTATCTGTTCGGAGGCCCGAGCGACTCGAGGCCAGAGCACGCGAGGCCACTGTGCGGGAGAAAGAACGAAGAAGTATGAACTGTTTCAGAAGGAATGCGTGTCAATCAATAAAAAAAGACATATTGTTTATTTTTTTGCAAATATTTTGTTCATTGTAAAACACAGAATTCTAAACGGCTTAGAAATTAAGCTTGTAAACATACATTTGACAAAAAATGCTTGTCAAGCTAAAACATCTGTTATTTTTGAGGAGTCTTGGTCTGTCGGTGCTGGTGTGATCTCATCATTTGTGGCCAGTTTGCCAAAAGCCGGTCAGATCTCTGAAGCTGAGCAGGTTGGGCCTGGGCAGTACTTGGATGGGAGACTCTGAACTTGAGGAGATACAGAATGCGGTTACATATCAGGGAAATCAGACTAGGCTAGAAAACGGACTCTACTTGGTTTTCCCTATAACCAGTTGAACCAGTTTTGCTCCTGTTTACATGTGAGAGAGTAAACCGATTACCTGGAGAGACTGGTCCTGCTGTGTCAGATTCACTACTGCAGGATTGAGGCTGTAATTTGTTTAATTACTTTAACATTGTTAATGTTGTTTATTTTTATTAACTGTTTGTAATACTGTTTGTAAATGACACAGTTTTCTGTGAATGTAGATGTTTAAACATTTAATATGTTAAACATGAATTTATTGGAATGTGTGTGGGCCAGGGTTGTGAGCATGCTCAGTTACATTCTCCAGCTGCTGCAGACCGATTGTCTGTTTACATGAGTCTGAAATCAGACTACACTCAGTCGGGACCTCGTGCGCCAACTGGTTTTCCGAAAACCGGTTTACAGCTTCTCAATAGGTCTGCCCGGGTTTACATGCACTTTGGAAAACTGGTTTAAATACTAGTAATCCTGGCTCCATGTAAACGCCTGAGTGAGACAACTTAGGCAAGACACCTCATTGCTTATCAGGTATTAGTGTGGTTAGTGCTGATCCGAAGGGCTGATGGTGCTTAATGACAGCCAGCTTGTTTCTGTATCTGGAGCAGCATGGATAATGGAAATTGTTATTAGGTTGTTTTGAAAAGTGTTGTATGAATCCAGTGCATTATTGTTTTTATTAATCAAAAGTTAAATTTCCTTGCTGGCACTGTTTCCATCTGTGAGGCACTACAGGAGCACAAGTCCGAACAATGCGACTAATGAACAGTTTTTCCACAAGCCACTTTAAAATAATCAGTGACTGTTAAGCCTTCTGCTCACTACAGGAGTTTTGGCTCAATTTTAAGCTTGATGTGCCCTCAACGGGTTTTTCAAAATCACAAAAAAAAGCCTTGCTGAATGTCAAGCAACTTTTTTCAAACTTAGCCCAATATGGTTAAAGGACTGGCGGAGACGGAGTGGCCAGGATGGACTCAAACTCTTAACATCCATCAATATTTGACCTGTCCTCCACATTCAACAATAATTCAAACAAAGCACCTCACAAGTGGATACAGTACTAAAACTAACCTAACGTATAGTTAGCAAGATAAATTAACATCCATTTAAAAATCAAAATTCCACACAATATTACAATACTGATATAAACAATATTTAGGTAAATCATCTTAATGCAGTCTGAATCATGGAGCAGTGAATCTGATACAGCAGAACATGTCTTACCGGGGTAATCAGTTTACTCTCTCACATGTAAACAGGAGCAAAACTGGTCCGACTGGTTTGAGGGGAAAACCAAATAGAGTCCGGTTTTCTAGCCTAGTCTGATTTCCCTGATCATGTAAACGCACTGTGATGTCCTGGCAACAACTTGTCTGCTTCAAGCTTGTCTGCTAACAACAGTTGATGATTTACGACATTTTAACTACAACAACAGACTAAAAACATTTTATTAAGAAGAAAAAGGTAATAAGTTCAACGTGTGTGATTTCAATGTCTGATAAATGTGAGAAGCTAAAGTCTTGTTGTTTATCTGCAAGTGTTACTTTATTTTCTCTTTTTACATGGCAGTTACAAACCCAGTGCTCAGTAGACTTGTTGTGGGTTTAATGTTATTATCAAACTAGTTTATTTTTCCTGTTTTAGCTGTTTATTGAACTCTTACAAGAGAAAATGTCCTTTCTCTCCTTTAATTCTCTCAGCACTCACATTTAGAATGATGTCATGTCACCTGCATAATGTATGAAAAATTTAACTAAAGAAACATCTTTTTATTTAAAACACAGACAGAGGCAAAAAAACAGTTAATTTTGTGTCGTAGAAGTCAACTCAAAGTAAAGACACATTTTCATTGCTTATTTCATGCAACAATGACATTTAAATTACCAAAACATGTTTTTATTCAAGTCTATGTTTGGTCAAATAGTTATATACAAACCTATATTTTACCAAAATCACACTTATGATTCGTACTTCAACCCTATGAATGAGAGTCCTCCGTTTAGTTTTGTTTTTCCCTCTATCCTTCCTCTCAAACAGAGCCGACTCCATCTGACGTTGGCCTGCTCCACGACAAAACCATTTACCCTGCGACTGTCCAGAGCCGCCTCACAAAGGAAGGCCTCGCTAATGTTATCAGCCGTAATGTGGACCTCATGGCCTCCATAAAGGGCCTGTAATACGCCACTACAGCATTAACCAGACGCCGTGATTGGGTTTTCGGTCCATTCAAGCGAGCGGAGATGGATCACACAGATGAATGGTGCGGCTTTGGTTTGACGGAGCGCAACAGGTCCGTAATGTGAAGTTAGTGACACTGATTGGAGCTCGTATTTGCGCAATATTATTATAGAGTTTATGCGCAGACATTGTTTTATTTGAAACATGCTACACAACGTTGTGATTGAGGCAAAAGTCTGATAAGAACACCTGATAAAATGTTAGCTTTGGCCAATTTTTTTTCTCCTGGGAGCAATTGTTTGGTAGTTTTTCTGTTGTCAAGGCAACAGTGCAGACTTTAGCTAGCTTGTTTTCTTACCACAGTTGGAGATTTAGTATTTTTTACTGTTAAACAACAAAAAACTTACTTCAAAAGGACAAAAACATGTTATTTAAGCAGAACAAGTAATGAGTTGGACTGTGTGAGGTTTGTTCCTGTTGTTTATCCGCTTTTCTGCCAATGTTTACCTGATTTTCTCTTTCTGACCTGTCAGACATAAACTCAGTATTCAGCAGAGTTGTATTGATTTCATACTATAGCTGCTTGTTAATGTTTTTGTCGTGTTTTGAACTTTTACAGTAGAAAATTACCTTTTTCTCTATTAACTGTCATGTTTTTTGCCACTCACTACTAGCATTCTTATCTTTTTAGGCTCCTTTTCATCAATAGGGTATTTAAATTACCGTTTATCGCATTTTTCTAATTTTGACTTAATTTTCTGTGATTGTCCTGATGGAATATGTGTGATAGTTTTACGATAGTTGAAGGTTAATGGCGCTATTGATTTTTTGCTTGCTTAAAAATATAAACAAAATTAAAAATACATCTAAACCTCCTATATTAGTCACATGTTTGACTCACTTACCTAATGCAATCTGAGCCTCTGTTTTAAGCTTTTTGCACAGCTGTTCCAGTTATGCTAACGACAGTTTGCCAACAACAATGGCACACAAATTAGTGGCGTTTAGTGAACAAACGGGACATTATTAAATGGAGACAGGACAGTGTGGACTAATTTCCACCTGAATAGATACATTTACAAGATATTTTATTGCTGGGGAAATTGATTTTAAGTTATTTATTATGAATTCTCCCAAATGAGAAATCAAATTAATCTGTGATATATGCACTGTACGTATACAGAGGGATTTTCGGTTGACGTCACTTTCCGCCCAACTGCGTATGTGTTATGCAGAAAGAGTCGTCTCCATTTGTGTAGCTGGGGAAACTTATTTGAAAAAAAAAAAAAAAAAACTTGACAAGAGCAACTGTTTTAAGCAGATATGAACCGGTCTGACAAACATCTGTCTCTTGAATGTTGAGACTGTGTTTTTTCACTCACCTAATGTAACTTTTAAGGGTCGTATAGGGTCGAATTTCATTCACAAATGTTGATTTAGTACCACAACTTATGTTTTTGCACAGTGATAAACTCTTGTAGTTAGCAGACAACGGAGCTTTGTCGACTTCTTTTCACTGTGTCTATGAGCAGCGGCTCTTTCTGCAGGTCGGATGCACGTGCATTGCCTGTGTTGATAAAAAAATCTCTATACAGAAAGCTAAATCTATTAACTCTTATAGCGTTCTAAATGTTAGTAGCAAATATTTTGGTATTTTTTATGGGTTGGTTAATAATTTTTTCAACATAGAAAAGTTTAAAACACATTTTTCATCAAATAGCCTACTGTGAATGTGACATAGAAATGTGACTGAATAAAATGTATTATGGTGAAAATATGAATTGTTTAGATACATCACACACTTTTTTCTTGAACGTAAAGCTACAAAACATTTCCGATAAAATGAAAAGAGCCATTTCTCTCAAATCTCATTATCACCACAAAAAGGACACTAACAGCACAATGATAGAACAACTGATAGTAGTCCCTTTAAGTAGCAAATTATAAAGAAATTAACAGATAAAAGCTGAAAATCCCAGTAAATATAATAACAATTTGAGCTAGGCAACACACGTGTCATATTTATCGGACAAAAGACACTTCTAAACCTGATCAAAACAGCAAAACTGGATAAGAAACTAGCAAAACACTTACTGAAATCTTAAATATAATCATGCTCACTGTGTTTTACTGAAAAATATCATCAAACCTGCAACCAACACATCCAAACTTGCATTCCTGTACAAGACTAAGTACTTCAGACTGATAACACGGAGCTAAATGAGCCTTTGAACATCGTCGCAGCAGATAAGGCGACAGCTGCGCTAACTATTTCCTGTTTCTGTGTAATAATGGCGTCTGACTGATGTTGCTAACGAACATTTGGCCGTAAACTTTATCAGGACACGTTGGACATTCCTGCTTTGTGCTGCTGTCCACTGTCTCTCGTTACATCAGTCGTAAAAATGTTGGACTCGACATTTATTGGCGATTTATCTGTTACATTTAGTGTTATTTTATACTATCTGTTCGAATAAATTGTACTGTAAAGCTTTCAAAAGGCGTTTTTGGCAAGAAAATGTTTTAGATTCTTGTATTTAAAGAAGATATGTGTATATTTATTAATAAACTCTGATGTAAGTAGATCAGTTATTTAGATTGTGTTCATTGTACAACAAAACATGCTGTGCAGAGTGTATCTCAGTGACATTTCCATTGGTTCGGTATTATCAAACTTAATCAGAATTTTATAGAATCAGGGATTATTTTGCAAACTGGGACTTACATATAATTAAAGACAGAAGAAAGCCAGGTATTTTCCGCTGACAAACAGACATATTTTGACAAAAAAAAAGAAAAAAAAAAGCAGATTTGTGCAGCTAAACCAACTAGAAGTGAGTCAAGACTTACATTAAAGGTGGGGTAGCTGACTTTTTCAGTCATAAATTGGTAAACTTTGTCCTTTCCACAAAAAGTATTTAGTAAATACAGACTTTGTGAAAAATGAGACCTCTGATTACTGTCTAAACTGAATTATAAAGAATTATAGTTCTAATCAGAGGCTGAATGCTGCGCTCTGATTGGCTGAGCTGGGGTGGTCCTCTCCAGTTTCACTTGTTGTTTGTAAAAAGAAGTTTATGAACCATAAATGCACAAAATGAATACATGTCGATATGAACCGTGTGTCGAAGGATTTATGAGAGGAAGTTGTCAAATCAAATCAATCAAATCAATTTATTTTTGTATAGCCCAAAATCACAACAACAGTCGTCTCTGAGGACTTACCAAGATAATTAATTTTAGCAAATATGAATAATAGGAAATCAAAATAAAAATACATTATAAACAATACAATTCAATGAAACATTTGATCAGGCATGTCAAAGAGATTATTAGTAGAGCAGATGAATGATTGTCCAGAGCATCCCCTGTCCTTAGACCCTCCTTCTCGGCAAGGAAAAACTCAAAAAAACCCTAAGGGAAAAAGAGAAACCTCGAGGAGAACCACAGTGAAGAAGAGATCCACTCCCATGGACGGACAGGCTGTAGATGTAACTAAGGCAAAGTTATAGAGTTTATGTTTTGGAGCCAGAGTCCATGGCAGAGGGAAACAACTCGTCTAGCAGGATCAGGACAGGCCAATCCTGGAGAGGAAGGTGGGGCGGAGGTCCAAGCATCAGTGGTCGGCCCACGTCACTGATTGTTGTCAGATTTAAAACCTAAATCGTGCTTGCAGTGTAGAAATAGTACCCAACCTTTAACTAAGTTGCAGAAGCACTGATTTGTGTTTTAATCTGGTTAATAACTTATCTGTTGTCCAAAGTTCAAAATTTTTTTCCGATTGTGTATTGGTGAGAATAAAACTAAGGATGCACCGATTCGATACTAGGATCGGATATCGGTGCCGATCCAGAGAATTTTGCTGGTGAGTATTGATCATGATATCTTAGTTTATTATAATGAACTAACAGTTGTTGATCAGAACAAAAATGTCTGACACTTTGTTCAGATTAAGTTGTTAAGTTGTGACTTGCATGATAAATAGTTGTTACAGAACAGTAAAGGGCCAAATTTCTTTTCGTTTTTATAAAATAAAAACAATGTAGTAGATTGATTGGCAGATACCTAAAGCGAAAGCACTGGAATTGGTATCAGGACTGAAAAAGCTGGATTGGTTCATTCCTGATAAAATGATAGCAAATATGTTTCACAGTTAAATAGTTTATGAAAAAGAGAATCCAAGGCACTCTGAGTAAACCTTTTATTAACAGTGGACTTGCCTTTATATGCATCGGAGGCCTTCTTCAGGGTCTGTTTGGTAATCACCCCCAGATCGATTTTGCAGCCACAATTTTCTTTGATTTTGTTAGCCAAAAAATAATAATAATAATAATACATTACACTCGTTCCCTATTTACTCAATCACTACACGGTCCAAGGCCAAGTTCAGTGGGGCTGGTCAGTGACTCATTCAACTGATCTTTCAGACACAAAGCACACTACTTTCAGCTGACGCGGGCCACGTGACTCTCCTCCTTGAGTAAAAAATAACAATCAGCAAAAGTTCGATAAAAATGAACTTTTGTAATGAATACTGACCAAGTCCTTCTGATACGTGCATATTTATGGACTACTAATCATAATGCAAGTCTGGTTTAACTGGACAATACATTTAACTGCAAATGGACAGGTAATTCCTTTTACAGCCCAACTAAGTTAAGTTTAGTTAACTTTATTTAAAGGACAATGTGCAGTTACATTATAAAGATGGCTGCACCAGAGTTAGCACAGAGCTACTTTCCATCTGTAGTCCTTCACAAATAACAAATTACATGCAATAAGAAAACATGAAATAAAAGAGAAAATGTACAACAATAATACACCCGTATTCAGTAAAAGTTCCATTAAGGTTACAATATAGCATATACATTTACGGTGGCGCAGCGGTTAGCGCTCTGGCCTCATAGCAAGAAGGTCCTGGGTTCGATTCCCAGTCGACCCGGGGCCTTTCTATGTGAAGTTTGCATGTTCTCCCCCCGTGTCTGCGTAGGTTTCCTCCGGGTACTCCGGTTTCCTCCTACAACTAAAAACATGTCCATTAATGCCTCCCCTGACCCTTCCCCCAGGGCTCCCCTGCAAAAGAGATTCTGAATCTCAGTGGGACTTCCCTGGTTAAATAAAGGTCAATTAAATTAAAATATACAATACAATACAAAATACATTTCAAATGAAGTACAAAGTGCAATTCATTAGCAGCATACAAAGTAAGGCAAGTGCAAAGTTTGTCTCATAAAGTGCTATAAATTGTGCTACAATATATTTCAAGTACTAAGGACTAAATGCAACAGCTACCGGGAATACCCACGAGGGCAGCTCCCGATAGCTGTGTACCTAAGAGGTACTGGGGGTATGAGAAGGATCACATTATTACACTGAAATGGTAAAGCAGCTAACGTTAGCATCTTTATGGCTAATGGCTTTCTGTTACGAGTGTTTTGTTGATTCTCCGGCTCAACAGTGAGTTAAAGCGGCTCTTTTATCATCTTTACTTCAGTCGTGGTTTTTACAGTTAAAGACCTAACGCTTTGTTTTCTGATTTTCGTAATGAATTGTGGTCCATATTGACCGTTCTAGTGACCATCGATGCTCACTACTTTTCCAGATGCATTGTGGGAAATTTTTAGTGCACTACTTTTTGACCTGCTGGACATTGGACACCACTACAAAATGTCCCCTGAATAGTGTGATCGTTCGGACACAGCCTTGGTCTTGAATCAATATTTTGATGACTTGAGGCTCGACTTTGCATGAATGAACTAAGAGTCTGGTCTTATTGCTTCTCCTCTTCTTCACTTTACTTCTTTATTTGGGACCAGACAAAGGTGGGTAGTGCACGAAAACAAATGAAACTGTAGAAACACAAGACGTATTCCGCAATTTGATATAAAGATTTGAAAATACTTGTGGAGCAATTGAAACTATAGGTCCTTGCTCTGTCCTTAAACTTTCACAAACATTTTCTCCTCATTTCCGTTTGATTTTTCTCACAACTCCCTCTCTTCTCTCGGACCAGACCAGCATCACCAGGACCCGCAGGAGCCCAATGCCTAAATCTAATTGTGGTTGTTTGATGTGGCTGCTGGTGCCTGCTGTTATTGCTTCTATCAGGGACTTATCACTTGAAACCTCCCCCAAACACGACCTCATGCCCTGCTCCTCCAGCCCTGTCAGACCAGCACCGGAGGAAGCATTAGTCATTTTCAGAGCATAATGTGATGATGTCGAGTAGAATCAGTTATGGAGAGGACTTAACATGCAAGTACAGTTTTTAAATCATCACCTATCCTCACTTTTTGGTATTAACTTGCAATTACTGAAATTTTCACGGTCTACGTAAAATATGTAGAGTTCAAAAGTGTCAAGTAACCACCTTCCAACAATAAGGACACGTCATTTTATATATGTTGCTATTGTGACAGTTAAGTTTCACAATAATAGACGGGGCTTATCACTTCTGCAGTTTTAAATAGGAAGTCAATGGACCTGTTGTTATTTCTAAGCTGTTAAAGGTAAAAATTGTGTTTTACAATGACAGATCTACTTTGGCTAGAGTTTTTTTTTTTTTTTTTTTTTTAATCTATAGAAAAAAAAATCTCCATTAAAGGAGTCCTATTGTGTTTTTTGTTAATATTTAGTAAGAAACTAACATATGCAGATCAGTAATTTACCTTTTGTTCATTGTAAAACACAAAGTTGATCTAAAACAGCTTGAAAATAGAAACAGCTCTATTGACTTCCTGTTTAAAACTGCAGACCTGATAAGCCCCGCCTCTTCATTTTAAAATGTAACTGTAAAAAGCAACACATTTTAAACAACAAATTATTATTGTTGGAAAGTGAATATGGGACAGTTCTGAACCATATACAAGTCATTTTGAGTATTAATCTTTTGAAATATGCCAAGTAAATATAGACAAGTGGGAGGGGATAGGTGGTAGGTGAGAACAGGGATTTTCTGAACACGAGCTTCTGCTGAAGAACAATATAAGATTACTCCAACATGCATGACTCAATTCAAATATAACTTTGAGTAAACTAATGATAAGGAAGGCCATTATAATAAGGTTAAAACTTAGAAAAATGAATCTGACATAATAGGTCCCTTTAATCATATATGTTCTATTTGGATTGATTCATTTATGTTTGAATAATCTTGTATTGATGCTTGTCCATTCCTGTTTTCTCTTGGTGTGTCGACACAGTTTTGGTCGACAACCAAAACGGATTGCCAAATTCATGTCATTTACTTCAAGATGGCAGGCAGCCATCTTATTCAAGATTAATCAAGGCAATAGGGCTGTATAAAGCTATGACACATTTACTGTATATCCAGTATTATATTGTGTCACATTACATTATGTTGCATTACATTATATTGCACATAATTCAACTTTGGACAGATTGTATGCTTTTTGCTGCATTCCAGTGCATATTACATATAATAGTCACATCTCAGCAATATAAGGGGCCACTCTCAATAATAATCTTAAATCATGCTCAGGGGCCACTTGATATCTTCTTGAGGGCCGAATTTGGCCCCCGGGCCTGAGTTTGACACCCCTGCCTTAAACAGATGAACTGATCTTTCCTGTTGCGAAGCAGAGGCTGGTAAAACGATGGAAAGATTTGCTCATGTTACGGCAAATAAACTATATTTATAAACTGTTTATCAAACGTGAAGAATTATTAAAGACTGCCAAGGACTCCCAGTACAGAGCCAAAGATGTCCCGTTTAGGAATGTACTAACAACATTCACCTGATTCGGGAAGAGCTATTAGCAAATCGAAGCTGCTGTACAAGTTATAAATATTTCTGTTTGTTCAATATTTTAATGTGACACTGTGTAACTTTCTGGAGCCAACTATGCTCAATATAATAAAATTAGAAACTTAGACTTAATATGTTTTATTTCATGATGTGGAAAGAATAAAACGCAAGCTAATCAATACCAGACCTATTCTTAGAAATTTGTAATTGGTCAATTTTCTGCTGCTGCTGAGTCTCGTCTAAACCCAAACAAATCATTATCACAATTAAACAGCGTCACTGAGTCACTTCAAACCTGCTGCATTTTCTTCTTCTTCTGTTGGCTCCCTCTCTTTCTCTATTCCTCCCTCTTATCCCTCACTTCGCCTATCTCCCCTCCTCTCTTCTTCTGTCTGCACTCTCTCCCCTTCTCCTTCGCTTCTCCTCTCTTTCTCTCTTCTAAACCTCTCCTTCCTTCTTCTGCCTTTCTTTTTCTATTCCCACCATCTGCTCCCATCTACCCCTCTTTCCTTCTTTGTCTTTGCTCCTCTGCTCTTTTCACTCTTCTTCTTCTTCCTCTCTGTCGGCTCCCTCCCTCTTCTCCATTCTCATCCCCTCTGTCTTTGCTCTCTCTCTCTTTTCTTACTCTCTCCCCTCCTCTACCCCCCACCTCTCATTCTCTTACCCCCTTCCCGGTCTCTATCTTTGCTTCCTCTCTCCTCTCTCTCCTTCCTCTCTCCCCTTCTCTGCCCCAACCTCTCACTTTCTCTCTTCCTCTGTCTTTGTTCCTCTCATCTTCTCCCTCTCTCACCTCCTCTTTGCTCCCTCTTTCTCCCCCTCTCTTCCCTCCTTTTCCCTTTCTCTGTCTCTCTCTTTGTCTTTCTCTCTTCCCCTCTCTTCCCTCCTCTTTCTCCCCTCCTCTCTCCTTCCCTCCTTTTCTCTCTCTTTCACGCTCCCTCTTCTCTCTCTCTCTCCTATCTCTCTCTTCCTATCTCTCTCTTCCCTCCTTTCTTCTCTCTCTCTCCCCCTCTCTGTCTCTCTTTTTCTTCCCCCCTCTCTTTCTCTCCTCTTCTCTCTGTCCCTCTTCTCTCTCGCTCTCTCTTCCCTACTCCCTCTCTTTCTCTCTCTCCTTTCTCTCCCTTTCTATCTCCCTCTTTTCCCTTCTCTCTCTCCCTCTTCTCTCTCTCTCCCCTCCCTCTCCCTCTTCTCTCTCTCTTTCTCTCTCTCCTCTATCTTTCTCCCTCTTCTCTCTCTTCTCTCTCCTCCTCTCTCTCCCTCCTCTCTCTCTTCTCTCTCTCTCTCTCCCTCTTTCTCTCTCTCTCTCTCTCTCTCTCTCTCTCTCCTCTCTCTCGGAGCTGCTTGGAGCCAGAGTTCTGCCTCATCCATCACTCTTATCAGCTGCAGTCTGAGGCTCTGAGGACAGAAGGAGAAGAACCTCTGGATCCACTGCGCTCACACGCACAAGTCCTATCGCTCAAACACAGTCACGTGAGATTCATTCAGCTCTTTGTGTATCCTATTGTAGCTTTAGGTTTTAAGAATCAAACGTACAAAAAAAAATAATAAATAAATAAATTTATAGTTTATTATTATTATTATTATTATTATTATTATTATTATTATGATTGGGTTTCAGATGATGTCACAGAAGAATGTAAGATACAAACCAACATGTTTAATATTATTTTCTGAGCTTTATATGTAAGTTTTAGTTGCCTCAAAAATATAATAATAATATTTAAACTGATATGAAGTAAATATTTATAGGAAAATGTTGCTATCACTGCTTCTGTATCAAGCAGCCTAAAAGCCAGCCCACACCAAAGCGCGACGTGCCGCGGCACGTCAATTGCCGCGCGCCAGACCCAAGCGTCAACACTCACCAAATGCCACGACGCTCTACGTTATTTTTCAACGATCCCGTCGTAATGGAGTAATATGATAATGAAAGGCATTCCTCAGTTATCATTGTTAACGAAATAGCGTCGACAAGTTAAACTTTATTTAAATCATAGAAGAAGAAACTACGGGTGCTGACAGGGTCATTTCATGGGCGGTGCTGCGATGGAAACAAACAAAACTGATTCAGTGTAGCTGTGCGCACCTAAGGTGTGTTACATTATAGAAATAACGGAGGCACCCAATTTGCCGCGCGGCAGAGCGTCCCGGTGTGCGCTGGCCTTAAGCCTCCCTCTAGTCCAGGAGTCTCTAACCAGTAGCTCGCACCACCTTTCAAGTAACTCGCAAAATTTTGGTTTTACTACTCACATTTTATTTATTATATTATTACATTCAGATCAAATCTACATTGTACCGGGCAATTAGATTAGTTTATTGTGTGACGCAGATGAAACAAAGAAGCTGATTGGTCGTCTGTCTTTTAGACCAAATTTTTTTTGCTTCGCTCATTGATTCTGCTGAAATCCGCGATGTTTTCAGTTCTATGTAATATTTTTTTCATTGGGACAGCCATGTGGGTTTTCAGATGCAGAAGATGCGTATCTCTGATTGGCTAATTATCTGTCAATCACGGCTACAGAAATTCGAAAGAGGGACAAGGCAGCCAGACGATATATTTTTTATATATTGTCTAGGTTCTCCAGGCAATATTTCTATTGTAAATGCATCTTTAAAGGCCTAAATGTGTCCACTTCTAAATAGATATTGGCGATGTTTTCATATAGGCCTCTTAACTATGCCACACTTCAATTTTTGTTATTGCTAAAAGTAGTGGCTCACTGCCAGTTTTCTTTTGCAAAAGTAGCTCTCATGGCCAAAAAGTTTGGGATCCCTGCTCTAGTGACAATAAAGTATATATCATTCAATCAGTTAATAATAGTCTTTATAAACATATATTTGACATCCGTCGCAGGGTGACAGGGGGAGAGAGTCAGAGGAGCTCGGAATAGAGCCACTGCACCTCCGGGTTGAGAGGAAACAGCTGAGGTGGCTCAAGCATCTGTACAAAATATCAAAAACATACGATAAGCACATTTTCACTCCTTTTTATGTCAATATGTTACGGAAAATCAAAACATAAATAACCATGTTGTCTGAAATTCTCAGGGATTGAATGGAACAATAACAAACGATTCACTTTTTTAACTGAAAGTAGCTTAGCCGCAGCGTGAAATAGTTATTGATTGGTGAGTTATTCGTATTGAATATTCTCATTGTAGAGCTGGGCAATATCGTGATGAAACCTGTCATATTGTGATTTTTCTCTATTTAATGCATCTGTTTGTTCAAATACAGATTATTTTTCCAAATCTCTACCTCAGTTGCCAAGTCACTTAGTTTTTTTTTTTATTTGAACGGCAAGTAATACACAATTAGTAGCTATTTCCATTGTAGTCCAAAAAAAAAAAAAACCAAAACAAAATGAAAGACAACAAAATAAAAAACAGGAGAAAACATACCAACAAACATGATACAATAAAAAACAATGCCACTGATCATTCTAGTGCTTTAGTTGTGCTGTTGTTGGTTTTCCTGTCCTATTTTATAAGTAGCTGTGCTATATAAGTGCCTATCCTGTGCTCACACTCATTAAATTACACATCTTCTATAGTGTACAATATTTAGAATTTTCTAGTTTAGTACATCTTTTTTCAAATAACTCATTATGACTGAAACAAGATTTTTAACATATTTTCCTTTCTAACGGTTGTTATTGATGTTACAAACTGTTAGAAACTTCTTTGCGGAGACATACAAACTTCTAATTAATTGATTACTGTAATAACTGTGGGCTAAGATCACTTATTTTGGAATTTTTTAAAAAGGCTTGGTTGCTTGTTTCACTCTGGCAACACAGCCTTTGTCTTAAGACCAGATAAATGGGTTTAATACATCTTAAGATCTTTCACTAACTACATTTTCTCGTCTAACAAACATATAACTTCACACATTTCCTGCGTGTTAACTTTATTTCCCAGAATCCCCTCCTCGTAAGGTTTCAGCGCGTGACCGTGATTTAGACGTGTTTATCAAAGCTCACTTAAACATTTACTTTACGCCACAAGGTGAAACCGGAGAGAAAATGTCTGCTCTGAATCCAACGTCTAATGTTTTGGCTTCTGGACGTTTACAAGACACGCACATGCAGCGGAGGATCATGGGAAATGTGTCCGTGCGTGCGGTGGGTTCATATCATAATGTGAGCATAGAGCTTATTGAGGGAAGGTCTTAAAGTACAGTCACAATAAATAAATAACAAGTAGATGAGCAAAAAGCTAAATGTTTATTCTGATATTTGAGTTTTTTTATATCATCCACTTGGTTTATGTTTATGCAAAGGCCTCTAAAACACAATGCAAATAAACATTAGCGACCATTTAGTGGCCCGACTTTGCTTTTCACAAGTTCAGAAGCGTAAACCACACTCTGAATCTGCCTTTCTGGACATCTGATTCACTTTTCACCTTTCGATATAATTAAAACCTTTCCCTGATGACGTTTGTGTGAAATATATTTTTACTATAAAGCCCTGTAAATATAATGTTTACTCATACAGACCATTTAAACATTCTGATCTAGGACCATAAAGTAAAAACATGTGCCCCGTCTAATGGTTAAGGTACACTTTGTTGTCCCCGTAGGGAAATTTGTCCTCTGCATTTGACCCATCCTTCAATGCCTCTGGAGCATCTCCTCAGGAGCAGTGATCGCCACAGTGCAGCGCTCGGGGACCCATCTCCAGATGTTGTTGCTAGGCTTGGTCAGGACTACCGTATCTGGAGGATTTTTTACCCTAACATGCATGTTATATAATGAAGCTTTAGTACGTGACAGAAGCTAAATGGGATTGCCAGTACAATTGAAATAAAGATTTAGATTTTTTTTAAATGACAGTTAAATTATTAACCAGATTAAAATACTAATAAATACATACAGTATGTGCCTAAGGAAGAAGCTTGACTCACTTTTAGTTGCACAAATCCACTTTTTATGTCAAAATGACGTACAGTATATTAGTCCACTGAAATGGCCTGGCTTTCTTCTAATTTTGATCATTTATAAGTCCCAGTGAGCAAAAATAACCCATTCTCTGTAAAACTCCACTTACGTTTGATAATCCTGTCCGCCGCTGATGAATTTTTAAATGTTTTTCTGCTTTTCCGCCACTGTTTACCTGATATTTTCTTTAGTATTTAGTAGTTGTGGTTGTTTACATTTATTACCCGATTTTAGCTGTTATTTCCCATAGCTGTGTTTTGAATCCTTATAAGCGAAAAAATATCTGTCTCCTCGACTCTCATCCATTTTAACCACTCACTGCTGACATTTAGAAGGCTGTGATGCCATGTGCATAACCTCTGTCATATTTATCCTACAAAAGCTTATTATAAACCTCCATCAAAACAGCCAAATCAGTTGAAAACAAGCAAAAATGTTATGTGAAATCTTAAGGCCACAGAATTATTGCTTAACATTAAACAGAGGTGAGCTTATCCAAATATTATTGATCCGTGAGGAGCCGCTCTGCCTCCTGCGGTGTCGCTAACGTCACTCCAGCCGAGAAGATAAACCCATTAAGCCCGGAGGACGCCATGTCTGCCTCGCTCAGCCACTAATGCCCCGTTTATCTGTTAAGGATCTGCCCCGTCCCACTCATGTCTGATAACAGCGTGATGGACATGCCCCCGAGATGCACTCAAACTGACGAATATAATCGCATTGTTGCCGTGAAAGAAAAGCAGAATGGTGGTTCATGATGTCACAAAGCGGCTAGTTTAGTACGAAAGCCTTTTTAGCCAAGTATTGAAATGGATGAAGTGACTTTCTATAAAACTGTCAAACTGCAGGTGGCTCCATAAATTATGAAGTTGGTGGCAGATGTCAGTCACAACCAAACGAGGTGATAAAGCGCAATGAGTTACAATAAGGGCAAAAGAAAATATTTGTAGGTGTCATCTTCTAAGTGGAGCATTAGCAAAACTTAAATCGAAAGCAATGTTAAAACAAGAAATAAAAAACATAGATAAAGGCCACACAATGGCAAAAGTATACTGAAGTTCACTACTCAAGTAAAAGTACAGTTACTTGTGTAAAAACAACTCTGACAAAGTCAAAGTCCTGCTGAAACTCCTTTAACTCAGTAAAAGTATAAAAGTAGGGGTGCACAGTAGCCAAGTGGTTAGAGCTCTGGCTTCCCAATAAGGAGGTCGTGGGTTCGACTCCCGGGTCGGACCATATCAACATCTCACGATCTCTCTGGGTGGAGTTTGCATGTTCTCCCTGTGTCATCGTGGGTTTTCTCCGGGTACTCCGGTTTCCTCCCACCTCCAAAACATGCATGTTTAGGTTAATTGAGCATCACTGTAAATTTCCCTTAGTGAGTGAGAGAGTGAATGGTTGTCTGTTTAACCTTGCGACAAGTTGGCCACTGTCCAGGGTGTTCCCCCGCCTAAGGCCCAAAGTTACTGGGATAGGCTCCAGTCACCCGCGACCCCTAACGGGATTAAGCGGTAGAAAAGAATGAATGAATGAATGAAGTATAAAAGTAAACCATAAATTTACTTGAGTAAAAAAAGTAAAAACTACAATCACACAGCCAAAAGTTATTATCTAATCTCTGTTAAAACGACAAGAATACTAGATATTTGTCAGCTTATTTCACTTGTTTCGAGACATTTCTGACGGTTGTAAGTAAGTAATCTTTATTTGTATAGAGCTTTTCACAGACAGTCACAAAGCGCTTCACAGGAGATGAACCCCTCCTCACTCAGTGACAGTAAACTATGGGGCAGCAGAGGTGATTCCCCAAACACCTGGCACCTCAACCTCCGACCATCACCAAGTGTTCCCTAACATGCATGTTATTGGTTGGTGGGGAAACTGGAGTGCCCGAGGAAACCACCCAGACACGGGGAGGAACATGCAAACTCCACACAGAAAGTCAGGCTGGAGGGAATCGAACCCACAATCTTCTTGCTGTGAGGCCAGAGCGCTATCCACTCTGCCACCGTGCTGCCATTTGAGCAAGACTCAAATTAGCCATGTGGTTAGTAAAATTGTTTGACTTCATTAGCAAATAATTTGGCTTGAAATAAAAATAATTTATTGAAACAAGGCAGAGAACACATCGAAACAATTCATATAATCAAGGTACATCAAATAAAACCATCTGAACCCGAAAAAATCCAAGATTTAAGACATTTTAACCAATCTTGAAATGCATTTTTGGAGTGCATGAAGTTGGTTTGTAATGTTGTGAAGAGTCAGGTAGGCTTTACAGTAAATTAATTATAATTCATCTGACTTTTATCATGTGATAAGCGTGTCATTTTTGTTAGGAATTATAAAGTTTTGACAATTTTCACTTTCACAAAGCCCTGATACACGACAGCCTTCAGGTCTGACCTGTAAAAGGAAAAACAAATGTTTATGGGCTTATAAAGTAACTAACCTTATTATAAAATGTAGGAAGTAGAAAGTAATGATACTTCTTGAAAAATATAAGAAGTAAAAAGTCACCAGATTTTGTAATACTCAAATAAAGTACAGATACTCAAGAAAGTGAGTTACTTATCTGCGCTAGGGACGTTTTGTTGGGTTAAGTTTAGGACTATATATATAAAATAATATAAAATAAATTCAAATCAAAATCCCCCCAGCAAAGATCACTTGTTAATGTATCTTTTCAGGTGGAAATTAGTCCACAATGTCCTGACTACTTCTAATAATGTCCCATTTGTTCACTAAACTCCACGAAGTTGGTCTGTTGTTGTTGTTAGCATTGTGGCTACAACAGTTTAACAGTTGTGAAAAGTGAATGATGAACAATTCGGAGCTCAGAAAGTATTAAAGGGACCTGTACATGGAGACAATCTGGCTAAAACACTAGTACTGGTCATGCTTTTAAATAATTATAACAATATAAATGCTTCTATTTTATAATTGTCATTGTTTATGTTTTTTCAAGCCACTGGGACCGCCATTTGGTTGATGACATAAATTAGTGTTTCCATGGTTACTCCCACGGTTTCATCTGTGAACAGTTGAAACAAAAACCACTGACAGTGTCCAGTTCTTGCCTCTTCCTCTCGATTATGTTCAGTTAGATTCACATAATCGTTCTGTATTTGGCCAAACTTCGGCTAAACTGACAAGATTTACCCAGGATTCATGTTGCTTAGTTACTGTTACTGTCTGTTACCTGACAACACATTTTATGTCATAACCGCAGCAAAATGCAGCCTCATGTCATTTCTTTATAAACTATTTTAATAAAACTAAATACTTCCAATTTGTCTGTATTTATATAAGTTTGATATTATATTGTTTTAGGGTACATGTATTTATTCAGGTTCGCTTTAAGTGAGCAAAACATGTGATTTGAAGTTTAACATGATTATGTCTATTTTCTACATTTCTAAGGAAGCAAAAATCAGCTTTACGACTTTTAAACATTATCTAAAACTGACAGAATGAATGTCAAAAAGTAGTTTTTACCAGCGTCACTGAATACAATAGGACGAGACATATTTCCCCGCAGCAGAGACACTGAAGTGCACCATAATGAAGCAGATAGTGTACAAAATGTGTAGGAGGAGGCAGAGGGAGTTGTGGGAAAGAGATGCATCGCTCTGTGTGGGCTTCTGAGATAAACGGCTCTGGAAACATAAAAGACAATACATACGGAGTGTATTTCTGAAAGACCTGTCATGTAACTTTTTACTTGATGTTCAGGAACGAAGATAATGGGGTCTTTACATCAACTTGCAGAATACATTTTTATTTATTAGTATTTCTTTTATACATTTTCCCATTCAAAATACATTTATGGTCACAACAAAGAGAGTAGGGGTGTGTTCCTGAATTAAACGACTTATTTTTTTTAACTTGAAGCTTCAAATCATCTCAAGTCCATTGAATCAAGTCAAGTGGAAAATGGTTAGAGCTCTGGGTCTCTTTAATGCACCCCTCCTTGAATGATTTCTGATGCGGCTTGTCGATTAATACTTTGTTCCAGCAGCAGAACACAAACTTTGCAGAGCTCATGCAAGTTACTTTCAAACTTTTACACAAACGCAAACAGACATATTTTTTATAGTTGTTCAAATGCGGGGAATATAGTATAATAAATAAAAAATAAATGTGGGGAGGTATTTGTTTTCAAAGGAGATGCCACGCAACCGAATAGCAGAAAGAGCTGCGGCTGATTGACACAAACTGTAGCAGCAACATTAACCGGCGCAGATGTTAGCAAACTACAAGGTAAGAGAAAACAAAAGCTATGCTGTTAAATCAACATTTGTGAATGAAATTTGTCTTTAGGACTTTACATGTTACAGTCAGTGAGTGAATATACAAGGAAACACTGTTCAGCTTCAGAGTCAGATGTCTGTAGCCAGTTCATTCCTGATCCAGCTGCTTTCGTCCTGTTTATTTTTTATCAAAGAAGTTTTCCCAGCTAACAGACAGACAGCGAATATCGTCGACCAATAATCCCTCAAAGTAGATGTTATAATAGGCTTTATAACATAAGGCCATATTTTTAAATGTAGTCTTCAACTTTGATAATTTGGGGGAAAAAAATGATACTGACAGGGAAGAGACCAAGTCATTGTTTTGCAAATTTGTAAGTCTCAAGTCTTTGGCCTCATGTCCAAGTCAGGTCCAAGTGCCTCAAATCCTCTAAATTTTTGCATTGCACTGAATACATCTTATAATTCTACAATTTCATTTATTTTTTTATAAATTCTCTCACTCAAAATACATAAATGGCCACAAATATTTGTAAGAAGGGACTTGTTTTAGTTTTCTATTATAAAATGTGACTATTTATGCTTTAAGGAGAAGTGACAGGTCCTAAATCTAAGTCCTCACTTGGAAGTCCACTTTATTGGTTTATTTCTGTTTCATAACACAAACTTCTGTATTTTACGTTTTTCTTTGTCAGTTTCTTCACAATTTGCTGTGAAACTATGATATATTTTCCTACACTAAGGACAATTACAACAAACTAAGTCAAAAATGTGATAATCTATCATGAGGACTCAAGCGTTATCTCTCGTTCTTGACTGGAAAGCTTTTACTGTAACTTTTGTTTTGTTCTCCTCTCTCATCTCTTCAATGGGAGCGCTCCTTATCTGCCTCTGTCCACAGGGAAAGTCTAACGGCCCCGACGGGAGGACCACAGTCTCCTCAGCGCAACCGCAGAGAGAGACAGAAGAAGGGTTTGACAGATCGTCCCGGGGTCACTGGCTTCCATGTTTTAGGTCCAAAGAGTCGGGGAGAAAAATGGAAAAATGAAAGCAGGAACAACAGTGATCCGTCTTCAGCGGCTTTGATGTGAGCTCCATTAAACAAACAGAACAAGGAGGAATAAACTGTTACAAGTGCCACTGCTGCAGCTGAGACTCAAACACGGGGATTTTACAAGCAAGAACTCATTTTGTCTGAGGAGAAAGTCAAAATGATTTGCTCTTCTCCATCACCAGCAGTAAAGTTTACACTGGATTAGTTTTATCTCAAGGTTTCAGGTAAACTGTAATAATTATTGTATATGATTCTAGTCCATGTTTGTAAAAATGTCTCAAAGTTGATCAAATGTCCTTAGGTTTCTATGCATATGTGTCGGTGTTTTTAATCTGTGAAATACATTAATTTATAAAGATTTATCAATCTAACTAAGGGAAAAATATGAATTAAAGGAAAGCTTGTTGTCATGGCAAGTGAAAGATATTTGGACAAAGCTTTGGGAAGTTCATGGAGCATCTTTAATGGATTATGAAGACTACAGCTATTTTATAAGAAATTCTGTGACAAACTACTGCCTTTCCTGTGACGATTTGTCAAGCCGATCGATTTAGCAACGCAAAGCTAGCGAGTTCACATCAACAGTTTCCAGCTTGTTCAGGTAAAACACTTGAACTAGAGATGGAAAATTAACTTGATGCTAAATCTAGTGCAGCCATCTTTTTAATTCCTGCACATTTCCTTCAAATATAAACAAACACTCAGATAAATGGTAAATTATGCGCATAATGCACGGTAGGAGAGTGGTTACAGCTTGGCTTCCCATGAAGGAGGTCGTGGGTTCGATTCCTGGGTAGGACCATATCAACATCTGACAATCTCTCTGGGTGGAGTTTGCATGTTCTCCCGTGTCACCGTGGGTTTTTCTCTGGGTACTCCGGTTTCCTCCCATCTCCAAAAACATGCATGTTTAGATTAACTGGGCACCACTGTAAATTTCCCTTTGAATGAATGAGAGAGTGAATAGTCTGTCTTATCCTGCGATGAGTTGGCCACTGTTCAGGCTGTTCCCCCGGCTAAGGCCTAAAGTCACTGGGATAGGTCCAGTCACCATCACGACTCCTAATGGGAACAAGCATTGCATAATTCAACCAACAAATCCTACCTCAATGCATTGTATTAAACAAGGCAAAATGTAACAGGACAGAGGTTTTGTATAAAAGTGAAATATTCAACATTCAAACTGCTGCAAAGTGAACTGAGGTATCCAGGTTAGCATGGCTTAAGTCTAGAAGAAGCTCAGGTGCCATTAGTGGTATATATACATAAACATGGCTCATATCAGATTGACATGTGTATAACTCTGATTTGAGTTCTACACATTATTAATTTGGAATAGCTGCCACTGAAAGCAGTCAGGAAAAAAGGAACATCATGGCAGTATTTGAATCCGATTGGTTCGAAGCATCTGAACCAGAGAGTAGCTGAGAAGTCATGATTTTTTTTTCTCTAACACTATGATAAGGGCATCTTTAGTTTCCTCAACGCAGTTATGCTGCGACCTGGTAAGCAGACCTTTCCCAAATCCTTAAATTCAGCCAAATTAATTTAACCTAAGCCTAATCCTAATCCTAACCTTGCCCAAATCTCTAAAGTAAATATTATACATCTAAACTTTTGCTAGCATATAGCCACCAAAGTGATGGTGTATGGCATAACAGGGTTGGAGAAAAAAATCAGGCTTGCAAGTCACGCCAGACGTGTCCAAACTGTTTTCACTGAGGAATGTTTTTATAAAAATATACATGGAGAGCCACATTATAATAACATGCAAAAAATATGTGAGCTACAACACCTTAAATGGCCACTGAACATTCATTTTGGCTTGTGTAACATCAAAGTATTGTTATTTATATTATGATCACAGAATCGTTCAAATTGACAGTAAAATGTATACAATTTGGACCAATTTAGCAAGTAGTCTGAGGCCAACAGAAAACAGTTAAAGGGCCGCATTTAGCCCCCGGGACGTAGTTTGAATATGGGAAAAATATGTGTATAGTACCTTTATTGAAATACACTAATCTTTATTTCTCCATCACCAGCATTAACTCATGTCATTTAGCTATTTTAGTTGGTAGACTAAACATTTAGCCGTGTGTTCACCAGGTCCTCGAGTCTTCTTAGCCCTGAAGTTGTTAAAAACATTAAACTGTTGAGAAGGAGCCTAATCTTTGACCCGCTTCACCCTGAGCCTGTCCCTTTAATTTAAGGGTCCTTAACATTCTTGCGGCGGTAAACAGTTCGTCTGGTCGTTGGTCGGGGAGATCCCTAAAACGCTGGGAAAGTTTACACCAAACGAGAGGCGCTTTGGAGAGACAATGTCCATCAAGTCACGAAAACATAACGATACCATCTCCATTTCCAACGTGTCATAAATGTTTACAGTGAGAGCACATCAGCAGTTTTAGGCTGCTTCATTCGACCTGTCGTCACCTCGAGATGAATGTAGTATTTGCATTGTTCTTGTGTTTCAAACTGCACTTGAGAACCTTTACTTTGGAAGCTTATGCATTAGAAGGGTTAGATATGATATTGGGTTTAAAAAGAGATCCATTTAAAAAATAAAAAATTCTTCAGAAGATTCAAGGGCCTACAGTTTGGATATGTATCAATCAAATGCAGAGGACAAATTTTCCTACGGGGACAAGAAAGTATACCTTAACCTTAACCAATGAAACAGACATTTTTACAGACTTATGTTCTACTTGGACCAGGCATGTCCAAATTGTGGCCCGGGGGCCAAAATTTTCTTTTGCCCCCAGACTTACTGCTAGATTGGCCCAAATTACAAAAAGTTTTTAATGTCAAATTTGAGCAATTATTCTATCATAGTCGAAAAAACAAACATTTTAGTTCCTTAAGGCTCTATTAAAAGTGTGATGGTTCATTAATATTAGGTAAAATGCAATATTTTGAATGATTCACTTCACTCGGGTGAAATATATGACTCTCTGCTCCATTTATGTTTCAAAATGCGGCCCATTCTGAAAAAGTTTGGACACGCCTGATTTGGACGGTGTAATATTTAGCTAGAAAGGTCTGTAGTTTTTTTTTATTTTTTTTACAGAAGTTCGCAGGGGGATAATTGAGGCCTATAATTTTTTATTTTGAAAACTTTATTCTGAAAATGGCGACATACACCTTGAGTTTTGATAATAACCTTTTGCTTCATTCATGACTTGAGCATTTCTTGTGTTTTTTTTTTTTTTGTCATGAATGACTCGAGCCGCTGCAGTGTAAATGTGGCTTCTCGTCACATTGTTGTGTCCGTCGTTCAGAATCACATCCACATCATCAGATTTCATTGTTTCTGTCTTGTCATTCATTTATGATAAAGTCACTTCATCCAAACTTTGCTGCGCTTTGTCTAAACTTTCCCCAAACACCCATCTTTTCAAGCTTCCATTGCTACAACAGGGTCTGCACTTCCGGATCACTGGTTTTAGTGTAGTTTGTATACATTTTTGCATTTTAACAGTAGAAAAAAACTGATTTAATGGAGACTGATCCATGGCAAATCACAATTGTAAGTTAGTTCAAATCTGATGGTTAAAAAGGTTGCAGAGTCATTATTAATTAACCCATGCCCAGTTCACAGATTAAAAGCACAAACATTTACATTCACTCAGGACTAGAATTACATAAGGACGTCTGAGTTTGGTGAATTACAAGAGGTACAATTCAGGGGAAACTTCACAAACATATTTACAGACACGGACAATTCATACAGGAATGGAAAGTCAGATAATTATTGCAATTTACATGAGGTTTCTAGGTAACTATTATGCCTTGCCAATAGGACAATTGTTGTTTCACATAGGATTAGAAACGACAATCATGATTATTACAATTTCGCAGGGCATTTCAGTACAAAGCTCCTTCAGACTGGAACAAGTTACCCACACACTTAAGATCCATAACATCTTTTGGTTTATTTAAGTCATCTTTATTTATTCATCTTAAAACTCCTTGTCATTGTTTCTAGTTCTAATATATTATTTTGAGCGAGAATTATTAACACAGTCTCTTTGAGTTCTTTTTTTTTTTTTTTTTCTTTTTTTTTCTTTTTTTAATACCATTGCAATAATGGTAGCATGGTTAATATGAATATACTTACCATGTTGGTATTGATGTCATCTGTAATGCTGTTAGGGGATGTCATGATTAACAACTTGTGTACAGGTAAAAAAAAAAAAAACAGGATCAAACAATTTATTCTCAAAGTATACTTCTCATTTTTCTTGCAATTCTGTGATTTGACATTCAACAATATTTACTAACCAATCAAGCAATCCTGACATCCCTAGTTCTGTAATTTCTCTGTTTTACATCTGTACATTTGCAGGAGTGTGGAGAGGTGTAAGAGTGAGCAAGTGTGTCTTGTCTTGTCTTGTTTGTAATTTAAATATTGTTTTATGTATAATCTGTACATTTTTACTTTATGTGATGTATTGTTATATGTTTTTTTTGTTTCGGGCCCCCTTGAAAACGAGATGGCACATCTCAAGGGGCATCCCATTAAAATAAAATAAAAAAAATAAAATACAATTTACCTGAACTTCCAAGATAAAACTCTCATATACGATTAAGGCTTTCAGTGTAAACTCCCTGGTCAGTGCGGTGGTAGTAGACAGTTGACTGATGCTTTGATAGCTCTTGGCCTTTGTGCCCTCTCTGTCTGCCTCTATCTTCTGCTCCCTGCTGCCGGTGTTTTCACAGGGCGGCCATCTTTGTTTTTCTTTGGGCCCGGCGTCTGATAGCGCTCGTCAAAAACCCTCCTCGTGTCTACTCCCTCTGCGACCCGGGCATGTAGTTTGAAGCGAACATTTCCTGTGAGCTGGCAAATACATGTTTCAAATGGACAAGTGAGAAGGACAGTCTTTAACGTCATTACGATAAGTTAGACGGCATTTTTCAGCAAAACATTGTGAATACGATTTAATTAAAGTTTTGACTAAATATTTTGCTTGATAAGGTTTATGATTGTCTTTTGTCCAGATATTTGATGTTTGTTTGTGGCTAATGTAACTTAGGCAAATGGTTATAAAAACGGTCGTTGGGTATTTGTTGGTGCACATGATTTTAGCATAATTGAAAAAATTACCCTAGCTGAAATATTATTTTGCAGCACTTTGCTTCAATGAAATTAACACTGACCAGAAGTGTGCTGCCTAGTGATGTGTGTCACAGTAGAAAAAGTGGGTGGGTGAAAGAAGGTGCATATATTTTTTTGAGCGCTTGTGCATCAGCTGCAGAACAATACAATATTACTCAAACATGCTTGAATCAATCCAGTAGGGGTTATGCACGAACGTCATCCGGTCTCAGATTGACATAGGTCGCTACAACCAGTGGCCTATGTGCCATTGTGACACAGTTGTTTACTTCAAATGCGATGGACATCCGATGAAGGATTTTGGGTCCTGAAGTTCTCTTTTGTCATCTGTTGTAGACGCAGCGACGACTGCAACAGCAGGAAAAGTGCAGCTTCTGTTTTCATAAGAAAAGCTGTAAAGTGAGCGAACTACTTGAAGCTCTGCGTACATACCGAGACTTATTGTGCTCGTCAGCCCTGACACAGTCACTGTCACTTTTGGCTCTCTGAAAGGCTGGCAACACTGAACGGTGCGTGTGCTCACTTCTTCCCGACCCACAGCGCCTCTGCCCAGGCTCAAGTGCACAGCGAGTCTTTTTGTGCACTTTGTCTGCGTGTTTCCTTATGAAAACTTGGGTTCAGAAGCTGCACTTTCCTGCTGATACAGCCGTCGTTGTCTCTACTACAGATGACAAAAGACGATTGCTTCAATTGTCCAAAATCCCTCGTCTGATGTCCATCACCTTTGGAGTAGCTGTGTCACTATGGCAACTACGACACCGAATGTAGCGACCTATGTCTATCTGAGACTGGAAGACATTAGTACTTAACCCCCAGTACAATTGACCTTGTGCATAGCTGTTTATTTTCAACTTTAGCGTTAGCATTGACAGACAAAACACACTTTGGCCATTTGATGAAACATTCTCCTCATTTGTAAAGTTTTTAACGTGTTCTCAGAGAAAAACACCAACAACTCACTGTTCACTGCCCAATCTTAAAGTTTTTTTTTTTTTTTCATTTTAGATACTGAAACACCATAGAAATGAATAAACAGGAAATGAACTTGCCAGCAGGAAGTTGCCATTTTTGAAAATAAATAAGCCAAATGATTTTTGTGCACAGAGCCAACTGTGAGTAAACTAATGATGAGAGAACACTGTTATAAATGGTTGTAAACTCAGAATAGTTGATCTTTACTTAATGTATCGCACACAGGCTCTTTATAAATGATTACATCCACGTACTGTTGGTGGCCGCTCGCCTCCCCTGTTGTGTTTCGCTACATGAATGAACCTGTGTGAAATTACTCCTCAACACTTTCTGATTAGAGGAAATGAGCGAAGGGAAGGCGGCCATTTTGTCCATTAAAAAACTCCACTAAAGAGGCAAATAGTCGCGTCTCTATGTGTGCGTTTGGAGGGGCACTGGAGGTTACTTTCACAGCTTCTAAATCACGTTTTGGGGCAACAGAAGCCTAGTTGAAAGAGCGCGAGCAGTGACTTCGACCAATTAAAATTCCTGTATTTTTTTTTGTTTTTACGGGCCGCTGGGAACCGCCCCTCCGCTGGCACCTCGTAAAAGTCACAAACATCAATTCTACCAAACCATAACTGTCATTATAATCCCATTTAAAACAACCCCAATGCGCAAGGCTTACGCAGTCGAAAGCACAAAGCAAAAGGAAGGATCGAGAGGAAATTTTAAGTGATTTTGTTGATCTTCTACTGAAAAATACAGAAGATTAATTAAAGAGCTTATACTGTATTATACTTTATCTGTGTTATGATGTTATTTCATCTTCCAAAACACACTTTAAGTTATTTTTATGTCATTATACATGTTTAATTTGCAAATTGTCCATGTTTAGTCTGCTTTCTTTAAAAAAAAAAAAAAAAATACAGGAAGTGCTCCAGTGTGTTTAGAGACACAAAACATAAGTGCCTATGACAAGTTGAATTACACTTTTCACTGAAATTAAGTTAGATAATTATATTTAGGATATTACTAAACATTTTACAAATTTCATCCTAATTATGTAATTTTTGGAGATTAAAAAGCTATAGTTGCCTAGCAACCACGTAATAAATTGGCCTAAATCCTTTTTGTAACAGGCTTTTTACTTGTGAATAGAATGCAATGGAGCAATTCAGTTTGTTATGTCATGCTACAGGTCAAAGTTTAGTTTTTTTTTTTTTTGTTTGTGTGTGGATAAACTTGAAATCGACTTATTTCCCTAGTGTGATGTCATCAGTGCTATACTTCCTGATATTTTTAAACTTTTTTTTCAATTCTTTCTTCACAAATTTGTTCTCGATTCTTGTAACTGTCATTCTATTTACATTAGGCATTAATCTATCAAACTAAGTTAAAATTAGAAAATCATAAAAACCTGTCATATGCACTTAAATCATAGAATAAATTGAATATTTTGAGCATGAATAGTTTCTGAAGCTGCAGCTAATGTTTTTGCCCTATTTAATTTATCCCAATAGAATAGTACCGTATACAGTGATGTTCAATCATATTATTATTATTTATAATGTCTGTTTTGATTTTTCTTATTTTAATGCATTTTGATTTTTGATTGATTTTTAATTTGATCTGTGCACTGAAGTCAGTTGGCTTATTTATTTATTTTTAAAAAAAAGCTAACTTCTTGCTGGCATGTTTGTTTCCCGTTTTTGTTCATTTCTATGAGGTTTTCACTGCCTCAGTCAACATAAATAAAAAAAAAAACTCATGCAGTGAACAGTGAGTTGTTGGTTTTCTCAGAAAACATGTTACATACTTTACAAATGAGGAGAATACGTTATCAAAAGACCAAAGTGTGTTTATAAAAAGTTGTGTTTGTGTCTAAACGTTAACGCTAAAGTCTGACAATTTGAAAATAAACATCTTCTATGCACAGGGTCAAATGCAGCTCACTGAGACCCCTGCTGGTGGAAGCCCTTGGCTGCAGTCTATGTAGCTATAAAACCAGGGTTGCCAGATTTTCAGACAGCAACAAGCGACCTGGCCTTTGAAAAAAAGCCCAAAACAAGCGACTTCAGGCACTCCATAAAAAGTAGTTAAAATAAGCAATTAATTAAACATTATCTGTCACAGCAAAACGTTGGTTAATGACTTTTGGCATATTTCGAATAGTATTTGATAATTAATAAATATTTTCAAACATGTAAATATGCAAAAACTACATATTTTTGTCATTAGTGAGTCATTTTCGTGAAACAATCCTGAAAAAAAACGAAAAAAATCACCTTGTTTATGACGTCAAAATGTCACTAAGGAGCAAGCCCAAGAAACCGCAACTCGCGACCGTCAAAATTCACAAGCGATTTTCCAAAATAAGAAGCCCATAGTCGCTATAAAGAAGCGAACTTGGCAACTCTGTATAAAACAGCCCTCTGGTCATATACAGTATTTTAAAGGTGCACCATGTAACTTCTGATAATTTGGAAGTCCTCAAAGTTGTCATCTGGACCGTGTTTCCGAAGATCAAGACGTTTCGACTCTCATCCGAAAGTCATTTTCAATCTGAGTGTCTGGAGGTGAAAAGTCAACTTTATAATTAATTAGAAATAGAAAGATAAATTCATTTTTAGAACATTCTTTTTGGGGATAAACAGGTTATGTCATAATGTGAGAAAATATAACTAGAGGAACTACTTTTCTATGGAAATAACAAGAGGAGGCCCTTCTCTACGCCAAATAATAGTACATTTTGTGGCCATGCAATCTCGCTCATAGTAAAATTGCACTTTTTTTTTTTTTTTAGTGTCACAAACACATCTAAACTAGAAAAACATGCTTTTATGGCCAAAAGTTACAGATGTGCCTTTAAAGCGTGAGAGGACATGATTTGATTACAAGTGGCACAGCTCCCTCTGGTGGGCAAAATCGAAAGTGTGTTGCTGTGTTAAAAATCGTAACGTTGCACTAATTTACTGTATTTATTATATTTTTCCAGTCACAAAAAACAACAGTTCTTCATTGCGATGCAGCAGCAGTATAAATGAAACCAGTGAAACAAAAACATTTACAGATTAAGTCATTATGTGAAAATGCAAAACATGTACAGTATTCATAGATTTATTATAGATACAGAATGATCCTTCATAAGGTTAGTACAGCATGTAATACATACAAGTTATACTATACATTATACTATACATTATACATTAATGGCTAACAGTGTGAACTTGCACGACATGGACTACATTGGACTTGTAGCTCTGTGACTTGAGACAACTTGGTGCTTCTCCTCAAACAAAACTGTAATTTTACATTGTCAATCTGGAACAAGTACCAGTACTTCTTTATTTGTGACTAGAACTTTACTGTAAATATTAAAATATATATTCATAAATATATTTAGTAATTTGATGAAGCAGAAGACTTGACTTGGACTTGAGACAAAATACTTGTAGTGGAGACTTGAAACACAACGTCTTGGTTCAACTTTTGTTGGCTTATATCAGGATATAAAAGGGTTAATGCTAGGTAGTCTGGTCTGGAGGATTGATTTGAGCTGGTTGCCATGGTAATGTGTTTATTACTTATGCTAAGGAGCCAAAAGTGTTATTTTTACCCAAACCTTTTTCCTAATCTTAGCCATTATCCCTTTTCCTAAACTTACCCTTCCCTCCTAAACCCAGGCAATGTCCTTCCGGATCCGACTACTACATTACCATATAAAGTCCACGTGATTTTTTGCAATTTTCAAATTATTTCATTGGAAGATATATATGGGCTATTATATCTGTTGTATAAGCATAAATTATGACATTACAATAATCAATAATAAGTTTGTAAAGAAAATTAAAGCATGTGACAAACAATGAGAGTTGAAAGTGTCATGACAACAGTGCAGAACTTGTCCGCTAAAGGCAGAAGGCTAGAATTTAAAACATTTTATCTGCAGCAGTAAAAATGTTCTATCAACAGAAGCAAAGAGAGTCTGTTAATGGAACAAAGAGTCTCAGAGTTCTAACATCACACAAAACATTTTACACAAGAATATATTTTTATGACCCTGTAAACAGAAATTTAACAAACTAGATGTATTTGATGTATGAAACATATTTGTAGCTTAGAGAAGTTCCAAGCCAGTCTCGTGGAAATGTGTATCATACCACGCAAATTTAAATGTCTATGTAGACATAGATCACATTACTGCGCATGTCGCCTGCAGAAAGATACACTATCCTAGTCGATTTGTTGGGGAAACTTTTTTGATAAAACAACAAAATGGGACGAGAGCAGCTGTTTCGATCAGGTCTGAACCAGTCTGACTGATGTCTGGCATTGGAACTTAAGACAGTGTTTTTCTCAGCGTTTTGTCACTCACTGAATGTACGTTTATGAGTCGTAAAGACAAATTTTGTTTACAAAAGTTGATTTAGCAGCAGAACGTTTGTTTTCGCACAGTAACAAACTCTTGTAGTTAGCTGACAACAGCCCTGGCTAGTGTTGCTACAGTTTGTGTCAATCAGCCTCTTTCTGCAGATTGCCTGTGCGCTCATCCCTCGTGTTGATAAACAAAAAATCCTTCTATACCCCGCCTATGTATATCACGCTAATCTAAATGTGTATGTCTACCACATATGTTTCTCCTTTTTTGTTGTTGTGCACATTGCTGACCTACTTAATTTCTATGGTGAATGTAAAGTTATGTTAGTATTAACAAAATCCTAGTCCTAATCTTGACCAACTCCAAAACCTGACCTAAACGTACCCATTTTTGTAACTTCAGATCTATATTTAGCTGTTAAAGTTGGGGTAGCTAGCTTTTTTAGTTATAAATTAGTACCCTCCGTGCTTTCTACTAGAATGAATATGGTAAATGTAGCACTTTGTGAAAAAATTAGACCATTGAGTACTGTCTGAACTGAATAATGAAGAATTTTTGTTCTAATCAGGAGTTACATGCTACGCTCTGATTGGCTGAGCTTGGGTGGTCCTCTCCACTTTCACTTTCAAATTGAAACGCCGCATAAAAGACACACAAAAAAAGAGCTTGAAACATGCCCATGATATGCTTTTAACACATTTCCATGAGACTGTGTTGCAACTTCCTAATCTTACAAAATAACTAAGCAAACATATTTACCTGTGTGTGTTTTTTTAGATAAATTAACCTATCATAGCATTTTCATAAATATAATTATAATTTAGCTTTCTAAAAATTACCCCGGAAGACTTCAGTCATCAGTCTGTGCAAACCGAACAAGATATTTTGCAATAGCATTTTGGATATAGCCGTCGGTGCAAAAAACAGCTCAGAATATCTTTAAATAACTTGTCAAAGAAACTCAGTAAGAAGGAGGACTGTGGGTCTCTTTTCATTGGGGCCGGGCGTTGACCAGGACGATGGGGATGTGCCTTTGTTTCATCTCTCGGGACATCTGGCACCAGCTGCAGGGCACGCAGAAGCAAGAGTACAAACAGTCGTGCCACATGTCGCCCTGAAAAACAGACACAACAAAAGGGATTTACAAGTGATGATTTAGAAGTCATTTTCTTTGTTAAAATATCTTAAAAGAGTGCTCTGACTTCCTAAATTGTGGAGATTGTGGTTGAATCTGGGGTTAGATCAAATCAACACCTCATAATTTCTCTGGGAGGAGTTTGCATGTTCTGCCCGTGTTACCATGGGTTTTCTCTCATAGACACATGTTTTGGTTGAAGCCACGGGGAGAGGTTTTGTTTGAGTTTAATGGTTAAGTTGAGGTCTAAAGTTACAAAAATGGGTGAGTTGGCCAGGGGCTTGGAGTTGGCTAAGATTAGGATTTTACTAAAATTTATAACAACACATCTTTGCCATGAAATAATTCAAACGTTATTTCACACATTTATGAAGTGGTGATTTCTGGAGCGACAAGACCCATTAAACTTTTGCATTACAAAAATAAACTGCATTTAAACAATATTATTAGCTGACCCCAATCTGGTCGAAATAAAATTGAACAGAATGTTGTGATATCATCTGAAACCCAGCAATAACAATAATTTTCTTTGGTTTTCTCCACCTCCAAAAACATGCTCGTTAGGTCACTTGTTAACACTGTAACATTCCCTCAGTGAATGAATGAATGAGAGAGTGAATGATTCTCTGTCTCTGTGTTAACCCTGCCATGAGTTGGCCACAGTCCGAGCTTATTCAAGTTAAAGCATAGAAGCCAAATCGGTTCTCCAAAGATTAACCCATCTTTCATACTTATAGCTCCTGCTTTAGTTTTGGTGGAATTCTGCTTTAGACAATAACACTCCTGGTCTAGTCCTTGTTTAATGCTGCTGGTTTGAAAATGTTGTAGAGCACTTCTCAAACCAAGTACACTTCATAAAATATTTGGACTATATTGGACCGAAAATCAGAATGTATTTGTTTGTAATTTCATTATAACTCTGAGACATCAAACTCAAATGGAGCTAGGGCCAAATCAATTCGAGTCAAGAGTTGGTTGAGGCTGCATTTCTGTGTTATTTACATATGGCAGTTGGCTTTATTAAAGCAAATGTAATATATTTACTGTCTAGATTTATACTGTATTACATTATGTTGCACTGTATTATATTGTTCATACTGCCATTCCAAAAAAAAATATTTGACATTTTGTTGGCAATTTGCTGCATTCCAGTAAGTTTCTAACCTGGCCAGCCAGATGTTTTATCTCGCGATATTTGTGAATTCACAAACACAAGATAAACCATCTCGCCTTCCAGCCGCCCGACTGGTTTGGGAGTCCGAACCAGCGGTGTTTCGGCGGTGTTAAGACAGTTGTTAGCGCCCTGGCGCCCCCGAGTCTCATTCAAGCTAAACAAAGATGGCGGCTCTCGTGGATGTACGTGTTTCTGCTGCTTTTGATGCGGTTTTAGCAGAAATACGGAGTAATTTCTTTTTGAAAGAAGAGCCGTATGTGTGACGCGTACTTGTAAAGTAGGTCCCACACCCAATCAGCTCGAAGTATTTCAACGCCCTGAGTAAAGTCCCAGTTTGACACCCTTGTAAAAGTTAATGCACATGGTTTGTAGGTGCACAACCTTCTGCCTGATATTAAGCCCAAATATAAAACCAACATTTTTTAATTAAACTAAATCAGGTCTAACACAATGATAAACTAAAAAGCGGTTCCAAAGAGTGCTTCGCCCTAAAAAGAACAAAAACACGAATGGATATGTCTCTAACTAAAGGTAATATTCAAATTGCAGATGGCTTCAAATACCACAGGCAGCCCAAATATCCCCGGTATCCCCTGAGACAGATGTTCAGTAATATTTTAATTTGTGTTTCCTTGTGCAACCACACATTTTGGCATTCTTGGTTGATTAAGTTGAAAAGCCCTGTGTTCTCCTGCCTAATTCCGAAAGTCGCTGGGATCCCGAAGCGATAAAAAAGACATTGTAGAAATGAATTGTAAAATATCACAATCTGTTTTGTCAAAATCAGGTTTAGAGCATGCAAATATAACACAATATTTTCAAATTTTACACATATTTATCACGATATGTGAGACACTGACATTGCAAAGCCTCAAAACGACAACTCTCTTTCTTACTTTGATGCCGTATCGATGCCTCATGGAAACTCTCATTGACATCGTGATGGGCAGAGGGATGCCACCGAACATGTCCAGCAGGGGGAGACACAGACACTGGCCGTATCTCTTTGTGGTTCTGCAGGCGAAGCAAGGGCAGCACCAGAAAGCCAAGCAACCTGGAAACAATGAGGAAACAATTTAATTCCTATTGTAATGTGTCATACAGTATTTCTTCCATCAGTCACACCTCGTATCTCTGTTATTGTTTTGAGTGGCAGCTACACCTAATGTTTATTTTTGTCTCACACTCATCCAGTTACACAACACAGATAGACGCTTTCTCTTCTTTCTGTTTTGGACCTGTCCCAAACATTCGATCAGAGTTGCCAAAATTTGTACTGAAGCAAGAGTAAAGCTGTTTCTAACTGAGAGATTATTGCTGTTTTCTAATTTTGACTTAGTTTGATATAATTTCCCTTGTGGTAAAGCAAAAGATTTTATTTCTGTTGAGCACGAGCTGCGGTAAAACAAGTAAACATGTGAAAATGGCAGAAGTGAATGTCTGCGTTGAAGAAATAATACAACAGAGGACGGCGAAGTTGGTGAATGTCCGTGGCCTCATATTCAAACCATGTCTCTCTTGAAGAAAGCGCAAAAGAACAGCTACGTCATGCGCTGTCTTCTCTGCTCGCCAAAACACACGGACATTTCAGCAGACAAAAACTCTACGTCTAATTTGAGGAAACACATACGTTCATAAATCATGATCACACATTCATAATCGGTCAAGTTCATTTGAAAACAGAATTTGCACCATTTATGTTATTGTCTGAGTAAAACAAGAAAATAAACAAGATGTTATGTTACTTACTCTAACTTGAGTACATTTTTTTAGGTCTACTTCTAACTTTTACTTGAGTAAATTTTTTGTCTACTCTACCAACCTCTGCTTATAAGACCTTGAGGGCCGTATGAAATGAGGTGGAGAGAGCCGCATCTGGAGTTTACGTACACTTTCAATAAAAGTGTAAAGCAGTGGTACAAGAAATTCATATGGTTGTTTTCCATAAGCACAAGGGTCAAGATGTCATTCAGACTGATGATTGAACCCGATCTCACAAGAAAGCGTTTTATATATCACGACATAAACTGGACATGTCAAAAGTATATGATTAGCACATTTTTACGCTTTTTTTTTTCATAAATATGACATGTATTGCAGCCCCAGTTCATTTCTGTGGTGGTTTTAAATATCTGTTATTATTAAAAAAACTAACCTTACCCATTAAACCTAAAAAAAAAAATTCCCACGTGGCTTCATATCATATTATGCAATAAATACAGTATAAACGTCATTCAGTCATTCAGACTGATGTATGTTTGATTGAGAATAAATAATTTGATTGAGAATAAATAATATTGTAGTAAATGTTATTACAGGCCAGGCCTGAGTAGGAAAAATAGGTTAGTCTGACTCTGAAAACAACTACAACTCTTCAGAAAAGTATGTATTATATGGATATGAAAAAGAAAATGAAGGCAAACAAAAGTAAAAAAAATGTAGGATGTTATTTGTAGAGCTACAGCTAAAACATCCTCAACCTCTTGCTGCCATAAGCAAACAAGCTAGTGAAGCTCAGCACTGTTGCCACGACAACAGAAGTTTCCATTTGACTACTTAACGTTAATTTGCGTCAAACATAAAAAAAACCCAAAACAAACAAACAACGCAACATTTCTCCTTTAAAATATATTCCACTAATTCAGAGCCATAGTCTTTTTGTTGAAGAAGTTGAAGAATTGCATAGCTTTCAGAGAATTTAAATACACTATAAACGATCGCAACTATAAACATTATTTAAGGAAGTGAAAACATGTCCACTGTCAGCGATTCCAAACCAAAGACCGGTACAGCCACAATTTTCTTTTCCAGGAACCGGTCGACAGGGTCAGGGCCAGAAACAGCAACAGACGCACGAGAGCAAGACATGTGGGACCAAGTCACTGTTATCACTGTTACTGTCACTGTTAAGTCAAGTCCCAGGTCAAAGACAGACAAGTGCACGTTAAGGCCAAGTCCTCTGATTTTAGTTTTGAGTCTTGTCAATATATCCTGTTGGCTATTATCGGAAAACCTTATCTAATTTAAAATACATTTCTGGTCACAAAAAAAAAAAAAAGTGAGAAGGTAGATGTTCCAGTTTTATAATGTAAAATTACACTTTTTTTGTATTTATGGAAAAGTATCAAATCACGCTGCATTGATCTGATACAGGGATTAAATATTCATGACGATCCATAAAGTTTAGCTGGATTGGATATCGGTCTCACTGTTCAGTCAATGTTTGTGCCCCTGATAGGACAAAAATAAGAATATTTAGCGGCTAATGTTGGCCAAGAACATCTCATAATGTTTGAAATTTTAGTCACAAAAAGTTACGTTTTTTTTTTTTTTTTGCGCCAATCAGTTACAGTTACACATAATGGCCTTTTTTCTAACAAGTTAGCTGAGAATCGAGACGAAAAAAGCTTTTTTCAGACCTTCACTGATGTTGGTTGATATTGGCAAATCGAAATCAGTATCGGAACAGAAAAAGCTGTATTGGTGCATCTCTACTTGAAGTTAAAGTCAAGTCCCAAGTCTTAGTTAATGTACTTGAATTCCATGTTTATTACGTAATTACACAGTAAAAATTAAATGACACATTTCTGACACATCTGAGGGTGAATTGAAGGACCACACATTTTGTGTTAAATTTAACACAAACATGTGTCAACATGTGTCAGACCCTTTTTACACATTTAATGTGTCAAGCCATACAACACAAACTTGTGTTATCTCAACACAAAGATGTGTCATTTCAACACAAACATGTGTCAAGTCTGAACCATATTTTACACATTTGTGTGTTATTATTACACATTTATGTGTAATTTATACACATGTTGTGCTACCAAAAACAAGCTAAAAAAAGGATCATGAGACAGCAGTTTTCACACTTTTACATTTAATTTAGTTTTAAAATGACAAAGAAATAGTGAATGAGCTGAACTGAGTCTGATAAACATCCTACTGTTATTAGTCCTTAAACAGCTGCAGCTCAGCCTCATGTCCTCTCTGTCAAACTCCAAGTAAATAGACCATTTCCATCATGAGCTGTCCTGGACCTGAACAGGAGAGAAAACAACATTTTATTAGTAAATCTGTAAACACAGAACTTTAATAATAATACAAAAGAATGAAGCTGTACCTGATGTTCTTTGGTCAGTTGTAACAGAGTCTGAGCTCAGTAAAAGTCCTTCCACAGCTGTTTGAAAAGAAACACACAAACATTACTTATCAGTAACAAACCATCAGTAAATATTATTATCATGGAAATCTGAATGTGAGAGATTTAAAACTCTGTACCTGATTTTGAGAGACTTGATGAGTTTTCCGTTTTCACAGCAAACCTGCAATTTTGATCAAACCACAAACTTCAGAACAATCATATGACAGAACAAGAGCTAAAAACAGACAAAGAGCTACTTACATTTATTAAATAAATCTTTAAATATTCTTTGGAATGTTTGTTTTCCTGTGAAAGATATAAAAACAGAGCAGTCATTTACACGAAGAGCTCATCACCAGGACACAATAAGAGCTACAACATTATAAACAGTCACTTTAGGTTTACATAGATGCAGGCTAACTGTTAGCCTAAGTTAGCATGAAGGTAGCACAAGGTTAGCACTCACAAAACTACAGTTTCTTCCCAAAATCAATCATAAACATGTATAATTTACACTTATAAAACATAATACAGTAGTTACTAGTAGTAAAGAAGAGTATTTAAATCAAACTGACCGTGTTGACAGAGAGCTCTGAATCCTGCTGCTTCTTCAGTCTCACAACCATGGGTTAACACAAACATGTGTCACTGACAGTTATTCTGTTCAAACTGACAAAAGCTGCTCTCTGATTAGTCAGAAATATTACACATTTTCTGTGTAAAACAAAGTCATAGAAAGTAACACATGTTTTGTGCTGTTTTGTCATTTCAGGCACAATCTTGTGTTAAATGGGTTTGACACATAAAATGTGTAGTTTTTTAACACATCTCTTTTTGCAGTGTAGTTCAGTCCTAGTGAATACATTTTAAAAGTCCATCTGGGGCCATAGCCTTTTTCTTGCAGCCCGATGGTTGGGGAGTCCAGCCCATACACGTAGAACTTAAGAGTCCATGTACCATCAGAAGATCCCTCACATCATCAGCGGTACACGCACCACAATTTGAAAAGCAGTGCATAAGGCGGCACAGTGGCAGAGCGGACAGTGCCTCAGAGCAAGAAGGTTTGCGGGTTCGATTCCTACTCAGCCCAGGCCTTTCTGGAGTTTGCATGTTCCTCCCCGTGTCTATGCGATTTTCTCTGGGCACTCCGATTTCCCACCAACCAATAACATGCAGGATGGTGGTCGGGAGCTGAGGCGCCAGGTGTTTAGGCAAATCACTTCTGCTGAACTGCCCCAGGGCTACTTGCTATCACTGAGTGGGGAGGATTTGCTGTGTGAAGAGCCCGATCTCACAAGAAAGCGTACGTTTACCACAACATTACACAACATGTAAATTACGTATGATAAGCACAAGTTCACGGCTCTTTTGTGTAAATATAGTACGCGTCTTATTTATGAATATTAACGAAATACTGATTCTAATCTTAACCTGCCCCAAGCCCCAGACCTAAACTTACCCATTTTAGTAACTTGAAGCCTAAACTTACCCGTTTCACCTGAAGAAAACGTCCCTACGTGGCTTCAACCAAAACTCATGTTTTTTTAACGCTGCATGTGAAACCTCGTGTAATTTTAATGCATTTTCATATCGTGCTAAATATACAGCGTAACATAAGTACTAAACACAGCTGTGAAATTGAGCTCAAAATACGCTGTTTTTGTGTTGTGGTAAATGTACGCTCTCTAGTGATACTGTGTTGGGGCGAAGCATTTTGGAAGACTGTCTGTGTAAATGCGCTATATAAATAAGTCTTGCCCCCGTCACCAGACTTAGTTGAACCTTACATTCAGGCATGTCCTGTGTGCAGTCGCAGATCCCAGAGCTCCACTCGTCTGACTCCTGCGACACCATCATCGGCTGAGGCTGACGCACCACCATTTTGGTCGACATGATGATTTCTGAAAAGTGAAGAATATTTATTTATAGAAACTGCAAATTGTTACTCAATTTACAGTATGTAATGAGCAACAGCAAATTAATACACATCTGCATCTTTACTAAGCAGGCTTGCATGGCCTAGAGGAACTTCCCTTTGTTTGCTTCTATCGATGAGATATTCTTTTTGCTGTTTTTTTATTGTATTGTATTTTTTATTGCAATGACATAAAGGAGGGTTATCACTTTGTATTCGTGCTGATTTGTGTAGTTGACCTTTCACCTCAGAAAGTTACACAGTGTAATTTACCGGTTACCTGTTATAAATGATAGTTTTACATGAAACAAGTACAAGTTTGGGAAACATTTGTTGAACGTAACAGGATGTAAAACAGAGTTCAATGAGTGTCATATAAGCTCAATTTCTATTTTTTGTGTGTGTATTTCACGCGTTGCTGCCCCAGTTCACTTCTAAGGTGGATGTAAAGACGTGTTATGAATCATGAATACATTTTCTCACATTTCTAATCCTAACCTTAACTAACTTTGAGGCACAAACTGAACTTACACATTTTTCAAACCTAAACTTGGCCGTTAACCCCAAAAAGAACCTTCTGTTTGTCCTCAACCACATTGTGTGTCTACACCACGCCAAAGAAATGGGTGTGAGATAAACACGCAAAAAAATGCAGAAGCAACGTCATGACGCACAATTTGTCCTGAGGTGGTACAGACACGCGAGCCATAAGAACACTGAGATGTAATGTTGACATCACTGGGAGTGGATTTTCTCAGAAACACATTTGTATGACACAGTAATTAACCACAATTTAACAACATTTGTGTGTTTTTTAATGTCTTATAAGTTTAAAAAGACGGTCACAGTAGAAGATGGTTGGCCCAATTTATTGCATGGTTGCTAGTAGGGCTGGGCGATATGGCAAAAAATGTATAGCACGGTTTTCTTGGAGTCAGATCACAATTTCGATTTTATCACGATTCATGTCTATTTTTTTTGCCTTTGTGGTAAAAAAACAAGTCTCAGGTTTTTCAGAAAGTTCCTACTGGTCAATGACTAAATCCAGCTGTCAAAGGCTGTCTTGTTGCCAGATTTTCAGAGAAAAACAAGTGACCAAGCCTTTAAAAAAATCCCCAAACAAGCAACCTCAACCCTTCAATAGAAAGTTTAAAAAATAATCAATTCATTTGAAGTTGTGTGTTGCCCCTAAACAACTATTAATGATTTTGGCATATTTTAATCGTGTTTTTTTTTAACATTAACAACAACTTTTAAGCATGAAAATCTGCTAAGAATCTATCTTGTGAAATCACGATATGACGATTTCATGAAAAAAGCAGATTGTCACAGAGATGAGCTCACGATTTGATTTTTATCATGATATTGCCCAGCCCTAGTTGCTAGGCAACTGTAGTGAAGCCATCATTTATGATCAGAAAAACAAAACAAAACAAAAACATCTTAAAAATGGCTAAGCTGGGGTGAAATTTGTAATATGTTTAGTAAAATATGACCCTCTTAGATTTATTTTAGTGAAATTAGCTATAAAAAGCAGATACGCAGTAGACCTATATGGGATTCTCGCCCCTAAACATGTTCTGTAAACTAGAGCCTAAAATCTTAATGAAAAAGCATGTACTCCCTGAGCCGAGACAAAAATAATTCACCCAAAAATCTATATAAAACATGTCAGATTCCTCAGCTGTATGAATGAAATGTTAACATTGTAAATTCTATATTTTGAGCTTAGTATTTACATGCCTACTGAACAAACACTAATAAAAAGTATATTTAAATCATGGGCAGTTTTCTTACCTGTGAGTGAGCAGGAGTCTGTTGTCTCTTCGTCTGTTTCTTTGTATAATGTTGAATCAGAAGTTCAGAAGTAAAAGGGTTTGTCGATCAGGACGGACGAGTTCTGCTGCGGTAACTGAAACGTCATCACTTTTCTTTTCTTCTAAGAAAATGTATTTTAAGGTGTGGTTTTAAAAACATGCATTGAACAGAGTGCAGTTAGTGTGTCAAGCGATTAAAAAATGTAAGAGATTAATTAATTATGATCTAATTAATCTATTTTTAAGCTCACCTAAAAATTGCTGAGAAAAATACTCAACTTAAGTGTTTTTGTTTTTATCCAGTTTAATTATTACATTATTGTTGCAAATGGAAATATTAATAAATTGCAAAAAATGAAGACTTTAGGAAGTCTTTTGTTGGTAAGTCGAGCAACCATTATGTCCACTTTGCAACTCACAGATGGAAACAATAAAGTTAAAGATATCTATCTATCTATCTATCTATCTATCTATCTATCTATCTATCTATCTATTATCTATCTATCTATCTATCTATTATCTATCTATCTATCTATTTGCAACAATTTCCTTTAGATTTTACAGTAAGTACAAAAGTTTTGTTGGATTATTGTCACATCTTTTCAGAGGTTCTGCAGGTTACAGCAATTTGTTATAGATAGATTTTTTTTTTTGTTTTTTTTTTTGGCAAAGTAGTTACATGATGGGCTTTAGACGAGAGCTGTTCTTGTCTTGAAGCTGCAAATTGGACTTAAGGTAGTCTTGAGTCACTATTTTGGTGACTTGACTTGATAAAATGCACTAAATTTTGTGACTTGACTTGGACCTGAAGGTCAGTGATTCAAGACTTGGACTTGAGACTGTTTTATGGTTCTTCTCAAAAATATATACTGTGTAACATAACAATTTTCTACATGTCATTAATCACATTTAATTTTTTGTTACCAGAAAATCTGATTGAACTATTATAATTTTGATAATTAAATTAATAAACTTTAAACTAAACTCAGATTTGTAAGTCCACATCTCTGCAACTTAGAGCCTTGACGTGGACTTGTCTCTCTTTGACTTGGGACTTGACTTGGATTTGTTTCTCTTTGACTTGAGACTTGACTTGGACTTGTCTCTCTTTGACTTGGGACTTGATGTGGACTTGTCTGTCTTTAACTTAGGACTTGACTTGTACTAGTCTCTCTTTGATTTGGAACTTGACTTGGACTTGTCTCTGATAATCTTGGGACTTGACTTGGACTTGTCTCTTTGACTTGGACTTGTCTCTCTTTGACTTGGGACTTGACTTGGACTTTTTTCTCTTTGACTTGGGACTTGACTTGGACTTGTTTCTCTTTGACTTGGGACTTGACTTGGACTTGTCTCTCTTTGACTTGAGACTTGACTTGGACTTGTCTCTCTTTCACTTGGGACTTGACTTGTACTAGTCTCTCTTTGATTTGGAACTTGACTTGGACTTGTCTCTCTTTGACTTGAGACATGACTTGGACTTGTTTCTCTTTGACTTGGGACTTGACTTGGACTTGTCTCTCTTTGACTTGAGACTTGACTTGGACTTGTCTCTCTTTCACTTGGGACTTGACTTGTACTAGTCTCTCTTTGATTTGGGACTTGACTTGGACTTGTCTCTGATAATCTTGGGACTTGTCTCTCTTTAACTTGGAACTAGTCTCTTTTTGACTTGGAACCTAACTTGGACTTGTCTCTCTTAGATTTGGGACTTGACTTGGACTTGTCTCTCTTTGACTTTGGACTTGTCTCTCTTTAACTTGGACTTGTCTCTCTTAGATTTGGTACTGGACTTGAACTTGTCCCTATTTGACTCGGGACTTGACGCCCCACCTCAGTTGAACTCAGCTTTAGTAATGGATCTTAATCCAATCTGTCATCTGTTAATTAATGCCACACTATGAAACATCCAAAACATACCCAACAGTTTCTCGTCCGTCATTGGTTATACAATCTTTTAATCTGTTTCTGTTGTAGTTAAAACATTTCACACAGAGCCACATGAAAGTCATTATAACAAAAGCATTGATTTAAAAGGCATTGTTATAACTGTGTAAATAGAAACTGGGCCAAAGGTGTGTCTCAAATTCCTCTGTCCAATCATCAAAAGAAAGATAAAGAAGACATAGCATCACAATCCAAAAGTGTCCGGGGATTCATTTCATTTGATTGACATTGTATTTTAATTTGACTTCCTTGTTCATGTGGAGTTTTAATGTTTTAGTAGTTTTTTTCTGTAAAAATAAAGACTTGTTTCTGTAATTGTCTATAACTGGTACATTTCTCATATTCCACAATTTTTTCATATAAAAGTCTACCTTATTTTTATTTATTTTTTTCGTATTTTCTAACTAAAAGTAATGCATTGTGGGAGAAAAAACGTCTGTGGAGGGAAAACTTCAGAGACAGACAGTTAGACAGTTACCGTAGTCTGTCCGTCCATGGGAGTGGAACCCTTCTTCACTGTGGTTCTCCCCGAGGTTTCTCTTTTTCCCTTAGGGTTTTTTTGAGTTTTTCCTTGCCGAGAAGGAGGGTCTAAGGACAGGGGATGTTCTGGACAATCATTCATCTGCGCTACTAATAATCTGCTTGATCAAATGTTTCATTGAATGTGTATTGTTTTATTGAATATGTATTGTTTTATTTTGATTTCCTATTATTCATATTTGCTAAAATTAATAATCTTGGGAAGTCCTCAGAGACGACTGTTGTTGTGATTTTGGGCTATACAAAAATAAATTGATTTGATTTGATTTGATAGTTGGTGGATTTTAACAAAGAAACAATCATTTGTATTTTTGCATTACTTATTTTTTATCTGTATTTTCAGATACAGTTTGATGTCTGAACAAGATAAAACTGCTCCAGGAGCATCTTCTCCAACAACCTGAGATTCACAGAGATCTGGGGAATTGGTTTTGTTTTTATATTCTTCCTCAGTCTTTATTGCATCTTTATGTAACCAGGGTTAAATAGAATAGAATAGAATAGAATGCCTTTTGTGTGATGCCTTTATTGTCATTGCACAACATGCACAACGAAATTTCCACAGTGGAGATAACTTAGGTTCCTCAATGACACATTCCTCTATTGCACAGCCCACTTCACTTTTGCACAACCATATCTTATTTAAAAAATATAATATAATATAATAATAAAAAAAGCCATATTTCCATATTTATTTACATTAAGCCCATTACTGCAACTGTGTCTATCTTACGTCAATCAATCAATCAATCAATTTATTTTTGTATAGCCCAAAGATTATTAATTTTAGCAAATATGAATAATAGGAAATAAAAATAAAACAATACATATTCAATGAAACAATAAACATTTAGAAGCAGTAATTGATCAAGCATGTCAAAGCAGATTATTAGTAGAGCAGATGAATGATTGTCCAGAGCATCCCCTGTCTTTAGACCCTCCTTCTCGGCAAGGAAAAACTCAAAAAAACCCTAAGGGAAAAAGAGAAACCTCGAGGAGAACCACAGTGAAGAAGGGATCCACTCCCATGGACAGACAGGCTGTATGTAACTAAGACTAAAGTTATAGAGTTTATGTTACCCACGCACCTTTAGTCACGTGACCTTGCTCCACCAATGGAGCGTCTTTTCAACCTGCGTCGGCAGCTTTCTGGTCAGAGTGGTCGGGGAAGCTTCTGAGGCAGCTGTGGAGAAATCCGTGCAAGCAATCGCAAATATTCACTCTTTTAATATAATGTTTTTGTAAGCTCAGTGGTCTGTTCTAAACTTTGAGAGCTCACCTTATGTCCGTGGGGAGTCCGAAGCTGCCATCATGTGCTTTTAATCAAGGGAATTGACCTTTCGCCGAGCCCCGCCCCAAACGGCTCTTGTCCAATCAAACATGGTAGCAACCGTTGCTATGTAAATAGGTCGTCAAATCTTGAGCTCAAAGCAGATGGTGAAGCAATGCGCCTACGGTTTATGTGAACGGACCGCAGATACCCCGAAATATTGACCGGAGGAGTTGTGTTCTTTCCATTTCAAAGCCGAAAACAACTTGAGCAGTGCCTATAATGGAATAAACAGTGCGGGCGCTCCTCTACCAGCTAAATATATGGAACAAATGTCTGCTCAAAGGTAAAACTAATGTTTAACTATAGCTACGGACTTGCTGTGTTGTTAGATCTAGAGGCAAAAACACAAACTCGACTGAAGTTATACCATGACGAGGATATAACTGCAGAAGTTACGCTCTAAGCTGCTAAGTTTAGCGAGCCTCTTAGCTTTAGCTTAGCCAACACTGGTAGGTTTAGCTCGCTAACAACCCTCGTAAATGAACAATATTCGTGCAATAGAGAAAAATACACCTTAACATATGAAAGCGAACTTACCCGGCAGTGCAAGAGCAGGACAAGGCTGTGCTTGTTGCATTTGAGGTAACGTTAAAAATCATGTGTTTCTCAAGGTTTCTCTGATTCTCCAGTAGCATTAGCCTCCATAGGAGTTATGTCCTGTCCGTTGCGTATTTTAATGTTTTGAATAAATCCCTCCGCTGCACAGTGAACCCCTTTTGCCTCCATCTAGAGGATATCGCGGAAAAAATTGCTTTAAAAAAGTCACTAACGTGAACAGCTGTACTTCCTTCTGTCGTTGAAGTCTGTGGCACGCTGTCATATTTGACGGACGTAGCAACAGTAACTAAGGGGGGGGGCTCGGCGAAAGGTCAATTGGTGAATGTTGAATGATGCTAACATGCTTAGCTAAATGGCTAACTAGCGCTAGCGGTTAGCATAATTGGGCTAACGTGTTGTTTCTGTTTGTACCTTTTATACAATTTGTTTAGCGCCCTTTGCCAATATTTTGCACTTTACGTAGCTCTTTTTACTTGATCTTTATTCCTGTCATTTAAGGAGATTTATTGAGAATAATTCATAGGCCTACTCCTTGAATTTTTATGTGAACAGCTGAAAGGGTCACCTCTGCAGCTAAACCACAAGCTAGTAGCCACAGCACTATGGCTCTTTGTTTATTCATTAAAAGCTAATTATTTACACTTTATGCAATTAATTTATGAAATGTATTTGAACTGATGAATTATTTATTTGTGGACACACTGAAACAATCTAAGCATTTAACCAAGAAAATGTGTTTGACTAGCTAAAGTTAAAAATGTAATTAAACAATTAAATAAGGTTTTGCTAGTTATTGGTTGGTCCTGTTTATTTTTATACCCGCCATTTTTTTTTTTTTTTTTTCGATCTTACAGCCTAATTCAACAACACACTACAGCAGTGTTTTTCAATAGTGTGCCTTCAGATACTGCCAGGTGTGCCTTGAAGAAATAAAATTCTCAATAATATTCTTTCAATCTATGAACACAGATTCATCGATTTAATTGAATATATTACCATGTTTCACTCAAAATGGAAGCAAAACGCATTGCATTTTCTAATTTAGTGAGTATGATCAAGTGTAATGAGCAATATTTACAACATAGAATTATTTTGTTGTCATAAATAGCCTGATTTGAGGGTGTGCCACAAAAAATATCAACCAAAATAAGTGTGTCGTAGGAAGCTGACACACCCTGCCCCCCACTACTGTCTTGCTGGCTGTCCAAACACACTCACTGAAACTAATGAATAATATTCAGTGAAGTCAATCATCCCATAAAAAGTCAATAACTTGTGGACAACACCTGTACCTGGAATATTTTATTGTTTGTTTTTTCTGTTGCAACTGAAACTTAAACCAAAAGTGCACTCTTTTATGTCATCTAACCAGTTAACTTCTGCAGATTGTAAATATTCAGCATTTATTCTATTTAGTGTTTTTTTTTTTTTTTTTTTTTTAACTGTAAATATACTTTAGTAATTACAATATTTCACAGTATATGGTACCAATCTCCACAAAGAAAAATACTGCTTCTGCCTGTTAATTACCACAACCTGCTACTGCAGACGATTCTATATTTTCTGGCTTTGCCCAACCAACTTACTGGTATAGCTTTGCTGTCAGTTGTTAACACATTCAGTGCTTATATATGCTAATTTTACTCTAGTTCTTTTTCACTAACAGATCTGCTTTTTCCCTCAGGAAGTTTCTCCGGAATCTGGACAAAGAAGAAAAGAACATAAAGCCTCATCAGATTCAGTTTGTAAATTTTGCGGATATGATCTGTTTCAGATACAAACCTGCGTTAACCTAAAGGTACAATTTCTTTATTTTCATATTGTAATCATTTGATTTTTACAGTTTGTTTACATGTTTCATAAAAAACTGTCAGGCTTTTGTATTTGAAAACTGATGAGTTGTATGAATGAAATATTTGAAAAATATGAAATACCGAAGAGTCTGTAATTTGAATAAAAAAAACAACATTTCTTAAAGTAACTTAAATCTGTTTTTTGCTCCGAGGAATTTTACGAAACAAAAGCTGTAAATGATCAGGGTTGAATTGTAACGTTTGCTGATAATTTTTTTTTGTTTTTGTTTTTTTTTACTGAAGGATTTCTTACAATGTAGAACATGAACTAATGTATAAACTCCAATAGTCTAGCTACAAAAAGTACTAAGAGAAAATTGTACACTACTAAGTTGTATTGTTGATAATAGAATGGGTAAGAAATTGTATCGACAAGAATCATCCTCAATTTTATTTTGTTTGTATTTTATCCTGTTTTTTTTTGTTTTGTTTTTTTTTATGTAAAGCACTTTGTGATTTTTTTTTTTTGTGACAGCACCATAAAGCTACGTATATGCATAAAGCTTTTAGATCGTCGCTGTTCCAGTGACGTGGGCCGGACCACTGATGCCTGGACCTCCGCCCCACCTTCCTCTCCAAGATTGGCCTGTCCTGATCCTGCTAGACGAGTCGTTTCCCTCTGCTTATGGACTCTGGCTCCACAAACATAAACTCTATAACTTTGCCTTAGTTACATCTACAGCCTGTCCGTCCATGGGAGTGGATCCCTTCTTCACTGTGGTTCTCCTCGAGGTTTCTCTTTTTCCCTTAGGGTTTTTTTCAGTTTTTCCTTGCCGAGAAGGAGGGTCTAAGGACAGGGGATGCTCTGGACAATCATTCATCTGCTCTACTAATAATCTGCTTTGACATGCCTGATCAAATGTTTCATTGAATATGTATTGTTTCATTGAATACCTATTGTTCTATTTTGATTTCCTTTGCTAAAATTAATAATCTTGGGAAGTCCTCAGAGACGACTGTTGTTGTGATTTTGGACTATACAAAAATAAATTGATTTGATTTGATAAAGTATCTGAACCTTTTGGATTTTCTCACATAACTGCATATAATAACCAATTGTAATATTTTGTGATCTTTGTCAAAATCACACAGAAAAAAAACGTGTCTGTTTTAACTAAAACCACTCAAACTTTTATAGGTTTTAATTTTTTTTCTTTTATATAAAAATAACATGCAAACAATGACAGAAGTAGCAGGAATAAGTAATTGAACATTACATTTAATATCAGGTAGCAGCCCTTTTGACAGTAATAACTTATACCAGATGCTTCCTGCAGTTGCAGATCAGTCTGGCACATCAATCAAATGGCCCTAAAACGACCCAGGACAGTGGGAATTCTTTTTAAACATTATATACAAAGTTTGGCACGTACAGGTTGTTTTTGTGTTTAGTTTCACATTAAAGGTAAAAATCATAACAAAAATTATCAAAACTTCATAAAAAGAGGAGTGTGCGTTTGAAAAGGTGCTTCATTGATGTGTTGTTGTGTTCATTAAGACGACTGGGAGCTCTCTCAGTTTCATCTCTCGGGACATTTGGCACCAGCTGCAAGGCAAGCAGAAGAACGAGTACAAACAGTCGTCACACATGTCGCCCTGAAACAGACAGGAAGCGGGTGATGTTAATGCACCTTTGATTTGTCTATCGATTCAACAAATTGGTTTTCACCTGAGCCTTTTGTTAAATAATAATAAAGTGAGCCGTGGGAGGGTTTGCTCCAGGATCGGCTGTGAAAGTCGGACCCTCTGCGGCTCACTTTGGATCAATCAAGCAGGGGGAAATGGGTCGCTTTACGCAGTGGAAACAGCTAAGACTGTACAGCCCCGAACTGCAGCCATGAAAACATTTTGACCTGCTGGACATTAAAAAAAAAAGTCTTTCATGCTCTTCTACTCAGCCGCCTACATTATTGTAACGCCCTATATCAGACCTGGGCAAACCTGTTTGTTTCAGGCCCCTGTCATGTTTTTCAGAAAATGCATGACAAAGTTTAAGAGATAACAACTTGGGCTGCGACAACAAACTTGTAAAGTTGTGAGATTAAATGCACACTGTTGAGGATAAATTCAAAGCCAGAAAAAGCACATTTTCAGATTAAAATTGAAATTTGGATCATGATACAAATAGTTATTAATATTCAGATAAATAGAGGATAGTGTGGCTGTTTAGACGCAGCCTGCTTCTTGATGCCACACTTGTACTTGTGTTGTGTTACGGAGCTGCACATAACAATTCCAGTTTTTGGAAGTGTGCATGCTTCAACTGTGAAAATAAAGTTGTATAACAATACTTCCAGTTCAGTAGTTCTCAAACCTTTTACACCAAGTACCACCTAATGTAATTCCCTAACAGCCAGTCCCTGCGCGCTTTGAGAGTCAAAAAGGAGGGACTACTCATATATTTGACTCACCAAGTATCACTAGATTAAAATTCAGATTATATTACATCTAAATATAAACTCAAAACTATTTTAAATGAGACTAAATCAGGGCAAGAACAAAATTAAACCACGAATAATGCAGTTCTCAACGACGCTTAGCCCAAAAGAGGAATAAAACATAAATAGAGCCGTCTCTAAAGCAGAGGTGTCAAAGGACATCATTGTCATTAAACTGCCAGTTTTGACTTTAAACAAAACTACAAATGACAGCTTCTGTATATGATTTGGTATATTTATATTTAATTAGTAACAAATACATGTACAGTACATCATAAATCTCTGAAATAAATTATTCTTTCAACTTCACACAAATCCTTTCATCAGGCAAAAACACCCTCACTATTCCAAGTAGTAATCATCTCAAAATAATGTGGAGTTTGTTTGAGAAACACTGATCTAGTTTGTAGACTTACCCTGATGCCGTATCGATGCCTCATGGAAACTCTCATTGACATTGCAATAGGAGGAGGAGCGCCACCGAACATGTCCAGCAGGGGGAGACACAGACACTGGCCGTATCTCCTTGAGGTTCTGCAGGCGAAACACCAGAAGCACCAGAAACCAAAACAACCTAAAAACAACCAGGAAACAACTTATTACTGTAACCAGACCTGTCCCTTCCTGTCAGACCTACTGTTATTTCTATTAATGAAGTTACACAACAGCATTCCAGATTCAGCTGCAAAAATGAATGAGAGTCAATAATAACAAACTGCATTTTCTCTTGTAAGAGTCAAGACATTGTTAAAATAGTTAAAACAACAACAACAACAACAACAACACCTAAATATAAACAATCACAATGCTGCTGTTACTGAGAAAAAAATCAGTAAACAGTGGCAGAAAAGCAGAAAAACTACAACAGCACTTCTGTTTCTTCCACACTTCTCACTGACACAGACATTAGGATCACACACAGTTCAACTTATTACCTTTCAATACTTTAGAGTCTGATGTTTTAGTCTGATGAGTGAATTATTTGTTGTGCATCAGTTCAAAAGTCTTCAACTGTCATTAGCAAACAAACTGAATAAAGTTAACACTGTTGCTTTGACAACAAGAAAAGTATTTGATTACATTTCGGCCAAGCAAACACTTCACTGAGAGAAAACTTTTTATTAGCTGTTCTCATCATACTTTAGCATTTTCAAATCAATGAATGTCAGTGCATAATCTCTATTGCCACAGTGTCATTCACTTAAACATTGTTGGGAAGAAAAATGAAATGAAAATAAATATTCAGAATACTAAATAGGGGTAACTATTTTGTTACAGTTACTTTTTCATTTGTAGGGTCTCGGACTATATTTACTTTTTAGATAAAAAATGAGAATTACATTCATAACAGTCGGCACAATACTGCAGAATTTGCTTTTCTAAATAATGATAGTTTGTTTTCTTATATGAACAATGGCAAAGCAAAATATGAGCCAAAAATCAAAAGCTGTTGCTCGATTGGTTTGCAGGCTGAGCCACTGGTTTAACGGCCCAATCAAATTGCAGCAGGGTCAAAGGGGTTGTTAGCAAAGACAACAGCAAGTAGTGAACATCGCTCTGTACCTCCCACTCTGATTGGTCAGAATGGTCAGGCATGAGCTTTCGGCATTTTTCGGATCCATTCGGCTTGAACTCGTCCCGCCCCATAGCCTGTAGAGCACCCAACAAAAATCTAAAGCTAATGGCCAATATGGCAACTAAAGCGATTGTCAGTGCCCACTTTTTAGTGCAACAAGGCATGCGCAGGCCGAAATTATGTCTTTCAAAATCATTATTTGTACGTGGACAGTTCATTTTATTCATTTATACTGATATTTATTAATGTACCTCACAAAAGTTTTCCAATAGAAAGCCCAAAACACCACTCTTAATTATCGCCGTTTTAAGCTAACAGTTAGCAACTAGAACTAGCTTAATCGGGCATTTATGACTTTAAAATAGCGATAATCTCACTTTACAATTATTTACTTCGTTTTAATCTGTGAGATAATTTCGTGTTTAACAGTTTAGTTCCATCTGTGTTTAATTTAAACTTTAAAACGAATAAAACAATGTAGAAGAATTAAATCTAAAGGAAAGTGAGCAATGACAGCGATTGAGCAAAAGCCATTGACTTGCAGCGCCCACCATCTATGATCACTGGGGCTTGGTATCAAAGATGTCAGCGCTCATGGATGCACGTTTCTGCTACTATTGATTTTTTTGTTTTAGCAGAAATGCTTTATGAAACCAGAACAGGGAAGTGTGACACTGGTTCTATCCCACGCGGACATTGTTAGGTCGGCTGCACACCCAATCAGCTTAAAGTATTTTTTAAAATGTCACTCCTTTTCCCAAATGGTTTCAGCGGGGGAAGTTCCAGATGGATAATGTGGAAGAACTAACTCAACACAGGTACAATTGTTGTGAGCCATGTTAAGACTTTGGAAGAAGAACTGTAATTGTTTTAAATGAAAGTGATTATAGTAGAAGTCTGTTTAGTTCATGTTCCAGAAATAATTACCACGCCAGATAGATATGTGCTAAACTCTGATTTGATTTCTTCCATTCGGTCCAACTTCAAACTCCCCCGCTTGGAAAAAAAGTAGGTTTAATGAAATACTTGGAGCTGATTGGGTGACTTGCCAACTATACCCACCTTAGTTTGTGCTTAACCAATCACAGCCGCAAATCGTAATGTTGTGTATCTAATGTGTTTGTCGGTTAAAACAGTGTTTCGTACTGCAAACCACTTTCTCTCGAGTTTGTGAATTGTGAGATTCCATCTGGATGGCCTGGTTTTGTTTTTATGTTTTTGAAGAAGACTGAATAAAATGTCTGCAAAAATTGAGAATGTCAACAAAAGTAAAACTAAAACAAAAGTGTTACCCAAATTGCCCAGCTGTACATGAAACTCACAGTCAGGCATGTCCTCAGTGCATTGGCAGATCTCAGTGCTCCACTCGTTTGACACCAGCGACACCATAACTGGCTGCGAGTGTTGGACCCTCATAGACGACATGATGCTTTCTGGAATCAAGAATAATTATATTTAATACTTGTTTAAGCTCAGACACTATAGACAAAACACATGTTTTTCTGTTTTTTGTTTTTGGTCAGTTTGAATTCATAGTACAGGCTTTCATATGGAAACAACACAATTGTCCAATCTTCTCCTAAAAATGCATACTTTCATTATTAAATGTTAGATTTTCAAAATTTATGATAAATAATTTGTTAATATTTAACTCTAAGAAGTTACTTAAAGGTGCTCTGTGTAACTTTTTGATCAAAAACAGACTTGAATAAACACATGTTTTGTTGCACTAAATAAATAACAACAATCTGTGTCTTTACTTGCATGATCACAATATGGAGTGTAATTTGTCCAGGAGGAGACCTGCTCATGTTTGTTTCTATATAAAAGAGGCTGCTGTAGCTGTATTTTTTCACATTATGGCATAAAATGTATTCAGACCCATTCAGTGTGGTTTTAACTCTCTAATTCTAGTGATATGTGTAGTTGACTTTCCACTTTCAGAAAGTTACACAGTAACTACACTTTAAGTTAATAAAATGTCAAGGTTAGTACATTCTGAAATTTTTCAGTCAAATAAGATTTAATCAAAAACTAAAAACGTCCATCCAAAATCTTTTCTGTAAAAACCTTTATTCCATATGAAAACATGACTTGTGAAAAACTTAATTTCTTACATTAATGTGAGTAAGGGGCAGCTTATGCGACAAGTTTTCACAAATCTGTGACGTTTCTATGTCAGATTGGTTTCTCTTTTACACAAGAATGAGCTAAGTGTTCATTGAATCGGCGTTCCTCTGGATACGATTCAAGAGGTAGTTTCGAGGGCTGGTTCAGTGGATACAACAATGTAAACAGGAAAAAACTGTTGTCAATAAAGACGGTTACATCACTGATATGTGCGCGCAGTAGCTGCTACTTTAAGACCGTAGAAAAAGACTGCCCAATCACCAAAAATGTCTCTTTGATGATTCGATTAGTCCATTGAAATTTGTGTCTTCAGAAGAAAATACATTTTGAAGCGTTCCGCAAAAAGTAGTATTCGACCGTGAACGCGCAGGACAGATGTCCAAGTGTCTGCGCCTGGTAAGAGCGAGCTGTCCTCCTCGTGTTTTTGTCCAACTGTAGGTGATCTTACGTTTTCCCTACGCACTGGTCCTCTGTCCTCCCTGTGTTTGTTTCAGCCCATTTCATTTTCCTCGCCCGCTGGTCATTGTTGCTTCCTTTACATTTATTGACATGAATAACTTGTAAACCTGTCAATGCCCTTGTTATTGTAGGCTACGTGGGGTAAATCTTAGTTACCTAATGTAACTGTAGTTCTATGAGTATGTGCGTAGCCCTCTACGGGCTTCGCTATTGGCTAACACTCGAGGCAGCGCCTCGCACCTGAAGATCAAACAATGTACCGCTCCAATCATGGGGACGTGGTTCCCCCACTGGCCGTATATAAGGCCCTGTCCACTATCGCTCGCCCTTCTTGAACTCTAGCACAGTGGAAGACATGCCTGCTGGGCCTGCAGGTAGAGGGCTACGCACATACTCATAGAACTACAGTTACATTAGGTAACTAAGATTTCTATGTCGTATGTGCTACGCCCTCTACGGGCTTCGCTATTGGCATACCCTACGCGAAGGCCGTAGGATCAATGTACTCCCAGCAGGCATACATGATTGGAGCGCACCCGCAAACCTACTTCGTACCAAGTACAGAGAGGCAGCGGGCGAGGTTGAAACCGGATGGAGAGAAGGCACATAGTCCTGCCCGGACCTGCCACAACCACCCGCATGAAAAAGAAACAAAGGTGATGAAAGGCCGCCTCTCCCAAGAGCGCCAAGTCACCACAAGAAAAGCATCCAGAAGGAGTGCTAATGCATTGATGAACTGGTCGCCTCTCCCAAGAGCACCAGGACACCACCACAAAAGTATCCAGAAGGAGTACGAACGAAGGTGAACAGGCCGCCTCTCCCAAGAGCGCCAAGAACACCCAGGCAAAAGCCTCCAGAAGAAGACGCTGAAACTGGAAGCAATGCGCAGGTCGCCTCTCCAAAAAGCGCCTGAGGCACATCGCCAACAAAGAGGAAAGTCCTTAGGCCGTCACCTCATGTCGACTCATCCGGCCCGCGATAAAGGACCAAATGAGTCACTGACCGCACTGTCACATCCAACAGATATGACTGCACAAACGTCGACAAGGAGGACCAGGAGTTTGCCAGACAGATCTCCTCTAGGGGCACCCCTCTAAGAGTAGCTGAAAAGGTGGCCACACACCAGGTAAAACGAGCTCTGATGAGTGCAGGAGGGGAACGCCCCTCTGCCTCGTCAGTCATGTGACCCGCCTGGCACACCCAGTGGGCTAAGCGCTGCGAAGAGAGAGCAGTGCCTCGATCCTTCGCATCAAAACCCACAAATAACTGGTCAGAATACCTGAAGCCAGCCGTGCAGTGCAGGAAGCGGCGAAATGCCCTGACCGGACATGACAGGTGACACCCTTCACCCTCCGCTGACGCATGTGGGGGATGACAACGCTGTCCCAAGCGGATGACCCTGGACATCCTAGGCTGGAAAGCCTGGTTCGGCCATAATTCCACCAAGCCTCCATCACCGCTGAAGAACATGCAAGAAGGGTGGATGGAGTGGATGCATAATTCCCTTGCCCTCTTGGCAGAGGCGATCACCAAAAACGTCTTAAACGATAAGCAGCTGAGCTCAGCGCGATCCAGGGGCTCAAAAGGTGGACCCGAGAGGCCCTCTAACAGACCTGCAGTTCCCAAGGGGCGGCAGAGCTTCTGGGGGGTGGGTTCGGACTGAGCGCACCCCGTAAGAAGCGCTTAACGAGAGGATGGTTATGGGCCAGGAAACCACCAAAAACCAATGCGGCCGAAAGCGATGGCCGCAGCAAAGACGCCCAAGGTCGAAGCCGATCGACCTTTGGCCAGGAGACCCTGACAAAAACCCAAGACCTCCTGAATAGTGCAGGAGAGGGGATCCACTGACCTCTCCGTGCACCATGTGGCAAACAACTGCCATCATAGCCTGTAGGCCCTAAACGTCGAAGGCGCACGGCCTCCTTGAATAGTCGAGACTACAGCAGAAGGGAGGCCTAAGCCTAACCACCTTCCTTCTCGGCTTCCAAACCAAGAGCCTGTGGCCTAGGATTGGACGTGAGTAAAGGGATCATTGGGCCTGAGTCAGCGTGTCTGGCGAGTCCGGGAGGGGCCAAGGTCCCCCCTGTGCCATGGACACCAAGTCCGGGTACCACCCGGCACTTGGACTGTTCGGGGCCATTTGTAGCCTGTCTCTCCTGACTCTGTGGAGCAGTGGAGGGAGGAGCCGGAGGGGAAAATGCATAAAGAAGACCCCTCGGCCAAAGTCGGTGCGCCAACGCGTTGACGCCCAGAGGAGGCTCGTCCCCTGGTCTGAGTGAGAACTACAGGGGGCATAGAGTGCTTTCAGGTCGGCCACCGGGTGGCCGAGCTGTTGCCAAACCTGCGCCGCCACCCAAGGGGCTAGGCTCTATTCGCCGCGGGCTGCTCCGCTCCTGGACATTCTGTCCGCGCCTACGTTGAGAATGCCGGGGATGTGCCGGGCCCTCAAGGAAAGGAGGTGAGTGATGGCCCATAGAAAGATCTCAGGCCGCCCTCCTGTGGAGCGAGGGAGATCTGGTTCCCCCTTGTCTGTTCAGATAAGCCACCACAGTCGTGTTGTCTGATCGGACTAAGACGTGGTGTCACTCCAGTTCCGCTCTGAAGTGCAGGACGTGCAGGAACGTTCCTCACTGCCTCCATCTACAGGACATTGATGTGGCTGGGCGTCGGAGACCAGGTGCCGCCCGTCGAGCACTGGTCCAAGACCCCCCCCCAACCTAACAGGGAGGCATCTGTGAACAACTCCGTGTAATGGGGGACACAACCCAGCAGCACACCCTGGCTCAGAAGAACCGGGACGGTCCAGAACTGGATATCCTTCCGTGCGGGCATTGGGGGCCTCAGCCATGTCCTCCTGTCGTGCGCCGGGTGCAACCTGAGACGGGAGTACCACCGAGGCGTCTCATGGGCAGTAGGCCAGCTGTACCACTGGTTGGGCCACTGCCATCAATCCGAGAAGCGATTGAATCTGATGGGACCGGACTTGCGTCCTTCAAACACAGTCTGTTGACCACAAAGCCCAGCCTGAAGATGTAATCCAGCACCACCTCTGTGTGAGCCTGAGCCTCCTGATGGGAGGAGGCCAGGATGAGCCAATGGCTGGTTCCAATACAACGCAGCAGGTCCAGCGCCGCCTCCACGCACTTTCTCCAAGTGCCAGCGAACAGCCAAACGGGAGTCAGCAATATTCCTGGCATCTCCTAGCCATGGAGAAGCGGTGGAACCTTCAGAGCTCCGAAACAATGGAAACCTGGAAGCAAGCATCCATGAGGTTAACAGAGTCAGACAATCGCCCAGACTGACACACTTAACAGGTGTCGTGTGGTCAGCATGCGAAACGGCCTCTAGGCTATGCATCCGTGGAAACCAAGAAGTACGGGGAGCAGAAACCGTTCTATGTCGTCGGCCTTCCATGTAGATAAAGGCCAATAGCGAAGCCCGTAAAGGGCTATGCCACACTCATAGAACTACAGTTACGTAAGTAACTAAGATTTCTCTGCTCTCTCTGCCAGCACCTCCACTCCTGCGCCACGTAACAGGAAGGAGGAGACGCGCAGATCCAAAAAGGGCCGTATGCCGCCGCACTTCTTGGCAACCAAGAAGTACGGGGAGTAGAAACCGTTCTATGTCGGCCTTCCATGTAGATAAAGGCCAGTAGCGAAGCCCGCAGAGGGCAACGCACACACTCATAGAACCACAGTTACGCAAGTAACTAAAATTTCTCTGCTCTCTCTGCCAGCACCTCCATTCCTGCGCCACGTAACAGGAAGGAGGAGACGCGCAGATCCAAAAAGGGTCGTATGCCGCCGCACTTCTTGGCAACCAAGAAGTACGGGGAGTAGAAACCGTTCTATGTCGGCCTTCCATGTAGATAGAGGCCAATAGCGAAGCCCGTAGAGGACTACGCACAAACTCATAGAACTACAGTTACGTAAGTAACTACATTTTCTCTCCTCTCTCTGCTAGCACCTCCAATCCTGCGCCACGTAACAGGAAGGAGGAGACACGCAGATCCAAAAAGGGCCGTATGCCGCCGCACTTCTTGGCAACCAAGAAGTACGGGGAGTAGGAACCGTTCTATGTCGGCCTTCCATGTAGATAAAGGCCAAAAGCGAAGCCCGAGGAGGGCTATGCACATACTCATAGAACTGCAGTTACTTTCTCCGTTCTCTCCGCTTGCATATCGTAGCAGGAGGGACGGGAGCCAGAAGCTTGGGCCTGCCCACTATGTCCGTAGGGGGGGGGGGGGTGCTCGTAAGGGACGTACGAACGAGAACCGGTCATAACGTCGCACCCGCGCAGTCTGCGCCTCCCTAGGGAATGAGGAGATAGACAAGCATTCCGCCGAGATGCTGTCAAGCTCCGGGCAGAGGCCGAGCGCTCACAGACTTGCCCCTGCTCCTAATGCTGGAAGGGACGAGCAGGCGTCTGATGCCGCGGCGCTACACTAACCGTAAGAGGAGAGGATCTATGGACTGTAGACTCTCCTCCAAAGCACGAGGGGAAGCGCGTCGATGCGCGACCCCTACGAGCCTGCACTTGCCCCCTGCGTGCTGCGGGACAGCGCAAGAAGGCGTTTGGTGTAACTCCAACAGCAATGCCAGCTGGGGGACCGTCCGCAGCCAGGACAGGTGGAGCGCGCGTCCCCTGTCGCTGCGCAGCACTGACCAGGGAGGGAGCGGAGACGTGATGGGAGCTCCGCTGCTCGTGCATGTGTGACCCTGTGAGAGGGAGCGCATCAGAGCGCGCCCTAAACGGTCCTGCACTACACAAATCCGCATCCTCAAAGCAGAGCGAGGAGCGGGAAAAAAACATCTACATAAAAAGATGAGTAAATGGAGATGATGCACAGAAGCCTGTCTTCTTCCCACATGCTTTCCAAGCGCAGATAGGAGCAGAACACGGTGCCCTGCTACCAGAGCAGCAGCGGTGGGTAAAGAACTGTCCTTACCCTGGACAGCTATCTGAGCTGCTGGAAACTCCGCCCTCACGACAGCGGCTGTGGTGAAGTACGTGGTTCTCACCTACGTCTTCTTCCCTGGGCGAGAGTGGGGGGTCACAGTCAACCTCTGCCCTTTCCTGACGCACTCATCCGCACCGCGACACTCAGCGGGGATGAGAGTGACAGGACAGCTGGAGCCAGCATCGGAGCTATAGCACCAGCATGAACAGCAACAGAAACGCTACCAGTGCGTGTCTGTTGCATGGTGAGAAGTAACTCTAAATCATAACATAAAGAGCCTCTCCTCTCTCTTACAAGCTCCAGATAAAGGAGCGCGCCGCTCCGGACTCGCGCTCCTGATCTGTGGGAGCCGGAGCCCGAGGAACAGAACGCCGCAGCTGTAAGAGCGTGTCTCGGGGAAGAGCGGCTCCTCCTCCTTCTGACCCGAGCAGAAGAGCGAAGCAGCGGGCGAGCTGCTTTTCTCATGGTCCTAGAGGGAAGACAGACCCAGCCAGAGATGTCTGCCGCCCACCTGTGCCGCGCACATATACCTACGCCCATGGCGAAAGCTTGTGACATGCAGAGGAAAACAGCCACCGTGGTCCGCAGCTAACTAGGCCCTGCGCTAGTTGCTAGCTAATGCTACGGCCTGTGCAGCATTAGCATAACAGCTGTACACAATACAGTCGTCAGCCTGTCTCGGGCTGGAATAGAGGCTTACCGCCAGATCAGAGCGAGGAAGAGGGAAGCAGAGCCAGACTGATCCCGTCCTGCGCTAGTAGCTAGCTAGTGCTATAACCTGTGTAGCATTAGCATAGCAGCGATACACGACACCGCCGTCAGCCTGTCTCGGGCTGGAATAGAGGCTTACCGCCAGATCAGAGCGAGGAAGAGGGAAGCAGAGCCAAACTGATCCCGTCCTGCGCTAGTAGCTAGCTAGTGCTATGACCGTGTAGCATTAGCATAGCAGCGATACACGACACCGCCGTCAGCCTGTCTCGGGCTGGAATAGAGGCTTACCGCCAGATCAGAGCGAGGAAGAGGGAAGCAGAGCCAAACTGATCCCGTCCTCGATGGATGGAGCCCCCGACTCGCTGCACCAGTGCACACAGCGATACGGCCGGTATGCTGGCACACGGTGTTGGCGCCAAGCAGCAGCCGCGGGAGAAGAGGAACGCCATGTCTTCTTCATAGGGGGACAATCCGGAGGGAAGGAGGCGCTGGAGCCTTGCTCGGCAAGGCTGCAGCACGGACCGGAGGCACGGTCTTCCCCTCGGACATCTCCGGGTCCGGACCGAGATGCTCCGGGGATTCGGGGCTCATGAAGCCACGGCGCCACTCTCGCTTCTCCCTGGGAAGCGAGCAGCAGACGGGGCGGTCTTATCCCTGTGTTGTGCTGCCAACAGAGGCAGAGGGAAACAGACGGTCCTCGGGGAGAAGAGGGTCTCACATCTGCCGTACCCACGGTGCTCGACACCGGAGGGTGACAATCTTCGAGCTGGTGAGTACGGCGAATCCCAAATCTTGATTGTAGAGAGTAAATCTTTCTTAAAGAACATGTTAAGAGATCTTCAAGTGCTGAGTGAAAAGAAGGGCGAGCGATAGTGGACAGGGCCTTATATACGGCCAGTGGGGGAACCACGTCCCCATGATTGGAGCGGTACATTGTTTGATCTTCAGGTGCGAGGCGCTGCCTCGAGTGTTAGCCAATAGCGAAGCCCGTAGAGGGCGTAGCACATACGACATAGAACAGTAAGGTTATCTGCAGTCCCCTAACACAATTACACCACCTCCTGGTAGGAACTACAGCATTTTAGGTCTATCTGCGTTTCTATGTTAATGAAGATTAGCTCGCCACGACACCACACAAACGTTACGACTGACAGTTTTCTGAGGAATGTTGTCTTATAAACTAGGCCAAAATCGGGGAGTGTCAAATAGTAACTCACGTAGCTCTGCATTCAACCCAGGTTTAAACAGAAAAAAAAAGTGTAATACTGTAATTAAATGAAAAGAGCATGCAGAATGCAGCATTCACTATACAATTTCTAAGGAGGAAAACAAGCTTTAAGCCAAAATAAAAAATAACAAAAACAAATCAGGAACACTGCATTATAGAATTTAGCATTTACAGAACTGAGCAAAAACTATAAAAAGTCAAATTAAGCCATAAACAACGCGCTTGGTCAGTCTTCTCACCTGTGTTTGAGCAGATGTGTCTTGTGGCTTGGTTTGACTCTCTATAAAATGTTGAATTAAAAACAGCAGAGATAAGGAAAGATGAAACAGGCCAGACCAGTTAAGCTGCAGTAACTGGAAATTATGTTTATTTTTGTTTTGGAGAAACTACGAGGTGCGGTTTCAAACATAGAGAGCATTGATTATTATATTCTTCCTTCAGTTCACAATAGGGCAGGAACAATAGGGAAAATGTAAATGTTCAGTATGATGTTGGGTTGAATCCTCTACTCTATCATTTTTGTGCAGTAGAAAGGTTTTATTCCACTGTAAGAGGAAGTAAAGAGCAGCTTATTGTCAGTATAGTCTTATTGGGGTAAATTTTGTCTTTCTAACCCATTTTGTTTGTCAAAAATTGGCCCACAAATGACTGAAATATGAACTTTGTCAGACACTATCTTCATAAACGCAGTAATATTGTTATTTAGCAAATTCACAGAAAAGCTTGTTCTTGTGAGGCTTAACAAAATTGAAATTAACAGCAGCAGGGTTACTACTAATAAATACATCTTTAACTGTGTCAGAATATTTTTGATTAAACCCCAACGTTGTCATTAATCATCATCTTAAATCTTCATTGGCTTTGCATTAGTCAAACTCAAAAGTGCACGGCAAAAACACGTTATTCAGGATAATATACCCTATTTCTAGCTCAGTATCTATAGTTAAACTGGACTAAACCAGGACTAGGCCAGGACTAAAACTCAACAGAACCAGGACTAGGCCAGGACTAAAACTACACTAATCTGGTACTAAACCAAGACTAAACCAGGAGTGAAACTGGACAGAATCAGGACTAGGCCAGGACTAAAACTACACTAATCTGGTACTAAACCAAGACTAAACCAGGAGTGAAACTGGACAGAATCAGGACTAGGCCAGGACTAAAACTACACTAATCTGGTACTAAACCAAGACTAAACCAGGAGTGAAACTGGACAGAATCAGGACTAGGCCAGGACTAAAACTACACTAAACTGTGACTAGACCGGGACTAAACCATGAGCAAAACTGGACTAAACCAGGAGCAAAACTGGACTAAACCAGGACTAGGCCAGGACTAAAACTGGACTAAACCATGACTAGGCTAGGACTAAAACTTGACTAAACCAGGATTAGACCGGGACTAAAATTAGGTTAGACTGGGTCTAAAACTAGAATAGACCAGTACTAAACCTGGACTAAACTTGGAGTATAAAACTGGACTAAACCAGAAACCAGGCCGGTACTAAACCAGGTGTAAAACTGGACTGAACCAGGACTAGACTGGGACTAAATCAGGAGTAAAACTGGACGAAAACCAGGACAAGTACAAAAACCAAGACTATAAGGACATAAATTAGACTAAACTAGGACTAGCACTAAATCCAAACAAGTGGCAAAGGGCCGGATCACGAAGATTGGTACAGCAAATTATCAATGTTTCATCTTAAAGTTGTTTTATGTGATATTGATTAGAAACACATGCTTCATTTTTTGTCCAGGTCTGGTCTAACCGAAAAATCAAACTCTGCCAGACTCCAGCAGTAACGTGACGGTGTTTGTTCAGCCTGTCCTGTCCTGACTTGTGCTGCTTACATTTACACACAAACCTGATAACCTGCGGCCTGGATATGTGACTGGCTCTGAACTCTGCCCCAGTGCCCTCGGCCGGTGCAGGAACCTCCATGTGCAGGGCCCTCCGCGTGGTGTGTGGACCGCAGCGCATTCGGAGAAATCACATAAGTGGATATTCAGGTAAGGGTGTGCTCATGTCGTAAGGCCAGATGGTGCACATATTTCTTAGAGCACATCTGTTTTAGTCTGGCAAGTTTTTGAGAATAACTCTTTATATTTCTTTTATTTGATTGACTTGGAGCATGTTTCTTTGCCTATTAGAGGGATTTTTTGCGCTTTGTGCCTGCAGAAAGAGCCGCCACACATAGACACAAACTGTGAAAACAAGTCAAAAAAGCTCCGTTGTCAGCTAACTATCACTAAAAACAAAACGTTATGCTGCTTAGTCAACATTTGTGAATGAAATTTGACCCTGTGACCCTTAAAAGTTACATTCTGGTGAGTGAAAAACGAGAAAAACGCTGTCTCAAGCTTCAGGATACATACGTATGTCAGACCGGTTCAAACCTGATTAAAACAGTTAGCTGTCGTCCTGTTTCGTTGTTTAATTCAAAGAAGTTTCCCCATGTAAACAGATGGAGATGCGCAGTCGGCTGGAAAGTGACAGCGACCAAAAAAGCTCTCTATTGTTCTAATATTTATCACACAAAACAGTAAATTGAATAAAAAAACTTTTACAAAAATGTGAAAAATGCTCTTCAACATTCTCACTGATGGTGCATTCCAGGCAACCAGTAAAAAACGCTGGAATGCCACTCGAAATAACTGGGGCTTAGTCGAGGAAATCCCACTTCACCTAAGAAAATAATAACCACTGCAAAATGTGTTTCTTATCTTTTGTTGGGCTTAATTGTGTTTGTGTATATCAGGGCTGGGCAATTATTTTTACTCGAGGGCCATATTCAAACCCGAAAAAGTGGTTAAGGGCCGGACTTCCAACATTGATAGAACAAATTCTCATTATTGCAGACGCATTTTGCTCTACCACAATAAACTTGTAACATTAAGCAAAAAGCTGTATGAAAATAAAGTAAAAGTTTAAGAAAATTTAAGAAAGTGATTTTACTAGGAAAAAACATAAAAAATTATATTTTTTTTTTCTGAGATTAAAGTTGAATCCATAAAAAGAAGCTATTTTTATAGATTAAATTTGAAGTTTTAGGAGATTAAAATAGTAATTTACGATTATACTCTAAATATTATCAGGACTTGAACTTGATTAGACTCAAATGTTTGCATAAAAACACACAATAGATTTTTTTATTCATAACAATGTTCTATGATCCAAATTACAATTTTATTCGTGTAAAACTTCTACTTTAATATTGAAAAATTGCTTTATATGGCTTTGACTTTATTCTCATAGCATTGTGAATTGAATCTTGAAATGTTATAAGCTTATTGTTGTAGCCCAAGTTTTCATCTCTTAAACTTCATCTTGCATTTCTGTTTTTCAAAAACATGTCATGGGCCTGATTGAAACAGGTTGTAGGCCGCATTTGGTCCCGGGCCGCAGTTTGCCCAGGTCTGGTGTACATTAACTGCGCCTCATCTGGACTAACAGCATCCGTACATTTGTTTCTCTTCATAACCACAAATGCAGTATATAACCTACTTTAAAAATAGACCAACTTGTTGAACTTCAGATAGTGTCGGTTAAACAGATGAGTAATCAGAGCAAACAGATAAACTGCCGTATCAGCCATTTCCACATGTTCAGACGCTGAGTGCATGAAACACAACCTGCAGCAAAGTCAAATAACAGTAATGTTATTTACTCTACATCACTCAAATCACAGCAATCCTGTCTGATATGTTAATGGGGCATAAATACCCCATAAATACTTAAAAACAGCACAGAAGAAGGGGAAAAACATATCACAAACAAAACTTCAGCTGTGTTTTTGTATGTTATTGTTATGCTTGAAAATCTTTAAAGAAGACATATTGTATTTGTTCATGTATTTAGTAAGTTATGACATATGTAGATCAGTAATATGCTAATTTAAAGCCTAAAATGTATCTAAAACTGCATAGTAAGATAACAAGTCCATTTGATAAAACCTCTTAATTGTAAAAAGTTTCTATTATTTGCATTTCCAAGTTCATATGGAGAAAAGACGTGTTATTATTTTTGAAAATGAACAACATCCTAATCTAAATCAAATCCAGGCCCCAGACTTTAAACGTAACCATTTGTGTAACTTCAGATCTAAACTTATCCGTTAAACCCAAAGAAAATGTCCCCACATGACTTCAACCAAAAAGACACCAAGAAAATAGGTGTAGAAGGATTATCGGTCAACGTCACTTTCCGCTCTATTGTGCATGTAGCCAGCAGAAAAATGCCCTGTCTGTCTAGTTGGCTGGGGAAACTTATTTGATAAAAACAACTAAACGGGATGAGAGCTAGCTGTTTCAATGTTGTTCCATGCTACTCAGTTTTTGTCTAAATATGACACGGCTGTAGCCCAAGTTCATTTCTTTGGTGGTTGAAAAAATGTTATTATTCATGAATATTATAATATTAACAAAATCCTTATGCTAATCTTAATGTATCCCCAAGCTCCAGCCTATAATCTTACCCATTTTAGTAAGCTGAAGCCTAAACTTACCCGTTAAACCTAAAGGAAATGTCCTGATATTTTTCTCAGAATATTTTCACTCACTTGAATGTAACGTGTATGAGTTGTAAAGACGTATTTAGTTCACAAATGTTGATTTAGCAGCATAACTTTTGTTTTCGCACGGTGATAAACTCTTGTAGTTATCTGACAACAGTGTTGGTGTTGCTGCTACAGCTTGTGTCAATCAGTCGCGGCTCTTTCTGCTAACCAATTTCGCGCGCATTCCTTGTGTTGACAAACAAACAATCTCTTTCTGAATCTTGAGCTCTTTTATAAAATGGCCTGCCCTACCAGCAGGACAGAACAAATTAACCCCAATGTATTTTTTAATCTAAAATAATAGATTTTTCCAAAACTTTTTCAAAACCCATTGAAATCAAAAACTTTTCCAGGGCCTGGAAATTAGAATAGATTTTTCCATGACTTTTCAAGGTTTTCCATGACTGTACAAACCCTGTATGACATGGTTTAAACCTCAAATAAGTAGATTTTGCAGAATAGGTCCGCTTAAAGGAATGGAGCAGTAAAGAAGACCTAATTTTGCTGTATTTCGATGCACACAAACTTTTCCAACAGCAACACTTTCCCTTTAAGAGAGCAGAGGGGGGCGGGAGAGGGATTTTAAGGGGAAAAGGCAATGGGGTCATATCCTGAGAGAAGAAAAGCTTTAGTGAAACGTGGAACGAGCCGGCTGGTAATCTGCTGCAGCTGTATGACATTAAAGTAAGTTTTTTTGTGTTGTAATAGTTGCCTTGAGTTAGACATGACAGAAGCATGAGTAGTTTAACTAACAGCACTAAAGTAAAGTATTCTAGTTTTACTGCACAAGGAACAATTACAGTAAAAGTAGGTCAGTGGGGTAAACTTGCCGGTAAAGAGGAGGAGCAAGATTCATTGAAAGAACAATATTCAACAGCAAAATTTAAGTGAGAATTAAATGATTAAATGTTGGTGTGAAATACGTTTGATAACTTGCAATCAAATATAAATGTGTCACAATTTCTTGGACAGAAATTGTTCACTTTGGAGCCTTTTGGAACGTTTATTTTAATGATAATGCAAAGTCAGAGCTTCCCAAACTTTTCAGACCCACTACACCAAAGGAAAAGCATTACAATTAGATCAGAATGTTTTATAATAGTAGTATATTGCTTCATATGACCAAATTTCATTCAAACATGCAGCTTTCAGTTACAAACACAGATTAAATACCAAATCACAATTGTTGAATTACATCTTGAAATAATTTTGCGACCCTCAGATTTTGCTGCCCGACCCACACTTTGGGAACCACTCTGCTAAGTGAGCAGCTGACAGCACTCACACAGTTTCCTAAATAAATAAAATCAAAATCGTACCTGAATTATACTTTTTCTTCCGCTTTCAGTGATTCACAAAAAGACGTGTAATAATTTCATGACTGTGGCTGTTTTAGCATTTATTTCACTTTATTTGCAAAGCCTCTGAGACTCTATGCTGTACTTTAAACAATTTCTTTTTCATTGCATTGAGGTTGGATTGTGTTGGACACATATCCACTGAATTTACAATGTTTAAGTCTCCACATATGTCGTCAAAATGTAAAGACAGCTTGAGGATGCTTTCAGCATTTGGTTCGGTTTAGTCCTATTGTGATTTTGTTTTATATATTTTTAGGAAGAAACTTTAGCATATGTACAGCAATAATTCCCATTCGATTCAAAAATGATCTAAACCTGCCAAAAAAAGAACAGATGAATAGGCCCTTTTCACGCTGCAGCTATAGGTTTGCGAGATACCTGCGGATAGTTCCTTCTTGTCCCTTTCCTTATGGGGAATTTGCCGAGATGCGCTAAAATGAATTAATATTGAAATAAATTCAAAGCAGTGAGCGGATTTCAACTAGATAACCACTGGCAGCGAGTTCAGAGCTTCACATACGAGGTAAATACTTCACCAGAGAGAAGACTGTGTGTTTACAAAAGTGCGTAAGTTTGGCGCAATGCTAAATGCTAACAAATAAATTAGAGCAAATATAAAGCAGACAATTTGATAAAAATACATGACATCCAAGGCCAAGTGTTTTTGTATGAAGCTAGTTCAGTTTGTAGAGTTAATTTAAAATTAATAAATAAATTAAATACAGGGTAGCATTAGCTTCAGAGACAAAACGGCACATTTTATAAACACATGGTGAAGTATTTACCTCGTATGTGAAGTTTTGAACTCGCTGCAATTTACTGTCTGACTGTCACTTGTGTCCAGTTTGTGTCATTTAATTATTTTAATTAGTTTACGGCATTTGAGCGAGCCTCCCAAGGGACTGAATAGACCGGAAACAACAATCCACTGATATATTCACACCGGAACTAGCCAAGCCGCAGCTACGTGAAAAGGGCTATTGAGGTTGGACACATACGCACTGGATTTACAATGGTTTAGTCTACACACAAGTCGTCAAAAAGCATCAAAATGTAAATACATTTTACACACAACTGTTTCCTGGAGTTTAAATAATCTTTTAACAAAACTGAAGTTGTTCAGGTTATGATTGGTCAAATTGTAACTTATGTGTCTGTGCGTCTAAATGCACTGGTTACTGCTCTGGGCTTCAACTGAGCTTGGTTAGGAAGATTTATTGTAGGAGATGGTTGATAGTGAGTGGTGTGTATGTGTGTGGTTATCTGAAAGAAAAAACAATAAAATATGTATCAATAATGGCAATATAGTGAGTCATTGACTTTACAGGTGAAAAATACTTTCAGTTACACACATTGGTCACTAGTGGGAGCCCTAAGCTAAGAAATGAACTGTGGCCATACCAGCTCGCCAAAGCCTGATCCCGTCAGATCTAACAAGCTAAGCAGGGTTGGGCCAGGACAGTACTCGGATGGGAGACTGCGGATGAACCTCTGGTGCCACAGTGAGACGAACAGAGGAGAAACTCGTTGTGTCCTTAGGCAAGACACTTCACCCACATTGCCTAGTATGGTTCTGATGTGTGTATGAATGGTTTTTGGTGGTCAGAAGGGCCGATGGCGCAAAATTGAAGCGTCTTTGGGTGTCTTGAAAAGCGCTATATAAATCCAATACTTTATTATTATTATTATAAAACTTAACTCTTACTAATCAACAGAAAATACAGAAACGAAAACAACTACTCAAAGTGAGATATAAACACTATGTACAAATAGATGCTGGACAGATGAAGGGCCATGGCAGAGGATGGCCTATAATTGGCAGTGTGCAAGGAACTTCAGTCGGCTTGCGTACATTTAAAATAGCTAACTTCTGTACATACGACCATTTCCTGTTAGCGTTAGCATTTAGACACAAACTTTAACATGTTTTCTGTAACATTCACCACAACTGTTTGATCTAAAGAGGATTTATTTGTTTAAACTGATGTAGTGAAAGCCTTATAGAAAAACATTAAACAGGAAGTGGTTGTGTGGATGTACTATTTTGAACCAAACAAGTCAACTGCACTGAGCCATATTATAACACGGTAACAAAAGAGCTTCTTGATTCTCCTAAACACTGCAAATGAAGCACAAACAAGTCACAATTTAATATTTTTGCTCGTGTGAAATGATTAATGAGCTCATACTATATTTTTTTTTTCTGCAGAAGCTGACAATGGATAGCAAAGCCTGTGAAATTAAGCCAAAAACCACCTGGGAAACACCGGCTTCTTTTAGAAATGTTCCAGAAGGCAGCAAAGACGACCCTTTTCTCATCGCCGGCCGATTGTTACGAGGAGGAGGCAAAACCTGGCAAATGGATCATCAATCTCTCAGCTTTCGATGGAGAATAGACCAGGTTTTCATGCGTCGTCTGAGCAAAAAGGATTTAAAGATCAACAGCAGGGTGACTGTGTTAGCAAAATAACTAAAGACAAAGCCGATGGAGCAATGGAAATGCACTTTATACGGAGAGAAAAACAGAAGGCCAAACTGTGGTGCGTGTTTGGAGATCTGGATGTCGACACAACTCGAGAAACTTTAGGCGCTTCAAGGCCCCTTTGCTCCCTGCGATAGCCGAGATGTGAGAAGACCTGGCTCTGGATGACAACATGGAATGCATCTGCAAAATAGAATTTGAATAATAAAATGAATATATTTAACTGTGCAAAATTATTGTGTGCAATTATTTTTTTGTGTATTAAGAGGTCTTGATTTCAGACTGATGAAAATCCAGCACATTCATTGAAACTAATTTTAGGAATTGTTTAGCCATATATACATACGTACATGTACTGGTTTATAAAATGTTCAAAACAAAATCCATTGGTGCCATAAATTAGAAACATCACAAACAGAAAACCTTCTTTAACAAAGTGTTTAATCTTATGCATGTGCAGAAAGTAAGAAGCTTCACTTAAAGGGGACCCGCCTCTTCATTTTAAGATGTAACTAAAAGCAACAGATTATAAATAACAAATTGTTATTGTTGGAAAGTGTCTCTGGGACAGTTTTGAACCATACAAGCTTCACTTTGAGTCTTAATCTTTTGAAAAATATCAAGTAATACAGACAAGTGGAGGGGGATAGGTGGTGGTAGGTGAGAACAGTGATTCTGAACACTTGAGCTGCAGCTGAAGAACACACAAGATTACTCAAACATGCATGAACCAATTCAAATATAACTTTGAGGAAACTAATAATATTGAAGGAAGGCCGTTATAACAAGGTTAAAAACTTAAAAAGTGAATTTGACTTAATAGGTCCCCTTTAATGCTATTTTAAGGCAACAAAGCCACACAACTTTATATTATGTACTTTCTCTTGCTATCATTTTCCTTAAATAAACATCAGTTGGAAATGCCCTTGCACATGCGCAGTTGTGTTTCATGTTTGATTGTTTTCATTCACGTCCGCTCAGACGGAACATAAGCGGTTGTGCAGCGACGCGAGTTCATTCGTTCAATCTTCACTGAACAGCGACGATGTCTGGCAGGGCAAGGGAGGCAAAGGACTCGGGAAAGGAGGCGCCAAGCGTCACCGCAAAGTTCTCCGCGACAACATCCAGGGCATCACCAAGCCCGCTATCCGCCGTCTGGCTCGCCGTGGCGGTGTGAAGCGTATCTCCGGGCTGATCTACGAGGAGACCCGCGGAGTGCTCAGGTTTTCCTGGAGAACGTGATCCGTGACGCCGTCACCTACACCGAGCACGCCAAGAGGAAGACCGTGACCGCCATGGACGTGGTGTACGCCCTGAAGAGACAGGGCCGCACTCTGTACGGCTTCGGCGGTTAAACTCTACATCCTGACCCACAAGAACAACACAACGGCTCTTTTAAGAGCCACCCACACAAGAGAAAAAGCATTACTTGTGAACGTTTTACCTCCGTTCCACTAAATGCAGTTGATATCAGTAGAGCAGGTATTCATCGATAAGACAGAGAACATTTCACTCGTGGCAGTTAATGGCTGAGTTTAGAGTAAAAGGAAGTTTCTCCTTTGAACATTTAACTTTACCGATGCAACGGGTGGTGCCAAATTTTAAGTGTTTTTCTGAGGTGATCACATCCGTTCAACTTTACATTTTAAATAATACATTAAACATTCTCTGGAGCTTCTCCAGTCTGATTTAAAAATAAAACATTGGTCTGTTGAACGGTGTGACCTGAAACCCAGCAAAAATGTAGTTCATCTTATGAACAAAAAATAAATAATATGAATGTCAGTGTTATGAGTGAGTTCTGTGTGTTCAAATGAGGGAAAACTGAATTGTTTATTTTTGATGTAACCTCCAGAGGAACGGATGTCTGAATTTGCATTGTAAAAAATAAAAAATATATACATTTTTTTAAATAAAAATAAAATAAATACAACCACTAAGTATTGAAAGTCTGTGCAGTGCAGTGAGTTATTATGGTTATCATTTCTGTGAGTAAACTGAAGTTGGAATAAAGGAATGGAATAAAGAGTTTAATCTTGAGCAAAAACTTTTCTTTAAAAATGCCTAAATTTATAGCAATACTTAATTGTTTAGAACCATGCACCAAAACAAATCAATCATTTAAAACAGGCAATAATGTTTTATATTTAAACATATTTACTGCTTACACTCTGTTATATTAATGTATTATTCAGTGATCTACTTATCTAGTTTGTGATTTTTGTTCTCAATAAACCATCTATAGTCTCAAAAATATAAGAGACAAAGCTCATTTATACAACTAATATGCAAATATCTGTAGGCCTATTATATTTTAATCTTGCTTTTATCAGCCGAAATGGACAATAATAGAATAGCTTGTGAAAGGCTATAAATGATTAGTTTAATGAAGCTGTAAAGCAGACAAACCTATTTTGTACAGGAGCATGATGAAAGCTTCAGAGACAGAAGCTCCTCAGAGGCTGTGTTTACCACCGACACAAACTGGATTAATTATAACTAAACACTAAAGCTACGACACGAGTTTTATTCATTTGCGTCTCTTTTCTTGATTTAAATAAAACAAGTTTGTAATGTATCAACGTTTGAGTTGTTTTAAAGCAAAATGTGAGAAAAAGTCAAAGGCGTGTGTCTCGTTTGTCTGGACATGACCAGGATTTGAAGATTTGTAAATAAAAGACAAGACTCTGAGCGTCTGTGAGCGAGTTAGACACAAAGACTTTAATCTACGTGTTTGTGTAAAAACGTTGCTTCAGAATTATTAACATTTAAGTATTTTTGTCGGTAAAGTGCAAAGAAAAAACACAGAGAGGAACTTAAAAAGTAAACACTAAACAGACTTACGACAATAGACATGTAGTAATTGTAAAAACAGATTAAATATAAACTACAGAGACTATCATTTGCGGTTTATAAAAGAGAATAAGATTTATATGACAGACTTTTGATGACAAGCATGATGCCAGTGGTGAAAATGAGTTTGATGCTTTATGACTAAGAAGAAAGACGTGTCAGTTACAGTAAAGTTGTACTTTTGATATGTAAAAAGTAAATGTGAGGTCACATATTATTATAACAATTATAACTAATGATCATATTGAAGAGAGTGTGTGGATGAGGTCAAAATAATGTTGACTTAAGAGCATTGGGATCATTGTTCCACTGTATGAACATGAACACTACAGGCTTCTACAGAAAGGCTCCTCAGCTGTTGTGCTTACTAACGCCACAAATTCAGTTTATTACAACTAAACACTGAAACCATGTCATGCATTTCATTTGTGAATTACTCACTCACGTGTCTTTTCTTGATCTAAATACAAAGTGTTACTCATTTACTAAAGATAACTGTGATTTTAAGCTAAATGTATGAAAAAGTTTAAGCTGCGTGCCTCACACGTGTGAACAAGACCAGAGTTTGAGGGCTCGTGATTAAAAACACGAGACTATGTGCTTCTGTGGAACAGTTACACAACGAGATGAGACTGTGTTCTAAAGGATGATGTGAAATATTTAATAAAACATTAGTCATTTGTGTAGTTTTAACCGTAAAGTGCGAAGAGAAAACACAGAGCGGAGACGGAGCGGCTCAGCAGCGTGGGTTGAGTCTCTACGGTTCTCACAGCCGTTATAAGTGTCCTCCGCGCGCTTCCCGGCTCCAGACTGAGATCTAAACTCACACGAACCATGGCAGAAGAGACAGCTCCCGCAGCAGCCCCCGCTCCGGCCAAAGCCAAGGCCCCCAGGAAGAAGGCCGCGGCCAAGAAGAAGGACGCCGGGCCAGCCTCCAGAAGCTCATCACCGCCGCTATCGCCGAGTCCAAGGAGCGCAAAGGCTGCTCCGTGGCCGCGGTGAAGAAGGTGCTGGCGGCGAAGGGCGTCGACGTAGCCAAGGCCAACAAGCGCATCAACACCGCCCTGAAGAAACTGGTGACTTCAGGCGCCGTGAGCCAGACCAAGGGCACGGGCGCCTCCGGCTCCTTCAAGCTGGCCAAGAAAGAGGCCAAGCCCAAGACCGTGAAGAAGAAGCCCGCTAAAGCCAAGAAGCCCGCGGTCAAGAAAGCCGCCACCCCAAGAAGAAGACGGCGAAGAAGACCGCGGTCAAGAAGCCCAAGTCCCCGGCCAAGAAAGCGGCCAAGAAGCCCGCCAAGAGCCCAAGAAAGCGGCCAAGAAGCCCGCCAAAAGCCCCAAGAAGGCGGCGGTCAAGAAGCCCAAGCCCGCGAAGAAGGCCCCGGCCAAGAAAGCCCCGGCAAAGAAGACCGGCCCCAAGAAGGCCAAGAAGTAAAGTCTGACTTTAGTCCAACCTCACAAAGGCTCTTTTCAGAGCCACCACTTTGACTAAAGAGCTGCTCTTCTCTCGTTAAAGCTTCTGCTGCTGCGTTTCCCCCTCAGACCCTCCACAAACATCGACCAAACTTAATATATAATAACAAATATTATAGAAATACAGTTTGTCACATCTGTAATAGAAATAGGGTTTCTATTATAAACATTTGCAGTGAGTCAGTGACGTTCTGCTTTCACATGATTATTTATGAAGACATTTTAGTGAAACCAGAGAGAAAAGAGACATGAAGGCTAAACCATATTAGAGACAAAAGACCTGTAGGTTTTAGGATTTAGCTTTGTTATTTGCAGTGTTGTGCAAAGTTAGTTTTAGTTTAACTTTATAATAACTACATTGCAAAACATTACAATGTATTTTGTATTGTATTCAATACAAACAGCGTAGAGTAGTGTATTTTCAACACTTTGAATACTTTTACACTGAATTACATTATGTTTAAAGTGTAAAAACATGACATTAGATTCAGAGTGAGCTTGATTTTTGGTTCAAATCATTGTTTCGAGAAGGAAATATCAACTGTTCTGAAAACCTCCAAATACTAAGTAACTGTAACTGAACAGTCACACTTAAGTACAGTAATCTGAACACATGTTTTAGGTATTTATTTATCTAGTTACTTACCAGCTCTGGTTCTTTGAAGACACAAAGACTAAATAATTATAATTGTAACAAATGTAACAATAATGTAAACTTTTAATCTCTGAATGAGCCTGTGGTTCATTATGTTTGATGTGGACATTTCAAAAGTTTCTAAAACATTACAGACTCTCAGACTATCCACTGCTAAAGTTATTCAGGAGTTTTATTAAATAAAAGCGAGTGAAAAGGGGCGCGCGGGACGGAGGCGTGGTTAAAGTTTGATTTTTGAGCGCGAGACCTTAAGAACCAATCAGCTTCGCCGGGCTTCTATAAAATGCCGCTGCCTCCGTCTGAGCGGCATATCGCTTCAGGTTTTTACCCAGAGCAGAAACAATGGCCAGAACCAAGCAGACCGCGCGTAAATCCACCGGAGGAAAGGCTCCGAGGAAGCAGCTCGCCACCAAGGCGGCCCGCAAGAGCGCCCCGGCCACCGGCGGCGTGAAGAAGCCTCACCGTTACAGGCCCGGCACCGTGGCTCTGAGAGAGATCCGCCGTTACCAGAAGTCCACCGAGCTGCTGATCCGCAAGCTGCCCTTCCAGCGCCTGGTGAGAGAGATCGCCCAGGACTTCAAGACCGACCTGCGCTTCCAGAGCTCCGCCGTCATGGCTCTGCAGGAGGCCAGCGAGGCCTACCTGGTGGGTCTGTTCGAGGACACCAACCTGTGCGCCATCCACGCCAAGAGAGTGACCATCATGCCCAAGGACATCCAGCTGGCCCGCCGCATCCGCGGAGAGAGGGCTTAAACTGACCCGAGAGACCCCAACACAACGGCTCTTTTAAGAGCCACCTACAACGAGAAAAGAGACTCTTCGTTTCAGCAGCACATTCAGTCACACAAGCATTATAAACAAGCCTATTACACCTAATAAGTAAATAAAATTTATTATAAACTCATACCAACTAAAATAAATTTAATTAAATGTCTTACTGACTCTCTACATGATTTTTTATTCTTGTAGTAACGTCACTAGGGAAATTATTTTCTGAAACTAGAAGAGTAGGTTATTTTTTACATTCTGTAATTGTCAGTTCAATAAATAGACAAAGATTTATAACAGACTATTATTATTGTTATTAAGAAGTGTTTGCTGAAGAGGCCAAATTGCATTGAATCCCCGCTAGATTACCATAGCAGTCACTATTCTCCCTGGGTCTACAATTATAAAAGTACTGTATAGTTTGAAAGCGTGTGTAGCCTATAAATTGCCTAGTACATGTTTAAGGATCAAATTTTAATTGATTTTCGGACACGTAGTGTAGTTTCCTTTGCTCAAATCTTAAACTCAAAACCAGATTTGTGTAACGTTTGATATTATATAAACTTACGTTTTATTTAAGTAGCCATCCGTCATTTAGTTATAGTTCTAAACTACCCACGCCGTTATTTTTACACTTCTATCTAAACTCAATGTATTATTCTCATTAAAGTTAAGATTAAAATTTGTTTGAAGATTTATTTGGAATTCCATTTTATTTATTTGTTGTTCATTAAATTTACAATCACATTTATTTATGTGTGTACAATAGTTTATAGTGTATCACATTCTTAATGACTAGACTGAGACAGAGTCTCTGTGTGTGCAAAAGAGCGGGAGTTTATACTGGCCTCTGATTGGTGGAACAGACTAACGCTCAGTCTGACCAATCAGGACTCAGCAGAGCAGCTTTATAATCCGCCCGTTCGCCGTTGAGAGCATCAGTTTCTCCTTCAACCGAAAAACTACCACTGCTGAAGATGTCTGGACGAGGTAAGGGCGCCGGAAAAGCAAGAGCCAAGGCCAAGAGCCGCTCCTCAAGGGCCGGGCTGCAGTTCCCCGTGGGCCGTGTGCACAGGCTGCTGAGGAAGGGCAACTACGCCGAGCGCGTCGGAGCCGGAGCTCCCGTGTACTTGGCCGCCGTGCTCGAGTATCTGACCGCTGAGATCCTGGAGTTGGCCGGTAACGCCGCCAGAGATAACAAGAAGACCCGTATCATCCCCGCCACCTGCAGCTGGCCGTCCGCAACGACGAGGAGCTCAACAAGCTCCTGGAGGAGTGACCATCGCCCAGGGAGGCGTGCTGCCCAACATCCAGGCCGTGCTCCTGCCCAAGAAGACCGAGAAGGCCAAGTAAATCCTCCACCAAATCTAACGACACAACGGCTCTTTAAGAGCTACCCACAACAGAGAAAGACCTGAGCTTCTTTACAAAACCTTAAAACATCACTGTAATTGACATAAATATAGATGATTAAATAAATATCATTTGGGGAGTTACTGGCTTGAAAACATTTTTCTTGAGAATAAATAAAGTTTATCTAAATGTGAGAATGTATAAATGTGTTTCAAAACAAAGTTAACATTGTAAATGATGGCCGAAAATAAAACCTCCTAACTGCATTAATTTTAAGTGAAATTCTGACCTTATCCCCCCAAAAGTCAAATGGAAAAAAAGCTCCTATCTGTGCAGGAGGAAAAGTCCAGAAGCAAAATCTCCTCTCTGCACTGTTCTCTATGGACACAGGTCCCAGTTTAGACTTTTTACATTTACTGTCACACTCACATTGCTCTTTGTCCTCTGCAGTGGCGGAGCCAGACTTTTGAGCAAGGGGTGGCCAGGGGTGGCAAGGATTTTCAAAGGGGTCCACAATAATGACATCCATATATTGTTTTCACACGCAACATGACTTTCTCTTCATACTGTCTTTATAAAGAAGAAAGCCAGATTACATCTGTTTAACATGGGCATCACAATGTTTTGTGAAAGGGGGACACATACAGACAACTGTATTGTTTCATATTACAGTTTTGCTGTAAAAAGGAAATAATGCAATCTGTATTGTTTCATTGAACATCTTTTCCATCTTTTCTTAGAAATCATATTCTAGGACAAAACATTTTTCTGTAGAACATCTTTTTCTATGAAACATACAAAAAGGCCAAATAATCATTTTGTGCAATACAAGTAAACTTACTATGAAAACAATAACACTGAGTTTTTTTTTTATTTATTATTCATTTAGTAACTATTTAACATGAAAGGCATTTGTTAAAGTTCATTTTTTTTATCAAAAAGTTACACAGTGCATCTTTAAGAACAGATCTGATTTTACTCAAGGAATTTTATGTTTGAGCCTATTTATTATATTCTTGCACATATTTTTGCCTGCTTTTTATCACTATGTATTGTCTTATTTATTTATTCATTAAATATTTACCAGGTAGGTCGAGTGACAACAGTTTCTTGTTGACAATTAGGACCTATGACCACTTTTATTAATATTGTAGCACAATATTGCTATTTTCTGATTCTAAATCTAGGCCTATTCCTAAATAGAATGCTTAACATTTTTATGGGAATTTATAAATGAAACTAGGTTAACTTACCAAGGCTGTTTAGAAATTTGACAACTGTTTTTTCTAATGCTGTAATTTACATCGTCTATCAGCTCCTCTGCTGCTGAATCTCGTGTCGTTTGGACAGAGGAAGCTTGTTTCTGTCGTGCTCTTTCACAATAAGTGTCTCTCTACTGCTGTGAATTACACAGCTTTTATTTTGTCAGAGCAGCAGCAGGATGTGTACAATGAACTTAGCGGAGACTTAACTTTGTAAACAATGAAAGCGTTTGAGGCTTTTTCAAACCGGAGACAGGGCATTTACGCTCATGGACTACATTACTGCATTTGAAGAAACTAAAGAGAGGCGCTCTCGTAAACTGAAGCTGTGATTTGACTCTTCTGCCCCTGCACCAACGTCCTGTTTGTGTGTCCAGCCCCGACAGAACACCGGTCCAGGTACGAGCAACACACTCTGCACTTTCGTGCAAAATACGAGCCTCCGAGGCTCAGAACAACCTGCGAGTGACCCGCGCTTCACGGTCACTCCCTCACATCGCAGTCATTCAGAAAGTTTGTTGAACAAGTGTTTTAGCCGCGTCTGTTGTACTTACATTGTTGTTGGGTGTAATGCTCTCCACCTCCTCGTGTCCTCTCCTTTGCTCCTTCTCTCGTCTCCCGCACACACAGCCCAACTCTGCGCGCACCGATCCGCTCTGCTCCAGACAGTTTGGCGGCTCTGCTCACTTGGTCTTACCGTCCAAACGTCCATCTCGCCAGCTGCAGGTGGCCTACATGCGCTGCCTGAGAGGCGTGTACAATGCCATGTAAATAGCGAGGCTATCTAGAGACTCAGGCCGGGTCTTCGTGGCGGGTGCAATTCGGGGCTGTGAAAATGGGTTTCGACCACTTCACAAACAAGCCTCACGTGTCTCTTCAGCAAATGAAATGATAAGAAAGTTAGCAGTGCCGCTGTACGCACTGACGTAGCTTCAGGGTGCGTTCACAGGCGCTGGGAAATGAAAGTTTTCAGAGCTAAAATTCACCAAACCCTTACAATAAAAATATATTCACGTTGCTGTCTTTAGAGGGGTGGCCACGGGGGTGGCCAGGGCAATCCTAGGGGTAGCACTGGCCACCCTGGCTACCCCTCTCGCTCCGCCGCTGGTCCTCTGTAATGATGATGTACTATTGTTAAGATTATGTTTTTGACAAGTTCAAGGTATTTACTTAAAATATACAGTGATCAGATGATATGTGTTTTATCACTTGTGATCTGTGCTGTGCAATATATATATATATATAGATAAATTTAAAGGTGCATAGCAGTTTTAAACACTGTATTTTAATCTAATTATTGTCTTAACTAGTTTCTCCAACAACACAACTGAACAAAATCACTTGACAATTGACTCTGGCTAGAGAACACTGTGCTACCATTTTTTTTTATTTTTTATTTCTAATGTTATTATAAATGTCAAGTTTATTCCATAAAAGGGCTGTGGATCATAGAACATCCTTTGGGTCGTTGGTACAACTTATTACATGATACAAGAGACAGTTTCACCTGTAACTTGGTGGACATAGGTGTCCTTACTTTCTCTAATTCATAAATTAATAATTAAACGACTCGCAGTAATATCAATATAAGCACACATATTTATTTTGTGTTTTTTTTTTTTCAGTCTGGAAATTTAAAACGACACAACAGCACAGATCTGGTTTTGCCCTGAATGTGGCCCACAGCTGTTATTTAAAAATAATAATAAATAATAAAAAGCAAAATCAACATTAATAATGTTATAATCTCTGTTTACTTGTAAAAAGTTAATTCAGAGTTGTTAATTGGGTTTTATTCCTGCCAGTTTGAGTAACTCTGTGTTGTTCTGTAACAGGGCTCCAGTGCTCAGAAAAGTCCTGTTTTCACATGCCACTTAGCCCCGCCCACATTCCTGTAATTACTGTGATTATGAGAGAAACAAAACTGAAACATGTGAAACAGAAAATCTGTTTTAATAAAAACATGTAGATGTAATCTGTTGTTTGTTGCAATGAAATGTGGCTGAATGCTTCTCCTGTGCTATAGTTTTGGACAGGAATGGTGTTTTAACAGACTTCTAAACCAATACTGTGATTTACAAAGAGCAAAATGTAAAATGTTCATCTATTTATTTTGTTATCTGAATACATATTATGTCTCATTTAAAGAACAGATACGAAAGTAATGATCTAATCTGAACCAGGGCATCTCTGGTCTAAAACACACTTAAGCATTTCTTATTGAATTGAAGTATTTATTATTAAATCAAAATGTAATTACAGTTAAAATTCTGATTAAGTATGTAAATTTAAATATTGCTTTGGTCGGTTGAACACGACTGTTTGTGCAGATAAAATGTGATAAATAAATCAGATTTATAATTGTAGTGGTTAAAAGAATGTATTTGTTTGCTGTGAATTGTGTTATGTTAAGATCATGTAAATAGAATTGTATTGTTGAACAGGAAACTTCTGTAAATTGAAAAAGGAGCAGATATTATAAGATTACTCTTCTTTCTGCTCCTTTTCATTCATTTTTAGTTTGTCAATTTGATACATACTATATCTCATTGTATGTAAATAAATAAAAATAAATCAGCTAATTTATTTTAAACCTATAATATTGACAAGAAGCAAAAGCTCCTATCTGAGAGAGATTTTGAATCTCAGATGGACTTTTCTGGTTAAATAAAGGTCAATAAATGTAGTGGAGATGAAAGTAATATAATTGTTTTTGAAGGGTAGTAAGGACAAAGTAATAAACACTTGGCTGGTACAGATTCTCAAAGCTGTAGTTCAGAAAAGTTCTCAAGAGAACGTTTAGTTTGTGACCATCTCTGGCAGTTTTAGTTTGCAGTGCCAGAAGGAACAATAAGGAACGTTTGGATCAACAATTACAGTCCACATAACCCCCACCTCACAGGAAATCAAAGGTGAAAGAGGTTTGCTCAGTAACACGGCCTCTCCGTCCAGCCAATCAGAGCAGAGGAACAGCGCAGTGCATTTGCGTCAGGCCTGTATAAATAGAGCGACGTGACGCCGCCAGAGTCAGTCGTCCTCTGAAGAGAACAACATGCCCGAACCAGCCAAGTCCGCGCCCAAGAAGGGCTCCAAGAAAGCCGTGACCAAAACCGCCGGCAAAGGCGGCAAGAAGAAGAGAAAGACCAGGAAGGAGAGCTACGCCATCTACGTGTACAAGGTGCTGAAGCAGGTCCACCCCGACACCGGCATCTCCTCCAAGGCCATGAGCATCATGAACTCCTTCGTCAACGACATCTTCGAGAGGATCGGCGGAGAGGCCTCCCGCCTGGCGCACTACAACAAGCGCTCCACCATCACCTCCAGGGAGATCCAGACCGCCGTGCGCCTCCTGCTGCCCGGAGAGCTGGCCAAGCACGCCGTGTCCGAGGGCACCAAGGCCGTCACCAAGTACACCAGCTCCAAGTAAAGAGTCCGCTCTCAACTACAACAACAAAGGCCCTTTTCAGGGCCACCCACTTCTGACAAAGAGTTACTTCTGTATCATTGTTGTGATGAGGTGTCATTGTGCGTCTGCAAATCCAGAGAAATTTACTATCAGAAATTAAGTGAGCGACGACATGACACAAGAAATGCATGCATATAACAGTTTTCAGCAGAGCTGTTGAATCTGCTCTCACCTTGTTCTGTTTTAGCTTGACTCATTTCTTGACACTCTGTGCTAACATTTAGGATGCTGTCTGTAATCTGAAACGCCTCAAAGCAGAATTCTCATCAATTACTTCAAAAGTATGTTAGAAACACTATAAGGACACAATAACAGAATTCCAATTCAAGTAATATCACATTTGTCCCTTAAGTCAATGATTTTCAACCAGTTTTCAAAATCAATAAAATGAAACGATAAATAATTGAATTGATTGAAACAGTCATGGAAAACCTGGAAAAGTCATAGAAAATGAAAATCAATTTAGGGTGGAAAAGAAGCTAAACGATGCTAATACAGTTAATCTGATGCTATTGTTGTGTTCCACCTGCTTTAACCTGCCTCTGTCACACAAGCACAAATATAAACTCTCTCTGTCTCTCTATCGTCAAATACAAATGAAATGTTTTTTATTTAGGACTTCTATATGTAGAAATGATGGACACAAAAAAAATGAATTAAAGCCTTAGAAGGGTTCTATAAACTGTAGCTTTATTAAAAGAAAAGCACTGAAATTACGTCACAAACTACATACTTTCATATCTTACAGCTATATATTTATTTAATTTTTTTTATCTCGCTGATTATATGAGAAGAAATGCGGGATGGTTCTCAAAAATGTTAGTCTGGAGCCCTGAACAATACTCCGAGTTGGGATAATTTGCTTTGACACAGTCCCACTCTTGTTTGGCTAGGACCTAGAAAAAGCACGAGCTAAATAGAGGTTGTAATTGGGCTATATTGTAACTGAATCAAGATTAAAACATTTTCATGTGTTATGTAAGTTTATTAATCTGTGAAATTAATACATTTAGTACTTAAGTTAATGAAAATATAAATATTTAAGCATAAATGATGTGTTAATAAGTCGTGTGAATAGGTCATGGAAATGTTGACAAATGTTTAGGAAAAGTCATGGAAAATCATAAATTACTGCTATGCAGTAAAAAAATCAACCAAAAAAGTGTCATGGCTCAAAAAGGTTAGGAAACACTCTTTTAAGCAACTTTAAAAATGTATTGTTCAGCAGATCTTAAAAGTGCAGATGATGTTTGTTTCATAAAGGGAAGAGGCACATACATTTTTTTCTGCTTTGTTTTTTTCTATTTTGTACGTAAAGTTTTAAAATAAACTTTCAGCTTATAAAATGTGCTCAAACTGAAACTGCAAAACGACATTTTGTGTCTAAAATGAGCGCGAAAATCTAAAAAACAATGTTGGAGCAGATGGACGACCGTTGGAAGAGCCCACTTTGCGCATGCGCATTGGTAAACGAACGCCCATCCCCCACAAACTGTCTTCACTAACGTCCGCACAGGCCGCATAAAGAAGCGGCGCAGCGGCTGTGAGTTCATCTGACTCGTCGACTACGAAGCAGTAATATGTCTGGCAGAGGTAAGGGCGGCAAAGGACTCGGGAAAGGAGGCGCCAAGCGTCACCGTAAAGTTCTCGCGACAACATCCAGGGCATCACCAAGCCCGCTATCCGCCGTCTGGCTCGCCGTGGCGGTGTGAAGCGTATCTCCGGTCTGATCTACGAGGAGACCCGCGGAGTGCTCAAGGTTTTCCTGGAGAACGTGATCCGTGACGCCGTCACCTACACCGAGCACGCCAAGAGGAAGACCGTGACCGCCATGGACGTGGTGTACGCCCTGAAGAGACAGGGCGCACTCTGTACGGCTTCGGCGGTTAAACTCCACATCCTGACCCACAAGAACAACACAACGGCTCTTTTAAGAGCCACCCACACAAGAGAAAGAACTGACTTCTGAAGTTACAGGATTTAGTATTTTAAAACCAAAACTAGACAAATGCACTTAGTGAATTTATTTGTTTTCTTTTGTTCTTGTTTCAGAACCACACCCATTAGTCATTTCCCGTTCCGTTAATAATAAAGAAACGACATCTCCCTTGAACATTTTGTACTGATGCCCCCTGGCGGTCACAACTTTTCCACACATTTAGCTCTCCCCGAAACACTTGTGAATTTTAACAGCCGTGAGTTGTGTTTTTTTTGGGCTTGCTCCTGAGAGACATCAAAAACTCTAGCAGTTTTCTACATTTGTCCAAAAATGTATTCACTAATGAGAAAATTTAGACATTTTTGCACTTTAGATCTTTTATTAATGATCAAATACCGTTTAACATACAGCAACACCTTTGTTCTGCTGTGACACATAATGTTTAATTATTTGATTATTTTAATTACTTTTCTATTGAAGGTCTGAAGTCTCCACTTGATCTAGATTACTATAAAAGTGAACAGCGTCAACACACATGATGCTAACAGTTGGTCCAAGCTACAAAGGAGAATCAGTATTCTTCCAGACTTCTTTGCTTCAGTAAATAAAAACATCTGACAAACTTAAAGGCTTTAAAGTTGACCTAAAGGTAGCTGATTTTCACACTCCAAACATAATTTAGGTTATATTTCTCTCATAAATCCTTCAACACATTGGTAATATCGACATGTATTCATTTTGTTGCATTTATGGATTAAAACCACTTCTTACAAACAGCAAAGTGAAACTGGGGAGGACCACCGGACGTTAGTGAAGACAGTCTGTGGGGGAGGGGCGTTCCTTTACCAATGCGCGTGCGCGAAGTGGCTTTGTTCCAACGGTCGTCCATCTGCCCAAACATTGTTTTTTTTTTTTTTTTTTCTGGTCTATCAGATTTTCGCGCTCATTTTAGACACAAAAGCTGCCGTTTTGCAGTTTGGGTTTGAGCACATTTTATAAGCTGAAGTTTATTTTAAAACTTTACTACAAAATAGAAAAAACAAAGCAAAAAAAATAATAATGTATGTGCCTCTTCCTTTATAAAAGATATTTAGCACTTTAAAGGTCTGCTGAACAAAACATTTTGAAAGTTGCTTAACCTTTTTTGAGCTGTGACACACTTTTTTGGTTGATTTTTACTATTCTACTCAAATATGGCCAAATTAAACTATTTTGTAAAACAGTCTACTTTTTGTATGTTTGTACTTATGTTCCTCCAAATTAAAACCAAGCAGCTCCATGGACACATCACCCTATAACAAATACATATTAACTATGTGTACTATTTTACTTTGGAATTTTAAAGTAATTCACTCTTCATATTGATAGAAACACTAAGTTACCTAATGCACCTTTAAATTAGAAAATAGCAGTTGTTTCAATCAGTTATATAACTGTATTCATTTAATGGATTTTGAAAACTGGTTGAAAATCATTGACTTTAAAGGACAATTGTGATAATAGTTGAATTGCAATCCTGTTATTGTGTCCTTATAGTTTTTCTAAAACATCTCAGACTTGACTTTTGAAGTAATTGAGTGAGAATTCTGTTTTAGAGGCTTTTCAGATTACAGACAGCATCCTAAATGTTAGCACAGTGTCAAGAAATGAGCCAACGAAGAGAAAAGACATTTTCTTCTTTGAGGCCTCAAATTCAGCTAAAACAGAAACAGGACAGAGTAAGAACAGATTCAACCCACAACAGCTCTGCTGAGAACTGGGTTGTATGTAAACACCTCATCACAAAGTGACACAGAAGAAACTCTTTGTCAAAAGTGGGTGGCCCTGAAAGGGCCTTTGTTGTTGTTGTTGAGTACAGACTCTTTACTTGGAGCTGGTGTACTTGGTGACGGCCTTGGTGCCCTCGGACACGGCGTGCTTGGCCAGCTCTCCGGGCAGCAGGAGGCGCACGGCGGTCTGGATCTCCCTGGAGGTGATGGTGGAGCGCTTGTTGTAGTGTGCCAGGCGGGAGGCCTCTCCGCCGATCCTCTCGAAGATGTCGTTGACGAAGGAGTTCATGATGCTCATGGCCTTGGAGGAGATGCCGGTGTCGGGGTGGACCTGCTTCAGCACCTTGTACACGTAGATGGCGTAGCTCTCCTTCCTGGTCTTTCTCTTCTTCTTGCCGCCTTTGCCGGCGGTCTTGGTGACGGCTTTCTTGGAGCCCTTCTTGGGCGCGGACTTGGCTGGTTCAGGCATGTTGTTCTCTTCAGAGGACGAGTGACTCTGGCGGCGTCACGTCGCTCTATTTATACAGGCCTGACGCAAAGTGCTGCGCTGTTCCTCTGCTCTGATTGGCTGGACGGAGAAGCCGTGTTACTGAGCAAACCTCTTTCACCTTTGATTTCCTGTGAGGTGCGGGGTTATGTGGACTGTAATTGTTGATCCAAACGTTTCTTATTGTTCCTTCTGGCACTGCAAACTAAAACTGCCAGAGATGGTCACAAACTAAACGCTCTCTTTAGAACTTTTCTGAACTACAGCTTTGGAGAATCTGTACCAGCCAAGTGTGTATTACTTTGTCTTTACTACCCTTCAAAAACAATTATATTACTTTCATCTCCACTACATTTATTGACCTTTATTTAACCAGAAAAGTCCATCTGAGATTCAAAATCTCTCTCAGATAGGAGCTTTTGCTTCTTGTCAATATTATAGGTTTAAAATAAATTAGCTGATTTATTTATTTATTTACATACAATGAGATATAGTATGTATCAAATTGACAAACTAAAAATGAATAAAAAGGAGCAGAAAGAAGAGTAATCTTATAATATCTGCTCCTTTTTCAATTTACAGAAGTTTCCTGTTCAACAATACAATTCTATTTACATGATCTTAACATAACACAATTCACAGCAAACAAATACATTCTTTAACCACAACAATTATAAATCTGATTTATTTATCACATTTTATCTGCACAAACAGTCGTGTTCAACCGACCAAAGCAATATTTAAATTTACATACTTAATCAGAATTTTAACTGTAATTACATTTTGATTTGATAATAAAGACTCAATTCAATAAGAAATGCTTAAATGTGTTTTAGACCAGAGATGTCCTGGTTCAGATTAGATCATTACTTTCGTATCTGTTCTTTAAATGAGACATAATATGTATTCAGATAACAAAATAAATAGATGAACATTTTACATTTTGCTCTTTGTAAATCACAGTATTGGTTTAGAAGTCTGTTAAAACACCATTCCTGTCCAAAACTATAGCACAGGAGAAGCATTCAGCCACATTTCATTGCAACAAACAACAGACTTACATCTGCATGTTTTTATTAAACAGAATCTCTGTTTCACATGTTTCAGTTTTGATTCTCTCATAATCACAGTAATTACAGGAATGTGGGCGGGGCTAAGTGGCATGTGAAAACAGGACTTTTCTGAGCACTGGAGCCTGTTACAGAACAACACAGAGTTACTCAAACTTGCAGAAATAAAACCCAATTAACAACTCTGAATTAACTTTTTACAAGTAAACAGAGATTATAACATTGTTAATGTTGATTTTGCTTTTTATTTATTTATTATTATTTTTAAATAACAGCTGTGGGCCACATTCAGGGCAAAACCAGATCTGTGCTGTTGTGTCGTTTTAAATTTCCAGACTGAAAAAAAAAAACCACAAAATAAATATGTGTGCTTATATTGATATTACTGCGAGTCGTTTAATTATTAATTTATGAATTAGAGAATGTAAGGACACCTATGTCCACCAAGTTACAGGTGAAACTGTCTCTTGTGTCATGTAATAAGTTGTACCAACGACCCAAAGGATGTTCTATGATCCACAGCCCTTTTATGGAATAAACTTGACATTTATAATAACATTAGAAATAAAAAATAAAAAAAATGGTAGCACAGTGTTCTCTGGTCAAAGTCAATTGTCAAGTGATTTTGTTCAGTTGTGTTGTTGGAGAAACTAGTTAAGACAATAATTAGATTAAAATACAGTGTTTAAAACTGCTATGCACCTTTAAATATATCTATATATATATATATATTGCACAGCACAGATCACAAGTGATAAAACACATATCATCTGATCACTGTATATTTTAAGTAAATACCTTGAACTTGTCAAAAACATAATCTTAACAATAGTACATCATCATTACAGAGGACAAAGAGCAATGTGAGTGTGACAGTAAATGTAAAAAGTCTAAACTGGGACCTGTGTCCATAGAGAACAGTGCAGAAAGGAGATTTTGCTTCTGGACTTTTCCTCCTGCACAGATAGGAGCTTTTTTCCATTTGACTTTGGGGGGGGGATAAAGGTCAGAATTTCACTTAAAATGAATGCAGTTAGGAGGTTTTATTTTTCGGCCATCGATTTACAATGTTAACTTTGTTTTGAAACACATTTTATACGTTCTCACATTTAGATAAACTTTATTTATTCTCAAGAATAAATTATATTTATCTAATCATCTATATTTTTCTTAGGAACGACAGTGAATAATGGGGTATGTCACTTTCAGTGATGTTTTAAGGTTTAGTATAGAAGCTTGGGTCTTTCTCTGTTGTGGGGGGCTCTTAAAAGAGCGTTGTGTTGTTAGGGTTTGGTGGAGGATTTACTTGGCCTTCTCGGTCTTCTTGGGCAGGAGCACGGCCTGGATGTTGGGCAGCACGCCTCCCTGGGCGATGGTCACTCCTCCCAGGAGCTTGTTGAGCTCCTCGTCGTTGCGGACGGCCAGCTGCAGGTGGCGGGGGATGATACGGGTCTTCTTGTTGTCTCTGGCGGCGTTACCGGCCAACTCCAGGATCTCAGCGGTCAGATACTCGAGCACGGCGGCCAAGTACACGGGAGCTCCGGCTCCGACGCGCTCGGCGTAGTTGCCCTTCCTCAGCAGCCTGTGCACACGGCCCACGGGGAACTGCAGCCCGGCCCTGGAGGAGCGGCTCTTGGCCTTGGCTCTTGCTTTTCCGGCGCCCTTACCTCGACCAGACATGTTTCAGTGGTGGTTTTCGGTTGAAGGAGAAACTGATGCTCTCAACGGCGAACGGGCGGATTATAAAGCTGCTCCGCTGAGTCCTGATTGGTCAGACTGAGCGTTAGTCTGTTCCACCAATCAGAGGCCAGTATAAACTCCCGCTCTTTTGCACCACAGAGACTCTGTCTCAGTCTAGTCATTAAGAATGTGATACACTATAAACTATTGTACACACGTAAATAAATGTGATTGTAAATTTAATGAACAACAAATAAATAAAATGGAATTCCAAATAAATCTTCAACAAATTTTAATCTTAACTTTAATGAGAATAATACATTGAGTTTAGATAGAAGTGTAAAAATAACGGCGTGGGTAGATTAGAACTATAACTAAATGACGGATGGCTACTTAAATAAAACGTAAGTTTATATAATATCAAATGTTACACAAATCTGGTTTTGAGTTTAAGATTTGAGCAAAGGAAACTACACTGCGTGTCCGAAAATCAATTAAAATTTGATCCTTAAACATGTACTAGGCAATTTATAGGCTACACACGCTTTCAAACTATACAGTACTTTTATAATTGTAGACCCAGGGAGAATAGTGACTGCTATGGTAATCTAGCGGGGATTCAATGCAATTTTGTCCTCTTCAGCAAACACTTCTTAATAACAATAATAATAGTCTGTTAATAGTCTTTGTCTATTTATTGAACTGACAATTACAGAATGTAAAAAAATGACCAACTCTTCTAGTTTCAGAAAAATAATTTCCCTAGTGACGTTACTACAAGAAAAAAATCATGTAGAGAGTCAGTAAGCCATTTAATTAAATTTATTTTAGTTGGTATGAGTTTATAATAAATTTAATTTACTCATTAGGTGCGATAGGCTTGTTTATAATGCTTGTGTGACTGAACGTGCCGCTGAAACGAAGAGTCTCTTTTCTCGTTGTAGGTGGCTCTTAAAAGAGCCGTTGTGTTGGGGTCTCTCGGGTCAGTTTAAGCCCTCTCTCCGCGGATGCGGCGGGCCAGCTGGATGTCCTTGGGCATGATGGTCACTCTCTTGGCGTGGATGGCGCACAGGTTGGTGTCCTCGAACAGACCCACCAGGTAAGCCTCGCTGGCCTCCTGCAGAGCCATGACGGCGGAGCTCTGGAAGCGCAGGTCGGTCTTGAAGTCCTGGGCGATCTCTCTCACAAGGCGCTGGAAGGGCAGCTTGCGGATCAGCAGCTCGGTAGACTTCTGGTAACGGCGGATCTCTCTCAGAGCCACGGTGCCGGGCCTGTAACGGTGAGGCTTCTTCACGCCGCCGGTGGCCGGGGCGCTCTTGCGGGCCGCCTTGGTGGCGAGCTGCTTCCTCGGAGCCTTTCCTCCGGTGGATTTACGCGCGGTCTGCTTGGTTCTGGCCATTGTTTCTGCTCTGGGTGAAAACCTGAAGCGATATGTCGCTCAGACGGAGGCAGCGGCATTTTATAGAAGCCCGGCGAAGCTGATTGGCTCTGAAGGTCTCGCGCTCAAAAATCAAACTTTAACCACGCCTCCGTCCCGCGCGCCCCTTTTCCCTCGCTTTTATTTAATAAAACTCCTGAATAACTTTAGCAGTGGATGGTCTGAGAGTCTGTAATGTTTTAGAAACTTTTGAAATGTCCACATCAAACATAATGAACCACAGACTCATTCAGACATTAAAGTTTACATTATTGTTACATTTGTTACAATTATAATTTATTTAGTCTTTGTGTCTTCAAAGAACCAGAGCTGGTAAGTAACTATATACTTAAATAAATACCTAAAACATGTGTTCAGATTACTGACTGTTCAGTTACAGTTACTTAGTATTTGGAGGTTTTCAGAACAGTTGATATTCCTTCTCTAAACAATGATTTGAACCAAAAATCAAGCTCACTCTGAATCTAATGTCATGTTTTTACACTTTAAACATAATGTAATTCAGTGTAAAAGTATTCAAAGTATTGAAAATACACTACACTCTGTTTGTGATAAAATACAATACAAAATACATTGTAATGTTTTGCAATGTAGTTATTATAAAGTTAAACTAAAACTAACTTTGCACAACACTGCAAATAACAAAGCTAAAACCTACAGGTCTTTTGTCTCTAATATGGTTTAGCCTTCACGTCTCTTTTCCCTCTGGTTTCACTAAAATGTCTTCATAAATAACCATTATGTGAAAACAAACGTCACTGACTCAGTATAAATGTTTATAATAGAAACCCTATTTCTATTACAGATGTGACAAACTGTATTTCTATAAAATTTGTTATTGTATATTAAGTTGGTTGATGTTTGTGGAAGGTCTGAGGGGGAAACGCAGCAGCAGAAGCTTTAACGAGAGAAGAGCAGCTCTTTAGTCAAAGTGGTGGCTCTGAAAGAGCCTTTGTGAGGTTGGACTAAAGTCTGGCTTTACTTCTTGGCCTTCTTGGGGCCGGTCTTCTTTGCCGGGGCTTTCTTGGCCGGGGCCTTCTTCGCGGGCTTGGGCTTCTTGACCGCCGCCTTCTTGGGGCTTTTAGCGGGCTTCTTGGCCGCTTTCTTGGGGCTCTTGGCGGGCTTCTTGGCCGCTTTCTTGGCCGGGGACTTGGGCTTCTTGACCGCGGTCTTCTTCACCGCCTTCTTCTTGGGGGTGGCGGCTTTCTTGACCGCGGGCTTCTTGGCTTTAGCGGGCTTCTTCTTCACGGTCTTGGGCTTGGCCTCCTTCTTGGCCAGCTTGAAGGAGCCGGAGGCGCCCGTGCCCTTGGTCTGGCTCACGGCGCCTGAAGTCACCAGTTTCTTCAGGGCGGTGTTGATGCGCTTGTTGGCCTTGGCCACGTCGACGCCCTTCGCCGCCAGCGCCTTCTTCACCGCGGCCACGGAGCAGCCTTTGCGCTCCTTGGACTCGGCGATCGCGGCGGTGATGAGCTTCTGGAGGCTGGGCCCGGCGTCCTTCTTCTTGGCCGCGGCCTTCTTCCTGGGGGCCTTGGATTTGGCCGGAGCGGGGGCTGCTGCGGGAGCGGTCTCTTCTGCCATGGTTCGTGTGAGTTTAGATCTCAGTCTGGAGCTGGGACGCGCGCGGAGGACACTTATAACGGCTGTGAGAACCGTAGAGACTCAACCCAAGCTGCTGAGCCGCTCCGTCTCCGCTCTGTGTTTTCTCTTCGCACTTTACAGTTAAAACTACACAAATATGACTAATGTTTAATTAAATATTTCACATCATCCTTTAGAACACAGTCTCATCTCGTTGTGTAACTGTTCCACAGAAGCACATAGTCTCATGTTTTTAATCACGAGCCCTCAAACTCTGGTCTTGTTCACACGTGTGAGGCACGCAGCTTAAACTTTTTCATACGTTTAGCTTAAAATCACAGTTATCTTTAGTAAATGAGTAACACTTTGTATTTAGATCAAGAAAAGACACGTGAGTGAGTAAATTCACAAATGAAATGCATGACATAGTTTCAGTGTTTAGTTGTAATAAACTGAATTTGTGGCGTTAGTAAGCACAACAGCTGAGGAGCCTTTCTGTGGAAGCCTGTAGTGTTCATGTTCATACAGTGGAACAATGATCCCAATGCTCTTAACCCTAGAACACTATCGCCGGGTGAATTTCACCCGAGCAAATGTATTTACATGATTTTCAATATGTTGCATTTTTCTGAGTGTCATGAGTCCCTGGGTAGCTTCACCATTGTTTTTGACTTCTATGAAGGTGTGGGTGTTTCCCTCCCCCAAAGCCCACTTTTTCCTACAGGCTTGCTTTCGGGTGATTTTCACCCGGCGATAGTGAAAGAGGGTAATGTACGTTTTGGGTGGATTTCACCCGGCGATTGTGTTAGTGTTTAAAAACAAGCGATCCTGAAACATGTCAAGGGTGACAACATGCAGGTTTACTATGTTTTCACCACATTTACTGTCCCTCGTCAACTACAGCTGTCATCCTTTCGAAGGATTAGTGTCTCTGACATCTCTGCTAGTGAGTAACAAAGGTTTGCTTTCGGGTGATTTTCACCCGGCAATAGTGATAGAGGGTAATGTACGTTTCCTTTTTTTTTATTTTTTGCCAAAAGTTACATTATGTAATTAGCTACCTTTATGAATTATGAATATATATCACAAAGTGGTGATTTCAAAGTGAATTCTTATGGTAAAAACAATATTTTAATCAGATGAGTCATTTTCACACAATGAAAAAATACCACATTTTTGTTCCTCTCTCCTGTAGCTGTTTGTGTGCCCAGGAGTCTGTGGCTTCACCAGGGAAGTCTCATATGTCTCAGGAATGGGTGGACCAAAGATAAAGTTTCCTGTATCAGTATTTTTTTTGTTAGGAATTTTTTGTTCTCAAAATCCAAATTTTTCAGTAATTTTGAGCATGTTTATAGGACGTTCCTATATTTTTCTTTAACATTTTGTTTTAGATATAACAGTTGAAAATAAAAGAAAACCCCTCTAATTTATCAAATGTTGTCGTATTTTGATCTATTTTTATGACAAGTACGTTTTTTTGGGTATATTATATCGGGTGAAAATTACCCGGCAAAAGTGATGGTGTAACTTTTTATAGCGATAGTGTTCTAGGGTTAAGTCAACATTATTTTGTCCTCATCCACACACTCTCTTCAATATGATCATTAGTTATAATTGTTATAATAATATGTGACCTCACATTTACTTTTTACATATCAAAAGTACAACTTTACTGTAACTGACACGTCTTTCTTCTTAGTCATAAAGCATCAAACTCATTTTCACCACTGGCATCATGCTTGTCATCAAAAGTCTGTCATATAATCTCATACTCTTTTATAAACCGCAAATGATAGTCTCTGTAGTTTATATTTAATCTGTTTTTACAATTACTACATGTCTATTTGTCTTAAGTCTGTTTAGTGTTTACTTTTTAAGTTCCTCTCTGTGTTTTTTCTTTGCACTTTACAGACAAAATACTTAAATGTTAATAATTCTGAAGCAACGTTTTACACAAACACGTAGATTAAAGTCTTTGTGTCTAACTCGCTCACAGATGCTCAGAGTCTTGTCTTTTATTTACAAATCTTCAAATCCTGGCCATGTCCAGACAAACGAGACACACGCCTTTGACTTTTTTCCTCACATTTTGCTTTAAAACAACTCAAACGTTGATACATTACAAACTTGTTTTATTTAAATCAAGAAAGAGACGCAAATGAATAAAACTCGTGTCGTAGCTTTAGTGTTTAGTTATAATTAATCCAGTTTGTGTCGGTGGTAAACACAGCCTCTGAGGAGCTTCTGTCTCTGAAGCTTTCATCATGCTCCTGTACAAAATAGGTTTACCTGCTTTACAGCTTCATTAAACTAATCATTTATAGCCTTTCACAAGCTATTCTATTATTGTCCATTTCGGCTGATAAAGCAAGATTAAATAGAATACAGATATTTGCATATTAGTTGTATAAATGAGCTTTGTCTCTTATATTTTTGAGACTATAGATGGTTTATTGAGAACAAAAATCACAAACTAGATAAGTAGATCATGAATAATACATTAATATAACAGAATATAATGTTATTAGTGTAAGCAGTAAATATGTTTAAATATAAAACATTATAGCCTGTATTAAATGACTGATTTGTTTTGGTTCATGGTTGTAACAATGAAGTATTGCTATAAATCTAGGCATTTTTAAAGAAAAGTTTTTGCTCAAGATTAAACTCTTTATTCCAATTTTAGTTTACTCACAGAAATGATGACCAAGAGTGAAATCTTCTCAGTCTTATCGATGAATACCTGCTCTACGATCATCAACTGCATTTAGTGGAACGGAGGTAAAACGTTCACAAGTAATGCTTTTTCTCTTTGTGTGGGTGGCTCTTAAAAGAGCCGTTGTGTTGTTCTTGTGGGTCAGGATGTAGAGTTTAACCGCCGAAGCCGTACAGAGTGCGGCCCTGTCTCTTCAGGGCGTACACCACGTCCATGGCGGTCACGGTCTTCCTCTTGGCGTGCTCGGTGTAGGTGACGGCGTCACGGATCACGTTCTCCAGGAAACCTTGAGCACTCCGCGGGTCTCCTCGTAGATCAGACCGGAGATACGCTTCACACCGCCACGGCGAGCCAGACGGCGGATAGCGGGCTTGGTGATGCCCTGGATGTTGTCGCGGAGAACTTTACGGTGACGCTTGGCGCCTCCTTTCCCGAGTCCTTTGCCTCCCTTACCTCTGCCAGACATCGTCGTTGTTCAGTAGTGATGGTGAGATGAAGCCCCATGAAGCATCGATACTTTCAGTCTGCTGTGCTGGCACATGTACCGGCACTTTGGAAGGATTCATTTACTCTATGGCGCCATCAAGAGGACAATTAAATGGACTACAATGTAGTCTCCACCTCATCAACATGAACACATAAACTGGGAATAGGAATGTACTTGTAAATAAAGAAAATGTAACTCTGATATTTTTTATTGGTTTTTATTCAAAAAAAGTAGTTTTTCTAGTGAAGAAGGACTAAGGCGGTTCCGTTTCTTAGTGAGAATTTCTCCTGCCTTAGAAAATATTCTCTCACATGGGACTGATGACGCTGGTATGGCGAGATGCATGTTGGCTAGTGTAAATAGGTTGGGAAATTTGTTTTTTTGAGTTTTCCAGTACTGTAGTGGGTCCTCTTGTCTGTCAAGGTTTGGTTCTGCCAGGTATTTTTGTACTTCAACTGTTGCATTTACGGTCAGTGATGAAGAGGTAGGGGTTTTACTTTGCTGGATGGAATGATCTAGGCGATGCCACAATTTGCTTCCTAAGAAAAAAACAGTTTAAGTTACGATATGTATATAACAAATGTTCTTATATGTATGTATTATATATATATATATATATAAATATAAAAATATATAACCTTGCGTTTGTGGCTGTGAAACTTCAGCTGGCAAAGATGAAGCAGAGGTAGATGCAGCAGCTGATGCAGCCGTTGAGGTTGAAGCACGTCTTATAGCTGAAGCACATTCAGTAGTCAGTCGTCTCTCTGCTTCAGAAGCTTTGTGTGGACTGAAGAAACCCAACTTTTTAAATCTTGGATCCAGTATAGTGCTGAGGGATAAAACACTCTGAGATTGCAAGATAAACTGTTTTCTTTAGACACCCCACTAATGCCATGCCCTCTGGAGTGCACACATTTATTTCTCCATCTTCCAGGGCATGATGGAGCATGGTCAGCATAGGAATGACTTTAGACCCAGAGACACGCTTTTCCTCGGATAACTCAATAGTTGCTTCATTGAAAGGTGCCAAAATCTTTAAAGAATCAGCAATTATGTTGAAATGTTGGGAGCAGAGGGGAGAAATGTCAGTCTTCAAGCCAGCCAGGGCTGCCCCAACCGGTTCCCTTTCGTCAAATAGTCTCTGGAACATAAGAAATGTACTGTTCCAGCGGGTCTCGACCTCCTGGATCAGTTTGAGAACAGGCCGACCCATTTGCACTTGAACCTGCGAAAGTCTCTCCTAAAAGTACAGCAAATTAGTGTTATTTATCCATACATACTGTATGTGTGAGACACACAAAGATGAAAAAAGACAAAAGATCTTTACCTTTGCAGTAGTGCTGCTCTTGAAGTGTCCGACAATCTTCCTGCTTTTGTCCCTTATTTCTGATAATTCTTCATTAGCATTAAGAGATTTTTTGACTATCAGATTAAGAGAATGTGCCACACAGATGGCATGGCGAACTCCCATTTCTTTGGCACAAGCACCCATATTTGCCGCTCCATCCGTGACTAGGCAGGTGACCTTGTCACTGATGCCCATTGTACAAGAAGGTTTTTTTTGACATTGGCTAAATTTAAAGCAGTGTGAGCTTGAGGAAAGTGCGTAACACCTAACACAACAGACTGAAGTGTGGTATTTTCATCAACAAAATGACAGGTGACAGCAAGGAATGAATCTGTATTTATGGAGGTCCACATGTCTGATGTTATGCTCACTGATGAAGCTTTCATGACAGCAGCTTTAGCCTTCTCCTTCGAGTCATTATATTTTTTAACCAGCATCTCTTTCAAGGCCTAAAAACATGATGAAAATCAAAGCAATAAATCCACAAGCAATAGTACAACCACTTGTAGTAGTCTAGATGCATTTAAATTCACACCTGGCGAGTAGGAGCTACATAAGATGGGTTCAACGCTTTGACAAATTTTTGGAACCCACTCCCATCTACAATAGAAAATGGCAGACAATCCTCCACTATCATGCTAATTAATGCCTCCGTAGGATCACACGTTTCACCTGAAGGAAGAAAAAAAAAGACAAAGACAATAAAACTGACTTTATAGTCTCAGATGTGAAATACATTACATATTCAAATATTTTAATTTTATCAAGCAATTATGTGTACTTTTTTGCACCCAAAATTGCTTACTAGAGCTTGCATTATCCGATGCCTTGTCCTTATGCAGGGCTCTGTGGTGCCTCAGCATGGCTGAGGTATTGCCACTGTACCCCAGCTCTCTGGAGCACAACCGACACTTCACCTATGCCAAACACACGCACATACTAATTGGTTTGTACTTTGTGAGCATTAAACAGACATTGTGTGATTTTTTAAATACTATACCTTGTTGGGTGTTATTAAGTCAAAATTCTCCCAAATAGGAGAAAACTTCCTTTTTTTGGCTGATTCCATGTTTCTCTAACAATTGCAGGTAATGACCACCAAATCCAAGACGTGCGGGCCGACTCCATTGCGTTCTGCTGTCTCTTATATCTCAAATGACACGCGGTTCACAAGTCAAACCAGGAAACCACTTCCTGAATTAGTCACGTGGTACGAGTGCTTCGAGGAGGTTCGAACGTAATTGCTTACGTCATCAAACCACGCTCCGAACCACACTTCGCCTGGATTCTTGCTGATTACTCGGCACACACTTCGAAGCCTCGATACAGACCGTAACATCACTATTGTTCAGTGAGGATTAAACGAATGAACTTGCGTCGCTGCACAACCGCTTATGTTCAGTCTGAGCGGACGTGAATGAAAACAATCAAACAAACATGAAACACACCTGCGCATGTGAAGGGCATTTTCCAACTGATGTTTATTTAAGGAAAATGGTTGCAAAGAGAAATGATAGAATATAAAGTTGTGTGGCTTTTTTGCCTTAAAATAGCATTATAGGAGACCTATTAAGTCAAATTCACTTTTTTTAAGTTTTTAACCTTGTTATAATGGCCTTCCTTCAATATTATTAGTTCCTCGAAGTTATATTTGAATTGGTTCATGCATGTTTGAGTAATTTGTTTTATTCTTCAACTGTAGCTCAAGTGCTCAGAAATCACTGTTCTCACCTACCACCTATCCCCTCCCATTTATTTTATATATTTCAAAAGATTAATACTCAAAGTGAAGCTTATCTGGTTCACTTTCCAACAACAATAATTTGTTATTTATAATCTGTTGCTTTTAGTTACATCTTAAAATGAAAAGGCGGGGCTTATCAGATCTGCAGTTTTGAACTTTGCTGTTTTAGATCAACTTGTGTTTTACAATGAATCAAAGGTAAATTACTGATCTGCATTATGTTTCTAACAACTAAGTATTTAAAAAAAACACAATAGGTCCCCTTTAAGTGAAGCTTCTTCAAAGTAGGTGATACTTTCTGGCACATGTATAAGATTAAACACTTTGTTTAAAGAAGGTTTTCTGTTGTGATGTTTCTGATTTATGGCACCAATGGATTTTGTTGTATTTGAACATTTTATAAACCAGTACATGTACGTATGTATATATGGCTAAACAATTCCTAAATCAGTTTCAATGAAGTNGTTAACTACATTTTGATTTAATAATAAATACTTCAATTCAATAAGAAATGCTTAAGTGTGTTTTAGACCAGAGATGCCCTGGTTCAGATTAGATCATTACTTTCGTATCTGTTCTTTTAAATGAGACATAATATGTATTCAGATAACAAAATAAATAGATGAACATTTTACATTTTGCTCTTTGTAAATCACAAGTATTGGTTTAGAAGTCTGTTAAAACACCATTCCTGTCCAAAACTATAGCACAGGAAAGCATTCAGCCACATTTCATTGCAACAAACAACAGATTACATCTACATGTTTTTATTAAAACAGATTTTCTGTTTCACATGTTTCAGTTTTGTTTCTCTCATAATCACAGTAATTACAGGAATGTGGGCGGGGCTAAGTGGCATGTGAAAACAGGACTTTTCTGAGCACTGGCCTGTTACAGAACAACACAGAGTTACTCAAACTGGCAGGAATAAACCCAATTAACAAACTCTGAATTAACTTTTTACAAGTAAACAGAGATTATAACATTATTAATGTTGATTTGCTTTTTATTTATTTATTATTATTTTTAAATAACAGCTGTGGGCCACATTCAGGCAAAACCAGATCTGTGCTGTTGTGTCGTTTTAAATTTCCAGACTGAAAAAAAAAAAACACAAAATAAATATGTGTGCTTATATTGATATTACTGCGAGTCGTTTAATTATTAATTTATGAATTAGAGAAAGTAAGGACACCTATGTCCACCAAGTTACAGGTGAAACTGTCTCTTGTATCATGTAATAAGTTGTACCAACGACCCAAAGGATGTTCTATGATCCACAGCCCTTTTATGGAATAAACTTGACATTTATAATAACATTAGAAATAAAAAATAAAAAAAAATGGTAGCACAGTGTTCTCTACAGAGTCAATTGTCAAGTGATTTTGTTCAGTTGTGTTGTTGGAGAAACTAGTTAAGACAATAATTAGATTAAAATACAGTGTTTAAAACTGCTATGCACCTTTAAATTTATCTATATATATATATATTGCACAGCACAATCACAAGTGATAAAACACATATCATCTGATCACTGTATATTTTAAGTAAATACCTTGAACTTGTCAAAAACATAATCTTAACATAGTACATCATCATTACAGAGGACCAGCGGCGGAGCGAGAGGGGTAGCCAGGGTGGCCAGTGCTACCCCTAGGATTGCCCTGGCCACCCCCGTGGCCACCCCTCTAAAGACAGCAACGTGAATATATTTTATTGTAAGGGTTTGGTGAATTTTAGCTCTGAAAACTTTCATTTCCCAGCGCCTGTGAACGCACCCTGAAGCTACGTCAGTGCGTACAGCGCACTGCTAACTTCTTTCATTCATTGCTGAAGAGACACGTGAGGCTTGTTTGTGAAGTTCCGAAACCCATTTTCACAGCCCCGAATTGCACCCGCCACGAAGACCCGCCTGAGTCTCTAATAGCCTCGCTATTTACATGGCATTGTACACGCCTCTCAGCAGCGCATGTAGCCACCTGCAGCTGCGAGATGGACGTTTGGACGGTAAGACCAATGAGCAGAGCGCCAAACTGTCTGGAGCAAGCGGATCGGTGCGCGCAGAGTTGGGCTGTGTGCGGGAGACGAGAGAAGGAGCAAAGGAGAGGACACGAGGAGGTGGAGAGCATTACACCCAACAACAATGTAAGTACAACAGACGCGGCTAAAACACTTGTTCAACAAACTTTCTGAATGACTGCGATGTGAGGAGTGACCGTGAAGCGCGGGTCACTCGCAGGTTGTTCTGAGCCTCGGAGGCTCGTATTTTGCACGAAAGTGCAGAGTGTGTTGCTCGTACCTGGACCGGTGTTCTGTCGGGGCTGGACACACAAACAGGACGTTGGTGCAGGGGCAGAAGAGTCAAATCACAGCTTCAGTTTACGAGAGCGCCTCTCTTTAGTTTCTTCAAATGCAGTAATGTAGTCCATGAGCGTAAATGCCCTGTCTCCGGTTTGAAAAAGCCTCAAACGCTTTCATTGTTTACAAAGTTAAGTCTCCGCTAAGTTCATTGTACACATCCTGCTGCTGCTCTGACAAAATAAAAGCTGTGTAATTCACAGCAGTAGAGAGACACTTATTGTGAAAGAGCACGACAGAAACAAGCTTCCTCTGTCCAAACGACACGAGATTCAGCAGCAGAGGAGCTGATAGACCGATGTAAATTACAGCATTAGAAAAAACAGTTGTCAAATTCTAAACAGCCTTGGTAAGTTAACCTAGTTTCATTATAAATTCCCATAAAAATGTTAAGCATTCTATTTAGGAATAGGCCTAGATTTAGAATCAGAAAATAGCAATATTGTGCTACAATATTAATAAAAGTGTCATAGGTCCTAATTGTCAACAAGAAACTGTTGTCACTCGACCTACCTGGTAAAATATTAATGAATAAATAAATAAGACAATACATAGTGATAAAAAGCAGGCAAAATATGTGCAAGAATATAATAAATAGGCTCAAACATAAATTCCTTGAGTAAAATCAGATCTGTTCTTAAAGATGCACTGTGTAACTTTTTGATAAAAAAAAATGAACTTTAACAAATGCCTTTCAATGTTAAATAGTTACTAAATGAATAATAAAATAAAAAAAAAAACTCAGTGTTATTGTTTTCATAGTAAGTTTACTTGTATTGCCACAAAATGATTATTTGGCCTTTTGTATGTTTCATAGAAAAAGATGTTCTACAGAAAAATGTTTTGTCCTAGAATATGATTTCTAAGAAAAGATGGAAAAGATGTTCAATGAAAACAATACAGATTGCATTATTTCCTTTTTACAGCAAAACTGTAATATGAAACAATACAGTTGTTCTGTATGTGTCCCCCTTTCACAAAACATTGTGATGCCCATGTTAAACAGATGTAATCTGGCTTCTTCTTTATAAAGACAGTATGAAGAGAAAGTCATGTTGCGTGTGAAAACAATATATGGATGTCATTATTGTGGACCCTTTGAAAAATCCTTGCCACCCCCTGGCCACCCTTGCTCAAAAGTCTGGCTCCGCCACTGCAGAGGACAAAGAGCAATGTGAGTGTGACAGTAAATGTAAAAAGTCTAAACTGGGACCTGTGTCCATAGAGAACAGTGCAGAGAGGAGATTTGCTTCTGGACTTTTCCTCCTGCACAGATAGGAGCTTTTTTCCATTTGACTTTTGGGGGGATAAAGGTCAGAATTTCACTTAAAATTAATGCAGTTAGGAGGTTTTATTTTTCGGCCATCAATTTACAATGTTAACTTTGTTTTGAAACACATTTTATACATTCTCACATTTAGATAAACTTTATTTATTCTCAAGAAAAATGTTTTCAAGCCAGTAACTCCCAAATGATATTTATTTAATCATCTATATTTATGTCAATTACAGTGATGTTTTAAGGTTTTGTAAAGAAGCTCAGGTCTTTCTCTGTTGTGGGTAGCTCTTAAAAGAGCCGTTGTGTCGTTAGATTTGGTGGAGGATTTACTTGGCCTTCTCGGTCTTCTTGGGCAGGAGCACGGCCTGGATGTTGGGCAGCACGCCTCCCTGGGCGATGGTCACTCCTCCCAGGAGCTTGTTGAGCTCCTCGTCGTTGCGGACGGCCAGCTGCAGGTGGCGGGGGATGATACGGGTCTTCTTGTTATCTCTGGCGGCGTTACCGGCCAACTCCAGGATCTCAGCGGTCAGATACTCGAGCACGGCGGCCAAGTACACGGGAGCTCCGGCTCCGACGCGCTCGGCGTAGTTGCCCTTCCTCAGCAGCCTGTGCACACGGCCCACGGGGAACTGCAGCCCGGCCCTGAGGAGCGGCTCTTGGCCTTGGCTCTTGCTTTTCCGGCGCCCTTACCTCGTCCAGACATCTTCAGCAGTGGTAGTTTTTCGGTTGAAGGAGAAACTGATGCTCTCAACGGCGAACGGGCGGATTATAAAGCTGCTCTGCTGAGTCCTGATTGGTCAGACTGAGCGTTAGTCTGTTCCACCAATCAGAGGCCAGTATAAACTCCCGCTCTTTTTGCACACACAGAGACTCTGTCTCAGTCTAGTCATTAAGAATGTGATACACTATAAACTATTGTACACACATAAATAAATGTGATTGTAAATTTAATGAACAACAAATAAATAAAATGGAATTCCAAATAAATCTTCAAACAAATTTTAATCTTAACTTTAATGAGAATAATACATTGAGTTTAGATAGAAGTGTAAAAATAACGGCGTGGGTAGTTTAGAACTATAACTAAATGACGGATGGCTACTTAAATAAAACGTAAGTTTATATAATATCAAACGTTACACAAATCTGGTTTTGAGTTTAAGATTTGAGCAAAGGAAACTACACTACGTGTCCGAAAATCAATTAAAATTTGATCCTTAAACATGTACTAGGCAATTTATAGGCTACACACGCTTTCAAACTATACAGTACTTTTATAATTGTAGACCCAGGGAGAATAGTGACTGCTATGGTAATCTAGCGGGGATTCAATGCAATTTTGGCCTCTTCAGCAAACACTTCTTAATAACAATAATAATAGTCTGTTATAAATCTTTGTCTATTTATTGAACTGACAATTACAGAATGTAAAAAAATAACCTACTCTTCTAGTTTCAGAAAAATAATTTCCCTAGTGACGTTACTACAAGAATAAAAAAATCATGTAGAGAGTCAGTAAGACATTTAATTAAATTTATTTTAGTTGGTATGAGTTTATAATAAATTTATTTACTTATTAGGTGTAATAGGCTTGTTTATAATGCTTGTGTGACTGAATGTGCTGCTGAAACGAAGAGTCTCTTTTCTCGTTGTAGGTGGCTCTTAAAAGAGCCGTTGTGTTGGGTCTCTCGGGTCAGTTTAAGCCCTCTCTCCGCGGATGCGGCGGGCCAGCTGGATGTCCTTGGGCATGATGGTCACTCTCTTGGCGTGGATGGCGCACAGGTTGGTGTCCTCGAACAGACCCACCAGGTAGGCCTCGCTGGCCTCCTGCAGAGCCATGACGGCGGAGCTCTGGAAGCGCAGGTCGGTCTTGAAGTCCTGGGCGATCTCTCTCACCAGGCGCTGGAAGGGCAGCTTGCGGATCAGCAGCTCGGTGGACTTCTGGTAACGGCGGATCTCTCTCAGAGCCACGGTGCCGGGCCTGTAACGGTGAGGCTTCTTCACGCCGCCGGTGGCCGGGGCGCTCTTGCGGGCCGCCTTGGTGGCGAGCTGCTTCCTCGGAGCCTTTCCTCCGGTGGATTTACGCGCGGTCTGCTTGGTTCTGGCCATTGTTTCTGCTCTGGGTAAAAACCTGAAGCGATATGCCGCTCAGACGGAGGCAGCGGCATTTTATAGAAGCCCGGCGAAGCTGATTGGTTCTTAAGGTCTCGCGCTCAAAAATCAAACTTTAACCACGCCTCCGTCCCGCGCGCCCCTTTTCACTCGCTTTTATTTAATAAAACTCCTGAATAACTTTAGCAGTGGATAGTCTGAGAGTCTGTAATGTTTTAGAAACTTTTGAAATGTCCACATCAAACATAATGAACCACAGGCTCATTCAGAGATTAAAAGTTTACATTATTGTTACATTTGTTACAATTATAATTTATTTAGTCTTTGTGTCTTCAAAGAACCAGAGCTGGTAAGTAACTAGATAAATAAATACCTAAAACATGTGTTCAGATTACTGTACTTAAGTGTGACTGTTCAGTTACAGTTACTTAGTATTTGGAGGTTTTCAGAACAGTTGATATTCCTTCTCGAAACAATGATTTGAACCAAAAATCAAGCTCACTCTGAATCTAATGTCATGTTTTTACACTTTAAACATAATGTAATTCAGTGTAAAGTATTCAAAGTGTTGAAAATACACTACTCTACGCTGTTTGTATTGAATACAATACAAAATACATTGTAATGTTTTGCAATGTAGTTATTATAAAGTTAAACTAAAACTAACTTTGCACAACACTGCAAATAACAAAGCTAAATCCTAAAACCTACAGGTCTTTTGTCTCTAATATGGTTTAGCCTTCATGTCTCTTTTCTCTCTGGTTTCACTAAAATGTCTTCATAAATAATCATGTGAAAGCAGAACGTCACTGACTCACTGCAAATGTTTATAATAGAAACCCTATTTCTATTACAGATGTGACAAACTGTATTTCTATAATATTTGTTATTATATATTAAGTTTGGTCGATGTTTGTGGAGGGTCTGAGGGGGAAACGCAGCAGCAGAAGCTTTAACGAGAGAAGAGCAGCTCTTTAGTCAAAGTGGTGGCTCTGAAAAGAGCCTTTGTGAGGTTGGACTAAAGTCAGACTTTACTTCTTGGCCTTCTTGGGGCCGGTCTTCTTTGCCGGGGCTTTCTTGGCCGGGGCCTTCTTCGCGGGCTTGGGCTTCTTGACCGCCGCCTTCTTGGGGCTTTTGGCGGGCTTCTTGGCCGCTTTCTTGGGGCTCTTGGCGGGCTTCTTGGCCGCTTTCTTGGCCGGGGACTTGGGCTTCTTGACCGCGGTCTTCTTCGCCGTCTTCTTCTTGGGGGTGGCGGCTTTCTTGACCGCGGGCTTCTTGGCTTTAGCGGGCTTCTTCTTCACGGTCTTGGGCTTGGCCTCTTTCTTGGCCAGCTTGAAGGAGCCGGAGGCGCCCGTGCCCTTGGTCTGGCTCACGGCGCCTGAAGTCACCAGTTTCTTCAGGGCGGTGTTGATGCGCTTGTTGGCCTTGGCTACGTCGACGCCCTTCGCCGCCAGCACCTTCTTCACCGCGGCCACGGAGCAGCCTTTGCGCTCCTTGGACTCGGCGATAGCGGCGGTGATGAGCTTCTGGAGGCTGGGCCCGGCGTCCTTCTTCTTGGCCGCGGCCTTCTTCCTGGGGGCCTTGGCTTTGGCCGGAGCGGGGGCTGCTGCGGGAGCTGTCTCTTCTGCCATGGTTCGTGTGAGTTTAGATCTCAGTCTGGAGCCGGGAAGCGCGCGGAGGACACTTATAACGGCTGTGAGAACCGTAGAGACTCAACCCACGCTGCTGAGCCGCTCCGTCTCCGCTCTGTGTTTTCTCTTCGCACTTTACGGTTAAAACTACACAAATGTGACTAATGTTTTATTAAATATTTCACATCATCCTTTAGAACACAGTCTCATCTCGTTGTGTAACTGTTCCACAGAAGCACATAGTCTCGTGTTTTTAATCACGAGCCCTCAAACTCTGGTCTTGTTCACACGTGTGAGGCACGCAGCTTAAACTTTTTCATACATTTAGCTTAAAATCACAGTTATCTTTAGTAAATGAGTAACACTTTGTATTTAGATCAAGAAAAGACACGTGAGTGAGTAAATTCACAAATGAAATGCATGACATGGTTTCAGTGTTTAGTTGTAATAAACTGAATTTGTGGCGTTAGTAAGCACAACAGCTGAGGAGCCTTTCTGTAGAAGCCTGTAGTGTTCATGTTCATACAGTGGAACAATGATCCCAATGCTCTTAAGTCAACATTATTTTGACCTCATCCACACACTCTCTTCAATATGATCATTAGTTATAATTGTTATAATAATATGTGACCTCACATTTACTTTTTACATATCAAAAGTACAACTTTACTGTAACTGACACGTCTTTCTTCTTAGTCATAAAGCATCAAACTCATTTTCACCACTGGCATCATGCTTGTCATCAAAAGTTTGTCATATAAATCTCATACTCTTTTATAAACCGCAAATGATAGTCTCTGTAGTTTATATTTAATCTGTTTTTACAATTACTACATGTCTATTTGACTTAAGTCTGTTTAGTGTTTACTCTTTAGGTTTCAGACAAATCATTTCATGAAAGTGCTCACTTTACTCCACAAAATAAACCATGGTCTTGTGTGTCGCAATAAGATACAGACATGTGAGGGTTATTTTACAGAAATGATTATTGTTATTATTGTTATTATTGTTATTTCTTTCACGGCAGAATCTTCATTGTGCATTTTGGCCAAGGTTTCAAACAACAATTGACAATCTTCTTTGTTTTCTTTTCTTGTGGTGTTAAAGTTAATTCTATATTATTATATTATTTATATTAATATAGGGACTGGCACAAAAACTGTCTTTATAAATATCTAGGTGAATTGTTTTAATTTAGTTGATCCTGGTTTCTGGCCTATTTATGTGTTGATTCTGCAGTTTATACAGTGAGATTGTGAAGTATCATTGTGTCAAAGAAGTTTTTATTCACTTTTTTATTTTATATCTGACAACTTCCTCTCATAAATATGTTGTTAATATCTACATATATTTATTTCTTACTTTTTTTTATTTTTACATCAAAGTGAATTTGTAAAAACGCAGCCACTGAATTCGTCCCCTGATTAGAACAAAAATTTATTATTTAATTCAGTCAGTACACAGAGGTCCCGTTTTTCACAAAGTACTACATTTATCATGTACTTTTAGTGGAAAACACAAACTTTACTCATTTACAACTAAAAGAAGTTAGTTAACCCAAGAAGAGACGAATGCTCCCCAAAATCAGCCTAAAGTCCAACTACCTACATGGGCTTTAAAAATCTCCTTCAAGAGACAAAAAACCTTCAAAAAGCTGGAAATGGAAGAGCCACTGCCCCTCAGATGTGGCTCCATGTAAGACCTCACCTGGAGGGATCAGTGATGCTGAAAAAGGGGAAGAACCAGCTCAGAACTACACAGGGTCTTTCAAAGTGCAAATGCATTAACAATGGGATTTTAGACGCATGATTTTAAGTGGGTGACCTCACTGTGCTTTGAGTATGAAAAAAATTAAACAAATTGTCTTTTTTTTCTGAAATTAAATATACATCAACTACATAAAGGAACCAGTAAATGGGTTGATTTCACTTTCTTAAAATTTTTGAATCATAATTTAACACATGATCCTCCAGTATATTATTATGTGGACGATTTTTTAAAATAACACCCTATCAGTTGTAAGCTTTCTAATTATTCTTGCTACAGCTGCACATACAACAAAAACAGAAGTTGCACTTTATCAGGTGTGGGTGGCTCTTAAAAGAGCCGTTGTGTTGTTCTTGTGGGTCAGGATGTAGAGTTTAACCGCCGAAGCCGTACAGAGTGCGGCCCTGTCTCTTCAGGGCGTACACCACGTCCATGGCGGTCACGGTCTTCCTCTTGGCGTGCTCGGTGTAGGTGACGGCGTCACGGATCACGTTCTCCAGGAAAACCTTGAGCACTCCGCGGGTCTCCTCGTAGATCAGACCGGAGATACGCTTCACACCGCCACGGCGAGCCAGACGGCGGATAGCGGGCTTGGTGATGCCCTGGATGTTGTCGCGGAGAACTTTACGGTGACGCTTGGCGCCTCCTTTCCCGAGTCCTTTGCCTCCCTTACCTCTGCCAGACATAATTACTGCTTCGTAGTCGACGAGTCAGATGAACTCACAGCCGCTGCGCCGCTTCTTTTATGCGGCCTGTGCGGACGTAAGTGAAGACAGTCTGTGGGGGATGGGCGTTCTTTTACCAATGCGCATGTGCAAAGGAGTCCACAGCTTGATTATTACAATTGCTTTACCTTTTTCCTGTGAAATCAAACTCTAAACACACATTTACTCAAAGAAACAAAAAATCTATATAATTCAGCAACTTTCAACACAGATGCGTGACGTTAACACGTGTTAGAGCCTTATCACTCATCAGAATTGACTAGTTGTGTAAATTTGAGCATCATCTTGGTCAGTGCCTTCTAAACATTTTACAGCACAAAACACAATTCAAGTCACTAGTTAAACTCAGTGAGGTGACTATAATTAAAGCTTCCAAAACCTAGATTTTCAGTAACGTCAAATAGTTACAGTTCCTTGTGATTTCCCTGACCTGTATTCTAATCTCATTAACCACACAACCTTGAATAACAATAATGTTTTTGAGCGGTTAGGTAGATTTATAGTTTTCTTGTCCTGTTGTTGTTGCAATTTTTTCATATTAATTCGATGCTAGTCCCAAATTCTCAAAACTACAAATAATCCTTGTTCAATTAATGTTATGATTCCTCTTTTTCTCAAGAAAAGACATTTTCATACGGTATTGTGTTTTTTGTTTTAGTTTATTATTTTTTTCTGTTAAAACAAAAGTCAGGATGTGTGCGTGTCCTTGAGTTTTACATACCACCCTGTCACATTAACCTTTGTATCTGTACAGAACGTGTGTGGCTACCTCAAAGGGCAGGACAAAGATTAAAGTGACATAATTAAGGCCACTACAGGCATCAAGTTTAAATTTACATTTTCTAATCTGTATAAGCATAACCACACCAGCCAATAAGAAGCAAGAGGTCTTTTTTGTTTCTTCTGTACAGTATTTTTAAATGTCTTGGTAGTGTAGTTTAAATGTTAAAGTTTAAATGCTACAACAGTAGATCCAGAGGGCCAGATTTTACCAAGTAACATGGCTTTTGGGTCGAGTAGTTGCAAAATGCATCAGGAGGTTGCACCAAACATTCACAGGACTAGATTTGTTTATATAGTGATACCAACTAAGGCTGCAATGACCAAATCTGAACCCAGCATTAAACCAAATCAAAACCAGGTCTGAAGCAGAATTAAATCAGGACTGAATCATGCACTGTACAAATGACAATCTTAATCTGGATAATGAGAGAATAAATGCATAAAATGAGTCATATTTATCTTTAAGCATATTGTAACTGTCTTCAAATAAGGTTTACAAGTAGAACAAGAGCTAAGTGGATTGCTTGGCTAAAGAATATGAAAATACGCATTTTATTGCTGGAAATGTGTCTAAATACAACTGGTATTGAAACAAGAAACATACACTATGTTCAAATCTCATTTTTAAAACTCTTGACACATTAATAACTTAACAAGAGACATTTTTGTATTACGTGTAAATGGAGGGCCAAATGATATCTTTGGAGGGCCAATTTGGCACCAAGACCTGATGAATATATACAATTTACTTGATTCTCCAACACCTAATCACAACAGTGACACGGAAGTGACTCTTTGTCAGAAGTGGGTGGCCCTGAAAAGGGCCTTTGTTGTTGTAGTTGAGAGCGGACTCTTTACTTGGAGCTGGTGTACTTGGTGACGGCCTTGGTGCCCTCGGACACGGCGTGCTTGGCCAGCTCTCCGGGCAGCAGGAGGCGTACGGCGGTCTGGATTTCCCTGGAGGTGATGGTGGAGCGCTTGTTGTAGTGCGCCAGGCGGGAGGCCTCTCCGCCGATCCTCTCGAAGATGTCGTTGACGAAGGAGTTCATGATGCTCATGGCCTTGGAGGAGATGCCGGTGTCGGGGTGAACCTGCTTCAGCACCTTGTACACGTAGATGGCGTAGCTCTCCTTCCTGGTCTTTCTCTTCTTCTTGCCGCCTTTGCCGGCGGTCTTGGTCACGGCTTTCTTGGAGCCCTTCTTGGGCGCGGACTTGGCTGGTTCAGGCATGTTGTTCTCTTCAGAGGACGAATGACTCTGGCGGCGTCACGTCGCTATATTTATAAAGGCCTGACGCAGACGCGCTGCGCTGTTCCTCTGCTCTGATTGGTCAGTTTGTCACCGCTCACTGTTACTAGGCGTGGGCTTCTCTTCTAAAGATTTTCTGATGACTCTTTCTACTAGAGCTGCAGTGTGATTTATTTTTTATCACCAAACAGCAGTGGCGGAGCCAGACTTTTGAGCAAGGGGTGGCCAGGGGTGGCAAGGATTTTTCAAAGGGGTCCACAATAATGACATCCATATATTGTTTTCACACGCAACATGACTTTCTCTTCATACTGTCTTTATAAAGAAGAAAGCCAGATTACATCTGTTTAACATGGGCATCACAATGTTTTGTGAAAGGGGGACACATACAGAACAACTGTATTGTTTCATATTACAGTTTTGCTGTAAAAAGGAAATAATGCAATCTGTATTGTTTCATTGAACATCTTTTCCATCTTTTCTTAGAAATCATATTCTAGGACAAAACATTTTTCTGTAGAACATCTTTTTCTATGAAACATACAAAAAGGCCAAATAATCATTTTGTGGCAATACAAGTAAACTTACTATGAAAACAATAACACTGAGTTTTTTTTTTTTATTTTATTATTCATTTAGTAACTATTTAACATTGAAAGGCATTTGTTAAAGTTCATTTTTTTTATCAAAAAGTTACACAGTGCATCTTTAAGAACAGATCTGATTTTACTCAAGGAATTTTATGTTTGAGCCTATTTATTATATTCTTGCACATATTTTTGCCTGCTTTTTATCACTATGTATTGTCTTATTTATTTATTCATTAAATATTTTACCAGGTAGGTCGAGTGACAACAGTTTCTTGTTGACAATTAGGACCTATGACCACTTTTATTAATATTGTAGCACAATATTGCTATTTTCTGATTCTAAATCTAGGCCTATTCCTAAATAGAATGCTTAACATTTTTATGGGAATTTATAAATGAAACTAGGTTAACTTACCAAGGCTGTTTAGAAATTTGACAACTGTTTTTTCTAATGCTGTAATTTACATCGTCTATCAGCTCCTCTGCTGCTGAATCTCGTGTCGTTTGGACAGAGGAAGCTTGTTTCTGTCGTGCTCTTTCACAATAAGTGTCTCTCTACTGCTGTGAATTACACAGCTTTTATTTTGTCAGAGCAGCAGCAGGATGTGTACAATGAACTTAGCGGAGACTTAACTTTGTAAACAATGAAAGCGTTTGAGGCTTTTCAAACCGGAGACAGGGCATTTACGCTCATGGACTACATTACTGCATTTGAAGAAACTAAAGAGAGGCGCTCTCGTAAACTGAAGCTGTGATTTGACTCTTCTGCCCCTGCACCAACGTCCTGTTTGTGTGTCCAGCCCCGACAGAACACCGGTCCAGGTACGAGCAACACACTCTGCACTTCGTGCAAAATACGAGCCTCCGAGGCTCAGAACAACCTGCGAGTGACCCGCGCTTCACGGTCACTCCCTCACATCGCAGTCATTCAGAAAGTTTGTTGAACAAGTGTTTTAGCCGCGTCTGTTGTACTTACATTGTTGTTGGGTGTAATGCTCTCCACCTCCTCGTGTCCTCTCCTTTGCTCCTTCTCTCGTCTCCCGCACACACAGCCCAACTCTGCGCGCACCGATCCGCTCTGCTCCAGACAGTTTGGCGGCTCTGCTCACTTGGTCTTACCGTCCAAACGTCCATCTCGCCAGCTGCAGGTGGCCTACATGCGCTGCCTGAGAGGCGTGTACAATGCCATGTAAATAGCGAGGCTATCTAGAGACTCAGGCCGGGTCTTCGTGGCGGGTGCAATTCGGGGCTGTGAAAATGGGTTTCGGACCACTTCACAAACAAGCCTCACGTGTCTCTTCAGCAAATGAAATGATAAGAAAGTTAGCAGTGCCGCTGTACGCACTGACGTAGCTTCAGGGTGCGTTCACAGGCGCTGGGAAATGAAAGTTTTCAGAGCTAAAATTCACCAAACCCTTACAATAAAAATATATTCACGTTGCTGTCTTTAGAGGGGTGGCCACGGGGGTGGCCAGGGCAATCCTAGGGGTAGCACTGGCCACCCTGGCTACCCCTCTCGCTCCGCCGCTGCCAAACAGCTGTCTCAAATGTCCTTTTATCACTTTGTCTTTATTTGTCTGAATTGGTATAATGAAACTGCTGGTCTGTATTGGCAATGTTTTCAGAGGCCTATGTCATTTATAGTGGTCTAAACATAAGACTATAAAATCTCTTTCTTTAATTATACAGGCCATTTTTAAAGCAATAACAAATGCTCAGGAAGTTGGACATAGTTTTATTTCCCAAAACTAATAAAGAATAAAACAGTAGCAATGTAACTTTGCTCTTTCAATAAAACATACAAGAGAAAACAAACATTTTGCCAGCAAACATTAAATCACACGAGGAACAAATTACATACAGAATAAACAGATGGTAAACATTTTCTCCTGAGTACATATATGTGCGTAGAAGTTGTGCATACTTTTCTATGCTTAAAGGAGACCTATTGCATTTTTTCTATGTATTTAGAAATAAACTATAACATACTTAGCACAGTAATTTACATTTTTTCATTTGTAAAAGACAAAATTGATATAAAACAGCTTAGAAGTAGAAAGAGGTCCATTGTTTTCCTGTTTAAAACTGCAGAACTCGTCTTTGTAAGATTTTATTGTAACAAGCAGCTAATTTAAATGTGTTTTTTAGATTTCATACAATAGGCCTCCTTTAACATTTTGTTTTGTTTCGACAAGCTTTGGTCTTGGCTTGAAGGTGCAACTGTAGTTTATTTGCTGACATAAAATACATTATTCTTTGGCTATTGCATTGACTGACGGCTTCTAGATGCAGAATAAAGTGTATTATTGTTGTTTATCTTTTTTTTTTGTATTATTGTTAGTGTTTTTGTTATAAAGTGTTGGCTTATTTTAAAAGTTACTATGTATTCCTGAGCCTGTAATGATTTCATATGTAAAAGTTATGACAATATGACATTATAGTCTATCTACAATCTATCATTATAGCTTATAGATCATATAAGTGCTGTTCTGTCTTGTATTTCTTTAGTCTAAAACAATTTTAAAGCAGCTGGATGTAACTTTCACCTCCACAAACCCAGTGATGCATTTTTAAACACATCGCAAACTGATTTATAGTGTATAAAGCCAGTGTCGCTTCTCAAAGTGAACGTTCACCGTAAACAAAATACATTATTTCACATCTTCTGGGTCTTCGGCTGGTACCATAGTCCTCACGGCTTTTTTAGTTTTTGGCAAGGACAGTGTAGCCTGTAACATAAAAGCAAATAAAGACAAATAAAGGTTTTTAAATGGAAAAAGGACCAACATGGATAAACCTTTTAACATTCATAGAAGATCAATTGACAGTTTTCACATTTATTAGTAACAACTGAAGCACAATATCTTATGTATTTAATACTTTTTGTAGATTGTTTTATTCATATTTTACCTTAATGTCTTTATTCTCATCCTATCTACTTTTTAAACAATTTGGTCTTAGAATAATTTACAAAAGACCTTAGATTCAAAGCTGTTGTGTCTCCTAAAAAAGTAAATAAAATAGGCTCTGAGCACAGAACATCACTGGCTTGTTTATGTTCAAATAGAGAACTTCTGTACTTATGAGCACTTCTTGTTCAGTTCATTTCTATGAGGTTTTCACTAAATACTACTCAGAAGATCAGACAGTGACAGTGAGTTACAGAAAACATGTTGTGTTTAAAAAGAGATGTTTTTGTGTCTAAATGTCAACGCCAACAGGAAATGCTCATAAGTACAGAAGTTAGCTATTCTGAATATGAACAAGCAAACTGAAGTTGATGTGTGACTGAAATGATGTCAAGCAGATGAGATGACAGTGAGTGACAAAATAAATGGGAGCAAATGGAGAGAAATTACATTTCTGCTGGCTGAAAAAACACAAATGTGATCATACCGATATAACCGACAACAAATCTGTTTAATACACCCAAAGTCACCATCCCACTTACTATCCCCCGTTAAAAATGTACAAATCGCCTTCTGGATAGAATAATCAATTACTAAAACAATCAATAGCTGCTGCCCGACTGTTGTTATGGCAACAGAAATACACTTTTGAGGAATCTTTTCAATCAAAACAAAAGTTTGAGAAAAAAGAATACTACACTGATTCATTAATAGATTTTTCCTGACATTATTTTCCTGACACCTTGATGTCATTGCTCATTTGGTTTAACACCAGCACCATCTTGTGGTGTTTTTTAGTTACTGCCCAACGTACTGTAGTTTAACTTCCCACACACCCACATAAGAAGTTAATGGGTCTAGTCCAGGAAAGCTGGGACCGAATCGATTGGAGTGCCACATTTTCAAATATAATTCTTGTGTTGTATGTGGCCTATATTTTGCATGCCCTTGTACTTGATTGTATATATCTTAAATATATTTTATTCTTTATTTGTATTTTCTGTGTTATATGTTGCTCATTAGCACTGTAGCAAGTTCCTAATTTGTGAATGTTCTTTGTTTATTGACAATAGAATACAATCTTTTCTGATTCTGAAATACCACAATTGGACTGTATAAGACTTAATATAAAACATTTTGGCCTACTGTATGTCTAGATTTATATTGTTATATTAGTTACATGCTTCTATCAAGAGGCCCTTGTCAGAAATAATCAGAAATCATCCCAGGAGCCTCATGAAATCATCTTGGGTGCCGCCAGTTTGACACCCTGGTCTCGTCACTTGTAGAAATTGCCAGATTAAACATGTCTAGTTTTACCTTTAAGAAATTTGGTAGTTTTAAGTTTTGATAGAAAGCAGTTGTTTAGAATTCTAGACTTTTGTTTGTTCCCATAATGAGCAGAATGAAATACGCTGAAGCTAATTTGACATCCATTGACTGTGCACAGAACGTTAGTTGGCTTGTTTCTTTCTGAAAATGCTAACATCTTGCCGGCTCGTTCATTTCTGTGGGGGTTTTCACTGCCTCAGTTTAAAATGTATAAATACTATAAGATCTGGCAGTGAAAGTTTTGCGTGACATGTTAAATACTTTACATATCAGCAAAAAACTTCACCAAAAGCAGAAAAGTGTTTACAATTAGTCACATGTGTCCATCGTTATAAAGTTGCTTAAGCTAAAACAGAGTCAACCAAGGCAATTTAAGTGCCTTTTTGGGGTAATTTTTATACAGTAGGATTTGCTTCAAAAGGCGAATTGCTAACACTATATCGTTCCAATTTTGAATAGCTCTGAACACAATGGGTTATAGATATTAAATTATATTATTATGGACAGAGATACAAGCAGGACAGTAACACATATAGTACTCATTAGTATTTCATTCATGTGTCTTCAGAACACTTATGGCATGTACAGAGCTGAGATTACATTACCACACCTTTCTCGTTTTGCCATCTGCTCCATAGTTTCAGGTAACGCTTGTCCAAAACTCTCGGGGATAAAGAGCGTGACAAAGGCGGCGAACAGACTCAGTGACGCAACCGTAATGTGAGGAAGGAACTTCATGAAGACATCTGAACACATCCAAACAAAGGCAAGCAGATTAGAGCAATGTTACAGCCATTGAAAACAGAAATTAATAAACAACAAAACATACATTTCAATTGCAGACTATAAGGACTATAAGAGTATAAAGCAGTGCCAGTAAGCGCCAAGTTTACAAGTGTCAAAATTGTTCTTAAATTTTGACACTTGTGCAGTGCACCTTTAAGGATACAAACCAGGACATTTCATGAATGCTCATACACTTCTTTCTCTCAAGTTTGCGAGCTTTAGTGAACTGAACTTTCTGAATAAAGTTAAAGGTACAGCGTGTAACCAAAAATTCACTTCAATAAAAAAGGTTCCATGAAAAAAAAAAAAAAAAAAATGTTCTCAGTCGTACCATGCCGTGGTCGCTGTCCATTGTAAAGTCAACATTTTTAAAATGATAAAAAGAACGTTTGCTTGCAGAGAGACATGTTCAGCAATTTCAATGTCCGTTTATGGGGACGCTGTTGTTGGACAAACTGAGAAGATTGTAAGTGATGCTTTCCATGTTTGTTTTCAGTATGAATTATTGCCTAGAGAGACATTAGAGTAGCGGTTTCCAACCCTTTTCTTCCAGGAGAGCTACTTTTGCAAAAGAAAATTGACTGCGAGCTCCTACTTTTAGCGATGACCAATAATTTACCTGTGGCATTAACTGTGGTTAACTATGGCATAGGAAAGAGGACTTTGTGAAAATTTAGCCAATGACTGTTGATAAAAACACATTTGCAACCAAAATAGGCATGTAATAAATACAATTTGAATAAGAAAGCATAATTAGTATAATTCTAAAATCCTTTGGCGAGTTACTTGGAAGGTGGTGGCGAGCTACTGGTAGCTCCTGAGCTACAGGTTGGAGACCGCTGCGCTAGAGCAAGCTGTCTCCAACAGTTCTTCACCTTCTAAACAAAGAAAAAAAGGGGAGGCTTTCTGTTGTTGATTCACTAGCCTAGCCCCCACCCCAGGCTAGGCTTGTTGTAGTTCTTACCTTTGCCTTTATCTGTGGGCAGAGGGGAGGCCTGCAGCTGTGTGTCTTCTGTTCTTTATCCCAGTCTACCAACTCTACTTCACATTTGTGGGAGAGTTTGACAGGCCAACAGATGTGAGTTAAGAGAGGAAGATAACTCTTTATAATTAAAGGTTATATGGAAGACAAAGCCAGCAAATGTTGCTGTTTTCCACACGATGCACGTGTTCATGCCCCCCTCTGCTCACAGGGTCAGTGAGAAAATAGTAGGTTTGATTGAAAGAGCATGTAAAAGAAGACTTTAAAGTTTAGTTGGTCATTAAGACTCTTAAAAGAAGCACCAAACACTTCAAATACATTAGCAATAAGTCTTTGGAAACTCAACAATGACTTTAACGAGGCCCTAACCTTAAATAAATGTGCTAAGTGGGTTTGTACCAGCTTACATTCTCTGAATTAGACTTAACTTGTGCTTCAATTTTTCTCATAAGCCTTACAAGAACAAACAGCCTTTTCTGTGAACTTGTGAAATAAAACATGGCTTTTCCATAAATAACATTGTTGCATTAAAGTATTTCTCATCAAATTAAGTCAGAAGTTTCAAGTAATGTCTAAAACTGGTAATATTTTAGTCATTCCTGTGTCAATTTTCAGAAAACAAAAAGGGACATAGAGGCAAGACTCACCTTCATAAGAATATAACAATTAAAGATGGAAAGCCAAATATTTTTTTCAGTAGTAGTTGGTTTAAAAAGTCTGAGAACCACTGGCATAGAGTAAACTACAAACTGTTGAATACTGACTTAGTTTGAGCATAAATGGGGCGACGCAGCTGCCGATCCGTGAGACCATGGAACAGGCTCCAGTGGCTGTGTTTCGGAGAGGCGTCGGGTACAACTCTGAGGTGTAGGTAAACATCAAGGAGGTCCCGGTAGTGAATGAGAATTTACCCGTCATCTCCACAATTAAGGCCAGAGTCGGCATATCTGAAAGACAGAAATACATTGCTTCAACAAACATTCGTCATAAAGACTATATATACTATAATAATTGGTTGGGTGGTTTTGATTATAGCACACATTCATGGTGTTTAAATAAGCTTCTGTAAAGTCAAAAGATAATGTTCTCATTTCATGTTGCATTTTTTCAACACAAGAAATTATCAAGATTTTGTATTGATGATGGGAAAGTAGGATTTTCCAGTAAATACCAAAGTTTCGTACTGTGGTTAAATCCAGTGTATTTTCTACAAAACACATAACGTTAATTAACAATATTCTTTGGTAAACATATAGAGGCCTGATACACTAGTTTGGGCATATTTGGAGTTTTGACAATTTTTCTTCAAAAGCTGAAGGTACACAGTAATTGAATTGAAGTTTTTAGTTTTTTAATACTTTTATACTCAAATTAAAAGAAGTTTTGTCAACCAGGTTCAGACCAAGCCCAAGAAATTGACCGACGTCTTTAGTCAACGGCGATGCTCATTTTGATTGGTTTTGATTCTCAAAATCAACTCCACCACAAATGGTGCACTCACATGTTTACTTGCGTTAAGCACACAAAACATTGGTTGGTTGCCATTTTGAACAAACTTCACTCTGTCATGTTTGTTTTAATATGATCATGTGCTTTCTTGATGGGCTTCATTTGTCAATCACGCCCTCTGAAACTTGGGAGACAAACATCTCTTGAGAGTAGTACTTGTGATCGGTCTTTGGTCTTAAGACCAGTCTCGAGACTGCTTTTTTAAGGTTTTGATTTTGTCTTGCTCTTGGACTCGGGTCTGACATCAAAACTCTTTTTCATTACCACCATGTTCTGCTAAACTTGCACCGGGAGGTCAAGACCGCCAGTGACCTGCTCCAGGCAGAGTTTGCTATAACACAACAAGATCATGTAGACATTGATAAATGATGGATGGAAAATAGCTGTAAGATAGAATCTGGTACAAGAATCTTGAATTCTTCTCTGAAATCTCTCAAGAATTCTTAATGTAATTGTACACTGTCCTTAATAAACATGACCTTTACCTTATAAATGTAGAAAACTACAAAGATGGTCTTGATTTGGTCTCCGTGGACCATGGTCTCAGTCTCAGAGCAGGCCTTGGCCTCGATTAGTGTGGTCTTGACTACACTGTGGCCATACAATATTTATAATGTATGGTCTGGATTTTCCAGGCAAAGACACCAGGTCCCTTGTGTTGCCTGGAGATACCTCTAATCGAACTATATTTTTTCCATACTGTATTGTTGGAAAGATTTAGAACTTCCTACATAAATGTCTTAAAGATAGATGCATTAGAGAAAAGGAAACATGAAACACTGCCTTGTACTTCAACAATGCACTAAGCGCTCAAGAGGGAAATACACAGTACTTTGTGGATCATTCTCACCTTTAGGCACCACTTGAATGAAGTAAAGCGGCACTGCTCCCAAACATAAACTGACAACGATGGAGGTTCTTCGAGGGAATTTCCTAAACCCAAAAGAAGAAGTTGAAGTAGTAAAGAGAACCCACATGAAGCAAAGCTTATGTTGGAAAAATGTGGTTCATCAGTCGAATAGAAGGCTTGGAACCAAATAGATGAATATACAAAACTAAAAATGTAAAAATACATTAAAATCAATGTATTTTTACATTTTTAGTTTTGTATATTCATCTTTTTGAACATACACATTCATCACAAACACCAGATGTGGCTAAAACATAAATGCTTTTTTTTTTTTTTTTTTTTCGTTCCAAGCATTTTTGACCAATACAGACAGTGGAAAATAAAAAAAAAAAGTGTTAATATTATTACTATTGTTTTTTAGTTAATTTTAACAATGTTAAGCAGGACAAAATGAGCTTACTCCATTTGAAGTATTTTTGTTCATCTCTGGGCTTGTTTGAAAACGGCTTAACTTGTTTGAAGTTGACATTTTGGATTAGATAAACAGTCGGGTTTTGCAAGTTTAAGTACTGTCAGTTGAATAACTACGACGTTCCATTGTATTCACAAAAAATAAATATATACAGTACAAACCTTAAGTTTGGACACACCTTCTCATTCAAAGAGTTTTTTTTTTTTTTCATGACTATGAACATTGTAATTCACACTGAATCCATCAAACCATTAATAAACACATGCCGAAGTATAATACAAAACCAAAAAGTGTGAAACAACTGAAAATATGTCATATTCAAGGTTTTTCAAAGAAGCCACCTTTGCTTTGATTTCTGCTTTGCACACTCCTGGCATTCTCTTGATGAGCTTGAAGAGGTAGTCACCTGAAAGGCTCTTCCAACAGTCTAGAAGGAGTTCCCAGAGCACTTAGCACTTGTTGGCCCTTTTCACACTGCAGTTTAGCTCACCCCAAACCATCTGGATTGGGTTCAGGTCTGGTGACTGTTGAGACCAGGTCATCTGGCGCAGCACCTCACTCCTTCCTGGTCATTCATGGTTTGGATACCGTCAGTGTGAATCTACAATGCTCATAGTCATGAAAATAAAGAAGGCTCTTTGAATGAGAAAGTGTGTCCAAACTTTTGGTCTGTACTGTATATATATTTCTTTAAATTAAGAGATTTATATATTTTTTTAGAAAGAGATGTTTTCTGTACTCGACTTGCAGCATACCTGCATTTTTGCTGTTGCGCAAAGTACCCGCCCACTCTAGGTGATCCATGCAGAAGTGTAGCAAATGTGCAGCACTTCTCTCCTTTATGGCCAAATAAATATAAACCCAGACGCTGGAGCCACAGAAAAACAGCCGCACAAGATGGTGTTTTATTTAAAAACCTGCCAATGACTGCTAGCTACTCTCTGGTGGGTGAACAGCTCCACACACTGGTCGTCTTTATAATAGCCTGCTAACTGTAGCTTGAATCCACAGGCATACATACAGTAAGTTAACTAGTTTCATACTTTTTGTTGACCATAAACATTGCAGTGAAGACGCAGGCACTTAATTTAACCTACAAGCACATCTTAGCTATTTAGAAACATCAAGCTAGCACAGATAATCTACTTATATTGTGAATAAATGGACTAGCTTAGCCTATACGAAGCGTGCGGGTATACAGAATGTGGGGGAAAGTCATAAAAATGATCCCGTATTTACGACAAAATTATCTTGTGAGAGAGAGATAAATCTTTATTTTTATGTGAGTTCAATGGAGCGCCGTCAATAACAGATTAGTTTTTAATTGATCAGCAATGTAAAAAATTAAAATTAATATGAAAACAAACATGAAATCAATTAAACTAATGTAAAAATTAAAAATAAAAAAACTAAAATAAAACTTAACTAAAACCAAACTGAACTAAAACCGAAACAAAACTTCATTTAATTTAATTTACAAAGAGATACCTGAGGGCGAGCCAGCTGACGACATAGGCAGGGATCTCCACCAGAGCACAGATGAAGCAGCTCAAATAAGGATTTGGGTGGAGCTGTGATGTGTTTAAGTTCAAACAATAATAGGCCAAGAACAAGATGAACCTGGAAATTAACAAGTCAGAATGTTATTTTGTTGTTCAAAGTATAACAAAAATCATAATCTTTAAGCAAAATTAAAGTGTTGTTGCAAGGTAGGTGTAGGTATTGGTAGGCCATCAAAGGGTTAATAGGGCAGTTTTAATTTTAATATTTTATATAAAAAACATTTTACAATTGCTTAAAAATAGTATGCTTAACAGAAAAAAATCGAAATTGCAATATCAAACAGAAAAACTGCAATTAGTGCAGCCCTATACTGTTTATCTTTCATGCATTAAAAGTGGAATAAAGGTAATACTTAAAAAATCAAAATCTAAGCTAATCAATTGTTATGGAACTTTAAAGGGACTGTATCTGATTTTTGCATTCTTAAAATGTAAACAAACAGAAATAATAAATTTTAACCTTTTTCCTTCAGGCTACATGATTTCCTCACGTGCTAATGCATTCTGAGCTTCAGAATTGTTCATCATGATGAGTTTTAATGTTTTTTCACAGCTTTTAACAGCGAGGTGAGTCACTATGCTAACAACAGTTAGCCACAATGCTAAAACAAAAACAGAAAAAGCTGCACACAAACGGGATTTTATTAGACATAGACAGGACTTTGGGGACTAATTTCCACCTGAATAGATACATTAACAAGGCATCAGTGCTAGGGGGAAATTGCTTTTAAGTTATCTTGTTGCAAAAAATCGAGTACAGTCCCTTTAAATTGACTTCATATGTGTGTGTTTGTTTGTTTTTTTTAGATGCTTTACCATATAACGAAAAGGGTTAATGTTGTGATCCGGATGGTGCTGGTTTTGAACAAATCTAAAATGCTGTACTTTTTCTTTGCCGTTTCCTTTTCTTTCTCAGGCACCTGCAAAACACAGAACAACATTATTTCAATGAGGAACTAAACATTAAATCAACTTTTATTGTTTAATTGTAAAAAGCAACCAAACTGTATAAAAATATAATTTCGGTTTTAAATCAACTTCCTCTCATTCATTTATTCATTTTTGGTTGCAAATATGGCTTGAAAACCTCTTTTTACAAACAACAAAGTGAACTGGAGAACACCACCCAAGCACAGCCAATCAGGGAGCTGCATTTGGCTCCAGATTAGAGTTAAAACTTTGTATTTTTCAGTTCAGACAGTACTCAGTAATCTATTTTTTTTCACAAAGTGCTGGACTTACCATATACTTTTTAGTATGCATTAAATGTAATCATGGCTCTAAATTTGCTCACCCTGATATGTGAAAATTTGATCATTTATTCCACATAAAGTTCCTAATTTCTAAATAAAAACATGACATGATAAAACATATTAGTAGTACATTTTTTTCTAGCATTTATGTCATTACGATACTAGAATCTTTACATATATAGCTATAATTTTATGATTATTTTTTTCCTTTTCACCTCATTCTGGTATTGTGAGAATTTTGCAGACAGAATCCATGAAAATCAAGATATTCACACACGCCCTTGCCTGTCATCTCAGCAGTACATACAGAGAACTGTTGAAAGATGCTTTGTGGAGCTTGGACTTTGTTCCATCGAGCTGCCTTTTTCAAAATGGCCTCGGCCTCCGCCACTTTCCCCCGAAACAGCAGCCACCGAGGAGACTCCGGGATCAGCCTGAGCCAAAACACACAGTTACACAACCAGATCTGTCCACAGCTAAAGATGTGCAATATATCTAATTTTAGACAATATTATGACTGTTCTCTTAAGGTAAGTAAATCATTTGTAATAACATAAAAGGCTGTTAAAAAACAACAAAATAAGAAAAGTACATTGTGAATAAAGTTTATGCTTTTGGTATTTATCACTCATTTGTCTCTTAGTTCAGGGGTTTCCAAACGATTTCAGACCGGGACCCCTAAAGTAACCATGTAAGCAACTTGCGACCACCACAGTAAAATAAATAAATGTCTGTAATAATTTCAAGTGGAAAACCATTAAATTGGTTTTATATGACAACAATTCTGTCAAACATGATGCTTCTAGTTATATAAAAAAAAAAAGTAAATTACATTATGAAACTATTTCACAACCCCCAGATTCTGCTTCGCGCCCCCCCCAAGACAACCACTTTAAAAGCATTCCTTCATCTTTAATTTTTTTTTTTTTTTTTTTTTTAAGGAGATTTGTGAATGGAAATCAGTTTCAATCTGAAGTTACTTAGTCCAGAAACAGCAACATGGCTAAACTGGGAAAAATTACAGTGCAGTGTTTGTTTTTATTGCATAATGTAATGATATCAAATGTGTTACAGTAAAATGAGTCGTCTAACCCGCCTTAGGCAATTTAGGTCAAAACATGTCACGAAGTATAAAGTGTTCTGCCAAAGTATGCAACTCACGCCCAATAAACAATCAAAAACCTGTTGCAAAAACACTGCACTGGCTGTCTGAAAATGTACTATACTGTAAATATTGAGGAATTAATGAGGGTCGAACCAATTATAAAAGGTGTGAGTGAAAGAAAACAATTCTGTATTGAATTCTGAATCCTAAAAAGGCATACAGGTTCAGACAAAAAGTGTGTCAGGTTTCCAAATAAAGCATTGGCAATCTGTGGTTGAGTTTTTTCAGAGCAGTTTTTCTCCAGAACTATTGACCACTTACTAGGGTCAAGTTTCATATTAGACCAGTGATGTCAACAATATTTGGCTAAACAATGTTCTCAGAGGTGGAGGGACAAAGTCATTTTTTGTAAGTCTCAAGTCTTGGGCTTCAAGTCAGAGTCCCACAATTTATGTTTGTTAAGAAGCACCAGGTCGTCTCATGTCACAAAGCTCCGCGTCAAGTCCCAAGTTACTGACATCAAGTCCAAGTCAAGTTTCAAGTCAAATCTCAAATCATGACCCAAGTCGTGACTTACAAGCCCACACCTGGTAATTATGATTATTAAAATATAACCGCTACAGACTAAACAATTCTGTATTTTAGTGGCCATTTTAGAAACACAAATAAATAATATGTAATTATCATAATTATTTATGTCTAAAGCATTTTTAGAGAAAACTAGACTTTGCTATTGTTATTTGAGAGGTTTAAAATTGTAAAATAATTAAACTGTCACTATAATAGACTGGACCCAAGTAAGGCTCTACTCTACTCTACTCGGCGCAACTTAACCCTGGTGCGGAGCTTTTCCATTTGGGGCTGATCCCTCCGACCAACATGTGCGTCTGACGTCATGTTTATCTACTCGGCTCGCTGTGGCCCTGGGGTAAAGCAGGTACTAAAAAAGTACCTGGCGATCAGCCCCAAATGGAAAAGCTCCGCCCCGGGGCTAAGTCGCGCCGAGTAGAGTAGAGTAGGGCCAAGTAGTATGGAAAAGCCCTATTTGTGGCAACTGGTGACACAGACAGTACAAGAAAGTCTTCAAAATCACACCTCCATGACTTGCTTCTCTGACCCCCTACAGCCCCATTCACACTAAACACACAGTCTGCAAAAGTTGCCAAACCAGTTCAGACAACGACCCTCAGCTTGGTGTGAAAGACCCTAGGCTAACTGCAGCTAAAATGTAAGAGCATTGACAGAAAAAGAAAACAGTATTTACTCTCACTAATAAGGAACTGTGCAATTAGCATGCTAGTTGTGGATTTTATAATAAAGTAGGTCTCCTTTAATACTAGAACCTAAAGTAACTCTTCTATTTCAGACTCAAAATAAATCTAATTAAAATAGTTGTTCCACTCACCACCACATTGGGATGTAGATTAGCCCTGGCAGAGACAGTCCCAGCAGCAGGCCTCTCCAGTCCCGCAGGTAGTATGCAAATAAAGGCAACAACATGTATCCCAAAGCAAAGGAGGCATTAGTGGCTAACGACGAATACATGACTCGAGCATGACTGGTTAAGATCTCAGCACCTAAAAGGGACATATTTCAGACTGAGGACAAGAAGTACTTAAACGTAGAGGTATGAAAAGTATGAGCACAAAAACAGTTTAGCCACAAAAACATACTGTAAGAAGCTAATACAGTTTGCAAAAGTTTATGCAAATCCTTACCAAGGACCAAAGCGGCTACAAAATTAGACATCTGGCCCAGTCCGTTAAAGAAAAGAAGGACAACAAAGAGAACCAAGAGTTTGCAAACACTTGGGTGAAGGTGAAAATGGTCTGCAACGCCATTGTAGCAAACAAGATCGGCTTCCTGCCAAATCTGAAAGAAATAAAAGACAATATAATGATTAGCCTGAATAATTTTATCTCCTCATGAGCAAAGAAAAGAGTCCAAAGACATTTAAAGCTGGGGTACCTATTTAAATTAGCAAAGTTCGTCTTGTCAAAAACTTTATTGTGATTGCAGCACTTGCAGTCACAAAATCAAAGTTACTTGAACTGTCTGAATCAAGTAAATAAGGGTTTTATTGCCAATAGCTGCGCTCTGATTGGCTGTGCTAGAACGATCCACTCTAGTTTCACTTTGATGTCGGTAAAAATGTTCTTCAGCCGTAATTGTAGGCTAAAATTAATGCATGTAGATATCAATCATGTGCCAAGAGCCAAGTTCATTGAACCGATTTAAATACCGTAATTTCTGGATTATAAGCCGCTACTTTTTCATGAGCTTTGAACTATGCGGCTTATAAGGCAATGCAGCAAATTGTAGATTCTCATAGACTTACTATTAACAAGTGCGGCCTATATATTACTTAATCTTTTTTCTTACTTAAATCTAGTGGGTGCGGCTTATATTCAGGTGCGCTCTATAGGCAGAAATTACAGTACTTACTTATTGTTTTGCAAAGTAAAACATAGGTACCCAAGCTTTAAATCTATTCTAATTTAAAGTGAAGCTAAACAACATAACAACACAAGTCAATTTTGCACAATACAAGACATTTAATAATTATAACAATTTGTGCAGCGGCCCTACAAAAAAATATTCACAGTTCAAGCTGTCTTGCACTCATCAGTCAGTCACAAAGCTACACTGTACACACGAAGCCTGTGGACAAATGACCTTCAGGGCCTACTTGCCTATTCATGGAGCTTGACACGACAGAGACAACAGCCTGTGTAATGATCAGCTTCAGACAGTAAAACGTGGTTTGAAGTAGAAAAGTTACAAAGCAAGTAAGAAATGTGTCGTCTTCGTGTGTCAAAGGTTAACTATGGACGAATAACTGTATAATATTATGTATATGTTTTGCTGTTCTTGTCTTATAAGCGTACCTTTATTTTGCAATGTTAGTAATTGCAGCTAAAAGATCTGTAATAAAGCACACATGACAGTCATGTATTGCAGATTTACAAATTACACAGCTGAAATAATCAAACTGATCTGATAGGAATGCAGAAATGCTCAAAACGAGTCTGGATAATTAATGAACTTAAAACAGTGCAGAAGATAAGAGAAGAAAGAAAAGTATCTCAAAGACAAAACTCCAGCTGTGTTTTTGTTGAAGAAGCAACATTAAAACATTAGAAAAAAATAAAAATAAAATAATAAATAATAATAATAATAATAATAATAATAATAATAATAATAATAATAATAATATAATAATAATAATAATAATAATAATAATAATAATAATAATAATAATAATAAAAAAAAAAAAATTGCAAGGAAAATCTTTTTGTTATGCAGTCTATGTTGATTTTTAAAAATATAAATTTGTGGTTAGACACATTAATTCAAATTCAAAACCTCCAGAATATAGTTGTAATTTTTGCTTTTGGTTTCTTCCACTGCGTATTAGCACTTTGTATGTATGTAAAGGGGACCTATAATGTAAAATCTATTTATTTAATGTTACAGCAGGGTTCTCTCATCATTAGTTTATCCAAAGTTGCATTTGACTTGATTCCTGCATGATTGATTCCGAGTAAAACAGTTCAAATTGTATAGATACTTTCAAAAACTAAAAATAATATTTTTTAATCTGTGGCTTAATAATGTTCAATGAAGAGGCCTGGCTTATCAGTTCTGTAGTTTTGAACAGAAAGTCTGTTGTGTTTTGCAATGAACAAAATGTGAATTATTGATTTTCATATACCATAGTTTCTTCCTAAACAGAGAAAAATCACAATAGGTTTCCTTTTAAATTAGATTATGTTGTTCATGTTTTTAAATCTGGTAAGTAATCTAGTAGAGAGCCTTTAATATAGGTAAATTGCATATACACAATAACCCGTACCTGTCTGAGAGGTCCCCTGCGAATAAGGATCCACATGTGACTCCAGCGTAGAAAACCGCTGCTGTGAAGGGCTGCTTCCACTCGTCATGGCACACCAAGTCAAACTACGAGACAGAAGCAGGGAGAGAAGGTTCAAGGTGGAGTGGCTGATTTTTACATTGCAAACAAGATTTAGTTTTTAAATCTGACAACTTCCTCTGATAAATCCTTCGACATATGGTTAATATCGGTTGTGTATTCATTTTGGTTGCATTTACGGCTTATAAACGTCTTTTTACAACAACAAAGTGAAACTGGAGAGGACCACCCAAGCTAAGCCAATCAGAGCGCAGCATTCAGCTCCTGATAAAACTAGAATTCTTTATATTCAGTTCAGACAGATGTCAATTTTTTTTCACAAAGTGCTGCATTTACTTGATACTTTTTAGTAGAAAGCACAAAGTTTACTAATTTACAACTAAAAAGTTAGCTACCCCACCTTTAAAGAAACTGTTGTCCAATAGGTTGTGTTCGTGTGACATCATAACATACAAGTCAATATTATATACAAGTTTCGTGCAGTCATGGAAAAACCTGGAAATGTCATGAAAAGTTTTGGATTTGTACTGGTTTTGGAAAAGTTTAGAAAAAATACAAAAATATTGGATTAGAAAAAAAAAAAAAAATTGCTTTGGCACAGTACTGCTGAGATAAGAAAAATTATGTTTTTAAAATGTGCCCACACATTTGAAAATATCATGCACTGGAGTTAATTAATTAAACTGAAAAACTGTAATACAATTCACTATTTTTACTATTAAAGATGAATTAATTTAAGTTTTAATTTTTTCATGTCTAGAAATTCCTGAAATCTTTGCGTTTTGAGCTTAGTTAGTGAAAGCCGATATTTGATTGAGAAGTATGTCAAACAAGGTCATGTAAATGTAGGGAATTGTTTGGATAAGTTATGGAAAAGTCATGAGAAATTTGAAGTTAAAATCTGTACCAACCCTGTATATAATATTTAATACAGATGAAGGTCAGATAAAATATTGTTTAAATGCAGTTTTTTGTTGTTTCTGCAGTTGATCCCACACTAGATTCAATTTCATTAACAAGAAAAACAATAATTGTATTTTTGTGGTCTTGTACTACTCATGTTGCTCATTCTAAGACCGCTTAGGAAAGTCCAAATTGTGTTCTGTTAAAGTCATTATTATGTTAGTATCGATAGGCTAGGGGAGAGCGGGGTTGGTTGTCGCACTTTTTACTTGGATTTGAATTTCTCAGCAAATCTCACATTAACCGTTTTAACAGAAGAGAAAAGTTTGGTCTTGTGTAACTAATGAATCCAGCTGCTGTTCTCTGTCTTATTCTGATCAAAAGTGATCATTTAATGTTAATTGATCACCTGTGACAACCAACCCCAAGTCTGGGTTGGTTGTCACAGTGTTATGTCAATGGATGACCAATGACAAATGTGTCTTGTCTTTGGTTTGATTTTTTAATGTTGGATTTCTTTTGATTTAAGAATGTTTTAAATTTTCTGAATCAGGAGACGTTAAATTACAAGAAAAAGGCGACTGGAAATTTAAAAAATGCATTTTTGTCAAGATTCTAATGATAAAACTATATTTTTTAACGTGAATTAGTGATTAATAACTTTTAAACAGAATAAGCTACATGACAATAATTAGATTTATTTTTTAGTTGAAACTTTACACTGATTTATTGAATTGGAATATTTAAAATACAGTATTTTTGAGAAAACCTGTCTTTTGTAAAAGTGTGACAACCGACCCCGACTGGACTTTTTTACTCTCACCTCCGATTTCTTCTACATTTTTAAACCAGCTCAGAAAAAATAGTCCTAATTGTCACTCTGACTCTCCTCTTTGTAAAGTCAACAGTTTTAAGCTTTCAAAACAATTTTTGGAAAAAAATAGACATTTTTTCTGAACATCTGAAAGTTTGGAAACGGGACATTGCAAAAGAAAATATAAACTGGAATACAATAATGTAGTGAAAAGAGCAAAAAGAAAGAAAAGCAAAAAAGTGACTGAACTATGCCTTCTGTCAAATCATAGCTCATTCGCAAGTCTATAACAATTCATTTGCCAGTAAAAGTCTTTGTATTGTGATCATTTACAAGTATGATTCTCTCAATTTTAGCAAAGGAAATTACAATATTTTATTCTCTTCATTGCTTGTGTGCAAATGGTCAAAAACTGGACATGCTGACTGTACAACTGGGACAAATATTAGGTTTTGGACACATTTGCTGGGACTTTCTCGGAGAAATATGGACGTTTGGTCACCATACATTAACTAGATGTTTTAGGGGGAAGTTGGTTTGAAGTTATTTCATTGTAAAAGAACAAAAAATAAAATGGGTATAGTCTCTTTAAGACATTTCACGACACTTTTTGCTCCTGTGGCTCCAACATTTGAGATAATTTACTTTTTGTTTGTTAACTTTGATACATGTTCTAATTGTTCCTCCTTTTTTCTTTCTTTCACTGCCACAACACTTCCATTTAAACCAGAACTAAATACCCTTTTTATCTTTTAAATGTCTTTGTGAATCTCTCTGATGATGGTTACATGTATTTTGAGACATTTGAAGGTGTGTTTTGCTGTCTACGGCTAAAACAACAGCAACTACAACCTTCCTCCCCGCTGCTTGCCCAACACATTCCCGACCCAAATTCCTCTCCTGAGAAATCCTGGCTTTTTTTTTTTTCGCAGTATGAAATGTCTTTTCACTGCCTTATTTTAATCTTAAAGTTACGCAAAAATAAATAATTAGCTTGGTTAGCTAGTTTAATTACACAAGAGAGTTGCTTGGTTGCAGATTTTGGCACTAAGCCCACATGTCTCACTCCTGACATGTCGAAACTTACAAAGGCAGTGTCTGGCGAGTCTGCAATGTTAATACTGGGGCGTGGACCATTTTCAGCACAATGATTTGGTAATATTAAGAAGTCGAGTCAACTTTTAGTCTGCAGTAATGAAATAAGATTATGAGATTATATGAGTCAAACACAACAATAACTAATTTACACTAGACACATAAATATGCTATGTTCACAACAACAACAAGGTTTTTTTGTAAATTATGTTCTTAAGTTGCATCTCTTAATATTCATGTTGATTCAATGTTGTAACCTCCACCTTCACTGACCTTTTATAACCTATGCAACTATGTAATTATTCAACATATTATTGCAATTGCACCTCTAGTTTGTTTGCTTTTCAAGAACATAAAAACAGAACAAGATTCAAAAAGTGTTCACAATAGTCTTAGCTTAGACCGGTAGAAAACAGGTTTTGCCCTGTTTTCTTAAAGTCTGGTTTAAGCCAGTTTTGTGCATGTTTGACCTTTTTAGAGGCACTTGCTTAAACATCAATCAGGGCGTTTACATGGAGCCAGGATAACTGGATAACTAGCCTAGTCCGATTTAAACCAGTTTTCCAAAGCTCATGTAAACCCGGGCAGACCTATTGAGGAGCTGTAAACTGGTTTTCGGAAAACCAGTTGGCGCACATGGTCCCGACCGATTGTAGTCTGATTTCAGACTCATGTAAACAGACAATCGGTCTGCAGCTGGACAAATGTAACTGAGCAGCTCACAACCCCTGCCCACAGCACATTCCAACAATAAATTAAGAATTTTACAACTATAAAGTGCCTTGCACAAAGTGGCACACACAATCTCACATTCAACTACATGTTTAGCACTGCTCTTAAAGTTTAAAACAGTCCTACATGTTCCAGAAAAAACTTTGTGTCATTTCACAAACAGTACAAACAGTTAATAAAATAAACAACATTAACAATGTTAAAATAGTTCAACAAATACAGCCTCAGTCCTGCAGTAGTGAATCTGACACAGCAGGACCAGTCTCTCCAGGGTAATCGGTTTACTCTTGTGCATGTAAACAGGAGCAAAACTGGTCCAACCGGTTTGTGAAATAAATGTCAAACAGAGGTGGACCATTAACGCCCTTCTAAATCGTGTAAAATACCCTTGTAAATGTGCTTAAAGGAGGCTCTGATATGTTATATAATGGACTGGTTTAGACAATAATAAGAATAAGAATTTTTGCTAGATTTTTATGTTAATCCCAGTTTCTTTGTTTATTTATGCTAACAGAGACATAATGTTTCTATGGGGATGGAGAAGTCAAATTTAACCACAAAACATAAAATTACGACCTATTTGCAAGTCATCATGACCTATAGTATTTCAAGACATCTTCTTGAGATATAATTCTTTAATTTTGCTCCAATTATAAAAATATCAATAAACTAACAAAAAAGGAAGCAATTTATACAAAAACGAGCATTCAATCAACCAAACAACAGCAGAGGAAACACACTAGCTGGGTTATTTTTTTGAGAATTTTGCGACAGAAAATGCTGCAGCAACTCTAGAAATCTGACAGAAATTGCTTCAGTAAAAAGTTTAACACTTTTGCAAAAGTAGCAAATTTAAGATTTTTTAAGGCCTTCATTTTAGCTTTTCTAATAAGTCAGGCTTAGAATTGGATATTAACAAATCCTTCAGTAAAAACCTTAAACATCTTGTTCATTTCAAGACTGTAAAGTTTGGTGTGTATAGATGCTTTTATAAGATCTGATTTTGACAATCCCGTGAACGAAAAATGCATTTTGAGAAACAGTCTTTAAAGTTACAGTGTTCTTGTTAAAGTCAGTATAACGCTTGAAGTTTGGACAGTTGTGTGTGTCCTGCATAAAAGTCTATAAACTGAGAGAACAAACTAAACAAAAACAGAATTTAGAGGGTTTGTTCTGCAGTACCTCAGTGACTATAGTGGACTTGTAAATGTCTCTGCTGTAGCTCCAGCCGTCCACACAAGGCTCCTGCTGCAGCTCAGTGAGGTTCACGTCTCCAGGAGCCAAACCCTGAGTCCACAGATCCAACACCACATCCAGCCTGTACCTGCTGCAGCGACTGCGCTCCTCCACTCCATTCACCACCTCAGGACGAAAAGACAGACAAACAGTAAGATAAGAAATCCAAAACAGGTCGTTCTCAAATTATATCACAACCTTCTCCAAGCCAGTAATATTCATGGAGGTTGGACTTGGAAAACGGTCGGTAAAGTGTCATATTTGAGGGCGTAGCTTGTGAAGACAATTTCAAATTAATTAAGCTTTTTAGTTGCAAGTACAAGTTTACATATAAACAATAAAGATAAACATTACTAAATATGCTTACATTGTATTAACTTATAACCACTGACGTTACATAAGAAAATGTTATATGTTATATTAACCTGTTAAGCCATAGTGCTGTTTTTTGGTGCGAAACACCCAAAGAAACATGACCAAATGTAACAATGAATTACTAGACAAAAACACTTATATAATCTTGGTGTCTATAACCACTAATGGACCTCAGGAATATATTCCTAATGTCAAAATCTTTTATAATTATAATGATATATAAAAAATTGCAGCTAAATAAGGAAAAATATATATATATTTCTAATTCTCGCCTAGTAATTTTGATATTTAACAGTGGATAGCACCTCCGCGGGTTGTGGTTTTCTTGGGCTATTTTTAAAATGTACGCGGCCGCGAATTAAAGACGTTACATTTTTTTTATTTCACCAAAGAACTAGGCTAATGACATTCAATTGCTGTTCGTCGCCGCAGCCCTGAAGCTGCTCACACTCTGAATGAGGTGCGCTCACAGGCAGCTACGAGTGCGAGCCCGCCCGTGAGGTCAAGAGTTCAGAGGACGTCAGCCGGGCAGCAGTGGCTCGCGCACAGACCATGGATGTATTATATTATCAAATGCCTACCTCAATGAAATGAACAAATGTGTGCAGAACAAATTATCCTAAGATGTTTTGTTTGCATGTGTGTGCACAAAATAACTAAAGTGGAGCATGCACAAACTTGTTTTGACTCAAAAAGTTTCAAGAAATAAAATAGCTTAAAAAAAACATTTTTTGGGCTATTTTATTTAATTTATTGGGCGGGTTTTGAGTTGTCTTTGGGCTAGATTTCTTCCTTGGACCTGGCAACCCTGCACCAAGCTAATAAGGTTTTTATGCCCAGATTTGTATTTCTAAACATACAGTGACTTAATGACAACAAGTCTGCCAAATTTGGCAAAAAGGTTAAAAAAATAAATAAAAAAAATTTGAAAACAAAAATCGAAAGGTAGGGTAAAAACTCAACTTACATTTTAGTAATGATATTTTAGGCAGAGATGGCACAGACTGGCACAGTTTGGCACACACTATGCCAATGAGTTTTTTTGTATTTTCAATGAAAAATTTTCCACCCAATTAAGTTTATTATCAGGGCAGATTACCACTGGAACTTTTAAATAGAACCTATAATATGTTTCATCAAGTTTTACACTTGTGCGCAGAATAAAAAGATATCTATGACATCTTAAGATTATATATACAAATATGTATAAATATTTCACATTTACGATCTAAAAATTACACACATACACTCAAACACACAGTCAATTACACTCACACCAACAACCACAAACTACACATGTCCATACAAAACTTGTGTATCTCTCAAAATCTCAAACGTTCTGACCAAATATTTGACTCAAATTGCGCTCACAAGACCACAAACTCAGAGGTTTGCAGGCTAAATTAGTATTCATAAAGAAAAGCTAAATGAGATTTCCATGTAAAATATTCTGAATAAATTTGCAATGTACTTTATAACTAATAAAATATTTGGCAACTAAAACACCAATGAGTGATTACATGACTAAAATATCACCTTCTACCCTTGACTGATCATTTACAATGTAACTGTCTTAATTTGTATCTTTAAACAACTATTTTTGAAGCATTTATTCTGTAAACGATATACTAGACTATATTACTATACTATACTAGATATATTATCTAAAATTCGATATATTGCACCTCTAGTCAAATGTTGAAGGACCTGTTTGTTCTTAGGGGAGTGAGTGTTTGTTAGCAGGTTGACAGAAGCGAAGAATGTCATTTCTGACAAAGAGGGATTGAGACCGGCAATGATGTTATGAATAAAGGTATTGTCCATAGCTGCAAGACAAACCTGAGAAACTGGGAGGACGTTCATCATTTGCATTTTCATGTTGTTTGTTTATATGGGTCCAGGGAAAGTGTTCCGTTTTTTGGTATACGCCTGGCATAGGTCTTGCATAATGGAAGCTACCAGGGAAAAAGCCTGGCCCAGACTTCTGCTTAAACACTTTGTTAGAGAATAACTTTTGATTATTTTGAACTTTTGGAATCATGGTCATCTTTAGAACATGCTCTTCATCCAACACTTGCTGCAAATTTATGGAAAAAGGACCCTTTCTCTAACTTCCTCACTGTTTTAAGAAGTTTTCTGGAGTGTATTTTTAGCACTATTTCAAGTCACTACAGAGTCCTCATGGATGTTGCTGATGTGGCGTTAACTCAGAAAAAGCAAACATACTGCTCTGTAGATTAGTAGCATTTAGCCTGCAGCTTACGTTAGCATTGTTGGATATATTTACAAACTTGGGCTGTTGGATCACTTTCTTCTTATCCATGTCTTTGTATCTCGATTTAGCAAACAATAAATTAAGTACAGTTAGTGGGCGTTCCCAACTGTACAAAAAACGTCTAATAAACACGCAAGCAAACTTTCTGCAACTGTTGCTTATGTAGCTTAACTTTTTATTGGAGACTTCAAAGACATGCTCCTCTTCAGTTTAATGCCATTCCTAGGCCTTGAGCTTCCTGTGCAACATTATGCCTCTCGACTTCTCCCCATTAAATTCATAGACATATAATTAGTAGACGCGCAATCAGCGAAAAGTGTACTTTTATGATAAAACTCTTTAAATCAGGCATTTCCAGCTAAGACCATGAGTAAAACTGGCTGATTTGGGTCTTTTCCAGGCTTTCATATATAATGTTATTTTTCTAACAGATGCATTCAAATGTCATCCTCTACAGATAATCTACAGATAAGTTAAACTTTTATTGATAATATTTATGTCATGTGTCTGCTGTTTTCATGTAAAAGAAAAGAACGTTTGGTCGTTAGAACACCGGTACATCTCGTCCTTAACAGCTGTGACAAGTTTAAACACATCGTGATGAGCAATTCAAAGGCTTAGAATGAATAATGTAAGTATCCCAAACATGTGACTGAAGTTTAAGAAGTTTAAAATGTATTATTTTGGTTTGTTTAAATTTTATGGAGGCAAAAATTGGGTACCGGACCTTTAAGAGCAGCTGAGCATGTACATTTTTTATTTAAAATAAAACAATACAAGCTTTGTAAGTTCAACAATAACTAGTAATGAGGCTCTGAACGCTAAAGGCAGTCGATAGGTTAGTATCACCTTACATCCCCTGGACAATTCATAATTTAGGTTTCTTGAGGGCTAATGCTAACGACTATAGGAAAACACAAGGAACCAATCTGGAGTTTTTCAAATCCTACCAGACTAGCTCAGATGCCAATGCTACGTTCCAGGCAACTGGAGACTGGGATATTTTACAGTTGAAAAATACCAGTTCCCAGTTTGGAGCTTTCCAACTGAATCAACTCATGTGTGAACATTATGGCTAACGCTAATTATTAGGCTAAACAAAGGTAACGCTAAACAACATGTCACCAGTGTTTATAGAATTTTTGAGGCAGTTCAACCCCCAGATTCATTTATTGTGGTGATTGTTGAACTCTTATGTGAAGTAAGACTTCCTCAACCGGGCTCCAGTTCACAAGTGATATTTACCAGTTCGAGTGACGTTCCAGCACATTTTTACAAGTGAGAAGTGGAAAATATCCCAGTTGCCTGAAAGATAAGTGCTCAATACCATTAAGCCGAACTGCGAGTAGTAATTTTATGTCAATGTTCAAAATATCCAACATGTAATTTAAGCCGTTAATCACCATGGTAACAGTGCAGATTTCTCATCATTCTGTAACAGTGGATTCATTTGATGCAATGGACATCTTGAGTAGTTACATATTCGTATTAATTATGAGTTTTGCTGATGTTTCAATTCAGTTTAATTGGCCTTATTAGGTTGAATCCTCCTCAGATCCCTTGAGTCTTTTGCAAGTCTTCCTGTGATTCTACCTAATGATTCATTTAGGCACACAAATGTCAAACGTGGAATTCAACTGCAGCTAATGCTGGACTTTCAATTTTTCGATTAATGATCAGCAGTATGAAAGCTAACCATAAAAGTGCACTGTACTGTATAACTTTGTGAATGTAAAAATGAACTACACAATTTAATAGAACTACAAAGTTAAAGCGATATAGTGAACATCATTGTGGCGACTCTTTCAGTTCTGGAAACCCGATCCAAATGTGATTAAAGCAGCACACACATTGAATATAATATCGTAAAAAGCATGTTTTAATCCAAACAGTTTATGTTCATTATTTTAACTGTTTATGAACAAAAATGAAAAGTGTTGCTTAAAATTACCAATTACTTTTTCTAAAATACTTTAGTTCTTTTTGTGGCTATGCAAGCCTGCCCATAGAAAACTATATATTGTATGACAAATACATGATTTTATTCAGGCAATTTCTGTTCACATCTAAAAAAGGCCCAAATGTTTAAGTCAATTCTATTGTCAACACACATTTCTGCCTTTAAATTTGGAAAGAGGAACCAAAACTTGTTCTCAATTATATAACTGTTACTTCAAACAAAATGTGACTCATGGAAGTAAGCTGCTGGAAAGTTGCTGAAGTACTCAATTATATTACGCAACGCTGATTAGAATAGAAGCAAAAACAATACAAGTCTTTCCTTTAACAACAATATCTGCAGAACATTCTTTTTAAATTACAAATGCAAATAATTTCCTAAATAAAATGACAAACTGTATCTACTTGAGTTATGATTGTGAATGAATGCGCTATATGTATTAATTGTTCTGAGATTATTTTTATACTGGCAGCAAAGTGAAACTAGAGGAAACAACCAAAACCAGCCAATCAGAGCGCTGCTTTCGACTGTCTATGACAATGAAACTCAAGACGTTTTGACTCTCATCATTTCAGTCTGATTGAAAATGACTTTCGGATGAAAGTCGAAACGTCTTGATCTTTGGAAAACGCTGTCCAGATGACAACTTAGAAGACTTTCTATTATGGATGACTCTTGGACGAATGAGGGATTACACGGTCTTTAATCTGAAGGATTTTGTAAAATATTTATAAATGATAACACATCTTTACCACCATGAATGGGGCTGCATTGTGTGTTAAATATGTATTTCTTCATGTTTGAAAGGTCAAATGTGAAGTTTAAGTCTTTGTCTATGAAATGACGACTACTACTACTACTACTGCTACTGCTGTTGCTGCTGCTGCTGCTGCTGCTGCTGCTGCTGCTGCTACTGCTGCTACTACTACTGCTACTGCTACTACTACTACTACCACCACCACTACCACCACCACTACTACCACCACTACCACTACTACCATTGCTACCACTACTACCACCGCTACCACCACTACCACTACTACTACTACTACTACCACTACCACTACTACTACCACCAACCATGCTCCAAGTATTCCATATTAAATATGGGGCTTAATAAGTATAGAGTAGGAGTTATACATGTAAATAAACATTTTTAAAATGGATTTATACATGGACGGCAGGGGTTGTTGTTGTTGTTTTTATTATTATTTACCTTTGTTTAGGGGTTTCAAATTAGTGCATTAATTGCATTAATAAATTACAGTCATATTAATTTGTTTTTTTTTTAATCGCATTCATTATTTTGAGTTACAAAGTTAACATAAGGGTTGTTCAACTCGACAACTTAGCAACAAAAACTTTCTCAAGTCTTCATTTTTTGGAATATATTAATATTTCCATCTGCAACAATAATGTCATTAATTAAACTGGATAAAAACAAAACAAAAACACTTAAGTTGAGTGTTTTTCTCAGCAATGTTTAGGTGACATTAAAAATAGATGAATTAGATTAATTAATTAATTACTGATCAAAATTAATTAATGTCTTCAATTTTTTAATTGCTTGACAGCACTAATTTTGTTTTCCTTTTTAATCATTACTTTCTGTTTTGTAGCATAGTGAATATCCCTCTTGTTTAAGTAATAAAAAAACTGATAAAAAAATGTCACTTGCTAAAGAGAACAGAAAAATGTAGGATGATTTTTGTTGTTGTTTGTTCTGTTTTTATTAAAAGTAGACACTTGCAGGTTTCTTTTGATGTACAACATGACATGATTTAAGTTGCACAAAGTGTTTTTGTGGAGCTGTGAATATTGTTTAAAATAGCAAAAACACCTGACAGTGAAAGGGGATCAAAGGGAGAATAGGGCTGACACTGAAAGAGTAAAAAACAACATATTATCCAAAAATTCAATATATTGTCCAGCTCTAATTGCCAGCGCTAGGACAAAGTTTACAAATTCACAACCTAAAAAGCTCATACAGTCTAAGTGGGGCATTCCTTATTTGCATGAAGGACTCGTGTTATTGTGTAAGAGAGGAGACATAACCGGTAGCTACTTGTTGAATAATACACTACATACCTGTCTGTCCTGCCCCTGTTCCACTCTACTAAAACTCACTCACCTCTAAAGGTATGGCTGCTTTTTGCCACTCGGCTGTCAGATTTTCTTCCGGAACGGTGCAGTGATGAGGCGGCACATCGGTTAAAAACACCAACATAAACACACCGAATCCATTGGGCATTATACTGGCACAGAGAAGGAAGAATATCACCAACTGAAAGCGGCCCCATTGCCCCAAAAACGCTATGCTCCCCTCATAGTCCTTCATTGTGAGAGAGTGTTCGTCACGTGTGGTCCATTGATCCGGCAGGTAAATGCTAAAGCGCCATGAAATACAGGTTTTTGTTCAGAGCAAAGTGGTAATGCAAGAGTTTGTCTCCGCCCGCTATAGGCTGAGCTGACGCTTCGACAACGCCCACTTTTTTTTCTTTTTTTTCTGACACAGGAAAACCACAGCACTTTTGCATCAGCTTCCTGGTGATGGTGCCACACATAAACAAAAGCATAGCACAAGATGTTCTTAATGAAGCTCAACCACATAAGCACAAAGTGTTTTTTTCTAATTTTGATTTAGTTTGGAGTGATAGTCTTTGTTTTGTCAATGGAGAGAAGGGACATTTTCTCCTGGAAGAGCTCAAAATACAGCTAAAACAGAAAAAAATACACTACAATCTGATAACAAACCCAACCCACAACAACTCTACGAAGTACTTGGTCAGTAACGGACATGTTAAAAGACAAAATCATGTAAATAGTGGTAGAAAAATAGATAGATAAACAACAAGACTTTAGCGTCTCTCACATTTATCACAGACACTGAGATCACACACAGTTAAACTTATTCCCTTTTTCTTCTTAAAATAATATGCTTTTGAGTCTTTTTGTTGCAATGGGCTGTGTGCACGGAATTTCAGTTGGCTTGCGATTGTTCAAAAATGCTAACTTCTGTACATACAACCATTTCCTGTTAGCGTTAGCATTTAGACACAATTATGTCTCTTTTTAAACCACAAGTGTCTCTGATGAAATATTCCTCTGATATGTAAAGTCTTTAACATTTTTCTGTAACATTCACCACAACTGTCTGATCTAAAGAGTATTTATTAGTTTTAAACTGATATAGTGAAAACCTCATTGAAGAGTATTGAACAGGAAGTGGTTGTATGTACAGGATGTAGTATTTTAAACCAAAACAAGAGAACTGCACTCAGCCAATTAAAATGTCCTAAAACATCAACTATTGTTAGCGAACAAGCTTGCAGTTAAGATGTTGCCATGACAACAAAGATACATAAGACAAAAGATGAAACCTCATCAAAACAGCAAAATTGGGTGGGGAAAAAAAGCTACATTTTTAGTGTTTTCTTAAGTTTCATGTCACAACATTTTACTGAAAAGGAAATACGCACTTTTGAGTTTTATTATTGAGTATTTAATCCTCTTCTAACTTTGGTTTCTCATTAGAAACACATCTAGAGTTCTGTCAGTGAGATGCTATATTTTCCCCTCTGAGCCTCAGAAAACATGCCAATTTATTTTTTGTGTTGTACATCTCTGAGATTTCTTCCAAACTGATTTTGACTATTGATGATCGGGCAAGGTCACTATCATTATTTCCCTGTGTCTCGTTCTTTGCAGCTAGTAGATAGAGCGCTAACTCAATTCCTGATGTGGGAACACATGACTGTCATATCTCATTTTTACTTCTAATTTGTGCAAAGTAAAAGTTTTCATGAGCATGTCTTAAAAACAAGAACAATACAAACATTACATAATTGGGCAGGACTGAACTGTAACTTTAGAATTTTTTTAATAAATAGTCTACTCTTTAAAGGTGAAGTATGATTTTCAAACTATAAAACACACTTAATTAATTTGCTTGCTTGTAATTAATTAATTAATTACATTTTTAAAAATTCTAGGGTTTTTTTACACAATTATGTGAGAAGTTCCACGTTTAATGTCAGATTTTTTTCCTGTTCATCTATGGTGCCTCACTTTTAAACTGGCTTGTTTTAAGCCGTTGAGTAAATGTGTTTGCAGCAGCATTTATACAAATACAACAGTTAAAGGATGTATGCTCTATTTGTTTTTTTAAGGGGTGGTGGCCTGTATCTGTTATCTCAAATATCAAAATATTCTATATTAAGAAGATATTTACTCGATGAGATAATGAAATCCTGAGTAAAAAAAGAGCTTATAAAACTGATGAAGTGACAGTGAAATGTGACACAGAAAATGTGAAGATCCATTTTCTGTAATAGTCATTTATACACTTGTGTTATAGAATTTAGTATTATTTTGTTTGTTTGTTTTGTTTGTTTGTTTGTTTTACACAGAAAATTTACTTTTGTACTGTCAAGTCAGTCAGCAATATAAAAATGTAATTTCAGTATGTCAATATATACTGCATATCAGAGATGCCAAGTCTGACCTGTCAGATTTCAGAAGCTAAGCATGTTGGGCCTGGGTAGTACTTGGATGGGAGATCGCTGGAGGAACCTCAGGTGCCTCAGTGGGGCGAAACTCGTGGAAAGGACACACACATTATCTGGTCTGGAACTGGTGTGTGTGAATGGTTGGTGGTCAGAAGGGCTGATGGCGCAAAGTGGCAGCCTCACTTCTGTAGTCTGCCTAGGACAGCTGTGGCTAATAGTAGTGTAGATATACATTTTTGTTCATATCGCCCAACGTATCGTTTTATTTCTCTCCATTCCAAAGTCTGCAATTCAGAGTTTATCATTAGTTTTATTCTTATTGTATGACTGTGCCTGCAGCACAAGCTTTAATAAGTGCTTGTTTAATTGTCAATATGAACTATATGGATGTCTTTCATGACGCTATGAAATGACAGTTTCTTGGGCCAAAGTACAATCGCGCGTCATTGCATTGTGAGACGCACATGTACAGCAGTGAATAATAGTTTGGGTTTAAGTTGTTTTTGGTTGTACCATCTCACCTCAGCTATGTTTTTAAAACTAACATAGGAAAATCGGCCTCAGAAATCAGGCTTGAAAATCGACCAGTGATATTGAGTTCGTCTGACAAAATTTGGAATTATTGGTAGCCTATCGGTCAAAGAAAAAAACATATCGGTCGATCTCTAAAATATTCTTTTGATATGTCATGGCAAAGTAAAATAATAGTCAATTTTTGCCCATCATCACACTCCAGAACTTCAAATATTGCTGCTTCTGTGGTGATCGGTGAACTGTGTGGATACAAAAATAAAAACAACTTCAGCTAAATACTAGATCTCTTTTATCATCAGAACTACCTGTATTTACACAGTTCTTTTACTTGAGGACTACTTAAACAAAACCTCTGGACTTTTGTTTAACCAGCATCTGTCCCTCACTCCTGGGAATTCAACCGCAGGACCAGACTAAGCCTCGGGACAAAAAACATTACTGGATGTAGTTTAAAGGCGGGTGTCCTGTTACAGAAGAAGAGGTGTGGTCAACAGATGGTCAAACCTAAAGAGGTGTGTTGTTCACGCTCAAACGGATTTCCAAGGCTTTGCTCACCTGTTTTGGATGGTCTCTTTTTTTTTTTTTTCTTCAAAGGCTTAGACGCTTGTTGTTCTCTGAAAATCTAGCAACACTGTTCAGGGATCTCCAGCCTTTTCCCCCTGCATCAAACAAAACAAAACCGTCAGTGAGCTATACCAGCAAAAAAATGTAGTTTATATACGTATGAGGTACTTTTATTTTAGTACTTTCAGATGTTTCTGTACATTTTACTTCACTACATTTTTAAAAGGATTGAAAAGGATTGAATTGTTTCTGTTTGAATTGGGAGGTTGTTTTTGCACAATTCATTCGGCCAAAGGATTTTGAGGTCACATTTTGGCTTTGATTAAAAAAAATAAAAAATAATAATAATAATAAAATAAAATAAAAATAAAAAAAGACGTGTTGTCTGCACAATAAATTGAATAAAAATCTGCTTAAAAACGAACTGACTAACAAATTGAGATAATTCATTCAAAAATGTGCACAATTACTTTTTACTCTAAAAATAAAAATGTAACATGTAAGGTAAGGTAAAGTATACCTTACCTTACCTTGATGCTTTTAGCTACTTAAGGATAAGACTTAAGAACGATACTTTCAATGAATACAGATGAACTTAGTGGAGTTTGGTGAACAATCATTTAATCATTAGATGCAGACAGACATTGCAGACTTATTTTCACCTGAATAGATACATTAACAAGATCTGTGTTGGGGAAATAGATTTTCCGTTATTGGGATATTTGACAGCATTAAATGACAGCATTGCTGAACACACACGAAAAAAAACAATAATTGTATCTTGCTGTGTGAGTCAGTGTTTTGACAGGTTTGACAAGAACCTTTCCGTGTCCCTAAAAAGCCTGCATCAAGAAGAAATCTTTGAATTTCAGCAATTACGCCTAGACCAAGGGTTCCCAAACTTTTTTCCTCAGCGAGCCAAAATTATTATACATTTTTCTCGAAGGGCCAATAATGACTTTGCAGCAGGTCGAGGGTCAAACCTGATTTTGTCTTGCATCTAAAAAATGTATTTGCAATAAGATTGTGATCAAATTGTATTTTATGAGCATGTTTTGTCAGAACGAATCTGATTTGGTGTACTTTAACAATCTTTTCAGCTTAAAATGTAATCAGGCCGACATTCTTAAAAAATCTCTGGACCTCTTTGGGGGACAAATTAAACCCCATTGGAGGGCTGAGTTTGGCCCCTGGGCCCCACTTTGGGCGCCATTGGCCTAGATGGAAAAAGCAATGAGAACTATTTTTTGGTTCTGCGAACCAATCAGCAGCCACGCCCATAATTTTGACGTCACATGTTAGCCCGGCGACTATTCTTATTTTAATGTAGCAAAAATTTGGTATTTTATGACACTTATTTAAGAACATTTTTACTCCAATTGGTCAGATTTTTGCAGTTTTCTGCCGTGGTATTGTCACAATACCAACATTTTTAACTCAAATTTCAATACCAAGGAAAATACTTGATAAATAATAAAACATTTTTGGTCAAAGAAATTCTATTGGATTTATAGAAGCTAATAAGACAAAGATAGGATTATCGGTGTACGTCACTTTCCGTTCTGAAAGCAAACCCCACACAAAAAAGAAGCTGTGTCAGTCTAGTTGGCTGGGAAAACAGGAGGAGAGCTAACTATTTTGGATCAGATCTGCACCGATCTGATTGTCTGGCTCCTGAAGCTTGAAACAGTCTTTTTCTACCCCGTTGGTGTGAGTTGCTATTGCTTCCGAGCCTTATTGGATAATGTGAAAATTGAAAATTTTGTAATCCTACTGGACAAAGCCTATTTAGTTTATTAAGTTAGTAAGATTTGTTGCAATTATTTGGGATATATGTGTTTTCTCATTCATTTGACTTTACAATTTAGAAGCTTTAGTCCTGATCTCAGACAAAAAGTGACCAAAGCTTCACTTCAATCTGTCATTTATATTCACTTCACACAAAAAAACTATTTATATCTGGATGAGTTGTGTTTTTATCTTACTGGACTTGTTAAAAAAAAAGAGAAAAATACACATTTACTGTAGATTTTGAATTGTGAAATATATTTATATATATATATTATATATATAATATATATATATATATATATATACAGTTTTTTTTAATCGCTTTGGCAGATTTTTTGGAAATTGTAATAAATATGGCAAAACCTCTACATATTCAGTCAGATTTATCACTCATTTGTCAAAACATTTTAGAATGATTGCACATGTAGACTTTTTGTGCAAAACCCCTGACACCTTTGTGAAAATAACACTTTGTGGTTAAAATGATTAACACTCGTCTCTAAACTGCACTTTTTGTGTAAAACATTTCACTGTCATGTAAAAACTACACTTATTTATTTGAACATGAAACAAAAGCTACACATGGATTAACTTTCACCTTAACCAGCTAAACACTGCTTGGAATTTATTTCAACATGATATCAATTTATTTTTCAGAATATTTTGGAAATTAAGGAGATTGTGAAACAAAAATATTCAGAATTGTGAAACAAGCACATGGTTTACTGACAATGTAAAGTAAATTCTTCGACGAGCTAAAAGTGTGTTCCTGTCTAATCTTGGCCACAGTGAGGTGTCTGACATTGGGCTAAATCACTGGTTCTCAACCTATTTCAATCGCGACCCCCAAAACAACAACCGTAGGCCTTCGCGACCCCCAAGCACAAAATGTAAGGACCTGCAAAGTGGTAATGTCTTATGTTTGTTTTTATTTTGAAGCCATAAGCCTGGGTTTTTCTGTAGGCCAGAAAATATGAATCACTGCATTCAAAGAGTGTCAAACCATGTTTAGGATGTCAATATTAAATTTCTTATATCACTAGGGGACCCCCAGAAATCCTTCCACGACCCCCAGGTTGAGAACCACTGGGCTAAATCATCTGTCCTGTCTCATGTTCTCTTCCTCCTCACTACCTCACACTTCTGTCTCTGTTTCATGTCCTCTTCCTCACACTTCTTCTTGTCTGGATTGACGCTCTAAAACAAAAGTAACTCTATTTGTCCTAATGGAGTTGTGTTCATGGGACAGATTTATTTGTCAGAAGAGTCACAGCACAAGCGTTCATTGTTCAGGTGATTGAACCAAGAAAACATCCCTTTGGAGCAAAAGTGGTGACCGAAAAGTTAAGGAAGGCTAATTGTGTGTAAGGTTTGCAAAACAGTGTGAGGAGTTTAGCAAAAAGAGTGAAGACAAACATGGTGTTACTGTTGTAGCAAAGGTAGAATATGTTTTGCATCCTGGATGTTAAGTTTTGAAACATGTTCAATTACCATGACTTTGGAGCCAAAGCAAATGAAAAAAACTGTAAACTCACAGAACATAAGTTTATAAATGAGGCTGTGTGAGCAGTTCTGAGAAAGAGTCTGAAAACTGTGGGAATGAATGAATGGCAAATGTTCTGCGTATCTCAATCTTTATTCAGATAAATGTTGGAATCAAGTGATCAAACGAATCCAAGTTTCAAAAAATGTGTCAAAGAGATTGAGAAAAACTGTAAAGTCATTATTTGAGTAGCCTATGATATTTGCTCAAATTAGTTTCTGAGTTTTGATACTTTTGACAGCCCTCCTTGGCACACAAAATGAATGATTTTAATGAATGTATCCGTAGGCCTATATAAAACAATTACTATTTTTTTGGATGAAGGATTTGCTTTGGCTTTACTCTTTATTAAAAGTTTAAACTATGACACTCGATTTTAGCTTACAAAAAAAAAAAAAAAATGCTGCAGGCTACTTATGGGCCTTGTACTAGTTGGTATACATTTTTTGCAGTTCATTCTAAAATTGTTTAGCACAGGCAAAATTTAGCCTACTTTTAACAGTCTTTGGCACACAAAATTTACGTCTTTATTTAAATGTATCTGTTTGATAATTAAACAGATAATTACTTACTCTTTTTAGAAATCGAAAAGCTTTTTCTTTATGTCATTGCTCATCTAGACACTCGTTTTTAGCTGTACAAAAAAAATGTTGCAGGCTAGTTAATGGCAGTGTTGTGAATTTTTGCGGTCACGTGTTTTGCTAGCTTACCTGAACTGTTGGCCACGACGTGTTTTAAGCCTTTTCTTTTACATAAGCCTCAGCCGGTCTAAACCTGGACTAGAGCAGGTCCAAACCAGATCTAAAGCAGGTCAGAAAATCGTCAAAAGGAACAAACCCTCTGAGAAACAACCTGCATGTCTTCTCCGTCCCGCTCTGGATTACAAAAACTTTAGATAAAAAGGCCTCTGGCGCCACCAACTGGCTAACAAGAAGAAGTTCTTTATATTGTTAATACAAACCCAAATAAGCCTAAATTGTGTCCATGAAGCTTAGAAAAGATTATTTAGACAATAGAGTTATGCAGGTGACATCACAGCAATCTAAATGTCATGCTGAGTGGCAACGATGCATGAGAGTTAATGGAGAGAAAGGCATTCTCTTGTACAGTAAGAGTTCAATTTAAAGCTAAAATATTTGTATAATATATATCTATAATATTATTGAAAAAATAAACATTTTTGCAGAAATGACACCTTTTTCACACAAAAAAAAAATTAAATATAGGTATGTGTAAATGTGTGTAACATGTCAGAAAAAAGCCAAATAAAAAGATGAGTAAGAAAGTTGCTCAACATTATTTTTATAGGTGTCAAATGAGTGCATTAATTGAGATTAATTAATTACAAACATATAATTGACTTAATTTTTTAATCGAATTAATCTATTTTGAAATCTTAACTTCATTGTCCATCTGCGAGTTGAAAAGTTCACGTAAGGGTTGTTCAACTTGACATCTTAGCAACAAAAGACTTCACCTAAAGTCTTCATGTTTTCCAATATATTAATATTTCCCATCTGCAACAATAATGTAATTAATTAAATTGGATAAAACAAAACAAAAACACTTAAGTTGAGTGTTTTTTCAGCAATTTTTAGGTGAGATTAAAAATAGATTAATTAGATTAATTAATTACAGATCATAATTAATTACTGTAATTTCTGCCCTATTGAGCGCACCTGAATATAAGCCACACCCACTAGATTTAAGTAAGAAAAACTATAAAGTACATATATAGGCCGCACTTGTTAATAGTAAGTCTATGAGAAGCTATAATTTTGCTGCATTGTCTTATAAGCCGCATAGTTCAAAGCTCATGAAAAAAAGTAGCGTTTTATAATCCAGAAATTAGTAGTCTAATCTCTTAAATTTTTTAATCGCTTGACAGCACTAATTATTTTATACAACTGTAACAGAACCACAAAGTTCAAGTCAAATCGGCTCAGACTGGACCAAAGATGCATTACCTTTACGAATATAATCAGAGGGTTAATAGATTTGTGTCTATGTGCAGTATTGAACTTGCAGATGGCTTCAAGTACCACCAAAGAAAACAGGCTACATGAGAAACACAGTTGAATGATATTTTCAAAGGATATATGTGGGTTTTTTTGTTTTTTTCTTATCTACTGTGCAATGACATCCAAGTGAATAATATTCTGTTGTAAACATGCATTTGCCATTTTAAATGTGGTGATATTTTTTAACAGTAAGTATAAGACAAATGTCATACTGATAAAATATAAATAGCAGAAGTAAGAAACAACTCACAAATGTTGAATGGGACGATTGAGGTTTAATGTAGAAAAGGTTATTTCGTTGAAAACCAACATAAAAATACAAACTGCGGCAAACAAATAAGGAAACAGAATGTTACTGTTAAATTTAAAATACAATAACGTAACAAAGACAAGGCCATCTTTGTTATTTTCTACATTTATCAGTGTCCACATTATCTTTTTGTGAAGTCCTTTTGTTCAAGTTTAGCAGAGTGTAATGAATAAAATGTGGTCTCGATGTCCAAGACAAGACCGAGTCCAAATGTGCTTGAGTCTGAGACGAGACCAAAACCTCAAAAAAGCTGTCTTGAAACAAAGACTGATCTCAAGTATTACTACAAAAGAATACAATTTATGTCGACAATGAACTGCCTTAGACAAAAGTGACTTCCATCATAATCTTGACTCCATATCAGCAATACACTTTGTTGATTTTTCCTTTTCGACCAAGCAGGAGAGTTTCATCCTATAGAAAAAAGAAGCATGTCAAGAAGTTATAAATAAATAAGAATACAACCGTTAAAAATGCAGGCAGGTGGGATTAGGATACATCAGACACATTTTTCTTGCAGTGCTATTGACCCTATTTTGTCCCGCCTACTTTTCTAGGACATGCACTTCCTGTTTAGCTGCATTTAGCCTGTAGATTCAGTCAATGGGTTTATTTTAACTGTCATTATATTTAATTAAACTTGCCCCACAAGACAGACAAACAAACACGTTCGCTACCTTAACAGAGCTAAACAGGAAGTGCATTTCCAAGACAAGTGGGCGGGACAAAATAGAGTCAGTAGAGCAGCGGTGTCAAATTCAAGTTAAGCTGGGGTCGAATTGATTGGAGTCAGAGTGGGTCGAGGGTTGCATTTAAAAATATATGCCTTCCAATAATAATTCATATATGACAATAAGGCTATATAAAGCTTGATTTAACACACTACCACATTTAGATTGAATTACTTTACATTTCATTATTTTGAAATGCATTGTGTTGTGCAGTATGAACATTCTTTGACCAACTATGTAATTTGCTGTATTCCAGTGCATTTTTGGTTTTATAGTCACGTCTCATCAATAGAAGCTTTTATATTTCCATATATGACCTATATGGCTCCTTTTTTCACTTTTTATATAGAGGCCTATCAATAGACCCGTCAGAGCCTACGTCGTTTTGGGGGCAGCGCCGCACTGGTGCCCTCCGAGTTTCCCCATAAGTTTCTATACAAAACGAGTAAGCTGTACTAACGATATAAACGGTTAGAAAACTTAACAATGACTTCAAACGAAGCTCTGACCTCTCTTAATGTGTTCCATGGGTTTGCACCAGTTTACACATTTTATAACTCGTGATTTTTTCAGGCTAACTAGCTAGCCGCTAAAATCTATAGAAAAAATGAGGGATCACTATCAAAACAAATACATCGCCTCAGAGTCATGTAAGTATATCCTCTGAGTCTTTTATACAATAATCTTCTGTAGAAATCAGCACAAAATAATGCCACACAGGTGCAGTTTACTGTGAGTCTAATTCTCCACTGATAATTGATAAATAATGAACACAACTTGCACAAAAATCTTAAGCAATGTCACGATAACTCACCTCCTGTGTTTTTCCGCAAATTACGTCGTCAAACTCATCAAGGGTTTTGTATGCTTAAAGCTTTTCTCTTGTGCAGTTTTTTCCATCAAATATAAGTAAATATCAGGTCGCTGACTATCGGGACACTTACTAACGTCATGCTAACATTCAGTAGCTAACTGTACATGGATCTGGAGTCGTTTGCTGTTCGTTAAATTGAGTTTTTAAAGAGAGTTTTGTGACTTTTTTATGATAATGCACCTGCGTAGCTTGAAAAGCCTGAGACTGGGCACCACTCAGGGCACCAGTTAACGCGCAGCCATCTTTGTTTACTAACAGTAAATGGTCTATAATAATCAGAAATCATTATCGGGGCCACATAAAATAATCTCAGGGGTCACATTTTTCACACTCCTGCTATAGCGGGATTATTGGTCGACGTCACTTTCCACTCTGCGCATGTCACCTGCAGAAAGATACGCTGTCCGTCTAGTCAGCTGTGGAAACTTGGTGATTTAGCAGCAACTTTTGTTTCAGAGGGATAAACTCTTTTACCTGACAACAGCGCTGGCTAGTGTTGCTGCTACAGCTTGTGTCAATCAGCCCGGCTCTTTCTGCTCTCTGGTTGTGCGCGCTTCCTCCGTGTTAATAAGCAAATAATCCCTCTTTGCTCAATCTACTAACCTTTTACATTGCTGCATTTCTTCTATAGTTTCAGACAATGGTTTTCCTAAAGTCTCTGGAAGAAAAGCCGCTCCAACAGACGTCCCAGCAGCCAGTGACCCAACACAACCGGAGGCACATACGGAACATACACACCTAAAACAACAATCAGTTAATCAACCGCGTAGATGAATTTAACAGTAAAAGGTTATTCTCACCGAGTTGAATGACGAAAGGGGCGATGCAGCTTCCGATTCGGGCCGACGTGGAGCAGATCCCTGTGGCCGTGTTTCTCAAAACCGTTGGAAAAACCTCAGCAGTGTACGCGAACAGCAAGTTCATCGTGGCTGTAAACCCAAATTTACCGATCATCTCCATGGTAACAGACAACCACAACAGCGCTGAAAGAAAAGGTAAAAGTTAGGCCTACTCAAAAAATTGTAAACTGTACAGCATTCTTGTGCAATTTAGAAATGAGGTTATGCAGATGACATCCTAGTGTTCTAATTGTCAGCAGTGAGTGGTGAAAATGAATGAGAGTCAATGGAAACAACTTACAATTTCGAAACCTAAAACACAACTAAATAGAAAAAAAGCAGCTAAAGTCTGATAATAAATATAAACAGCCACAACTACTGTTAAATACTGTTTGTATGTGACTTGTAAAAGGAGAAAGACAGGTAAACAGTGGCAGAAAAGCAGAAAAACCACAGCAGCACATTTGTTTTTCTCACATTTGTCACTGACAGATTTTAGGATCACTAACAGTTCAACTCAATACCTTTATATGCTTAAATTAAACATTTATAGGCTGTTCGATGAATGAATTATTTGTAAAAATGTTCCAACTGCTGGTAGCAAACAAGCTAAAGTCTGCAGTGTTGCCATGACAACAGACAAGCTATTTCAAGCACATTTTTCAGGTGTACCATATTCAGTCAGCATTTTTTTTTTTTTTAATAAAGTAATGTTTGTGCATAACCTCTACAAACACAAATGATAGAATGTGAGAACAAACCACATTTAGAAGTGAAAATCTGCAGTAGTCACATTTGTCCAGCAGATGGTGCTGTTCTTCTGTTGATGCACTACAATAACTGCATATTATCTAAACACAATTCTTTATCCCTAAAATATTAACTTAAAGTGCTTATGATTTCTCCTCAGGGACAGCAGATGGAAACTAGATATTTAGCTTTAATCTGGTGCAGATCATCGTTGTTTTATGAGCTTTATGTCTCCGTACATTGTCCCTAAAAATAAACTAAACAAAGTTATATACACTTCTCTTCTAACATGATTTGGTAGATTAATGGTGCTGTTAAAATAAATCACAGTTTTACATGAATTCAGATTTGCTAAGAAAAGTCTGCAAATATGTTGAAAATAACAGGAAGTAGAGCAGAGTTTTAAATAGATGGCATCAGGAGAGAGATAAACCTTAATTTAGCAAAATGAATGAATGAATGGAAGTGTAAAATGTCTGTGACATTAGTGGAGTTTTGACCCAATTTATTGCATGGTTGCCTAGGGCTGCGTATTGTCAAGAGCCTTCCAATACATATCCAGATAGTACTGTATATCCTGAAACTATTCTTTTAATACAATTTGTATCAAAATATATTTTGATATATTTTACTGACCAAAATGAGAAAATGTAAAAAAAAAAAAAGTATTGTATATTACTTGTAAATGTTCAACATGTTTTTGAGTCCAGCTCTCCTTAAAACTGTAAGTTTGATTATGTAGAATAACATGCAGAAGCATTTTCATTCTGCTCTTATTACTATAGACAAGTGTCATATGAATAAGTCATTTTTCAGCTCAATAGTTTTAGCCTTAAATCAGCAGTCCAGGTTCAAAAAAATAACATTTATTATGAGTTTAATCCCACAAGGAACCATGCTTTTTTTCACTAAAACGGCCTAGATTTTGACTATAAAAAAAATTTAAAGCTGGTGTCACTAACTGAATAGCATTAGTTTGAGCAAAATTTGGGTTTTGATCATTTTTCTTTAAAAGCTGAAGATAATTTAAAACAGGTTTAAAAAGTGTAGACAAAGCCCATTAAAAGTCCTATTTTATATTTTTTTTGTTCATCAGAAGAGCATTTAAGCAGCCACAGTCATCTTAGAATGTCTTATATGACTGTAACTAAATCTAAATAGTCAAATAGTCAGTAACCACACATGTCCCCTTTGTATCGATAAGTGTATTGCCAACAAGTTTGTCGCAAAATATCCCAATACCAATACATTGAACAGCCATTTATGAACAGGAAGTAACTTTTCAATCCTAAAAATGTTTAGTAAAATTAATATAATGATAATTTTGTTTTTGTGAAATGTGTAATTGTTTCTTTCAATCTTACACAAAGGAACAGCCGGCCGTAACAGCAGAGACACTCCGCCGAGGAACAGAGCTCCTCCCACACAGATTCTCCGGGGAAGATGCGTCAGGGCGAGCCAAGTGCAGAGCGAAGCCGGCACTTCCACTGCTGCCGAAATCAGACTGCCCAGGTACGGGTCCGGGGTCAGCCTGGACGTATTCAGCGACACTCCGTAATAACTAGTGCACATGCTGAACCTGCGTGAAGTAGAGTGACAGAAAACGAATGAAAGTCAGTGGAGACAAATACAACTTTTTCTGTAAGGATTTAAAACACAACTAAATTAGAAAAAAGCTGCTACAGACTGATAATAAATACAAACAACCACAACTACTGCTGAATATTGTGTTTGTATGCACATGTAAAAGAATATGAGGTAAACAGTAGCAGAAAAGCAGAAAAACGACAGCAGCTCTTCAGTTTCTCTCACATTTCTCACTGACGCAGTCGGGTGCACACAAGAGTAGTTTTGCCATTTTTTGATGTGCCAAAAAAAAAAGAGGCCACAGACATACAAACATTTACAACGATTAGTTAACTCTAGGGCTGTAGTCGAACAAGGAAATTCTAGGTGGACTAAAACATGGTCCATCGACCGATTAATCGACTAAAAAGGGGTCGTGGCAAAGGCTCTGAAACTAAAAGTAGAGTTGTCAAAAATCTTGCAAATCAATGGTGTTGAAATGACAAAACTGACTGAACATTAACAGGACAAATATTTGAACAAAATCTGATTTTTTTTTTCATTCATTTTCTACCGCTTAATCCGTTAGGGGTCACAGGTGACCGGAGCCTATCCCAGTGACTTTGGGCCTTAGGCGGGGAACACCCTGGACAGTGGCCAACTTGCCGCAAGGTTAGACAGACAAACATTCACTCTCTCATTCACTCACTAAGGGAAATTTACAGCGATGCCCAATTAACCTAAACATGCATGTTTTTGGAGGTGGGAGGAAACCGGAGTACCCGGAGAAAACCCACGGTGACACGGGGAGAACATGCAAACTGCAAAATAATCTTAAAATAATCTTGAGTTTGTCAAAACTGGGTTGAAACTAAAAAGTTTGATCATATATTTGCATTGTATGTTGAAAATTTCAGTCTATTGTAGAAAAATCTGATTTTCTTGAAAGGGCATTCTAATTCTCATTGTGTGATCTAGAATCAAGTTTATTCCTCAGTATCAAAATCGGGCTGGAAATGTTAGTATTGTGACAACTCTGCAAGAAACCTTTGCTCAAAAAGACTAATAATATTATGTAGTTCATGCAAAAATTATAGTTTATGCAGAAAATAAATAGGAAGCGTTCATATAAAAAAGACAGTTCAGACCAATGATTCTGTTACTGTTGAATATGAATGCCTTATGAATCTAAACGACTAATGTAATTTTGGTCGACCAAGACTTCATCGACCGATTAATCGACTAAACAACTAAAGAACTACAGCCCTAAACTCACAGTTGCATCATGTGGCAGAAGAACAGACACAGACACAGACAGTGCGCGTTTTACGTGATCAAGCGCAGAGTGTTTTATTTCATGTGCGCCGTTATTGAAGTTCACAATGAAACGCGAGGGTATAGATTTATAAAGGTCACAGGCGAGCAAATGGTCAATAGAGGTAAGAAGCAGTTACTGACGCATTGTAGGCCTGAAATTAAAAAGTTCCAACAAACTCCATGTTGGCCATGTTATACAGTATTAGGCTAAAGTTGGTGCTTCACACATCATTTAGGGAGCAGGTGTGTTGGAGATGACGTGTTTAATGCTCATAAAAAACTTAATTTAACAGCCAAATGTTTGTCCACCAAAAGGTTAAGAAACAGTTTTAGAATGTATTTGGACAATTTTAGCAAGAGGAAATCCAGTGTTGCCCAACCAGGCCTGGTACGGGGACCTTGGTTCTTGGAATGGTTTCAGATTTTAAAATAAAAGTAACCCTAACCCTAAGTTGCTGGAAATTCTAGAATAAATGGAATTAAAAAATGTTAATTGTGGTAAATTTATGTATATTCTTAGTGGATTTGGGGAGATTTTGGGGCACATTATTCATTAAAACAGGAAATAAAATTATAGACAATGGGAAAATTGACTATATATTACTGGGATACCAAATTATTTACCTTAAACCATAGACTACTTTGGTTGTAAAGGAGTACTTAGAACAAAAAGGGTTAGCATATAATAAAAAGTGAATTACCAAAGGAGACACAGAATAATTGTAGCTCTTCTGACGTTACTGGTTCGAAACAAGTCCAACACAGTGTGATGTTTTCCTGTTTGGCCTTTAGATCTTCAACCTGCAAAAAAAAGAAAAGAAGAATGCAAAAAGTTATGATTTTGATGTTGTTTGTAGTTAAAGAATGTCTCATTTTACAAAAGAGGTGCCTTTGATCAGTTTGTCTTGAAACGAAGGTTTTCTCACGTTATAATCTGCAAATACAACTGCCGGAGCCACGACTTTGTTCATGTTTGCCGCTTTCTTCAAAATGGCTTCTGCCTCTTCCACTCGGCCCTGAGAAAGCAGCCATCGAGGAGACTCTGGAGCAGCCTGCGAAAACCAACAGAACTTGAAATTAAACTTCTCCAAATACTAGACAGTGTAGTCCCTCATTCATCCAGGAGTGATCCATAGTAGAAGAGACTGAGACTGGCTGTCAGTCTACTTCCATCAGATTGAAAATGCCTTTGGATGAGAGTCGAAACGTCTTGATCTTCGGAAACACTGTCCAGATGACTACTTTGAAGACTTCTACTATTCTCCAAATACTGTAAGTAGCTTTGTTTGATGGCTAAATATTATTGTTTCTAAATTCTCCTAAAGATAAACGTACAACAATTACATCTTTCCTGTTCCAATCTCATTCTTTACACGTTTTTGGTACTTTTACATTTATAGTTCGTTAAAACATAAAAAAATATATTAAATGTCCATTTTTTAGTATATTTTTTTATTAAACATGCAAGCCATTATTCCATTTGTGTCTATTTGGGCTAATGGGGATGTATATAATGTTTTTATCAAATTTATGAATGTGTCACCAAAACCTTTTTTTTTATGTTGAGAACAAGAAGTCCCATTTACCTATCAAAGGCCTTTGTGGGACAAACTATATCTTATCTTATGCTGACTGGCCAATGACAGTGCAGTATTTATAGAATCACCTATGCAATAACAATAAATACATAATATGATTAATGTTTACTAGGTTTTATGCCACCATTTGTAGTCATCTTAAAGCCATTCCAACAGTCACTCAGCTTAACAACATGAATTGAAACTTAATTACCACCAGAATGGGAGGTAAAGCAAACCAGGCAGTGACAAGGCCAACTGAAGATGTCTCCAGTCACGCAGGAAGTAAGCAAACAGTGGCACCAAGAGGTATCCATTTGCAAAAGACATGCTCACTCCCAACGTCAGGAACAAGCCGCGAGCACTTCCAGTTAAAATCTCTGCTCCTTTAAACAAAGAAGTGAAAAGTTAAAAGTGAGTAGTGTGTGTATTTTACTGTGACATTGAAGTTTTTGTAGATTATTCTGTTTTGAAGGTCAAGAGTTTGTGAAGGTTGAAAAGGATAGAACAAACTGATCTGTTTCTTATGACATAACAAAATCCAATATGTGCCTTGTGTTATTAAACGTCTGTTCGTTAATTCAATTTATTACCTGCTTGCCAACTATCGGTACTTTCTGTTTCTTTATGAAAAGGAAGTACATTTTAATTGTAGAAATAGGTTAAACTGAAATGCAATTTGTAAAATGTTTAGAGAAATCTAATTTAATTATCCTGTTATCTTCGTAAGGGCTACACACCTTTTGCCTGGGATCCAGAACCCACACTTCAGCAAACTGCGAAGAGTGGGTCTGGTCGCCACGCCTCCGTCTGCGTTTCAGACCAAATCTACATCGTACCGGGCAATCAGGTTAGCTTATTAGCATGATGCAGATGAAACAAAGGAGCTGATTGGTCGTCTGTCATTTAGACCAAAATCTAACTTCACTAACCTCACCTTAAAATCGTTTTTTGCTTCGCTCACTGATTATGCAGAAATCCGCAATGTTTTTCAGTTCCACATGATAATTTTTTCATGTAGTTTTTTCGGCGGGAGCAGCCATGTTTGTTTTTACACTTCGGAAAATGTGTGTATCTGATTGACTAATTAATCTGTCAATCACGGCTACAGAAATCCGAAAGAGGGACAAGGCGGCCAGGCAAACACACCTTTGCTCCTCTCTTGATCATTTTGACTTGAACTTTGTGGGTCTGTTACAATAATGTTGAGCAGCTTTTTTTGTTGTTTTGTTTTTTGTAGTTTTTGTGAACATATATTTATTTTTTTTTTTTTGTGAAAAATTGTTGACCTGGCTCACGCCAGATGGATATGTGTTGAACTCTATCTGAGTTCTCACTATATCCATCTGGGACTTGACTCGCTGAAAGCGTTCGAGAAAAGGCGGGGCGTTTAGTGAAATATTTCGAGCTGATTGGGTGTGGGGCCTACCTTATTTGAGCTAGCCAATCACAGCAACAACTCGTAATGGCGTAATCGTAATACTGCTCTTCTTTCAAAAAGAAATTACTCGCCATTTTGTTTAGCTTGAATCAGATTCGGCTGCGGCACCAGGGAGCTAACGGCTCGTGTTAGCCCGCCCTGCTACAATGTGATTGGGCCTTGTACGGTGGCAGAGCGGATAGCGCTCTCGCCTCACAGCAAGAAGGTCGCGGGTTCGATTCCCGCTCGGGCCTTTCTGTATGGAGTTTGCATGTTTCTCCCCGTGTCTGGGTGGGTTTCCTCCGGGCACTCCGGTTTCCCCCACCAACCAATAACATGCACGTTAGGGTAATATCCTCCAGCAACGGTAGTCCTGACCAAGCCTAGCAACAACATCTGGAGATGGGTCCCCGAGCGCTGCACTGCGGCGATCACTGCTCCTGAGGAGATGCTCCAGAGGCATTGAAGGATGCCTCAAATGCAGAGGACAAATTTCCCTACGGGGACAATAAAGTGTACCTTAACCTTAACCTCAAAACCACGCTGCTGTGATGTGAGTGGGCCGAACCACGGCCGTTTCGGACTCTCAAACCAATCGAGCCGGACCAAGGTCAGATGGTTTATCTAGTGTTTGTGAATTCACAAATACCGCGAGATAAACCATCTGGCTGGCCAGGTTAAAAAATTGTGGGAATTTATAGAAAAAAATTCGGCACCTTAAAAGTTGACCATTTTTGGAAAATCTCTTTAAAATTATTCAATAAAGAGAAACAAACTAATTGAGATTAGAGCAGCAGTGGTTGTATGAGTTGGACAAACTTTTCTGTATTTTTTCTGGAGAGAAAAAAGTCCCTCGCTTGGTCCTCTCAGGTCAAACTGACTTGGGAAGACAACAGACGCTTTAAGTTTTTATAAGCAATGCAATTTTTAACTTTTTTTTTTTTTTATTTGCACTGATTGTACAGAATGACATCTGGAACCGCCCCTGAAAGTTTCATGTTGATAGGATCAGAGAATTTTATTTTATTGACAAACAAAAAACAAAACTGGGTCAAAACAAACCAAGAAACACAAAGGTTAATCATCTTAACTTCATTTTAGTGAAAAGAATTGTCATAGTTGTAAAGCAGAACTAAGCAACTTCAGTGGTTGTGCTGCCTCTACAGCTCTCTTGTGTAATTAAACTAACCAAGTGAATCGAAACGTAACAATGTTTATTTGTTTGTCATTTTTGAGTATCTATACGGTTGCATTAAAAACACATCTAAACACATTTTGCATTTAAAAAAGTCAGGGTTTCTCAGGTGAGTAATTTGGGTCAGGAATGTGTGAGGAATGTTGGGAGGAATGTTGCAGTTGCCATAATTTCTGCCAAAAACAGCAAAGAGAGCCAACATGCTTCAAATGTCCCAAAATACATATGTAACCACATCGCAAAGACTTACAAAGACATTTAACAAGGTAGAAACATATTTTGTTCTGCAGGACTGACCTTGGGAAATCGCACACACTAAATTTCCAATATGTCCCAATCCGGTGAAAAAAATCAGAATTGTGAACATCATCCAGGAAGTTGAAAAGATTTGAAAAAACATGAACAAGGCCTGAAGAGCCATTGTTGCAAAAAACACAGGTTTTCTGCCAAATCTGAAAAACAAATTAAAAACATTTGTCTCTAAACACTTTCTTTGACAATAATGAGCAGTATATTTAACACACCTGTCAGACAACTGTCCTAAGAAGACAGAGCCGACCAAAATACCAACAAAATAGGTGGTGGTTGTGAGTGGCTGTTTCCACTGGTCGCTGCAGACAAGGTCAAACTGAAAGATAAATGCACAAGAGAATCACACAAATAGAAGGATTAGTTGCAACTAATTAAGATTTATGTATATACAGGGCACTAAGCTTATTAAAGAAGCACAATGTAGCTTCTTTAATGAGATATCTGGTACTTTTTGTCTCTTGTGAAGATCATATTGTTTATGGTTTGTGACGCTCTTAGTCCTATTTTGCTTTAGACCTGGTTTGGTTTTGGGTTAGTCTTTGTTCAGACCAAATGAATGTCTAGTTTTTAAATGCATTTTTCCACAAAATTTGCATGCAGCAGATCTTGTTTTGCAGTGTCAAAGCACATTGTGATGTTTTGTGCAATCCCAAACTGTTAAAAAGTGATGTTCTGCCTTACACCTCTGGCCCAAAAGCCAAGGTTTGCAGGAAAGTATTGCCCTTTGGAAAATAAAGTTTAATAGCCCTGACATATGCTATGTGTTTAGTCATGTCAAGTGTGTGTGTTTTTAATGTGTTGTTCCAAGTCCATATGCTGATGTGACTTTCTCCATTTGGGACAATAAAGTATATCTTACCTTATCTTAAGGATTTTGTTACTTAAAATGCAACAAATTAGAAGAAATAAAACCCCTGTCTTGAAATAAAACATATTTGAGATTAATCACCTAATTTTTTAAGTGTTTTAATTCATGTTAATTGCTTTTTAGAAATTGAATAGAAAGCTTTATTTTAAGAAAGTTGAGCCTCTAAAACATCTGTATGCTTTGTGAAAAAAAATCAAACTCATCATTTCTTCTCAAGTCCTGAACTCATTTGCCTGACGTTGCTGTCCTAGTCCAGCACATTTTACAAGGAACTGGAAGAACGGCGCTGTCAGGCAATGAGGTCTGCGCAGCCTGAAGTAATAAAACATGCATGTATTAAAAACAGTGACTTTGTACCTCAGTGACTATAGTTGACTTGTAGATGTCTTTGCTGTAGCTCCAGCCGTCCACACAAGGCTCCTGCTGCAGCTCGGTGAGGTTCACGTCTCCAGGAGCCAAACCCTGAGTCCACAGATCCAACACCACATCCAGCCTGTACCTGCTGCAGCGACTGCGCTCCTCCACTCCATTCACCACCTCAGGACAACAGCATTTTAAAGAGCATAAGATAGACAATTGCAACATGTTGTCAACATCAGTCATGTTGCGGTTGCACTTAAATAAAACTAAATAAATCAAATGAATACAGATTACTGGCCCCTAACATGGGGTTATTAATTTAAATTCTTAACCGTTTCTAAAACCTTTGGAGCTGAGACTATGTAGTTTTGGCTTCTGATGATTCACCAAGAAGCTCTGCGCAAAAGAAATTCAGAATTTAAAGTGCCAAATGCAGAGCAGTAAAGTCATTAATTTGGCATACATTGCATTTTGGACAATCTTCCAAAACTTTTTGTGCTGAAGAATATGGACGTGTAATTGATATGTTTCAAGACATTTCTGATTGTTTACAATAAACTATTTTAGGCAAGGCAAATTTATTTGCATAGCATAATTCATACACAAAACAATTCAAATGCATTACAAGGCAGGAAAATACATCAAAATTACAATAAAAAACAACGCTTTCAAAAATAATAATTATCATCATAAATTACGTAAAAAGAAATAAAGAGTTCAGATAAAATCTTTTCAGTCATATGCACAGACAAACAGAAATGTTTTGACCCTTGATTTAAACATTGTCACATTGGAGGCCTGTCTTACATCATCTGTTCCAGATCTAAATAGCATAAAGCTGAAACGCTGATTCCCCTTGTTTAGTCCTGACTCTGGTCCATGTTTAGTCCTGACTCTGGTCCACGTTTAGTCCTGACTCTGGTCCACGTTTAGTCCTGACTCTGGTCCATGTTTAGTCCTGACTCTGGTCCACGTTTAGTCCTGACTCTGGTCCATGTTTAGTCCTGACTCTGGTCCATGTTTAGTCCTGACTCTGGTCCATGTTTAGTCCTGACTCTGGTCCATGTTTAGTCCTGACTCTGGTCCATGTTTAGTCCTGACTCTGGTCCATGTTTAGTCCTGACTCTGGGCACCAGCAGTAGGCCGGTCCCTGAAGTTCTCAAAGTGTGAGTTGGTTCATAAGGCATGTCAGAGATGTACTTTGATGTTAGTCCATTCAGAGACTTAAACATAAGCTGTTTTAAAGTCTATTCTTTGAGCCAGTGCAAAGACTGGTTCTTCCTGGTTCTCATCAGGACTGGAGCAGTTCTGGATGTACTGCAGCTGTTTTACAGCTCGTTTGGATAGGCCTATAGTCTAGCCAACTGGAGACAATGCACGGATAAGTCTCTCCAAGTCAGGCTTTGACACTATACCTTTGATTTTGGCAATGATTTTGATAATGACTTTGAAGTTCTAAGGTAAAGAAAGGTTAAGAAAAATGTTTTCTTCCAGTTACAAATATACTTTCAAATCGAAATACTTCCAGTTTTTCGATCAGTGTGCTTAAAATATAAGCACACTGATCGAAACAAAGAAAGATCTAAAATAAATAGGTCAAATAACATTCATCGAGTAAAATTTCTGAATTAAAGACATTTTCTTTACCTAAAACAGTGGATTTTGAGTAGATGCAACGTCACAGTAAGTAGATATAGAACTTCAACAAAAATGGATGTAGAAAAAACAATACGTGGGTCCAAAAATTCCATGTTAACAAACTTTGCTTTCTTGCAAAAGAAAGTTGACTTGACTCGTTTTAACTGGACAAGATTTAATTGCTTATCTAATGTTATTTCTTCTTTAAATCTCACACAGTTTACTCACATTGACCGGGATGACTGCTTGAATCCACTCCTGGCTCAAGTTGACTTGGGGAATAAAACAGTGATGCTTTGGGTGTGTCTGCTACAAAAACAATCCCCAGAGTAAATCCATTTGGAACGATGCTCAGATAGTAAAAAGTGAACACAATTTTCTGAAACAGTCCCCAATCGCCCATAAAGGCAACGGCTTTGTCATAGTCACTCATGTCACGTCTCCCTTTCTCCTTTAACATTCTGTTCATATGCTTGGCCTTTGTACCTTTTGTTCTGCCTTATAAAATGATTGACTATGAAGTAAGATATGCATAGGTTGTTATGAACTGTATCTTGACAAAGCGTAGTTTGTAGGGCTGCAACAAGACGATTAATCACAACTAACCGGTTATTGAAATGATCATCAACTTAGTAATCAAGTCTTCAGCACATGTCCTGATCTGAGAAAAACCTCAGACTGAACAGCAATGACATGAAAACTGCGAAATATGTTTGTGTTTTTGATTTAAACACTTGTTTGCCTGTAAATCTATACCTCCAGAACGTTCTCAAACTCAGCTCAAGATTGTTGTTTTAAGCAACTAATCAATTAGTTGAAAGAATAATCGCCCAACTAGTTGATTATCAAAACAATCATCAGTTGCATTCGTAGTATAATGTGGTTTCTTCATTAAAACTACACTTGAGAAAACAGAAAATAGAGACAGACTTGACTTGACTTGACTAGTTACTTTCTGGGCTTATGATCCCTAAAGATCTGACTTGTTACTTGACTCTTTGTGACTTGAGACTTATGGCTTGATATGATATGAGTAAGACGGCAAACAATGAAAATTTACATTGTTGTGAGGCAGAAATCTTAAAATAGTTTTGTTTTTTCGTGACAATATGAATAATGAAGATGTTTTTAATTAATATATTTATATGAGAAATGTATGTGTTAAAGACATTTAAAAGTAAAAACAACAAGAGAAGTTTGTTTATTTCTTTAAGTGCGTATGACAGGTATAAACAAATTTAAGTTTAATTTAGTAGATTAACACTAGTTATAAAAATGACAGTTACATGAATCAAGAAGAATTTTATGAAGAAAAGTTTGAAAATATGTTGAAAATAACAAGAAGCAGAGTTAAACTAATGACATCACACTTGGGAGACCAGGACAGATTTAACACATTTTAATGACCTTATAAACTTAAGTTTAGCCAAATGAGCATGTTGTATTTTATTTTAAGTTTCAAGAAGAGATAACCTGTTTAACCCAAATCACATGGTCACTAGTGCAATGTCATCATCTATAAACAGAAAGTCAATTTTTAATCCTAAAAAATGGTTAAACTGAAATGAACTTTGTAATGATCCTAACTGTGTCTAGGCACTTTAATTTGAGATGGAGGCTTCAAAACATTGCAATGACAAAGCAGATGTAAAGAAAACATGTAGATTTTACCTAAATATAGAATTTTTGCATTGCACATTGCTAAAACTGAGACAGGATGCAAAAAATTATTTTATAATATAACGCCACAGTGCCCCTCTTTTTTTTTTTTTTTTGGAGATCTTGAGGCCAATGCAACGACTTGACTTGACTTGACCTCCTTGACTTAATCCTGATGACCTGCTTGACTTGGGCTTACTTGTGACTTGTACATAGATGACTTTGTCAAAAACTGACTACAAGATGCAGGCTTATTTTTAGGCTTTAGTATTTGAGCCTGCTTTTGTCTCTGTTGATTTTTGCATTGACCATTTTTCACCAGGTGATGGCGCTAAAACCAAGCCAGAGATTCAAGAAATGTTTTCCCGATCAAAGACATTAAACCTTTTGGATAATAGGCCCAAATATGCTTCAGTGAGAGAAATAAATATCTTTATGTAAATTTATATAGAATAAGGAGAAATAAAGAGAGAAACAAGAGAGACAGACAGGGTTAGAGAAAGAGGCATAGGAGAATGAGAGAAAAGAAAGAAAAAAAAAGACAAGATTGAGGAGAGACAGAACAAACAGAGGGAAAGAAAAAAAGAAAGAAAGAAGAGAGAGAGAGAAACAGAAAGACAGACAGCATTATAGAAAGAGTGACAGAAAGATGAAAGAAAAAAGAGATCGAGGTAGAGAGACAAACAGGGAGAGAGAGAGAAAGAGTTACAGAGAAAGTGAGAGAAAATTAAGAGAGAGAGATTGAAGGAGAGACAGAACAAGAGACAAACAATGGAAGAGAAAGAAAAGAGCGAGATATATAAAGAGTGACAGAGAGTGAGGGAAAAGAAAAGAAAGAGAGGAGTGAGAGATAGCGAAAAGAGAGACAAACAGGGAGAGAGAAAGAGGCAGAAATAGTTAGAGAAAGGGTGACAGAAAGGAGAGAGCGAGAGTGAGAGAAAGGAAACTAGAGGAAAGAAGGAGAGAGACAGGGAGAGCTATAGAAAGAATGACAGATGAGAGAAAGACAGATACACAGAGAGAGTGAGAGAAGAAAGAAAAGAACGAGAGATAAACGGCGAGAAAGAGACAGAAAGCGAGAGATACAGAGAGTGAGAGAAAAGATAAGAGAAAGAAAGAATCTAGTGAGAAACAGAAAAAGACAGACAAACAGAGGGAGAGAGAGTGTTATAGAAAGAATGACAGCGAGGAGAAAAGCAATATACAGAGACATGCGGAAAGAGAGACAAGCGGGAGAAAGAGAGACACAGAAACAGAGAGAGAAAGAAAGAGAGATCATGCTTTACTTGACATCAGATCAAATCAATATTAGTGCGACAGAGTTAATCACTAAATCAGCTTTTATTTTATTAGACTCTGGAGAATAAAACAGCAGACACAACAAGAAACACAGAGACGGGCTATTTTCACTCAAAAACATTAATAACGTCCAAATTGTTGATAGAAAAAGCAGGGATTCCCTCGTCGCCTCCGGCCTTGTCCATTCAGAACCATATCAACTGAAACCTATTTTCACATGGAATAACACTTACCCCTCCTCCTCCTCTTCTCTGTGTTTATCCAGGGCTTCCCCTCTGCTGCCGCCGGCCCTTCCAACATGTGTTCTGCTTGAGAAGAAGAAGAAGAAGTAGGTTAAAATGCCCTGTGCTCTGAGCTGGACTTGATTAGGACTGCTCCCCCAAAAGTGCAGCTTTTATCCTGCAATCAGGCCCCGGATTTCAGCCGACAGGTCTGGCCCACGTCCACAGGAGGAAAAGAAGGACATTAACCTACATTGAGAGGGAAAGGGGGTGCTTAGTTGTGGCAATAGTAAATACACGTAATTGGTTTGTGTTTGTTATGTCTTTTATTCATTGTGATGTCATGTTTTTCGTGTGGTCTTTTATTGTTAAAGGGATGATACTTGATTTTTAGAATAAAATAACTTAAAATCAGTTTTACCCAACACAGATATCTTCTTTATGTATCATTCAGGTTGAAATGTCTTGACTACTGAAGTTTTAAAGTTGGTTATAAATAAGTAAACTTTGTGTTTTCCACCAAAAAGTCTAAAATAAATGCAACACTTTGTGAAAAATGAGCCCACAGATACTCTCTGAATCGAATAATAAAGAATTTTTTAGTGCTAATCAGGATTAGAATGCTGCTTTCCAATTGGCTGGGCTTGAGTGGTCGACTCCAGTTTAATTTTAAAAGAGAAAAAAGATGGTTTTATGTCAAAATTGTAACCAAAACTTAATAAATATTGATATTAACATTGTATTAAAGAGATTATCAGAGAAAGTTGTCAGATTTAAAACCTAAATTAAGTTTGCAGTGTGAATATCACCTACCCCACCTTTAAATTATTAATTTGGTTTGTTGATAATCGGGTAGAGGACCTTTAATATTGAGCTACATCTGCTTATACAATAAGTTCAACTCAAAATAGAAAAGGGACTTTCTGGAGTTTGCATGTTCTGCTTGTGTCTCATTTTAGATACATTTTGTGTTTTAAATGAACAGAATGGAAATTACTGATAATGTGATGAAATACATATCTCATAGTTCAGTACTAAAAATGTACCTAATCCTATATAGGGTTTACAGTATAAGCATGTGAGTATAAACACTTGGAAAAAAAAACAAACATGTTTTTGCAGCATCAGTGCATAAGCATAATGTGTTTGTCAGTTGTTGTTGCTGTTGTATGAAGATCAGATCACATTTTATGACCAAATTATGCAGAAACCCAAGTACCGATCCTCTTGCCAATACTTTCTCCTCCCACTGTACCTGCACCAAACACAATGTTCATAATTCAATTATTGCACTTGTGGTCAGGACACAAGCAGCAGCGTTCTGGATGTGGTTCTTTTACAGCTCGTTTGGATAGGCCGGTGAGCAGGCCGTTACAATAGTCTAACCTACTGGAGACAAATGCATGGATAAGTCTCTCCAAGTCTGGCTTTGACACTATACCTTTGATTTTGGCAATGTTTTTAGATGGTAAAAGCTACTGATGTTACTGACTTGATGTGGCTGTTAAAGTTCAAGTCTGAGCCCATTATTACCCCCAGATTTCTAACTTGATTTGAAGGTTTCAGAGAGAGAGACTGAAGGTGACTGCTGACACTTTCTCTTTGTTTCTGTGGGCCAAAGATAATAACTTCAGTCTTGTCTGAATTTAGCTGAAGGAAGTTACCTTGCATCCACACACTGATCTGTTGGATGCAGTGACAGAGGGAATCCACAGGCCCATATTCACCTGCTGTTAGTGACACATAGATCTGAGTGTCGTCTGCATAGTTGTGATAGCACACATTATTATTGCGTAAATGTAAGCATGTAAAGATTGAACAAGAGTGGTCCCAAGATTGACCCGTGGGGAACACCACAGATCAAGGCCATATGTTCAGATACGCAGTTTTTCTTCTAGATAGGACTTAAATCACTTCAGGGCAGATTCAGAGATGCCCACCCAGTCCTCTAGTCTGTGTAAAATAATGTCATGATTGACAGGGTCAAAAGCTGCACTCAGATCTAACAGAATTAGGACAGAGACTTTGCCAGCAAATACACAAAAGTATGTGGTAAAATACAAAAGATATTCTACCAAATAGGTGAAAATGAGAAAATATGCACTGTGATAATTGTAATTCCTCATTGTGTATTGTGACATCAAATAAGAAACAAATGTGAACAAAATCAGTGTAGTGCAGTTGGAGACGGCATGAACATGACAATTACTCACACACAATCTCTCAATATGTCTCAGAACAATGCTCGCTTCAAATGCCAAATCACTTCTTTATCTCAAACTGTCAAACTGTGATGTACTCTCTCAAAACAAGACTGGGACATGATATCTGCGGCTTTTCTTCCAAGAATCAAATAAAACAAAGAAGGTCAGGGCAGTGTCATTAATGCAATCAAACTGTCGAGGTCAGTTAGACAATGTAATGTGTTTGGAAACAGAGCAGTTGTGAAGAGGAAATGCCTGACTGACTGATTGAGTAAGACAAATTTGTTAGCAGAAAATGTGCTTTATCTTTGGCAGAATGTATCTATTTGTACACAGTCAAGTGAAGAGCTTTTCATCCAAAACTATAAGCATGTTTTAATAAATAATAAAAACCTGCATACTTACTCTGACTTACATGTATTTTGTGTTAAGGTTAAGGTACACTTTATTATCCCTGTTGGTAAATCTGTTCTCTGCATTTATCCTTCAGTGTCATGTGGAATCTTAGTTAGCGCCACAGTGGAGATCTTGCAATAGATGAGCAGCTTGTAGATTAATAATGATGTCTTGAATGCAGGAAAATAGAGTTTATAGGAATGGGACAAGAAAGAATTTTCACAAGACGAAATAGGCCACGAGGGTCCACAAGGTCCACAAGATCGAGACGAGATTTTGAAATAGTTTGCATAAATTGTTTCATTTCAGAATTTTACCAAGGCAAATTGAAAAATTAATTTGCCTTGATTAACCCTAAACTTTATTCTTATATTGTAAGCAATATGACTTTGACTGAACTGGTCCTGTCCTCTCACTCCAGTGTGGCTCAATCTCTCTCCCTTTTCTCTTCCCCTCACCCTGCTGCTCCAGCGCTGCTGACAGATGCACACAGAGTTATGGATCTATTAAAATATCTGTATATGGTTTTGCTGCTTGTAGCTGTTGCAAATCAGCTGTAGTGGCCGCTCCACTGCAGTGAGAAAATCCCTCTACAGCATTTTTCCCTAAAGCGCAATACAAACACAAACTGCTCGTGTTCAGCAGAAACAAGATCTGTAGAGGTCAGATCTTGTGGCAATTCTTCTTGTCTATTTTCACATCATACGATTTTTTCCTCTTCAAAAGGTTTTAGTTTTGCATAAAACGGCTTTTTAAGCTTTAACTTCAGCTACCGCTGCTCGCTCTGCAACTCCCGCTCTGATTGGTCAGAACGGTCAGGCCTGAGCTTTTGGCTCCATTTGGCTTGAGCTCGTTCCACTTGTTGCGCAAAGAATCATAGGAGAAACACGACTGGGCTAAAGCTAACGTCCAATATGGCAATGAACATGAACACAATCCATTGACGCACAACGTTCACCATCTTTGATCATGAGGGCTTGCTCACATCTTGTCTTTTGTTGATTTTACAAAGTGGTGGAAAGGGGATAAATATCTTATTTTAAACTATGTTTAAGCGTGAAAAACACTGCACTGTTCCTGCAATATCTGCGAACATGCATAGATTTGACAGTATTGTTCTGCACCAACTCTTACAATGTTTAGGGCAATATTTATCTCAATCACTATGACCTCTACAAGTTTGTGTGTGGAGAAAACTTTTTACTACAGCTGCTCAAAGACACGCAACTCAACCCTTTATGAACATTCCCATATAACAGAAACAATTCTTGACAGATTTTTCTTTACGTGTGCACACAGTATCATGACAATTTGAACTTGTGAGGTCTTCTCATCTCTAAAGATTACTCCGTCATATATAACAGTAGCTGTATCAATCTAGTTTCTTTGGAAGATATACATTTTTTTTACCTTACTCAAGTTACATTTTATGTCCCAATTTATGGGCGAATAAGAGACATAAATATAAAAAATGCATGAGATTTCGGCATGTCCACACTTTTACAGTTTGTTGTAAGGATATCATAATCTTTGCCGGGAGCTGCCTGAGACCCATATAACTTAACTTTAAAGAAGTGTAATATTACCTCATCTCGCTGTTATTTTACGGGTTGCTCCACTTAACTAAGAAAACATCCCAGGAGCGGCTAATGTCATAACTTCATAAACAGAAAGGAAATATGTGACATGCTCCAGGCTGAAACGAATGTTCAACAAACATCGTATTTAAAATCATACATGAGGACATTTGAATTTGACTAGTGATACATGTTTAAAGTGTATATGACATGTTAGCCTGCATTTTTCAGTAAAACATAGTGAACATGATTATGTTTAAGATTTTACTAAACATTTTGTGTGAAAAATATTTTAGTGCATGTTGTGAATTAATATACAGATTGCTGTCTCTAATTATTTTTCAAGAAACTAAATACCTTTTTTGTCCCAAGCAAACCCTTTTTCAGAGTAATTCAGGATTTTATGTAAACATGAGTTTCTTTGGGATATACTGTCAATTATTTCTGTTAAAATTAAATGTATTCCCCAAATCTTCCATAATGATTATAACTCACTGCATGCACAAAACTTCTGATGGATTGTTTATTTTTAAAAATGCTATGGCATGTTCATTTTCATTTTCAATTCATTGGGGTTTTCAACATCAGTCTAACATGAAAAAATACTGTAAGACTTTTTTTTTTTTTTGACATGTTAAATACTTTAAAAATTAGGAGAACACTTTACCAAACGACCAATGTGTCTTTATAAAAGACTTGTTTGTGTCTAAATGCTATCGCTAAGGTTGTATGGAGGATTTTCTCAAATTGTTTGTTGTCAGTCTTGGTCAAAAACAGTTGCATAGATTTGTAACAGCCTTGGACTTGTGCTAAACAAAAAAAGAATTACAAAAAAATATAAATTGTGGACATGTTGAGGCCTGTAAAACGTTGACCAATAAATCACGAGGTACCTCGTTATCTATTGGCCTACTAAACTGTCAATCAAAAGCTCAGTGTTCCTAAGTATCTCATTGGCCCAGTTACAGTGAAGGGCGTGGCTTTGTGAGGGAAAACACATATGCATCATTTTAAAAACAGCAAGCAGCTGTAGAATTTGAAAAATCCTCCACACAACCTTTAAATCCAGATGTAATATTAATTTTGTCTGAATCTTGTCTGAAATCATTCCAAGTATTCTGTGTTGATTTGAAGAATTAGCAGGACAGCTTACAAATGAAACTAGGCTCTGGGTCTAAACTTAAAATTGACAACTTAAATATATTTCTGTTGAAGAGAACTGCGATCAACATCTTAGACTGCACTGCTCTGCTATAAATAAAAGTATAAGATCTACTTTAAGCTTATACAGGTACATCTCAAGAGTTAACATATCCAACTTACATCACAATGACCCACTTATTAACACTAAAATATTCAAAGAACATTTTTAGAATGCAGACCCAGCAAAATATTCACACCTGGTAAGTGCTCATATAGGTCCCCGTGCCCCTGGTTGGGAAACACTATTACAACATCCAATTATTTGCTCTAAACTAGTACTCAGAGTGTGACACCAAGCTGGGAAGTGCTTGGGACCAAAAAGTGCAAAATTTGAAGCTAGATTTGGGTCACACGAAACTGAAATTGATCCCCACCACTCCCCTGCTGCAAATGACACATCGACAAATGAAAGAGCAGAGTTTTAAGATTTCTTCTTTGAAATACAGTACAAATCAAGTTATAAATCAAAAGTCTGCGTCATGCGTCTGAGAATAGAGATGACTTCATGCTGACGTGGTGTAATGCCTGGTTTGCTCCGTGAAAACTCCTACATTTGCGGATACATTGGGCATTATGTCATAATTATACTGTCATTTTAAAGGGCGGGTGATTGTAAGTCTGCGAGCACGTTTTATGAAGTGCACAGAGTGAATTTGTGAACGTTTTAGCATGTTTTATAGACTTGGTTTTAAGCCCGTTTTTAATTGCATCCTGGCTGTAAAACTTTATATCTGAGTTGGTTTGAGGATAGTTCCCATAGAGGACAGTTTGGGTTTCCTCAAATGCTCCAGCAAAATGTGAGAGATCAGCGAAGACAAGTTTTTTTTTTTTTTTTTTTTTCTCTCAATGCAGTCCTTGACTTGGCAGAACACTTTGTTGTATTTTTATTGTCAATAGACTACTCCACACTTTTCTCACATACTGTAATCATACACAACCAGCAGTATTTAGTCTGTATTTTTTTTTTTCTTTTTGTCAGATCAGAAAATATGACAGTGGAAAGTGCGGTGATATGTGCCAGTGGGGAAATTGTGCCACCCCATGTTTCTAAAGAACCATATAAGAAATTGGTCTTGCAACAATACATTTTCGAACACGCCATTTCACTCATGCTGTAAAGAAATTAGCCTTTTTGCACGAGAAATAAGGGCATAGTAGAAAAAACACATTTTTGCTCTTCAAAGCAACATTTCTATGAAACAAAATGGTCTATTTATATAGCGCTTTTCTACCTTTCCAGGCACTCAAAGCGCTTTATAATCTAGCATCCACTCACCCAGTGTAACAGACACTGAGGCAGTCAGTCACTTTTGTCGTCCCACTGTGGCACCTGGTGTTCTAACGGTCTCCCATCCAAGTACTAACCAGGCCCTAACTTGCTTATGTTCTGAGATCTGACGGGATCAGGCTTTACAAGCAGGTACGTATGGCCACAAAGGTTTTTGATTGATCAAAGTTTTTTGATTGTTGTATCTGAACAGTTATAAGCAACTTTGTAAATATTACACGTTTTAGTGCTTTGATAAGCTTAATTTTGAATTTATATATGATGTCTGCACAAAACTGATAGATGATGTCAGTGCCCACTTTGTACTATGCATGCACAAGCATTACGTCTGCGCATGCATAGTACAAATCAAAAACATTATTTGTAAGTGTACAGTTATTTATTTATATTGATATTCATGAATGCATCTCAGAAAGGTTAGCCAATAGAAAGCCCAAAACGCAGCTGGAACTAGGGCATTTATGTTTGAAACAGTAATAATCTCATTTTACAAAAATTTGCTTTGTTGAATTTGGTAAGGAGGTTGTGTGTTTAAAGGGGCACTGTGTAAGAAAAAATAAATAAAGTGATCCAAGTATTGTCCACTTTTGAACACCAGGGGGAGCATATCCAGTGGAGTTTGCCTAACTACCATGCTGACATCTAGCGTCAATATTCACATTCCGGCGCGTAGTAAAACATTTCGAACACGTATAAATGTATCACAATTGATGTGGATTGGTTAACAGTGCTCTCTTAAGTATTCATGTTGTAAAGAATAAATATGATTTAAATGTTTGTGGACTATATGTGATAGTTAAAATTCCTCTCAATCTTACACAGTGCCCTTTTAACGCTTTAGTTTTGTCTGTGTTTAATACGAATAAAACAATGTAAGAGAAGTAAAGCTAAAGGTACGAAGTGTGCTTCCTACAAAGTGGCCATGTTGCATTTTTTCCAAATAGGTGTGTTTGGAGTGATTTGTGGCAAAGAGCCTGGGTTAAGTTGTCCCGTTGGCACCTCATTAACAAATAATTGAAAATCTGTTATTTTAGGTTAGTTGTGTCATTTTATCACTAAAGCGATCTAATTCTTCATTTTACATCAAACACAGGTGGAATTTTGGCATTTAGTTCGGAGCGTATATTCTTGTTGTGCCTGGCCTTGTTTTATCTTTAATGTTAATTGTTTTAAAACTTTTAAGTGAAAAATGCATAATACATCTATTTAACTTGTATTAGTTTGTTTGAGATTGAAATGTATACTATTTTACTTGAATAATAATTGCAAAAATGATTGTTTCTAAAAATGCACCACATCCTGAAGTATGTGTTCATATTGAAGTATGAAGAATTACTCTCATGGTCTCACTTTAAAGTCAGTAAAAAATGGTACAACTCACCCCACTTTCTCCTACTTATTGACTCCACTAAAACCTTTCACTTTCTACTCTGTTTTCATTGGGAGAAAGAGTAATGTGGATTGATTGAGGGGCAAAGTTTAACCATAACACGTCAGCCAAATCAAATTGAGTAAAAAACTGTCAAATGTTTTACTGATGAAGACAGATATGTAGCAAAGTTCAATTTCTTTAAGTCAACCTTTAAACCATACAATCATACATTCAGTTTCAGCTATTTCCTGCTGTTACGTCCTCGGGCAAAACTCTAAACCGTATCTTCTAGTTAAAGCGTAAGGCTGAAACCAAATCATCCCACCCAGTAGTGTAAAATTATGACTTTGTTTTGCTACACATCACGTTTCACAGCACATATCTGTTGTCTGGAGAGTATTATAGACATTAGAAAAGACAGGAGCAAAAGGAAAAGTGGTGATTAGGTTTCTCGTGAATGCAAAATGACCAGACGGAGTGTGCAATTATGGAAATGTTCATGCATTTGGGTTCCTCAAAACGTGTAATTCTTGCTTTGTCCAGACTTTAGTTTGACAGAATAGGACATTTAGAGATCACTGCTATAAAACCATATGTTCGACAAGAACAAATTAACTTTATTGCGCTTCAAGGCTCATAAATCGAAACTTTTGTTATATGGAGATGGTCTTCCCTGCCGTAAAGTGTTTCATAGTTTTAACTGAATCAGACAAACAAATCCTGTAATGTTTTCTTATTCACTTTAACTTCTCATTTATTTAATAATAAAACTGTAGGTCAGCAATTTACGTTTTTTGTTCATTGTAAAACACAAAATTGATCTAAAAAAAAAAATAAAGACCATTGATCAGCTTTTCCATATGTAAAACAAAACATTGTGGCTACAAGATAAGAGACATATCAGAATTTTCGAATTACAATTAAATACAGACAAGTAGGTGTGGATAGGTGGTAGGTGAAAACAGGACTTTGCTGAGAGCTGGAGCACCAGATGGATTGTCTCACGATATTTGTGAATTCACAAACCTGAGATAATCCATCTGGCCTTCCAGCAGCCCGATTAGTTTGGAGTCTGACACAGTGGGTTAATGCTCTAATCATATTGCAGCGTGTTTCTGCTGCGTTTGATTCTGTTTTAGCAGAAACATAGTATTTTCTTTTTGAAAGAAGAGCAGAGAGGTGTGTGTGAGACTTGTTTTATCCCACACAGACATTGGATACGCCATTATGGTTCATTACTGTGATTTGTTGAGCACAAAAGTTAGATAGGCCACACAACCAATCAGTATTTCATTAAACGTCTCACCTTTTTCCAAACGCTTTCAGCAAGTAAAGTTTCAAATGGATACTATGGAAGAACTCAAATCAGAGTTCAACACATATCCATCTGACATGAACCAATTAATCAGCTGCAGAACAATACAAAATTACTCAAAATTGCATTAATCAATCCAAATACAACTTTGAGTGAAGAAATGATTAGAGAATATTGATATAAAAAGTCTAAACTCACCTACAAAATATACTAAACCTTCTTTGAAAGCATGTAAAATAAAAAATATTATTTAAAAGCAATTAATTTAAAAAATCGAGCCTGGTCTCACAACACGTGTCTACAGGTATACAACACAATTCTCTTGTGACAAACTTCTATTCAGCTATGTTACGGCCCGCTGTGCAGCCCTTCTGCCGCCGCCTCTCCCTCCTCTCTGTGTGCAGGTCTCCAGTTTTAATCCGCCCACTGCAGGCCGCGCCCTTAAAAGAGCGGAACCGGAACTCCGCTCTCTCTCACTCGCAGGACACCTGGGTCCACGACAGCTCGCCCGGGCCCTGCTCCCACGCCAGCCACACCAACCCGCGCACCTTTTTACACGCACCTCAACACCATACATTGCACCACACCGGTTTTCCTACTGACTTACACTCGCACCACACGCACCACAGTACATTCTCCATACACTGACAACAGTAATCCAATTATAATTTTCGTAACAAGCTACTTATGTGTCTATTTCATGTTATTGGTCATGACATTAACTAAATCCTGATCAACCAACTTCTGTCCCTGACCTAAATGTACCCATTTTTGTAACTTCAGACATGAGCGTAGCCATTAAATCCAAAGAAAATGCCCCCTCATGGTTTTAACCAAATCACTTTAGAGAAAATTCTGTTGTCTTTTGACACTTTTAAAATAGACATGTCATACATCAGAGACGCAAAAAAGGTCTAAAAACGTGCTCATGATACTTAATCAAACTTCAGTCATATAGTTGCGCATTTCTGTGAGACCATGTTTGAAATACTGTCAAAGGGCACCCAAATCACAATTATTGTCCCTAAAACGTCAAAATAATATTTAATCAGTATTTCTTTACATTATACATTAGGTATAAGTGAGTAATACATCTGGGCTGTGGTAAAAAGGTTAATTGTTTATTTATGCTTTCAAGAAATCAGTCCAGCTCAGGTAAAGTAAATATTCATGTTTATTTATTCTTTTCATAACAGCCAAGTCCATACAGTCATGAAAACTGAAACTTTTGCGTGAGAATTGACGTGGTTTGCCTCATGTGCTGCTGGTGTCGTTGTAATTATGAATGAATTTAGGTCGGCTCGGAGCAGGTCAGTGGGCCAAACGACAACCTGTTTCACTCCAGACTTCACTCTCTCCCACAGAACGTTCCATATTTACATTACGCTGATTTTCCACGACTCTGGAGGTGGAGGGATTTTGGATTTTGATGTTCGCTGACAGAGGAGCGATGCTGAGGTCATGCTGTGGGTGTCCCGGACCCAAAATCCAATCTGGACAAATCCCTTTTTAATGAGAACCGAAGCGCAGTTCAATCAAAGCTACGTTTGTGTTGTACGAGTCTGAAATCTGCAGGGATGAGGGCATTTTGTGGATGTATACACAGATAAAACACGACTGAAATCAAGCCAAAAAGTGAAAAATTTTTACACAAGTGGTTTTAACTTGATTGGATTTTAAAAGTAAACGTCACTTCTCATTTATTCACTATTGGACCATCCCAAATTGGGCTGTATGCTTTTGTTTTGAAGAATTATGAGTCATTGTTGAGATGTCGACTAATAAAATGTAATAATAATTGTCACTGTATTAGAGTTCTTTAATGCTTCCAATTTATATTATCGTTGGAATGGTATGTTTCACTATCAAACACACTTTACAAATTACTCTTGCAAAAAGCACATTTCTGATTCCCGCAGAGAAACATGGGAACTCGACACAGAAAGATCATCTTCATTCGACAAAAACAACTTGATGGACAGAGTTTTGTTGGTCTGACTTCAAGAGGATTTGTACTTTTGACCATGATCGCTTGTCAGACAAACACTGATGTTTATTCAGATTTGCAAACTTTGCAGGAAGTCGCACCTGCAGTTCCTTGGTTTGGTGTTTGTCAGACGCGCTCGCATCGGCTCGCATCAGAGAAACTTTCCCAGAGGAATGAAGGACTGGCTTTTACGCAGGAGAAATGGAAATAACACGTAGAGTTTGGGCAAAATTAAGTGTGGATTTGCAGGAAATTGAGAGAAGTGGAACTTTGTGCTTCAGGTAAGATGCAGAGCCTGTCACATTAGTCACGCTTAGATTGTTGAATGTCAAGCGGACACAATGATTTTTGCAGATGCTTTAATGATAATGAATTTTGTAATGGATCTTGTGTCTCATGACCCGTGCCTTTCGTGCAGTCTCCGTGTCAGAAATCAGCTATAAAAACAGAGGCAGCAATAAAACTACTGAACAATTATGACAGATACAACATGACGGAATTTTTGGGACCTTGTCCGTCACGGTGATGGATTGAAATTAAGTCTAGTGTAACCACTGATCTATAATTGCAAACACTGACCTATGAAACTGATGACTTTAGCAACTGATAAACAAACCATCAAATTGCCTAAAAAAGTAACTAACATTGACCATGCCTTGTTGTTTTAGTGGACTTTTATAACATCAGGTGCAATGATGGGATGACTTGTGTGTGAACTGTTGTCTTTGGATAAGACGCGTCACTGAATGTTTTTTATGATGTAAATGTGGAAAAGCACTAAATCAGTAGAGACTATTTATCTATTTTATATATTTATAAATTTTGTCAGCAATGCGATATTAATGGTCAATTTTCAAGGTCGATTTCTGTGGCCAATATAGTCCATGGTTTCCTCCACTTCCTTCTCCTTAGAGAGACGCAAAAAGAAAATGCATGTTTTGTACATTTAAGAGACAATTTTCAGTCTCGATCCTATCCAGACTGAGTAAAGCTGCATTTCAGTCCACAAAGAGACAAGCAAGGCATCACATTATGCCATTGCAGCATTGGCTTTCTCTGTATTAAAGCACATGAGCTCATAATGACAAACACACAAGTCACAAGTACTTAACAAAGCTTGTGCTGCAGCCAAAGTCATAGAACAATCTTATAACCAAAAAATCTAAATAATGGTCCCAAAATATCGTCCAGCTAATATATTGTTCTATTTTCATGTCTTAGACCCAAACTTATAATTTGTAGACAGAGTTTATGTCTGTAGAGCCAGAGTTCACTCATGACAGAAACTCACTGACAACAAAACATTGAATCCCGACTATGAACAAGTTGAGAATAGATCCAACTGAAAAATGTATTATCCTTTATCCACTGAAACTGGAGAAAATGTGTCTAACCAGTTCTAAGCTCTCACAAAACCTTCAGCACATTAATAACCACATGTGCTAATATTTGGCTGCATTTATGACTTAAGAACATAATTTTACAGAAACACAAGTGAACCACCCAACCACAGTCAATCAGAGAGCTGCTTTGGCTATCTATAAGTATAAAATGCTTCGTTATTTGATTCAGACTGTACACAGAAGTATAATTTTGTCAATAAGACAATGAAATTAGATCAGATATTCCATCTTTTACTGCTCATTTCAAAACTGTTGTATTTGCCTATTATCAATGGATGCTGTAATATTTTATCCAATTATGCACTAGTTTGCTAAACACAGACGACACAATGTTTATGTACACGGAAGCATATAAAGCTGACCAACTATTTGATGAAGGAAGTTGGCGAAATAAACTCAATCTCTTCAAAGGGCTTCTGGGTCCGGCGTGACTCACTTTTGGCTAACGCTTTCCACATGAAAACAACTCTCGAGATGACATCAGCCCATCTGCAACGGAGCACAGTAGCTAACGACCAATTACGAGGTTTACGAAAGAAAGATAGAAGGGTTACGACTTAATTTGGTTTTAATTTGTGGAGGATTGTTCAAATAAATTTCACTGGGCAGCGGGATCGGGGTTGGACGCAGAGGAGGTGGAGATGCACTGAGACTGGATGGAAGGAATCTGACTTTGTAAACATTTAGTCGGGGCGAAGATAAACACTTCAACTTGCTCAGAAACAGGCCTATGTTGTTATTATACTGCAGAGCTCCACCTACTCCTTGTCCAAAGTCAAAAACAGGTTAGATACAAGTTTTTTAGTTTGTGGTTCATGTATTTCAAACAAAGAATAAAGACCTCTTGCTGCCTGGCTGTCTCACGATGTCGTTCCAGTCCGAAAAACCATAAATCATGAAATCTCTTTGATGCAGTATGTTTAGGTCTGCTTTTGTTTTAACCTCTGAATCCTTCTAACCAGTTCATTCATTATTCCTCCTCTACTTTGCACAATAAAAATATTTTTGAGGATAGTGTTTCATGCTTAATATTGATTCTGTTAAAATTTTAGTCAATGCCATATACATACCAGGCAGGCTATTCAACGTGAGGCCTGGAAAATAAACAGAAAAAATATGTATTTTTAGTATATGGTCTTGTTCAAGGGCAGTATCTGAATGTTATTATATATTTCTTTCCCACAAAAATAAAAATACTGCTACAATTGTTTTACAATGTTTGTCTTTCACACCAAGTCGAGAGTGCTGTTTTCAACGGGCGCCTCAGGTGTGTTCCTTGTCCCCTCTTGGAGACTGTAACTGTTTCCAATGCTGCTCTCCAGGTTTAGCCTGTCTTGGTCCTGTTAGACGAGTCTTTTGCTAATCGACTCTAGATCGACGTATATAGTCCTTAGTCATTGCACACTCTAGATTTTCTTCACTGTGGTTCTCCTCGAGGTTTTTCTTTTTCCCTTTATGTTTTTTTGTTTGTTTGTTTTTTTGCCGATAAGGAGGGTCTAAGGACAGGGGATGCTCTGGACAATTATTCATTTGCTTAATAATCTGTTTTGACATGCTTGATCAATCACTGTTTCTGAATATGTTTATTATTTTATTATTTTATTTTCTACCATTCATGTTTGCTAAATTAACAATCCTGGGAAGTCCTCAGTGACAACTGTTGTTGTGATTTTGGGCTATACAAAAATAAAAGTAAGTATTTTTACATTAATGTGAAAACATACAGCTAAAGGAACAACTTTCCATGTAAACAAACATGAGGGAAACCCTTTATATCAGACTGTGTGGGCAGTCTGTGGCACAACTTGGGGGAAGTCATTTTTCATATCTGAGCCGGCCTGTGGTTTTTATGCGGTATATTTGTCAAGTGGGGCAAAAACCAATATCATATTGTGGAACACCGTAAAAAATGGTGATTTTAGGCCCAATGCAAGTTTAAGATGGGGCTAAGGTCAGAGTTTCAACAGAATTTAAATATATTACATTTATTTTATTTTTTTCAATTTGCCTGCACTAGTTTTAAACAAGGAGATCCACATCTTGACAGAACACCGGTCTTGTATATAAGAGTTCTGCTGATGTGTGACAAAGGCGGAAGTTATTGTCCAAACATTCAGGGTGTACATCACCTCTTAGATACAATGAAAACCCTATGATATCTGACACAGTTCTTTTAATGTCATTGTGGGCTCTGTTCGTACAATCTAAACCATTATCTTCCAAAAGAAAGGTGAATTGTATTGTACTTCAAAGTGTATTCCAATATATCAATGCAATACTGTCTATACAGTATTTCTGCTTCACTTCACTTTTGAGATCCTGGTTTTACTAAACTCGCCGTCCCTCTGCTTTTGATACTTTATACGTGCAGATTTTATACAATATGGACCGGGCATCTGGTCTTGAAATGTGATGATGACCAACACATTTTCGGAGCCGTAAACCAAAGCTACGGTGATCCTCTTTGGCCTCTGTCCCAGAAAGGCATTAGGCCTGCAGCTGTGGTACAGTGGTATGTCGGTCCAATCTGTGTCGTGAATGTGTCTGAAAACGGCCTCCAAAGTTCAATTTAGTGGATCGTCAGGTTGATAAAGCTGAGGGTTTAATCAATAATATAAAGATGTATTAGATTTTAGTACAAATGTATTACCAATAGTTTAGAGCAGTGTTTTGAGCCTACATGTGTTGGTTTAATTTAGAGGCAAATCTATAAGGGCAGCAGTGGACAAAAGAAATTATTGGTTGACTAATGCTTGATTGATTAATGAATTAAAAATAGGAGCTCTCAAAACTAAAGTCATCTTCATATAAGCTTCACAAAAATAAAGGAACACAAGTAAATGATGCAAAATATTGGTAAAAAAGGTGGATTTAGCAGTTAATTTGCTTTGTAAAATTTAATCTTAATCACTCAAGCTTTCTGCTGCTCTGGTCATAATGTAAAAAACGATAATTTGTTGACATTTTAATCGGCAAAGACACCACCACTGACCAATTAATCAACCTGTTCTTACAAAAAAGTGTATCGATACTACTACTACTACTAGCACTAGATCATGTCTTTTCTTGTGGAAATATGACACACGTTGCAGCACCAGTTCATTTCTAGGGTGGTTTTAAAGACCAAACAGCCCTAAAATCTATTAAAAGTTTGACTTATTGTTTTAGAGTATTTACATGTGTAATATAATTTAAGTTTACTTCTAGAACTTGTATACTGCGTGGTAAGACCTCTGACTTACCAAAGAGGAAATGGTGGGTCCCCGTTCAGACCAAATCCGCATCATATATTCTCTCTTTGTGGAGTTTACTTTACATGTTCTTTCTGTGTCATTGTGGATTTTCTCCGTGTTTCCTCCCACTTCCAAAAACATGCATGTATCGAACAAAATCATTGTAAATTCGCCCTAGTAAAGTGTGAAAAGGTAAATGTCTGTCTTCTGTTCTCCCGCCTAAGGCCTAAAGTCACTGTGATAGGCTCCAGGCACTTAAGACCACAACGGGAACAAAATAAATGAATAAATAAACCTGTGATAATTTAAATCGTAACTTAAAATCAGAATGCTCTCTACATTTTATAAAATTATTGTTGTTTGCGTTTTGGGCCTGGCGTTCAACTTGTGCTGGCTTCTGAAAGTTGTGAAAAGCGCTTCTAAGCTCATCATTCAAGGCTCAGAAGTAAATCGAACAAAACATGTAACTTGTGCAAAAAGAATCAATCGAGAACAGCCCCTTTAACGTGGAAAGTGCGTACATTTTCTTCTGTTTCGCACACACATTACACAAACGAGACCCTGGACCTGCAACTCGACCCGTCGGCGCTAACTTTTTGTTTCCGTGGCAACACTGTGGAACATTCCAGGCACCTTTAGCATTAAACAATAAAAGTCACGATGGCATTTACTCTCCGTGCCTTCTCCACGGGTTTATTTATAGCCTTCTCTTATGCAAACACCGCTCTGCTGATAAAAACCTGCACTTCTTCTTGTCACTCGTAAAAGTTGAGATGAACAACAATAAAACGTGCTTTAAATCTGCAATTTTCTGCTCAGATTTAGGGCCCTGTGAAGCAGATATCGAGGGAATACTGTTACAACACGACTCCAGCTCGGTGGTCCAAATGTGAACGCAGTAAAAAAAGATGCCCTAACAGAGAATAAAAACCACAACTAATGCAATGCCATGTTGTTTACAAGATTGTGTGGTTTGAGGAGACATTTTCTAAGTTTTCGACCATGCGTCATCAGTGTTCTCGCATCATAACTCAGCTGCATTTGGATTGATTCATGGATGTTTGAGAAATCTATTGTCCTGCAGTTGAAGTTCAAGTGTTCAGAAAACCGCTATTTTTATCTGCAACCTTTCCCTGCCCGTTTTGTTTATTAGGTCAATGTACAGTAACATTAAGCACAAAGACAGAAATGCTTGTACCAGATTGTAGCTTTGTTTTGTTTTAGTTTTTTTCAACAACATTCCATCTGAGAAAAAACCGGAGCACCTGGAAGAAACTTACAAACACAGAAAGAACATACAAACTCCCAATCACAGTCCTTTTTTTCGTACTTATGTTACGCCGTACGTTTAGCACGACATGAAAAAGCGTAAAAATTACACGAGTTTTGGTTGAAGCCACACGGGGACATTTTTTTTAGGTGAAACGGATCAGTTTAGGCATCAAGTTACTAAAATGGGTAATTTTAGGTTAAGGTTAGGTTAAGACTAGGATCAGGATTTTGTTAATATTCATAAATAAGAACACAACTTAGAAATGAACTGGGGCTGTGACATGTACCATAATTACTCAAAACAGCCGTGAACTCGTGCTAATCATACATAATGTCCTATAATGTAGTGGTAAATGTACGCTTTCTTGTGAGATCGGGCTCAAACATAGAACACATAGAAAGGCTTCTTGCGATGAAACCAGTTTCTAAACAAAATCAGACTCCAAGTAAACCATCTATAGGGATCAAATTGTCATGTACACTTTCTAACAATAAAGACGTGCAATTTAACATTGCACGTCTTTACAACATCTGACAAAAAGCAAGTTTTTGTCAGATGTTTTTGATGCAATATATAAATATATTATTTTACTTTGCGCCACAAAATAAACTACGACTTTGCCTGGACAATCAAAGATGTTACTATAGCTATATTTTTTCACATCATTGGATGTTTCAAAGTACGGTTTTAACTTTCTGTTACTAAGATTAAGATAAGCCTTTATTGTCTCTCGTAGGAGAGCTTTGTCTTGGGGAACACATGCGTCTGATGAAGGGCTGATGCCCGAAACGTAACGTTTTTAGTGTTCCATTAAAACTTTTTGGAGCTGATGGCTGTGCAGACTTCTTCATTGAAACACATGCTTTAACACATAATAGGCTGTGTGCACGGAATTTCAGTTGGCTTGCGATTGTTCAAAAATGCTAACTTCTGTACTTACGACCACTTCCTGTTAGCGTTAGCATTTAGACACAATTATGTCTCTTTTTAAACACAGAAGTGTTCTCTGATGAAATATTCCTCTAATATGTAAAGTCTTTAACATGTTTTCTGTAACATTCACCACAACTGTCTGATCTAAAGACGATTTATTTGTTTTAAGCTGATGTAGTGAAAACCTCATTGAAAAGCATTGCACAGGAAGTGTTTGTATGTACAGGATGTGTTATTTTAAACCAAAACAAGACAACTGCACTGAGGTAATTTACACAAACACCACCACAAGTGAACATAAAAAAGACCAAAGAACAAAAAGACACAAATGACTGCAGTCTTCTTAGGGGTCTTTCACACCAAGCCGAGGGTCGCCTGTCTGAACCAGTTTGGCAACGTTTGCCGACAGGCGGCTCACGTGTGTTTGGTGTAAATGGGGTTGTCGGGGTCAGAGGAGCGCGGAGCACATCGTGGAGGCGGGTTTTTGAAGACTCGCAGGTAAAGTCGGTGTTACGTCGGTGCAGCTGTTTGATTGGCCTGTGGCTACTAGCGAACCAGAGTGCGCAGGAAAATAGTGCGGAAAACCGAAAAAGACGCTTACGGAAAAACAGTATTTAGCCGAGCATGGATTGTTGTTATTTACACGGGGTCAAACGGGACGTAACTACGAAGGAGAATGGCTACTATTTGGATCGAGGAAAACACGGGGGAGTTACGGCGAGCGCAGTACGAAGGCTGGACTGTGGAGGGAAATACGAGTTGAGCTTAATCCGTGAGGTAAGACTAGAAACATCTGTTTGCCGTCAAAGTTTGACAACTACTACTGGCGTGCAACTTATGTTTCGTCATTTTCGTAAAGCATTACATCACGCGCATGCTCACTCGGCATTTGTTTGGCGACTGTTGGCTGTTTGGATCGTGTTTGTCTGAATGTTCTTTCACATCGGTGCGCCCCAAAGAGACGTGAACAGACGCTGCGTTGCTCCTCCCTACCGACAGCGACTTGGGGTTGTGTTGGTGTGAAATACCCTTTAGGCATTTAAATCAAGTTCTACCCTAATTGCACATTCCCTAAGCCTATAATGTGCAGTTTTTATTGCATATTCTATTGAATTGTGCAGTTTATAAAGTTACAGTTGGCACTTTTTGCATGGGTGGAACTTCTTGGTTCTGCAGTGTTTAAAGGGGTCCTATTGCGTTTTTTTTTTTAAATATTTAGTAAGAATCTAGAACATACACAGATCAGTAATTTACCTTTTGTTCATTGTAAAACACAAAGTTGATCTAAAACAACTTAAAAATAGGAACAGCTCTACTGACTTCCTGTTCAAAACTGCAGATCTGATAAGCCCCGCCTCTTCACTTTAAAATCTAACTGTAAAAGCAACAGATTTTTAAAAACAATTTTTTATTATTGAAAAGTGAATATGGACAGTACTGCAATATATAAACTTAATTTTGAGTATTAATCTTTTGAATATACCAAGTAAATACAGACAAGTGGGAGGGGATAGGTGGTAGGTGAGAACGGGGATTTCTGAGCACTTGAGCTGCAGCTGAAGAACAACACAAGATTACTCCAACATGCATGAATCAACTCAAATATAACTTTGAGTAAACTAATGATGAAGGGAGGCCATTATAACAAGGTTAAAACTTAGAAAAGTGAATTTGACATAATAGTCCCTTTAATAAGAAGTCATGTTACTATTTCTACACCATTTTAAAAAGTAAACTTCTGATCTACATAAGTCATAATCTAAAGTAAAAAAAAAACACAAGATATTTATTTTAAATTTTGTAATCAGAATCTAAATGTTAAAAGAACTTACAAGCCAAAGACGATAATGGAATTTTGAGTTTATTCATAACCTTGAAAAAAGTAAATCAGAATTGTAAATCTCGTAGAAAGTGGTGAACAACAATAAGTTAAACATTAAACAGAAAGAAGGAAGATACAAGCCAAAAAAGCCAAAACTATATACAAAAGAAAAATGGTGTAATATATTTTTCACATAATTTACAAGCCACCATTCATTTAATCATCCTCTTACACTGAAAACAATTCATATTACTGCATTAAAAACATGTTAGCTAAAGAGTGAAAACTCCAATATTTATCACACTACTTTACTGTTATAATAAAAATGCATGACTTCTATTAGAAAAGCAGTTTAATTGTACAACAAGTTAGTACAACGTATTTATTGGGTTGTGAGATAAAATGTGTACTGCAAAAAATATACATCCAGCCTTAAAATGACTGGGATCAAGAATTTTAATCTGAATTTGAGTTGTTTTTATGTTGATAATGTTTTGTTTCTTATTAATTTACAATAGTTCACTGGTTTCATGGCATTGCTGACTTGTTTTGAAAGATTTTGGCCTAAAAGAAGAAAATAAACTTCAATTTCATAGACCGGTAGCAAATAATTAAGTAAGAAGTAAACAAAACCAAACAGCTTTCTAAAATTATTGGTTAAAAAAAAAAGGTAACAACCTGGTAGAATCATATTTTGCAGTGCAACAAAACCGATACTATTAGTTGTGTAGATTTTTTAAAGGATATTTTAAGTGTATTGTTGCATGCCATTAAACGGAGGGTTGTCATTATTAAATACCTTTATGCACGTTACAGCCTATTACATGCTGTTCTTTAGGGAGCTGCTTGTGTCATAATGTAAAACTGCATGTTTTTGGTTAATTTTTCATTCTGCCTCATGTTCACTGCTTGTTTTTTCCTCCATATTTCACACATGAAAGCAGCCGTGACGTCCAAAGCTGTGTTTAAGAGGGAATAGAGTTATGCATAACTTAAGCAAACCTCCATCATAAATGTATTAAAATGTCTTTTCTCCCTAAATGGACTTATTCTTGCACCAAGAATCTAAATTTGAACAACTTGATTTCCATTTTTGTCTGAGATTGACTTACAATTTTACAAAACTTTCATTTGGATGTACAGCTGAAATTCTGCAACTGCTGTGCAACAATGCTGCGATGAAACTGAATATTTCAGAGTGTTCTTTTATTGTTAACATCATCATAGTCCATTGATTCTCAACTTGGGGGGCCAAGACACACAACAGATCGCAAAATACTTTGTATTTGGTGATTTGTGAAAACTCTTAAACAAGGTTTGACATCATTCAAGAGAAAGACATATATTTGCTGACGAAGTGTACGTTTAAAATAAAATCAAACATATATCTAGAGACTAGATTATCACTTTGTAGGTAGTCTACATTTTGTGTTTGGCGGTCACAACTGAAAAGGAAAAAGGTAACTGCTGCTCTAATCAATCGAATGGATTATCTCTGGTAAATGAGAAGTGCTCACTACAGATTCGGTTATGATACTGGTTTAGATACTTCAGGCTTAAGTATTTGGCGATATGCAATATCAGCTGATACTAAGGTAGGGAATGAAAAAAAGTTTTATCAAGTTTCTTGAAACTTGATAAAACTAGGGCTGCACTCAGTGTGTCAAAACAGGATGTGTCATAACTTGTTGGCCATATGTGTATCAATGCAGGAAAGTGTATCGGGATACTTAAACTCATATACTACAAATTTTAAGGTTGAAACTTTAAGCTGAGCTGAAATATGACTTATCATAGAACACTTGTATGTATCATTAAGAGCAGTGTGAAAATACAATTCTTCTGCATTTATTAGCATTGATATTAGGGAGTTCTGTATCAAAACATGTTGAAAACATTTTACAGGTAGCATAAACTATTTTCTATAGTTTTTTTTTCTATATTTTCTCCATTTGGTCAGTATAATATGATACGTATCATATTGAGGGAATTGTATTGGGATATGTATCGGATACGTATCATTCCAAAGGCTCTTGGTAATACACAGTTTGAAAGAACATTTGTCATATAGTGTTGATTATTGTGCAAATAACAACTTAAATTTATTTAAACAAAATTATATGTTATTAGATGTTCTGGGTCAATATCAGCCAGTAAATAATGTTATTGTGTTCAATAAAAGCCACAATCTGATATCGGCTTAACCAGTATCATAATGATGCCTGTTACTGCAAAATTTCATGAATAACTGATCCCAGTATCATATCGGTGCCTCACTAGATAATAGCTTCTCTTGTGAAGGGTCCAAACAGAGAAGCTCTATAATAGAGATACAAAAAGGGCTAGAAACGTGCTCCTGACATGATATTTACATGTCGGAGAACTAACAATGTTAAAGCATGGTTCTAACTTTCTATATCTACTGAACTGTGCAGTTGACATTTGTTGGTACAGAAGTTTATTCAGGACACTCAAAAGTTCAAATAAAAACTAAACAACTGAAATTGAGAAATCTTTTCAGGGCAATTTTGGCAGTTCTTCAAGGCACAAAGTGTTCCTTGGCACACAGGCTGAAAATCAATGCCATAATAGGTAGGCAGTTTGTTAAGAGAAAGTCTGATTTGATCCATTCAGACTTAGATCCTATTCATGTTTTCGCTCCTGTTTTCGTCATCGCTTTAGGCCACACATTACGTTCTTGATTCGTCCTGCTTTAGTCTTGAGATTCACAGATCCAAGATGGCCTCCTAAGTGTAAACTAAACGTACACAGCGTATATAGCTTCCACATGTTTCAGACACTTTATAAGCCCGAAGCAGCAGTTTACAATGGTTCTGTCTCAAGGCTATTTTTAACTTCGTCATAAAGGCCACAGACCTCATCCTTAGCTGAAATTCCTCTCACAGTCAGGTGCAGAGAATTCAAAACAAACGCTCTTTTGTGACACGTGAATCAAGCTGGTTTTAAATGTCATCTTCTCACGCAAAGCTTCAAATTAGACCTCCTATTAAACTGCCATTATTTGCGACTGGATGCTTTAAACCAATGGGATTTTGTTTAATAAGAAGTCCAGAAGGAAAAAGTGGTCCATAGAAAGCTGTTTACATTGACGGACAGACTTTACAAAACATTTTATATTTTATCTGTTTGTGAAAGGCAATGAAAATAGAAATGTTATGCAAACAAATTATGATGCACCATATATTTATGATGAAAGTCTGAAACATGATATGATAAAGTGGAACACGATGTTAGTTCAGGCCAACAAAACCCCAAAGTAGCACAGACTGATTAGTAACAAAATACAAACATGTTTTGGCAATTGTAATGTGATGTTGCACTTGTTGTTTTCTTGTACATACAGTATATAATTTTTAGTGAAGTAGATGGTTAATTCTTGGTATTATTTTGGTCTGTTTGGGTTTTCTTTAGCTGGAAAGTGAAACCGACTTACAAATAGATACAACAAGGAACAAAGAAGCGAAATATCAAAAAATTATTACCTGTACTTGCACCACAAATTGAGAATATTGTTGGTAAAATGACAGGAATGTTTACACAAAATGTACCACAAACAAGTACTGATCATCTTTTTATTGCAATGAGCAAAATGTATGCTTTTTTTTTTTACAATCTCATGTCTCTGTAATCCCAATTTTGATGTGGTGTATGTACAAGTGTGACCGCCCTTTGGTCTGTGCACAGCAACACCTGACCAGCTCTGTGTCTGACTGAACTCTATGGTGTCCGTCAGTCAACAGTGAGTTGTGGATGGACAAAGCAGGGCATTACATTCATCAAAGGACACTTGTGTGCTCATACAATGGTTGTCCATGTAAATGAAGGGCTTTTATTTTTCTACATTCAGAATGCCTGGGATTCATTTTGACAAAGTAGACACAGCACTTTTTTACACTGCAAGTCATTTATCCATCTACATTGCTTGGCCTTATCCAAAGAGCACCTGATTGCTTGCAGATCCTGGAAAGCACTCATTATTTGTCTTTATCTAGTGTTTTTTTGTTTGCTTGTTTCTCAATGCAAAAATATATTCTACTGTTGAGTATGAAGGTGTCCCCTCCGTTCTATCAGACAAAATCGCAGAGTCTGTACTTGAGATGAGACGTCAGACCTGTTTTTGTTTTTAAACATAATATTTTCAAAACTGTACTGAATTCTTTTACAATAACATATTTACAGTATGAATAAGGTAAAGCCAAATATTAATGATAAGCTATTGCTTAAGTGATAAGAATATAACATTAAAATACACCAGACTACAGAAAGCTGGTTTTAATTTTACAGTTCTCATTAGGTCTACGCAATGAATATTTTTGTAGCATAAACCTTATTTTAATGAAGTCCAAAAGTTTTGCATCTGTGTTGCGAATAAACCTCTGACCAGTTAGCCATTCCAATTCCAGGTAAAATGCACCAGAATGCAGAAAATTACACAAAATCTATTCAAATTTTCTTGGGCGAGGACCCCCTAACCCCCGTCACATGTGAATATTTTGCATTTTAAGTTTTCAAGTTGTTGAACAAATGGTCTACTTGCCCTAAGGACCTGAACTACATTTTTGTCTCCCTACTGAGGGATTACAATCATATTGTAATTTTTAAGGCCACCTCTGCTATAAGCTTGAAATAAGCCTTTGCAGCACATTTTTTTTAGACCACCCCTTTTGCAATTGTAGTTTTTTGACAACTGTATGCAATTCTATGATACCTGACCAAGTAGCTGGAGTAAAAATAATTATAATAAACAATTGAGGCAAAGGCACTAGATGGCACAAGTCCTTTGGAATATACTGTATATCATTAACTTTGAAAGACAAAGAGCTAGCCAAGAGCTGCTGTGCATAGACCCCATTCAGGTCCAAATAACGCAGCATTGTTTCTTTACAGTGCCCACAGCTGCAGTTTAGGACCCTTACAAGCCCCTCTGTCATAGCATAAGCTCTATTTACATTAGCATAAGCTTTGTGTATCTCAGACGATTTGCACTTTGGAGTTGGGGTACACGGCCACCACGTCGTACCCCTCTGGAGCTGCACTCGGGCCATGGCACAGGCCTCACAGTACAGACTCTCCTCGATGAAGAAGTAGCCTCTCTTCTTCAGGTTGATGTTGCAGTCGTCGCACATAAAGCAGTCCGGGTGGTACAGCTTGTCTCTGGCCTTCACGATCGTGCCACTAAAACACAGAGAAAGAAAAGGATAAAAACTATGAATATAAAGTCAAGTAGGGCTGGGTAATATTGTGATAAAAATCTCATCTCTATGACAATCTGTTTTGTTTGTTTTTTGATGAAATAGTCATATTGTGATTTTCCATTTTTCAAATTAATGCAGCTTATCTGTTTAAATACAGACTATTTTTTCCGACCTACTTCTCTTTGCCTCAGAGTTGCCAAGTCTGCTTCATTATAGTGACTTTGGGCTTCTTTTGTGAATTTTGAAGGTTGCAGGTTGCATTTTTTTCAGCTGTGGTTTCAAGTCATAAAAGTTTTCATCAATTTATGACTGAAACGTGGATTTATTTTACATTTTTTTCATGTTTAAAAATCAATACTGAAGTTAAACAGTTAAAATATACAAAAAGACTTGCTTCTCTCTGAAAACGCTCTTCAGCCTTTGTCCTGATCTGAGTGAGATTTTAGCTGATCACAGTGAAGTAAGAACTTTCTGAAAAGATTACTTTATTTACCTCAAACGCAATAGGAAAACATAGAGTCTACAAGAATTGTAATACAATTTAAATCGTGATCTGGCTTCAACAAAATCGTGATTTAAGTTTTGTGCCATATCGCCCAGTCCTGACGTCAGAAATTCTTGTCAAAATCTGTGGGTTTTTCAACACCTCTGTGAAGCTGGCCCCTTCATCAAACACACAACACATAAAATGTTTGTTTATACATTTTTAGTTTTTGAGATATTACCAATTCTTTTAGGTCAAATGGAATAAAGATCTCAATAATATGTAATAGCCATTTAGTATATCAGAGTAATTCCAATTGTTAAATGTGAATGTTTTTGAGCTAAATCACTAATATTATAGAGGTTATGCAGGTGACATCACAGCATTCTAAATGTTCATGCTGAGGATGCATTAGAGTCAATGGAGAGAAAGGACATTTTCTCTTGTAAGAGTTCAATAAACAGCTAAAACAAGAAAACTAAACTACAGTTTGGTAACAAATTCAACCCACAACAAGTCTATTGAGCATAGGTTTGGTAACTGACATGTAAACAAAGAAAATCAAGTCAACTGTTGGAGCAAAACATGCAAAACAACAAGACTTTAGCTTCTCTCACATTTATCAGACATTAAAATCACACACAGTTGAACTTATTACCTTTTCTTCTTAAAAAATATGTTTTTGAGTCCGTTTGTTGCAGTTAAAATGTCCTAAATCATCAACTGTTGTTACAGACAAGTTTGTAGCTGACAAGCCGTTGCCTCGACAACAAAGAAATACATTGAAGAAATGCCACTCATTCTAAAGTTGCTAAGCATTTTCGGAATAAAATGATGTCACCTGCATAACCTCTATTGACACAACATGAGTTTGTGAGATGACTTTTGTGTTACGCATGAATGAAACTGCTATTTGGCGCCGTCTAGTGTCAGTAAAGGGAATTACATAGATGACACAAATAAATATAAGCTTGTCCTCCCAAAGCATGCATATACTGAACATGATTTAATAGGTGGGTTTCACATTCTAGATTTCTTGGCAGTTACAAGCCAGATGGAGGGCAAGAGGCAGTTTTTCCTATTAATAACATTGGACTTTGCCATGGAATAATTCAAAAATGATTTAGCTAATTTAAAAAGTGGTGATTTCTAGGATGACTAGACACATTACTGGTTTGCATTGCAAAAATAAACTGCATTTAAACAATATTAATTTTACCTGCCCTCCACCTGATTGAAATAATATTGGCCAGTCTAATGTTGTGATGTCACGTGAAACCCACCTATTAATCTGGTATTGATTTATGGACCTAAAACAGCACAAAAACTCTCAAAGCTTGATCTATCATGTCACACGTCTGAGAAATTCAAGTTCTTTTGACCTCCAGAAGAGAGAATAGGTGTGAAAGTAAGTAACATACAATTGTTTTGATGAGGAAAAATCAATTTAAAAAAATTCTCTAAAACAATGTGACATAATCTCAAATCTCTCTTTCTAAATCATAAAAAATGGAAAGTCTTGAAAGTTTTCACATTTCTGTGCAATTAACCTTGTGCATCACCTAAAGCCCTGTAGTTTTTATCAATAAAAGAAGCTGAGTTCATAACAAAATAGAAACAACTCCGTTTGAAGAGCAGCCTTTGAACATCTTATCTCATGTATTCTGGTCATAAACAGCTTCATGAGACGGACTCCTAATATGGACATGCGTTTGCTATGAAAATAAATATAACCACTGAACAGCTGATATGAAAATAACATCAGTCTCCTGGGGCCATAAATGGGAGGATGATTCCACACAGAGCAAACAGATAAAATACTTGAAACCCCAGTGTTACATAATCTAATAGAATACACAAAGCCTTATGTGTTAATCAATGCAAATTCACAGGTTAAAAACATTTACAGGTTACCGTCAATGTTTGTCAAACTTATCAAATTTAACTTTTCTAAACACACAAACTTTCCCTGGTGAAGTATTAACCTCGTACACAAAGGTCTGAACTCGCTGCCAGTGATGATCTAGTTTAAATCTGCTCTCGGCTTTGGGATTTTAAAATATTGATTAATTTTACCGCATCTCGGCACATTTTCCATAAGGAATGAATGGAAAGAGATGCAAATATCAACAGGTATTTGTAACGCAGACAAACCAGAACTAGCCAAGCCGCAGCGTGAAAAGGGCCTATACAGTAGTTGCTAGGTATGGTGTACATACAGTTCTCCAAAAGTGGGACTGTTTTGTCTCTTGGTTATTTGCTTTTCACATCAGAAAAAAATGGTTTAATTATATTTACTTTTTTTAATATATACCACTAATGTACATCTAAAATTAACAAATTAGCCTAAAGGATTGACATTCTAAATCATTTATGAACATAGTTACTGCCGGCATCAAAGGCCACGCCCACTAATGGACCTTAACATGAGGAGTGAATCAGAACAGCAGCTTTATCAATCACTGCTCAAAAACTACAACAGCAAATGTGGTCTTTAGGAGATATATTGTGTCAAATACAGACACGAATACATGGAGATAAATAAAGTGATTCAATCTTCCAGGTATGTAAATATATCTAGCAATGCTAACGGTAGCTGCGAGCTAAATGCTAACGGGATGCTAGCACTGCCTGGCATCTTTTAGCATCTTTTTAGTTCAGTTGTAACTCGACTTGAATTAGTTGTGCTAAAAATACATTTAATTCGCCAGAAAACGTCTTATAAGAGGTAAACAGTTTAGCTTCCCATTCTTTATAATGGTGAGGCAGGAGATGTTTTCCCCCTCGGCAGGCCACGCCCCAACTGTGACGCGTTGCCGACTGTATCTATACTGGTAATAACATTTCCTATAAACTTTGTCAAATCTTGCAATAAAACACAATAAAGAAATGATAGAATTGGAAAATTTATGTTTATAATTATGCCCAATTTGATCAGAAAGAGAAGACTTTTTGTGAGAATTCAAGGATATTATCTCACAATCACACCATTTGGAGAATAAAAACACACTTGACAAACTGATTATTTTTGTGTCCAATAAAACAAACGTTGTTGCAAACTTTGATTTATTACAGAACATTACAGTCTTCTAAAATCTAATAATAGTCCAATAACATGGTGTTTAGTCATTCACCAGCCAGTCTTTAACCTTGAAACAGCAGCTCATTGACACACACTTGAGGCCTGAATGTTCCACAGTCTGTTATTTGTGTTTGGCCCCTGATCAGCAGCTCGGCCTCATTAAGACTCGTGACCACAGTGACGGTGTCTCTATGGGCGTTTCTATGGGCGTCTCTATGGGAGTTATTCATTCACTGAGCTGAGATTTTCCATTCTGACTGTGAGAATCTGAGTGCCCACCTCTGGTTCAGTGGTCCACATCAGATTTCCATGTATTTAATTTCTCATATGGGCTAAATAGGTGACGTCATGGTATTCTAAATGTCGGCAGTGAGGGGCAAAAATGCATGAGAGTCAATGGTGAGAAGGAACATTTTCTACTCTAAGAACCTAAAATGTAACTAAAACAGGACAGAGCAGCTACAGTCTGATAACACATATAAATAACCACTTCTATTGAGTTTGTTTGTGACATGTAAGAAGAGGAAATCAAGTAAATGGTAGCGGAAAAACAGGAAAACAACATTAAAAAATAAGGAGAGCTGTCAGACCATAACAACACAGACCAATCAGAGGTATGTAGAACCTAAACAGCAAAAATAATAATAAAAGCATAGACGAATTATTTGTTTATCAACACACCCGCCTGCAGAAAGAGCCGCTGCTCATAGACACAAACAGTGAAAACAAGTTGGAAAAGCTCCATTGTCAGCTAAGAGTTTATCACTGTGTGAAAACAAAAGTTATGATGCTAAATCAAAGTGACCCTACGAACCTTAAAAGTTACGTTCAGGTGAAAAAATGGCGAGAAAAACACAGTCTCAAGCTTCAGGAGACAAAGATCTCTCAGACTGGTTCATACCTGATCAAAACAGCTGCTCTCGTCCTGTTTCGTTGTTTTATTCAAAGAAGTTTCCCCATGTAAGCAGATGGAGAGTGTTTCTTTCTGCATAAAGTATGTGTAGTAGGGGGAAAGTGACGTTGACCGAAAATCTCTATATAACCAATTACATACAGTATATTATGTGACAGCCTTTGTGTTAACATAAAATTTGTTAAAATCATATTAAAAACCTATTGCATCATACTTTCTGAGGCATTAAGCACACTTCATTAAGAGCCGCATCAACTATATTTAGGAAGAAAAACAAAAAAGTTCATACATTGGCTGCAACTGTTTACAAACTGCAGACCCGTTTTCTGCTGCGCTCATATCCCGACTGCCAAGACAGTGTCCCTGCGCACAGTCTACTGGACAAACATGAATTTGTCTAGTAGACTGGACAAAGTCATGCGGACTGCTGAGTAAACTTTCAGGATCGAGTGGTGTTTATGTTGCCTTATGCTGAAACATGTCAGAAGGTTCCGACCGAAAACATGGATAAATTATTCCTGTTGTACATGTGCCTCAGGGTCTGAAGTTTGAGACAAAAGTATAAATTTAGAACTCAGAAACTACAGTACTTTTAATGAAGATAAATTATTACACCAATAATGATCCGGCCAACTGCCACTTCGTCTGCCGTCTGGGTTTTAAGCTCTAGCAATAAACCTTCACTAGCACTGCAATTAGTTCAGCTCAATAAATACATACTGAATCATAAATAACTATATAAAAAGTTTGAAAAGTGGCAAACAAGTTTACAGCATACACTTAAACACATATTTTGTGGTCTGAATTGCAAATAAAAACAGCAATTTTAATACAAATCCATGTTTTACAATCACTCCACCACCTTTTCCCCTGCATTAAAGTATCTCACATCCAGAGCCTGTTTTGTCCACTTGTGTTCGCTCTGTTTGGACCTGTCCTGAGCGGTGAGTCACGTCTTACACCACAGTCTTCTTGTCAGATAAACCCTTGACACTAGCCCGTAGAAGTTAATGCTGTAATGGTATAACAGGTTTTTGTGCGTCTACAATGGGCTCCTATGTGAGAGGTGACATCATACTCACCTGCTTTTACAGCGCAGGGAGGCTTTACTGGCACATTTGGTTTTCTTGGCATAAAGCCCTCTGTGCGTGTGTGGGCGTCGGCTTTAACACGCATATTGAGTATTGACAAATGGTGTTTTGGTTGATTTATCTTGTAAAGTAAGAAAAGTAAATGGATTTGTATTGACGTACATGTTTTTTGTCGTGAGTGTTGCATTTGTTCACACTTAAAGTAACACTAAACCTCTAAAATTTAGTGTAGTGATTTCTTTGTTTTTTCAATGTTCCGATATGTTTTGGTCGGTTAAATACTCACACAATGCCGTTGCAGCAGCGAGTGCACTGGGGCAGCTTCTGAAGACCAGAGGAAGGACTTGGGATCGGGTTCCCATTTTGGGAACTGGAGATCTAATCGGAGACTTCAGATTCCTCAGTCTGTCCGTCGGCGACACACCTGAGAACAAAAAAATACATAAATCAGGGTCTCGAACTCAATTAGAGCAATATTTGGCTGGGGCAACGTTATATTAAACATACTGTAAGAGAACCTAACATTGTTAGTTATAATTAATTCTACTTAATGAAAATAATGCCACAAATAACTAATAGTTATGAGCAGGCTGTTTCTCATGTTACTGATTTACCTCATTGTACATTTGAATTTTTTTAATTGTTTTGGAGAAGAATATTTGACAATGTTAGAATGGGAGAGGGGAGCCTTTAATGGACATGTTTTTAGAGGTAGGGGGAAACCAGAGTACCAGGAGGAAACCTACGCAGACACAGGAAGAACATGCAAACTCCACATAGAAGGGTGCATTGATTTTAAGCACTTTCTAAGTTTTGCCAGACCTGAGCGAGTCCCAGTCGTACGCCAGGGGTTAGTCTAACTTTAGAGCGGGTTTAGCTGAATTTTGGACACCTGGTGGTATTCGGACACTCAAATTTCTCCTCAAGGTTTCTCTTTTTCTTTTTTTGTCGAGAAGGAGAGTCTAAGGAAAGGCGATGCTCTGGGACAATTATTCATTTGCTTGTTTACTTATAATCTGTATTAACATTCTGGACCAATCACTGTTTCTTATTTTCTGCATTACTGTTTGGTTTTGATCAATGAATATTCATTGTTTATTTTTCTACCATTGATGTTAGTCCACAGAGACGATTGTTGTTGTGATTTTGGGCTTCACAAAAATAAACTGATTTGATTTGAAATATCTTAGATGCCATTTGGTATGAAAAGTCTGAGAGTCACTGTTTTACTCAAGCAGGACTTTGGAGCTTGAGTGTCTGTTTTCAATTGCACTCTTTAGATAAACATTGACCGTGACCCTTTGTCTCTGTGGGTTTGTGGAGGTCAAAGGTCAAAACTGCTTCAAAGAAATGTAAGATTTGGAAACTGTATTTTCACCCTTCAGGGAAAGCCTTGTGAATTCCACTTGTCTATTTCCATTAAAAGCGACCTCTTAGCAGCACTTCTGACACAGGCTCCAGGGCCCAGTCTGAACCCCCTCTGGGCCTTTTCTCACTTTTTAACACGTGTAGTCATAATAAGTTACACCAGTAGCGAGAAGCAGAGTGTTGGGTGATATGTATGACAAAACTATACCACACTTTTGAATCGGTCACAATAACTGTACAGTATGTTTAGAATTTGAACACAAAGGGCCTAAATTTATCAATCCAGGTGGTATTGCATCAGCTACTTGTGAGGGCTTTGCTTTAAATTTACTATTGGAATTTTGCATTTTTTGTCCTAAAATGTCAGTTTCAAGTTTTTGCTCCAATTATCCTATTTTGCACATGTACAAATGCTTTGTAAGTGAGGCCTTTACAATGGGGGCACTGGACTCTCTTATCCATTAAAGAAAAGTGTATATGTTTATGACTTAAATACGTTTATAAAAATATGAAAATTGCATATGAATAAGATATAATTTGCCATACTCAATGTTTTTCATAATTAAGAATATTTTTTAGTTAGTTGCATTGCCCTGCACATGTTCAAAAAACGTCCCACTTTGTCGAACAACACAGTGCAAAGTATTCAGCTACTGCACAACATGTAAATAGGGAGACAGCCTTCAATTTCTTACGATTTAGAAGAAAGATCAACATAGGGACCATTGAGTGTTTATATATTAAGTGATTTGGGATCAATATTTCACTAAAACCTAGAAAATTTTTGAACAAAATGTGTATGTTTACTAGTAAAAATTTTAATTTTGCATATGGAAACAATGTCATTGGTCTTTTCATGATTAAAGGTGGAGTAGCTGATTTTGACACAAATATGATTTAGGTTTTAAATCTGACAACTTCCTCTCATAAATCCCTACACACATAATTAATATTGACATGTATTCATTTTTGGGAGCAATTGTGGTTTAAATATCACTTTTTACAAACATCAAACTGAAACTGGAGAGGACCACCCAAGCACAGCCAATCAGAGAGCTGCATTTGGCTCCTGATTAGAAATAAAATGCTCCATTATTCAGTTCAGACAGTACTCAGTTGACTCATTTTTTCCACAAAGTTCTGCATTTATCATTGACTTTTTCAGTGGAAAACACAAAGTCTACTAATTTACAGCTTAAAAAATCAACTACCCCACCTTTAAGAATTATTTTTGAATTGATTTGGAATCAATATTTCACAAAACCTCCATGCTATTGAAGAAAAGGGGTTGGGCGATCTGGGAAAAATATAATCGAGATTTTGTTTCTCAATTTCGATTTGAAAAAAAAAAAATGTAAACACTGTACCCAATGCTTCTTGTCATTATTACCTTTTTTGTATTGATTTTAGGTCAACAGTTGACACAACTGAAATGTTATTGAGGAAATCAAAAACAATAACGTATCTTTTATTTCCTCACCTTGTTCTAATTTTGATTTAGTTTGGTGTGATAGTCTTTATGGTAAATATTTATCTTAGTTTTACACCAGTTAAGTTGCAATTTATGAAGTAATTGGCAAATAAAAATTGAAAATTACAGGAAGTAGACAGAGTGGACTAATTCTCACTTGAAAAGATACATTAACAAAATATCTCTGCTAGGAGAAAATTAATTTAAAATTATTTTAATGACACTTCCCTTGTCATTAAACATACTTAAAGTGTTACAAGAAATGATAATTTGTTAAACCAGGGGTCCCAACCACCGGTCCGGGGCCCAGAGCCAGTCCGCGAGCCATCTGCTACTGGGCCTCAGTGGATCTTTTAAGATTAATTATATTTTTTATTTGATAGTTTATCACTACTTCCTAGTGCTTTACTAGAAAATATTGTGCCATTTAACCAAATAAACTGCAAATTAAAGCAATAAGAGCTAAAAAAATATGTACAATAAGCATTTGTTGTTATTGGGCTACACAACCTCAACCGGTCCCCGGATAAAAAAATTGTGACTGTACCGGTCCTTGCAAGAAAAAAGGTTGGGGACCACTGTGTTAAACATAACATGTGTGTAATTTATGTGGAATTTTCCTGATTTACAGTATGGTTGCTAGGTAAGAGTTGTGGAGTTGTGTTACTTCTACATATAGTCTCTGGGCAAAATACAATCATAAACCTCATCACGCACTGTTAGCATGCTAATGTTACCAGCTTTAACATGACAGCTGTGAAAAGTGCTGAAGACCATATTTTCAGTAAAACACAGTGAACATGATTAAGATTTCACCAAGCAAATATGACATATGTAGAGGTGAACCACAATTGTTACCTAGCAACTGTATTGTAAAGGTGGCCAAAACCCACATAAATGACACAGATGTTACACTGTAAAAAATCCTTAGGCCAAAAAGTTAAACAAACGTAAATCTTTATGTTGATATAACTTGATAATGTGAGTCAAAGATTCTCAACTTAAACTTTTAAGAGAGAGAGAGGAGAGAGAGAGAGAGAGAGAGAGAGAGAGAGGAAAGAGAGAGAGGGAGAACGAGAAGAAGAGAGAGGAAAGAGAGAGAGGGAGAGAGAAGGAGAGACAGTAAAGAAAGAAAGAGAAACAGGAGAGAAAAAGAGAGGGAGAGAGAAAGGGAGAGGGTTAGGAAGAAAGAAGAGAGAGAGAATGAGAGACAGGAGAGAAAGAGAAAGAAACAAAAGATAAAAAAGAGAGAAGAGAAAGAAAGAGAGGAAGAGAAAGAAGGGGAGACAGAGAGAAACAGGAAAGAAAAAGTGAGAGAGAAAGAGAGAAACAGAAGAAAGAGAGAGACAAGAGAGAAGAGAAAGGGGAAGCGAGAGGAGAAACTGAGAGAAAAAGAGAGAGAGAGAAACAGTGAGACAGAGAGAGGAGCGAGAGACACAGAGCGAAAGAAGAGCAAAAAGAGGAGAGAGGGAGAAAAATTAAGAAAGAGAAAGAGGAGAGAGACTGTCAGACAACTCACACACAATAGTTTAATCATAATTTCTTTGCAACTTAACTGATGTAAAACTATGATTAATGCTAAGCACAAAGACAATCACAGCAAACTAAGTCAAAATTTGAAAAAAAGTGATCATCTGTCATATGTCTTTAAGCTCTTTGTCGTGAATAATTCAGAGACAGAATGCATTAGATCAATGAACAACACGTGCCTCGTGCATTAAGACTGAAATTAAAATATGTTGTTTATATGTTTAAAACAGCAAAAAAAAGCCTGACACAGAGATGAGCTATAGACTATTTACTCAACTTTTTTTCAAGCTGTTTTACTAAGCATTAGCACAACAGTCATTTTTCCTCGTCCTCCTGTGGAATTCTGGGTAATCTGATACAACTGTTTACCTTTGAGGCTCCTGGAAAGTCACATAAGGAGACTGTCTTCAAGTGTTTTCCAGCCATGACTCAGGAGAGAGAATTTGGATTTGTTTTGATTTACAAAACAATAGAAATTTTGAGCGTAATATTTTAGAAAAGTTGTTAAATTTTAGTGTTAAGTTTTTGTTTATTTTGAGCCTAAAGTGTAATGTGTTACAGCCAAACATAAGCTGGCTTTGGGTCTTTCTGTGCGGAGTTTGCATGTTCTTCCTCTTCTCCGTTCCCTCTACAACTAAAAACATGTCCAGCTGCTCCTCCCCCTGGACTACAGACAAAAATTAACAGTAAAGCTAGACTCTTGTACAAGCATCTTTGCCATTAAAGTAATTGTACATTTTCCTAAAAAACATGTGGTGTCTCTGCCTAATATTATCATTACCAATATTCCTGTAATTTTATATTTTTCTAATGCATTTTTATTTGTTTTAATTTTTAATATGTTTAATTAATGATGGACAGATGATGAAAATTCTATTCTGGAGAAAAAGGTGTTATAAATAAAGTTGGATTGAAAAATAATATTTGTACATAATATTAACCTTTTCTTCTCAAGGAATTAATGAGGAATATATTAACTTCATATTATTGATTAATTCAATTGCAAAACAGATGTCTCTGTTTAGAAAGAAAAATAAATAAAATCTAAATAAATAACTAAATAATTACATTAATAAACACAAATAAAACAAATTATAGGATTACAAAATAATAATTCATACATAAAAATAAATAAATAAATATTATTGTTGACAATAATCTTGAGTAAATCTATGTTATTTGCAATGAACTACATCTGGCTTCTGAAAAAAAAGTTACACATAGACTTTTTAAAATTGTACTTTTCTGTTTTTGCAAATCAACACTAAACAAAATAACTTGTTGTATTTAATTTTTTCTCCAATATTGCAAATAATAAATTTAGTTAAATTCAGCTAAGTTTAATTAAATAAAAATATTTATTTCCAATCTAAAAATGTAACTGATTATACTTTATCATGATTAGTCATCATTATCTAAAAATATTGAGTACATTCAATAAGTGTTTCCCATCCAGGTACTGCCCAAGCCAAACAGGCTTAGCTTCTAGATACATACTGAACTGAGGTGTTTGTCGGCTTTCTGGAGCGTGTGCAATAAACAAATCTTTGTTTTAAGCAAATAAATTACACACATTTAAATTTCAGGCGATTTGAGTCAGTATTAGTCTAATTATGTAGGTAGATTTTAAAAACAATAAAAATGATTAAAGTTGATTAAAAAAAATTGCTTCCTTTAAATAAGGGCCAGAATAATAGAGGTTATGCGGGTGACAGTATTCTAAATGTGAGTGCTGAGTGAGAGTCAATAGAGAAAGAACATTTTCTCTTGTAAGAGTTCAATAAACAGCTAAAACAGGAAAAATAAACTACAGTTTGAAAGAAATTCAACCCACAAGTCGACTGAGCACTGGGTTTGGAAGTGACATGTAAAAAGAGAAAATCAAGTCAACAGTTGTATCAAAGCAGATAAACAACAAGACTTTAGCTTCTCACATTTATCAGACGTTGAAATCACACACAGTTGAACTTATTACCTTTTTCTTCTTAAAATAGATGTTTTTGAGTCCGTTTGTTGCAGTTAAAATGTCCTAAATCATCAACTGTTGTTAGCAGACAAGCTGTTGCCACGACAACAAAGAAATACATTGAAGAAATGCCACCCATTCTAAATGTTGCTAAGCATTTTTCAAATAAAACATTGTCAGTGCATAACTTCTATTGTTTTCAGTGTACCGATACAACTCCAAATACTCATGTTTTTTGCTAAGAAACTGCTAAAAGCTCGGTCACAGACGGTGGAATTTGACACTCAAGTGAACTCATGTGTTTTGCAGCTGCTAAGGTGGTTTTCACTTTCTGCCCGTGATGGATCGGTGGGACAGGTACAGCTTTGAAACCGTCCCAAAGTAAATGTATATCTCTGAATGGAAGGGTTAAGCTGTCAATCACCGCAGTGTTCGCCCAGAGAGAACAAATAAGACTGTGCTCCGAGCTCTTAACCCCATCAGTCAGACCACATCCTCAGCTGTCCGTCAAACAGGCTTGTACATGTCACACGCAACAATAATCACTCAATTATAATGTCTTTAAAGTCTTTTTCATCACACGCATAGAGAGCTCACTTTTATATAACAACCCAATTTAAATGCCAAAACTGTCTTAACGAATTTTTATTACTGGTCTGAATAGTTTAACTATATTGAAATCTAAACGTAACTATGGACTTGAACTTTAACAGCCATTTTAAGTCCATTTTTACTGTATAACTCTTGTTTCTGAGGACTTCATAAGTGTTATAAGTATCTCCAGCTAACCTGTTGCATGCACATTAGGACAGAAAGTGACGTTGACAAATAATACCTCGATATTGTATGGCATTCCTTTGTATCATATAAACAATGTATATCACTAAACTTTTGACAGGTGTTTGGTTGCAGACCTTATTCGTCAAACCCACCTCTTGCTACAAAACGAAAAAAGTTCTCCGTACAGACCGAACGTCCATATTTGGCAACTCTCGACTTTTCACAAAGCCGTAAACTTTCCTAAATGACCTTTTCTAACTCCAGCCCTAATCCTAACCTTACCCGTCTTGGAGATATAATGACACGGCCAGAGTGCTACTGGCCTCATATAAAGAAGAATGTAGAGTTTGCATGTAATCCCAATGTCTGTGTATAGGTTTCCTTCGGGTGCTCCAGTTTCCTACAACTAAAAACATGTCCAATGTGCCTCCCCTCTCCAGGACTACAAATGTAAATTAGCTGTAAAGCTAGAATCACAAGCTAGAATCTGGTACAAGCATCTCTGCCTTGGTGATTAATGCAATTATACATTGCCCTTAATAAAACATTATTAAATATTGAACATTTTATACATTTGCTAGCATAGCATGAGAGTTGACTATAAATGTGCTTTCGGTCTGTATGGTTTCTGGTCTGTAGCAAGAGGTAGCTCCTAGTCTGTGCAGGGAGGTGGGCAGTACTTATCTGCAGCCAGATGCTCCTGGAAAGTTTGGAAAAATTGCTTGCAATTTACTGCATTCCAGTGCAAGTTTTAGGTTTTATAGTCACATCTCAAGAATAAAGGCCTGGCACTGCTGCACAGCACAATCTCTATAGGGCTTTCAAAAATATATATATATTTTGTATAGTATTTATATAGTTTGAAAATGTCTTTGGGGCTAATCAGCGCTTCTGGTGAGTCAGGAGCATAAAACCTACATTTTTGCTTAAAATCCATTTCTGCATCTTTATAAACTACAAAGTTTTTTTTTTGTTTGTTTGTTTTTTAATTATAAGTTATAGATGTGCTTTTTAGACTCAAAACAACCGCGCTGTGGATCTGAGTTAGCACAAAGCTGGTTTGCCAGCGACATGACTTTAATCCAGGGGTGTCCAAACTTTTTTCAGAGTGGGCCGCATTTTGAAACATACAGTATATGGAGCAGAGGGCCATATATTTCACGCCGGTGAAGTGAATCATTCAAAATATTGCATTTGACCTAATTTTAATGAACCACCACACTTTTAATAGAGCTGTAATCATTCATTTGATGGTTCAAAGGAACAAAATGTTTGTTTTTTCGACTATGATAGAAAAATTGCTAAAATTTGACATTAAAAACTATACTTTTTGTAATTTGGGCCAATCTAGCAGTAAGTCTGAGGGCCAAAGAAAATTGGTCCAAGGGCCGCATTTGGCCCCCGGGCCGCAGTTTGGACATACCTGCTTTAATCTCTTAATATTTTAAATTTTCTAAAAACCTATGGCACTTTACAATGGGGAATTTACTTCCGGAACCAGGGTGATCTTCCACTGTTGACCTCCATGGTGGAGGGGCTGAGCAATAACCTGCAGAGTGTTGAGGACCTGTAGCTGAAACATGTATGTGCTTTTATTTGTGGGCTTGCTCTAAACATTGCTTAAACTGACTTTAACTTTTATTTTTCATTCAACTGCTATTCAAGCTGCGGCAAGAGTCCTGTTTAGAAGTCAGGACTAAACATGCTGCTGGTGCCAGAATTCTCTTAGCTAAGTTAACTTTTGTGATGTAGTTGATACAGATTGTCTTGCAGAGCACTTTTGATTTGATTTCCACACAGCCGACTGCAGAACTCTCAAGGCTGCAGAACATAAAGTTAACATTTCCTGTATTCTGAACGCATTTGCAGGTTAAAGAGTCCACAGATGTTAATTATGAACCAGTGTTTGCCTGAGGGTCGGCCGCTCTATACATTCACGTTACTGTCCACCCACATTCTTCAGTTTTAATTATAACATGAAGGCCTTTTTACTGCAGGAGGTCACTGTTAAACATTAATCACTCATTATCTTGAAGAGCAGGCAGTAAAGGCACTTGTCTGAGGTCGACACGGTGGGTTATATTTAGTCTGTCCTTCAGCAGCGGCAAACAACAAGAGGGCGTTTTTTAGTTCAGACTGACAAAAATCACAATGCTATAAAGCTAGATCAGTTAAAGTTGAGGTAGCTAACTTTTTAGTTGTAAATTAGTAACTTTGTGTTTTCCACCAAAAGGTCTATGATAAATGCAGCACTTTGTGAAAAAATTTACCCACAGAGTACTCTCTATAATAAAGACTTTTCAGGAGCAGAATGCAGCGTTCTGATTGGCTGAGCTTGTGTGGTTCACTCCACTTTCACTTTAAAAAAAGAGATCAAAACTGCAACCTAAACTTAATACATATTGATTTCGACAAAGTGTTGAAGAATTTATGAGAGAAACTTGTCAGATTTAAAACCTAAATTGTGTTTGCATTGTGAAAATCACCTTCCCCACCTTTAAGTATTGAAATTGCAATACTTCCACAATAATCAATATAAACACAATCTGCAATAGCACCAAGTTTCTCCATAACAGATACATGAGTCAATATCAAATTTGAGTTAAAAGTTGGAGTTCACATTCCCAGATCAGTTATTAAACATGTTTATTTTAAAGAGGGTCTATCATGTAAAATCAATGATTCGAACCTTGTTATATCTGTCTTCCCTCATCATTATTTTACTCAAAGTTGTATTTGAATTGATTCGTGTATGTTTGAGTAATCTTGTATTCTTCTACAGCTCTTGCTCGAGTGTTCAAACACTTCCTGTTCTTCACTCCGCCCACTTTTCTGGATTTACGTGTTATAATTCATTCACTCAAAGCAAAGCATGTGTGGTTCAAAATTGTCCCATAGTCACCTTCCAACAATAAAAATGAGTAATTTAAAATCTGCTGCTTGTTATCGTTACATTTTGAAGTGAAGAGGCGGGGCTTAGTACTTCTGCAGTTTTAAACAAGAAGTCACTGGAGCTGTTTCTATTTTTAAGTCGTTTTCGATCATTTTGGGGTTTTACATCGAACTAAATATAAATTGCTGATCTACATAAGTTCTAGTTTATTACTAAAGAGTTGGAAAAACACGATAGGGCCCCTTTAAGTTCAGAGCAGAGAAGCATCAAGGTCATATGCATAAGTGTTTTTTCATACTGTAGAAAGCTGAATAAACAACTGCACTGGAGCCTTTCTGATGTTCTCTTTTTGCAGTGCAGAATCTTGTCACACGGCTCAAAAATGCTGAACTGACAGAAGCCAGACAGGAAGACCGTAAATCCCAGGTTATGGTCCTTTTGTTCAAGTTGTTTTTGCAGTAAATTGCGTTAACAAAACTCTCCTCCCTGAGTTCATCTCTTCAGCAGCAGCTTTTAGGGGCACTTTGTCTTTCAGGTTCTCTGAGTTTGTCCAAAAACTTCTGTCGTCGTCTGAGAGAGCCACTGACCTGTGTCTGTCTCTAAAAGGAAAAGTATTCACTGAAGAAAGAGAGGATTAGCTCGAGAAAACACTCACTCCAAATGGGCTTAGCTGTGTCTTTAAGTTCACTGAGGAGAGTAGGAGTGTCAGCGACCGAAGAAATGCTTAGTTGACTAAAGACCTGTTAGTTGAATAAAACTACTCAATATTTGTATATGACTAAAATAAACTATTGCATGCAAAACAGTTATCTAGAAAGTACTGGAAGACTAGCAAAATCTACTCCCTATCTTGTAATTTTTGCTTCTGTCCCTTGAAAATTTGAATATATTTAATAAAATAATTAGTCCAGCATACAATTTTGGTGGACTAAAACACCATTGACTGACTTATCAACTTCAGCCTTCTGCACGCTAACTCGATTTTTAGCCTGATGTGCCTCTCTATGAGTTCAAAAAGGTGTGGCCAGAGAAAGGATAGATCGTAACAGATTTTTCTAATGTCAGATGCCTTCTATCAGATTGAAAATGACATTCGGATGAGAGTCGAAAGGTCTTGATTTCCGAAAACACTGTCCAGATGACAACTTTGAAGCCTTTGTACAATACAATGAGACGTTCTGGATCAACACCAGCTAATAAATGTGTCTCATTATGCCCAATTAGAGACACAATTATGATATCGGCTGAACCGATATCATGGATCACGGCATCGATATCCGATCCCAGTATCGGTTTGGTGCATTGTTAAGTATTATATGAGAAGGTTATTGGTTCAACCTTAATGCAGCAAATTGTAAACGTAAGCATCCCGGAGAAAAAAAATACCCATTTCCTTCCAAAATAAAACTACACATCCAGCAAGCATTATTTTAGGAGTATAAAGAGCAGTTTAAAACAGAAAGCAACATCATGTTGTGTCGTTGTTTTTGATTATAGATTTGGTCGGTTGTGTGAGTTACAGGAGAAGTTTTAAACCTTAAGGTGATTAAATCATTGTAATCTCTTGTGTCTTACCTCCGTCTCCGGACTCGAGGATGCCCTGCAGGTATTTGAAAGATCCGGATTGTTTTTGGTTCATGCACTGGTTCTTCGTAGTCCTGGAGCATCCTGTAAACGTCAGACTCTGTGTCCACTCCGGGGGACTGCATCGACGGCTCTGGGCTGAAGAAAACACAAGGATTTAGAAACTGCAAATGTCTACAATGGATGTAGGTGACAGAACTGACGTATGCTTCAAATGCTCCAAAAGTATAAACTGTCCAATCATCAGAGGGTTACAAAGACATTTAACAAATTAAGAATGTCACTTGGACCTTTTTTTTTTTATTATTTTTCTATGCACCCATTGTGTCTTGACTTAAACAATTGCTAATTTGATGTCATACATTTGTTTTTGGAGACTATACACACAGTCTTTCATTGGTTAAGACGCTCTCAGAGTTCCTCAACGACTGATTCTGATCATGTTTGACTAAATTTAGACTCTGTTTAAACTCTGATAAAAGCCTAGACGAGAGTTCAGACAGCTAAGTGAAGGGAATACACTTTTTATCTAAACTTTACTTTGCACCAGCCGCATTAGTTTGGTCTTAGTATTCACAGAGCTGCAGACTTTAGGCCTCTAAATGCCTGTAGTCATAATCATAGAAGTTTCGTTTGTTCATCCATCCATCAAATCACTTCTGAGCCTGGACGAAACAGTTTTTACTTTATCTTTGGCTTCTCAAAAACGAGTACTAAACAATCATACTCAGAAACAAACTACAAAGAAGTGGTTTGGTTCATTTGTCTTTGTATTTTCTGAAAGTCGTAGAGAAAATCTTAACATAAGGGCGAGTATTTAAAGCTGATTGATCGGAGCGTTACAACACCGAAGTTTTGTTGAATCTAGTTGAAAGAAAAGCACAGACACAGCACATCTTTCTTGTCCACAAACGTGCAAATCTTCGTTTGGTCTTTTTGTTTTACACACGTCAAAAAATAGTTCATAATTATGGCAAAAAAGCTAAACTATCTTTGTCATCACCACTGTTTGTTTTGGCTCAAATCCCCTTTTCACCTAAACAACTACAGTACAACGCTGGTCCAGCTGACAGTGGCCAAACTTTTGTGTAAAATATATTTTTGTAAGTTTTTAACCTTGTTACAACTGTCTTCTCTCATCATTAGTTTAAGTTTTATTAAGACTGTTTCCTGCATCGTTGAGTAATCTTGTATTGTCCTGCAGCTGATGATCGAGTGCTCACAAAAGCCCTGTCCTCACCTACCACCTATCCCCGCCCACTTGTTTGTATTATCTTGTGTTAAGCGTGTATGTTTCAAAATAGTCTAATTTTACAGTAAAACAGTAAAAATTACGTATTTAAAATCTGCTACTTGACACTTGATATTAGCGGTACTTTGAACCTGGTTTGTTACTGCTTTAGTCCTAATTCTGTTTTAGACTTGGTTTGGTTCTGGGTTAGTCTTTGTTCAGACCCGGTTGGTCTAGTCTTGCCCATTTAGTTTTGATTCTGATAAACTCTTTGTATATTTTTCCACAAAATTTTACTGCAGCAGATGTTGTTTTATAGTCTTAAAACACATTATGATCTTTTGTGCAAACCTATATTGTGTTAAAAGTCATGTTTCAGCTTATACCTCCGGCCCAAAAGAAAATGTTTATAGGAAAATGTGGCCCTTGGAAACATAGTTGAATAGCCCTGCATTAAAGTGTTACAATGAAGAGGCGGGGCTTATCAGTTCTGCAGTTTTTCACAGAAGTAAATGGACCTCTTCTATTCTGAAGCTCTTTACATACAGTATGTTATAGTTTATTCCTAAAGAAAAAAAAAACGCAACAGGTACTCCCAAATTCTTCAACACATGGTAATATCCATATATTTCTTTTTTATTTGCTCTGCCCACTTTTCTTGGTGGCTGACATGTTTGTCTTGAATTCTAATAGATAAATGCACCTAGCAACTGAATTCTGCAAGATAATGGCAGCTAAAAGGGCTGTACTTGGGTGGTCTCTTCTAGTTTCACTTTCTGTCTGTAAAAATGTTTTAACACCTTAAATTGACTTTGTCAGCGCTGGATGTGTTTGAATATATTTAAATGCCTACTTCTGTGAAAATTGGATACTTCACCTTTAAACAAGTAGTAACAAATATGCAAGAATCTAATCTTGGTAGAGCCAGGTTAGATCTGCACTTGTAGCTTTCACGTTTTTGCAGAGGAGTGCAGAGAAACATCGACTGGCTTCAGGATGTGCAGCCTCTAAAACTTTTAAGAGCCACTGGAGAAGATTCACAACAACATAATGTTTTCTGCAGGCCTTGGCTCTGCACAGGTGTGTTAGCCATATCCTCAGTACATCTGTCTGTCAGTGATCCCAGGCACAACACCAAAACACGCTGAGAACCGTTATGAAACAGCAACACCAAATACGCATTTTACAAGCACTTTTATAACTCAATAAGACTCAGTTTATTGTTAATATTCAGACATTTTTCTATTTAAGCGGCAGTCTTTTTAATAAAACTGGGTCAAGTGTAAGCCAAGATGGGGTTTATAGCTGTAATAAACTGCCCCTATAGGAAAGTTCGGTCCTGGCATTTCCATTGGCCACTGTGGAACTTTTGGGGAAGATTGTAAATGGTGATGACTAGAGAAACATCACTGATAATTTTTAAATACAAATTTCAAGATTGTTGTCAAATATGTATTGCTATGAATGCTTCGAACCTGTGAAGCAAATATTAAAATCTTTCAAATTGTGATTGTAATGAATAGATACAGATCAGAGGAAACGCCCACAAATGAATCTCTGTGGGGGAAACGTAACATGAACAGTGAATCAGGACTACAGCTTTATCACTCACTGCTCAACAACTGCGATGCAAATGTGGATTTAAGGAAATTTATTGTGTCAAATATAAAAACAAATATGTAGATGAATAAAGTGATCAACGCCCAAATAAGTAAATATATCCAACAATGCTAACAATAGCTACATACTAAAATTTAACGTGATGCTAGCTCCGCCTGGCGTATTTTCACACCAACTATTTCTATTTCCTTTCATGAGATAAGCAGGTCTCTCTGCATAGAACAGTATGCGTTGATTGATAATATTCTATACCACAACATAACAGGACATGTCAAAAGCGAATGATTAGCACGATTTTACGCCTTTTTTGCGTAAATATGACAGGTGTTACAAAATCCTAATCTTAAACCCACCCCAAGCCCCAGCCCTAAACTTACCCATTTCAGTAACTTGAAGCCTAAACTTACCCGTTAAACCTAAAGAAAACGTCCCACGTGGCTTCAATCAAAACTCGTGTTTATTTCACGCTATGAAACATTGTGTTTATTTTACTCTCTTTCAAATCTTGCCATAATTACGGCTTAACATATATACAAAAAAGACGTGAAGGCGTGTGCCGCAGTATATATACGCCTTGCTGACTGTATCTATCCACCCATTTTGCCCCGTTCACTTTTCATGGCAGCGCACTTCTTGTTTAGCCTTTTTAGGTAGCTAACGTTAGCTTGTCTGTCTTGCGCGGCAATCTCAAATAGATATAATACAAAATAAATAAATGTCTACATTAGGCATACACCTTTTTAAGAACTAATACTTTTCAAGCTCTTTCACCCCAGACTCAGACTGCATAGGTCAGCAGTCACCGCGAGCTTTCTGTTTCTTTAAAAGTACGAGAGGCTCTCACAGGGCACACCATACAGTCCAGTGCTTACTACTCAAGCAGAGTCAATCAGAGCACCACTTTAGGTTATGATCAAGAAATAAACGCTTTAGAATTTGATTGAGAAACTGAACATTGAATTGAAATATGTCACAAAACGGTGTAATTACAATATAGTTTTTGATGGAAAAGAGAAACATGATTAAATTAACTCACCTGCTTGTAGAACTGAGCCTGAGTCCACTCATCTTGTTGGACAGACACTTCTCTCCGTTGCTTCCGTTGCTTCCATTGTGTGAGTACAGAGCAGTGGGCGCGTTGTACTGAGAGGCCTGGTACTGAGGGCTAGTATACTGCTGAGTGTTGTATTGTGGAGTATTATACTGTGGAGACTGAGAGCCGTACTGAGGTCCTGGAGAGCTGTACTGAGGTCCGGAGAACTGTACTGAGGTCCCGGAGAACTGTACTGAGGTCCCGGAGAACTGTATGATCCTGGAGGATGGGTCCGGGAGGACTGAGGTGGAGAGCTGTATGAGGTCCCGGAGAACTGTACTGAGGTCCTGGAGAGTTGTACTGAGTCCCGGAGAGCTGTACTGGGCGTGGCCGTTCCCGTATCCGGTGTAGCTGTGTCCGTTGTTGGGCCTGGCGTTTCCGTTGTTGCGTAGGGAGTGGGGGAGGACACCGGCGGAGAGGGAGGATCCGAGCCGAAAGAGGGTTTACGGGGGTAACTGGGGAAGCCGCTCGATATGGGACGGAAATTCTAAAAAAGAAAAAAAATATTAAGTGAGAAGTAGAGTTTCACAAATGCAATTTATTGTAACCGCAGCAATGCAAATGAGGCCAGTTCATTACATGCCAAAATAATAACAATGCTTTAAAAATAACACACAAAAAGCCAAAATATAGTCGTGGTTAAAGAAACTAGAATTTAGAAAACTCACTTTGATTTTGAGTAATTTGGACCTGAAAATAATGAATTGATAGAGCATTGTAGCATATTTCACTTCTTATATTTCTTCTAAATATAAGAAGAAAGAAATGCACTGTATACAGAAACATCTTAAAATAAGGAGGTTGACCTGGTGAAAGTTGACAACATTTAGGAAAAATACTCTGAATTCAAGACTTTTCATCAAGAAACATGGGTTGCTGTGTATCACATGGATTTGAGCCTGAAGGTTTCACAGAATTATTTTAAATAATATGGTGAAAACTATGCACCGATCCAGCTTTTTCAGTTCCGATGCCGATCCCGATACTTTGGAATTAAGTAAATCTGTCGATAACCGATATCCATCCACTTCCATCCATTCACTTTATTTATGAAGCACATTTTATTAACAAGACTGTTAAGGTAGATAAAACAATAAAAAACCATAACACTAGATAAAAACTAAGCTAAGATCAACTGGATCAAGATCAGTCAATAAATATGCCCAATTAAAGCCACACCTATAGGAAATTGGCTAAACCAAAATTATGGAGCCGATACCCAATCCAGGAATTTTTACTGTATCGGCGGTGATATCTGATTCTAGTATCGGATCGGTGCATCCCTAGTGAAAACACATCTTATGGGTCTGAAACTATTCAAGTACGGTCCGAAATTCCTATTACCGTATTTTCTGGACAATAAGCCGCTTCTTTTTTCACAGGCTTTGAACTTTGACGACTTATGAGAATAATCTGATTTTCATAACCAGGCTACTCGAATAACCAAGTTACTGAAATCAGAATATGGTGTTTACATGGACACAGACAAAACCAGGATACTTAAAAATCATAAAAATCATGGTTTTGCTCACGTAGAAATGTGAACGCACTCACTGACACAGACTTTAGGATCACACACAGTTCAACTCCTTTTCCTTCTCTGCTTAAATCAGTCTGTTTGATGAGTAAATCATTGGTTGCACAAATGTGAAAATGTCTTAAATCTTTGACTGACGTTAGCAAAGAAGTTAGCTAAAGTTACAGAAAAGCTAAGAAACACATTTTATCTTCTTCACAAACTCAGTCAGAAAGTTGAGGAGCATTTTTCTTATAAAAGAATGTCTGTGCATAACCTCTGTTGTAATCTGATATTGTGAGATCAACAGAGAGAAGCTGGGTATTAAAAAGCAGTTTAAAATAGCTCCTTTTTGGGTACGACTGCTAAACAACATCTCAACAAGGAGCTGTAACCCTAAACCTCAAGTAAACTTCGGTCTTTGTAACATGAATTAGCAAAGCCACACGAGGAGCCAGTTCTGTCAATATTAAAAACAACATTTTTCAAAGAGAATAGACTTTCCACCTCATTTCTTCTTTGGACTTTTTCAGTATTTAGTTTAGCTGTTGTGGTAGATTTCACCCAGATGTTTCTGTCAAAGCAAATTACTTGTAAATGTTGTTACACGTAAACACTGAGAGATGTTTTTACACTAAAAGCTCGTGTTTCGGCTATTTTTTATTTATAATCATTGACAGAACATGATGTCGTGTTGAGCTGAGGTAAACTGTTTGGAGTCACTACTTGAAACGCTCCTTAACAAATCAATGTATTTCAAAATATCATTAATCAAGCGTCACTATCATTTCACAAGCATTTGCAGAATTTGGAGTAAAAACAAAAACACTGGAACTGGAAGACATGAACTGCCATATTTCTTAACAGTGCTGGTTTATTGTATGTTTTAATGACTTTGGCTTAGAGTTTTAATTGTGTTTAGGAGAAGTTATTCAATTAAATATGACAATTCACTGATAATCAATCAATACAGTATATGTTTTTGTTTTACATGCAAAGTGCTTTACATGTAAAAAAAGACATCAAGAAGCATAAACACAATTTATGATAAAGCACTCATAAAGGTTAAAGTGAGGCTAAACACGCGGTCAGAGACTCTCGACGTGCAATAAAGTTTACAGCTGCTGAGGCTGTGCAGCACAGGTCTAGTTGCTTAATTGTACTTCAAGATTCTTTTTTTTATTAACTTTGCAGACTTATGAATAAAACTTTTTCTTTACAGAAGCACATGAGCTGGTGAGTATTTTCTAAAATTGAAAATGAGAAAAAAGTAACACTGACATGTTATGAAGAAAATAGATAAAACGTCTTATAATCTGGATATTTTTGATGATTTATTACATTTTTTAAAATTGTTAACTTATGTGCAATTTTATACTAAAATATGTAGTCCCTCTCCCCTGCTCCCTCTGCAGTGTTGAACAGAACCAATATAAGCTTCATCCTCACACAAGATTTTGTGAACAAAAATACTAAAGCTTGAAAATTTGGTCAGCTAGACACTACTATGCGGTTGTTTCTGCAAAAGTATAACTTTATCAGCTATTTGTGGTCATAACTCAAAGAATATGTGTCCTAAGGGCTTAAGGGCTGCAATCCCAATTCCCTCACCTCCAATAGCACATTAACTGCCTAGTTCGCCTATGCCCAGGGCCGGCCCTGTCTTGATCCCATACAGTGAAAAAAGTTGATTCTGCGTTTAGTGTCAGCCTGTTAAAGCCTGACCTGGACTCATTCAGAACCATCTGGCTGGACTACAGGGCTTTACTTGAACAATGTATGATTAAAATGTCTGATATGTCATTGGGATAAGGCCATTAAGAGCTTTAAAAGCAAACATGAATTTTATATATATGCAGAACCGAAAGACAGATAAAAGACAGTTCTGACTTCAAAATGACTCTCAGTTCCTATAGAGTCATCAATGGAAAGAGAGACCAACTTCACCAGAGCTTTATATCAGAAAGGAAGTTGCTGAGAGAGTCCAGGGCAGAAGCAGCAGGGGAGCAGAAGGAAATGGACAATTTAAGATATTTTTCTGCTTTTCTGCCACTGTTTACCTGACTTTTTTTTTTTTTTTTAATGGCATGTCAGATACAAGCTCAATACATTGTTTATCACAGTGTTGCTGCTTTTTTTCTTATTTTAGTTATGTTTTGAGCTCTCACAGGAGAAAATGCAGTCTAATTTGTCTCCATTGACTCTTATAACGTTGTGATCTGCTAAAAATATATATAATTCCCTCCTTAAACAACAATCTATCTCTAGTTTTTCCATCAGTTCTGCCCTGCCACATCACAACCAGCCCAAACAGACAAAAACTGCTGTTCACATGAGACAAATGAGCCCACACCTACATAAATTACAGCTCAGCCCTGCACTGTTTGGACGTGTGGCTAAACAGAGATGTCATGGTGGTGCGTGAGCGTGGCTGCAGACAGAGCTATCTCCCTCCACAGATAAAGACCTGCAGCTGACCTCGGCCCACTCACTGCTCTGATAAAGCGTAATGCATGAAGTCATCACCTCTGATACAGGCCCAGGCAGTCAACAAGCTCTAAGAGGCCTGCAGTGTGTCAGAGTGCAGTTTGAGAAAGCATTTATCTGTTTATTTAGTGGTGTGATATGTGTCAGTTCACAAGCTACTTCAGCCGTGTGATAACGTTGTGATAAAACTGACAAATAATAGTAAAATGTGTGTCAAAATAGAAAACATGTATGCAGTAAGCTTGATTGAAGACAAACATCAACTATGCAAAAACATACATAGTGAACTTTTTATGAGAAAAAGAGGGACAAAGACCGAGGCAGAGAGAGGGAGTAGCAGAATTATGTCGTAGAAGTCTAGTTTTTCACTTCAGACCAAGATTAGAACTATTTCTAAACCATTTTGAGGTGGAGCCATGCTTTTATTAGCTTGGCGCAGCAGTCGGTTTCATTTCATATATGGAAATCGTTGCATCATTGGGGTTTGTCCGTTTATCTGACCATAATCCCTCTATACAGTGCATGTGTTATCTCAACTCGAGTTGGTTCTAGCCAACAGACCAGTCCTGTTCGCTGATTGGACGATTGTACTTCCTGCTTTTTAGGGACCGTCTGCAGTTTTGTGATACCTGACCTAGTAGCTAGAGTGAAATGAAATTTGTTTAAGCCTATTCTTTTACACCCACTTGCTTAGATTTTTGTAACATGTTGAACGTTGAGTCAGTCAGGGCTTTCTTGGGTGTCTGCAGCGTGTGCAAAATAAGGCAGCCAGACTTTTAACTGAAAACATGACTACATTTCCAGTGTTCTGGCATCTTTGCATTGGTGTTTTCGAGTTGATTTAATTTTTTTCATGGTCTTAATTGTTCCGCAATATTTGCCTGATCTGATTTACTCCTACAGACCATGGATCTATTATATTATCTGGATAGGACATTGCTAGCTTGCAGCCGTTGTAAATCAGCCCCAGTAGCCCTCCATTGGTTCTGCAGCGGGAAAATCCCTCTACGGGCTAGAGAAGCAAACACAAACTCTCGTGTTCGCCAGAAACAACATCTACAGCTTTAAAAAGATTTTGCATTGATTCTTACCTAGTTTCACATCATAAATCATTTTTTTTCGTTTCAAAAAGTTTTAGTTTCTCTTAAAACGGCTTTTTAAGCTTTAGCTTCGCTACCGCTGCTCACTCTGTAACTCCCGCTCTGATTGGTCAGAACGGTCACATGTGAGCTTTCGACTTCTTTCCGATTCATTCGGCTCGAGCTCGTCCCACTCCTCGAGATAAAAGAACAACTGCGCATGTTCCATAGCCTGTAGTGCAGCTCGCAAAAGGCTAAAGCTAACAACCAATATGGCCACGCCAGTGAGAAAAGTCGTTGACGCACAACGCCCACCATCGTTGATCATCGGGGCTTGGTACAGACCTCTGTGATTCTAGGCTAGCACAAAAACAACTGTTTTGGCTGTTAAACTGTCTACGATGTTAGAATTGCTTATTGTTTGATAATGTATTGCCAGTTTCAGGTCAAAAACATATTGTGTCTCTTGTCATGCTTTTGTTATAAAGTATATTATCCGTATTAGAGGAAATAGTGCACTTTTTCTCTTTACACATTTTTTTTTTTTTCCGTTAACCTAAAATTCATTCTTGACTATATTTGTTTTGCTTGTTTTATTCCTGTTTCTATGTTACATGTACACGACTTTGATCAATGCTTTATAAATAAAGTTGAGTTTGGATCATGTTTAAAGCCACATGAGGTTGCCCTTTGCCCCTGTCAGAGCTCTACAGATGGTCCTCTTCATCCTCCTCTTCCTCAGAGGGACCACACACACCAGGTCCACTTCTCTCTGTAATCAGCTCCACCAACATCACATTTTCAGCCCGGGACCTGTCATTGCCCGGCCTCCTGCTGCTGAGAGAGGCGACTCGGAAGAAATATAAAACCAGTCAGCTTTGCTTTTTCTCCAAACCTCATCAAATAAAGACGATGAATCCAAAAGTTCAATGACAAAGTGCCAGAGGAAAGACATTGCTTCCACATAATAAAAGCCAAAATGTTTAAACGTACAATGAGGGAAGAACAATACTTGTAATGTGAATTGGACTAGTTATTGATAATAGGTGACTGGCTAGTTGCAATTAATCAATAAACTTGTTGAAGTTGATTGGGCTTTTTTGGCCACTATGTTTTGTATATTAAACATGTAATGAAGATAAGTGATAAATTGTCTAAGCTGAAGACAGTGCATGGTACAAAATTATTTGGTGCAGTGGAAAAGTTCAGATTTGAACGCCAAATGCTTTGGATTAAATGTTCTGTTTGCCGCACGCCTCAAGACGTGGGTTGAGGAAATGAACAGAGATAGCAAAAGTGTGAAATAGGCAGGCACAATCAAAATTGGCAACACCTTTTAAACTGCGTGGTATAGACACAAACATCTGTGAGACTAGGCTGTTCTAATTCTAATTTTTAAAACAAGGATAAAATCAGCTGCTTGTTACAACTACATTTTAAGAAGAGGTGAACAGTCTTTTCACGTTGATAGCTAATAGATCTTGTGTCAGCTGTATTTCTGCTGGTTTTCGGGTTGACTGAAGTCGATATGAAGGGCAGCATCTGTAGGACATAATGACAGGGTCTGGGTTTGGCTCGGTCGGCTGTGGTTTTGGTGTGAAGTACAGGCCTTCTGCAGACACAGGAAGCCACAGTGACCTGCTGTTTCACCACTCACAATGGTCCAGCACTCCCTCACACTCAGTGACGTGCGGTGGGATTTCAACTGGTGAGGCACTGTGAACCACACAGGTCTAGTTGCTTATTTTCACTTCAAGATGCCTTTTTATTCAATTTGCAGACATGAATATCAAATAGAAGCATATCTCATGTGACTATTTTGTCTATACACAAAAATTAAGGACGAGAAAAAAAAAATACTGACGCGAGTTTTGATCCCAGACCCTTCGCACCACAGATCACTCACTCATTCATCTGAGCTAAATGACTGATGAGTCCCGCGGTGCGGGAGTCTTATGACTGCTACTGTTCAATAGTTGGGGACAGATTATTATGTTTTTTGGACCTTTGCTGTTAAATATTTGCTGTGATGATTTTTTGTTCTCTCTGTGTCTGCAAGGTTTCCTCTGGGTGCTGCAGTTTCTCCAACCTCTAATAACATGTCCGAGAGACTCTATATCGAGCTCGATCTCACAAGAAAAAGAACATTTACCACAACTTTACAGAACATGTACGCGTCACAGTCCAGTTCATGTCTTTGGTGGTTGTTAAGATGTGTTCTTATTTATGAATATTAATGAAATCCTGATTCTAATCTTAACCTAAACTCACCCATTTTAGTAACTTGATGCCTAAAGTAAATGTCCTCGCGTGGCTTTAACCAAAACTCGGTGTTTTTACACTTTTTCATATTGTGTTAAATGCACTGCATAACATAAGTACGCAAAAAAGGTGTAAAATTGTGCTCTTAAGAGGCTGTTTTGTGTGCTTTCTTGTGAGACTGTGTTACTATATCTCAGAGGGACTTTCCTGGTTAAATAAAGGTCAATTTGTTTCATTGCACTGGCAATAATTTAGCTTTAAAAGCTCAAGATATAATTCTTAATTCATGAAATTTCAACTTGCCTATATGTTATTATTTTTTTTATTTTTTCCTTTGAAAACATCCTCTCTCAGTATTTAACTGTCTTTGGGGCAGTGGAAAGTGGTCCGCGAAGGGGACCAAGTTTGTAAGAACTTTTTGTATTAATTTTGTGTGGAAAAAACTGTCAAAGGAAACCAAATCAGGAGTATATGTTCATTTAATCATCATCTTTTCTCAAATAAACTTTTACAATGCAAGACAAAAAAAAGTCTGGTCCTTGGTATGCTTCAACGTTGTACAATTTAAAATAGGCTAATTTTGGCCCGCCAACAAAGAAATTTGGGCACCTCTACTTTGGAGTAAACAAGTATTTGACTACAAAATTAGCTGACAGTTATTGAAATAATCGATCAGTTGTGATTAGTCGAACTTGTTGCAACCCTATGTACAAGTTAGATCCTGCAATATCATGTGGTATTAGTAGAAGATTATACTAAAAACATTTCAATGATTGAGAAGGATTAGCCAATCAGGATTATTTGATGAAGCTTATACACAACACCTAAATCCCTGCAGCAAGCTCGTTTTCTCTCACACTGTTTTGATAAGGTGCCACTTCTCCACCGCTGCTGCTGTTTTTGCCTTTCGTCTTGTAACACTCCGCCCTGGATTTCTCTAAAACAGATCTTCGCCCAGACCTCGTGGCAGATTTATTGGGCGAGACATCTGGAACGTGCCATATAAAAATGCCCTTTCGGTAACTCGCACAAACCGTATTCTCTCTCTTGACTTAAACTTGCAGGTAACAAAAAAGGCATGTGTGTTTTTTCTTTTTATTACGCAGAGCTGGTTAATGCCAAGTGTCTCGTTAGGAAGATTTATTGTAGCATTTCAAGTCTGGACATTGTCTGGGTTGAACCGGGATGTTGTCGAGGTGTGATAGTCATCTTAATCAACCAAAATCCCAATTCGCAAGTAACTCGAGCTTGCAGTTTTAAATGTAGTCAAAACATGTATTAGGATTTAGCTCAGAGTCATGTCTTTATTCAAAAAGGTTCATTCTGACGTCAGGGTTTCTGTCTTTTGGGGATGTCTGATCTATCGTAGTAAATCTCAAAAGGATTACACTTGGCTCCAGCTTTGAAGAAACAAAAAAATATATTATGAGAAAAAGTATTGTCTAAAGCTGTCTGGGTCTAAAGAAAGGAAATTGAATTTAATGTATGCTGTCTGATAGAATACTGTTTAGTTTTAAGAACAATGGATGATTTGAAGAAAGAAGTGACAAAATTTAACTGATTTTATAATATAAATTATCCCATTTAAAATAAGGTTCTGGTGACAAATAGCAATTGAGGATTGACATGTTCCAGTTTAAGTAAAATTAAATAATATGTATTACAGAGAGTGACCTTCAAGCTGAGTCCCAAGTCTTTCTCCATTTTATCAAGTCAGGTCTCTATTTTCTTTTGAAGAAAATATTTAAATGGATTTTAGTAACAGTGTTGCCAGATAAGTAATGTTGAATTATTGTACCAGAGCCTCAAGATTATCATACACATTCAAACTGTTTTTAATTTCTATGACTTAAAGATTTAAATATGTTCTACTCTGTTGGGAGGATGAAAGAATACAACATCGCTCATGTTTAGTGCATTTCACAGTGAGCTTTCTCCTTTTCACAGTCCAAATCAATCTGATTTAAATAAATATCAATGGAACTCAAACATACTCTATTATAAGTAAAGTAGAGCAATGATTCACTTGCTCTTTCTCTCATCTGAGGTCTCCATTGCTCATGTGGCATGGTTCTGTATTTACGTTTGGTCTAAGCACATTGGGGCAGACGCGCAGCTATGAGACACTATTGGTGCTGTTGATCAATAATATTACAGTGTTTTAGGCAAGCTCAAGTTAGTCAAGAAGACGAAGAAAAGACCTGGCGCTTCGAAATTATTGTACATTTACATTTACATCGTACTGGAGGTGAAATTATCGTACGTCTGGAAACACTGTTTGGTAATGATTATTCTACAAACACATTCTGGTTTGATAGCACAGACGGACATAGTCTGTGCATACTATTTTTACTTTTAAAAAACTATTTGCTCAACTGTGGATGGGAAAGATGTTTGTGCTTTTTTTTAACTAAATTTAACAAAAACTTGACTTGTCTGCAACTTTCGCATCGCAACGCAACTTCATTTACGATGTTTCCTGACAACTTTCATCAGCAGTGTTTCCAGATTCATATTGTGCAAAACTCAATTCAGAATGATGCATTAACACTGGGCCCTCTCAGAATATTTAGTTTTTATCATAAACAGGATATGATGTTCACGTGTGCACGCAGAAAACTTAAAAATCCTGATTTCCAAGCTCACGTTAACACACTCATTGTAGTGGTCTTGAATGAACCCGATGACCACAGTCTGGTTGAAGAGCAGTGGATGGTTTGGAGGAGGGGCTGTAATTGAAGTCATATGTTTTTAGACACACAGTTTTTTTGGACACAGCTCCTGCTCCGGGCCTAAGCCTCCGGGGACGTCAAAATGAGGGTTTTTCTACGAGACGCGCTGCTCCGCTGATCAAACATAACTCAGAGCTTCATGGACGTGTGAGTCTGAAGATAGAAAAACAAAGAAATGCATCATGGGATTTGAGGAAAGAGCCCATGGGAAAGGTGTCACGTTCTGATTTGGATAAAGTAGCGAGCAAGTTAAGAATGGCTTAAACTTGCAAAGGATTGCGGGTGTGACACAGTTATAATGTCTACTGACGGATTATATTCAAGTCCAAGGTCTGTTTTGTGAGATTATTTATGAAACAAAAAGAAAATACTACATTTTTTTCAAGATAAATCATAATATTTTCATAAAATCAAAGTTTATAGCCACAATGACTTGTAAATTCCTCACTGAAATTAACAACATATCCTTTGGTTTAGCATAATTGCCAAAACAAATGTCCCATGTGATTGTTTCCTTGGAGCATTTTTAGATGAACATGTGCTGACAGAACAGGAAGTGACATCATCATCATGAGGCACTCAATTAATTAATCTATTATAAAATGTGGATAGAACCTTGCTAGCGTAATATTGTCTCTGTCTGTAATGGTGGCCGTTCAGTTGGTTCTGCAGTGGTAAAATCCTTTCAGTCCAGAAGGCATTTTTATCTGTCGAGAGATTTTTTTGTTTATCAATACAGGAGATGTGCGTTCAACAGGTTAGCAGAAAGAGCCGTGGCAAAAATTGTGAAGACCTAAATATTGTTTCCTTTTTGAATTTTGTAAAATCATATTATGTGCTTGAAGAACATTTAGTTAATTCAGGAAAAGATATGGAAATTTATCACAAGCGATGGAAGAGAATTATACATTTTTGCCATGGGGATAAATAGAACAAAATTATTAAAAATATATATTTTTGTTGTTGTTATTTTTTATTCTTGATGTAATTATGACAGGAGCTGCCTCTAAGTATACTACATGAAGTATACCTTTTTTTTTAACAAAATTATGTATGCTTTGAATTTTGCCTGTTTTTTTATATATAGGCAATTCCCAAATGGGATGCCGAAGGGCTGTGTGCGTGAGTGTGAGTGTATGTGTGTGTCCAAATTATTATTATTATTAATAATTTTCTTTTATTAACTTTTTATTTTGTCATTTTCTTTTGTTTGTTTGTCTGTTGTGTTTGAATTTTATTTTTGTTGTTTGTCACTGTTTTGTTTTTTAAATAAAAATAAAATTAATATAAAAAAAAAAAAAAAAAAAAGAGCCGTGGCTGATTGAGCAGCAACACTAGCCAGCGCTGTTGTCAGCTAACTACAAAAGTTAAATCAACTGTCTCAAGCTTCATGTTTTGTCAGACCAGTCCATACACAGCAAATGTCCCATTTTGTTGTTTTTATCAAAGTACTTTCCCCAGCCAATTAGACGGACAGTGCCTCTTTCTGCAGGCAGCATTCGCAGTAGAGCGGAAAGTGACAAACTTCTCGTGGTCGTCTCACAAACCTACACTCTTAAAAAGGTCAGATTTTGTGACAAATCTTACCTACTTTGAGAACTTTGTTGCGGTTGAAATTTTCAGTTTTGTTAAAAATTGCTTTCATCTTTACCTTCGGCTATAGCTATGCTTGTTCTAAACGAGAATAAAAACTGGCCTCAAACTACAGTAGCTGTGAAGGTCTTGCTGGTTGCTGGCTGAGAAAAAAGTTGCATTTGCAAAAAAATATTGAGTGTTAAACCAAACTGGAAGTCTTAGAAAACATTGTATTTGGTCATAAATACATCTGGAAAAATTAAACATTTCGATTTAGAAGTCTCTAATGGTTTATTATCAACGTTTTACTGTTTAATTTCATAAAATAAAGCTTGTGTTTATATCTGGTAGGCTTGGCTCTAGACTGGACTCCATCGTTGTCCCTGTCACCAGTCGCACAAAGACAGCGCTGACAAAAGTCCCATTCTCTGGAGCGTTCTGTGGATTAGGGCTGATTAGTGAAACTCCAAACAAACGAGGCACAGGTCACTGGTTTAAAAACAGAGAATGTGGAGCTGTTTCTCAATGCTCCAGTGATTAAACGGGGCATTAGGACAAAACGGACAAACTTGTCAACACCACAACATAAGCTGTTAAAACTGTGCACAAGCCTGATCTCGTCTGATCTCTGAGGCTAAACAGGCCGTAATGTAGGGAAAGGGTTGGACTGGTTGATATGTAAGAGACTGCAGGAAAAATCGAGATTAACAGTGAGATGACTGTGATTATGGTAAACTGTTGTTGTGAACCGAGGCAAGACACTTCACTCTGCTCACCTCCAGTTTGAATAAGAGTGAATACTTCTCCTGACCAAATAAAAAATAATGTTTTTAAATAAGTTTAAGAATCAACAAAAATAAATTGATATAGTTTGATCTTAAAATAGCAAACAATAAAATAGATATTGTCCAAAAGCATTTTTTTGTTTTTGTTACTCTTTTCAACCAATACTATAAATGGCAATGACATTGAGTGGGTTTTATTGAGCAGACTTGAAATATCTTAAGTATCTTTCACACCAAACCGAGGGTCGCCTATCTGAACTGGCTTGGCAACTTTTGCCGTCAGGCGACTCATGTGTGTTTGGTGTGAATGAGTCCGTGGGGGGTCAGAGGTCGTGAAGGCGAATTTTAGAAAACTTGATTTCAGAGTCTGCATTGTCATTTGCCAAATATGCATCTGTTTGTTTGGCCTGTGACGACTGGCGAACCAGTAAATGACGAATACAGAAAAACATCATTTACCCGAGCATGGAGTGTTATTATTTGCACGAGTTTAAAACGGGACGTAAGTACAAATGTAAGTACAGAGAATAGCTACTATACTTAGACAAAGAAAAATGAAGACGGAGAAGAATACAGCAACTGCAGTACGAATGCATCTGCTTTCTTGTCACTCCTAACGCATGTGGCATGACCAGCAAAGCTCCGTCAAAGTCTTACAACTACTCACGCGCAACTTATGTTTGCTTCACCGACAGCGACTGGGGGTTGTGTTGGTGTGAAAGACCCTTTAACCGAAGCAAACCACACTTGGCTTTTGAATAAACTGCAAGCCAACATTGACTTAAAATAGAACTTTGTTGTACCTTTTCCTTTTCCATTTAGAATCAGTATCGGATGATGTTGGATATTTAACTATAGTATTTATCAGACAATATCTACATTTTATTTTTATGTTTTGCACAGAATCCCTAAATGTTTGTAAGGCAGCCGCAAATAGCTGTTATTGGATAAAGCAGGAGGCCAAATAGCTGTTATCGGTATGGGCTCAAAAATCTATATTACCCCAACCTTAATATCATTAACATTCACTCCAAATGAAATAACAGCCTATAGAGACTTAAGCCCAATTTAAGGCAATCACAATTTTTAAAAAAGTCAAAAAATTTAAATTCTGTACCAAAAGCGCTATGTCTTTCTCTTAGTTGAAGGACGACATCAGTTGTATCCGTCTTTCCATTAATAAAACTATTCCATCTCTATCTCTTTTGTTTGACGTTTTAAGAGAATTAAATCCTGGAAGTTATGCAAGGACTCACTCTGTCAGCTCCAATCAGAGTTATAGTTTAGAGAAAGTGGTTTTCAGCTGCAGAACCAGGCCACATTTTTCAACTTCCGCATTGAGAAAAGTGTCAGACCCTGGCAGATATGACTTTGATAATAACAGTGGAGCAGAATGAATGGCATTTTAAAGATGACTTGCCAAAATCCAGCGTTGAAGAGGCCGTAATGTAGGGAAAGTATTTGTGAAAACCCGGCTGTGAATGCCAGAGAGGATGGTATCGTCTTACATAATGGTTAAAATGCTGTTTGTAGTGTCAAGTTTGACGAGTTAAAAGCACCAAATGCAACTCAGAGATCGCGTTTTACAACATAGAAGAAACACTGCTTCTTTCTTAATGGAAAATTCCACTCGTCCAATGAAATAAGATGGAATCCAAGGCCGTTTTGATCAGTCAAATAGATAAAAGACAAGTTAAATCTATTATCAAGTTGCTAAAAAACTGTTGACTGAAAGCTTGTAGAATGCATTTTATAATGCTATATAGGAGTTATGCATTATGACAAACAAAGTGCATATAAGATGTTATTTTAACAGTCAACTTCACATTTTCACAATGTGACTGCTTGATTTCATTTCACTCCTTATTAAGGTATCACAGAACTGCAGACAAACCTGCTCATTGACCTTGTGTAAATAACTAGAATATGATTGGGAATTTGGAATTCGTAAATTTATTTTACAGAAATGGCAATGATCATTGACTCACATGTTTGCATTGTACTTCCTGGACTACACTGATGGTGTGTGTTTTGTTCAGGTGCAGCTATAGAGGGATTTTCGGTCGACGTCACTTTCCGCCCTACAGCGCATGCTTTATGCAGAAAAAGCCGCTCTCCATCTGGTTAGCTGGGGAAACTTCTTTTGAATAAAACATCGAATCAAGCTAGAAGTTTCAATCAGGTCTGAACCGGTCTGACAGACGTCTGTCTCCTGAAGCTTGAGACAGTGTTTTTCTCACAGTTTTGTCACTCGTCTGAATGTAACTTTTATGGGTCGTAGGATCGAATTTCATTCACAAATGTTGATTTAGCAGCAGAACGTTTGTTTTCGCAAAGTGACTCTTGCATTTAGCTGACAATGGTGCTTTTTCCACTTGTTTCCACTGTTTGTGTCTATGAGCGGAGCGGTGTAGTCCCTCATGACTTTCGGATGAGAGTCGAACGTCTTGATCTTCGGAAACACTGTCCAGATGACTACTTGAAGACTTCTACTATCTATGAGCGGAGGCTCTTTTTGCATATCGGGTGTGTGCGATGCATAAAACCTGATCAAAAAAGTTGCTCTCGTCCCGTTTTGTTGTTTTAGTCAAAGAAGTTTCTAACCAGATGAAGAGCGACTCTTTCTGCATGGAGCATGCGCAGTTAGGCGGAAAGTGGCGTTGACCGAAAATCCCTCTTTAACTATTTGTTAAATGTTTATTCCATTCACCAATAACGCTGCATCTTTCATTCATCTTCTTCTGTTTTCTGTCACATTGTTTTCCAGTAAGTTTCCAAATTAAGTCGGTGTGTAATTTACAAGCCACAAAAACGAAGCATTTAGCGTATATTTTCCAATTACTTCGTTTTAGATCAGAAAGTTGTTTTGTGGATCATTAAAATGTGCTTAGGAGCCATCATGAGGGCGACTTAAACAGCGATTACACCTCATCACAGACACATTACACACACAGGCCGGTCCAGTGCACTTCTGCTGTGTGAAGTCTGTGCTTCTCGCTGTGTCTGAACTGTTTTTGGCTCCATGAAGCTCGTCTCCCATTGAGTCCCACTTTAAGACAGAAACACAAGACTAAGTCAATATTGCTGCTCAGCCTGGACTGTCACTGTGAATGTCTGATGGTTTCTATTTTGGGTCTGACACAAAAGCAATCAGAGCCAAGATAAACAAGGTTAGAAATGTGAATATATTTGTATAAACACCTGGTCACCGCACCAATTGAGTCATTTACAGAATAAAAACTTATTGCAACTTAGTCTTAATTTTTACACGAAAATCTCATGTAGCCTACCTATTTTTAATTTTTGTTGTTTTTATTATAAGTAATTAATTTGCATGCAAACATCTGATCTTGTAGTCTTGTGAATGCAGTTTGGATCAGATTATTGGTCTGACCCATTGGTCTAACATTTAGACATTTGATAGTTTTGCTTTTATTCGACTAATAGATTGGCAACACATGTTTTAAGTCTACCAAGAATGTTTTTGGTCAAACTCAATTCAACTTATACATTTAAAGACATGCTTGATGCTCGTTTGAAATATTAAGGTCTGAATATCTGGATATATTCAAAAGATGTAAAAAAAATATAAATAAATAAATAAAAAATACAGAGATATCCACCTGCTTGTCAAAGCCTGATCCCGTCAGATCTCAGAAGCTAAGCAAGAAAGGGCCTGGTTAGTACCTGGATGGGAGAACGTTAGAACACCAGGTGCCACAGTGGTTTGAGAGGGGTAAATTTACGTTCAGTCTACATTTAACCCAGAATAATTGCTAGCTTAGTCAACTAAATCATTGTAAATTTACACTGCACTGATGTCCACAGCTTAAGTTTGCAAGTATCAAACTGTAAACCATCTAAAACTTATGTTTGTGTTCACTTCCATATAATCAATTTATTGTGACCGCTAACATGAATGGCTCTCTGTCATTTTCATTTTGTGAAACTAGCTCTCCAGGTGAAGAAGGTTGTTCTATAGAGACAACAAAGCAAAACCACAGGGTCAAGTTACAGGTCAAATCTGTGGATGTTATTCAATTCTACCTTTAATAAGAATAAACATGTCAGTAATCATTAATTCATGGTGCATCAGAGCTTCTACAAACTTTAAACCTTTTAAAGTCGGAGTCCTAACTTGCTTTGTTGGATATTTAAGCACATGTCAGTAGATTTTTATTGGAGTCATTACAGCTGTTCTCACATTTCAAAGATACTTCTGTTTAACAGACTGGAAACCGCTCAGAGCTTCCACTGGTCACTTCCTGCACTGGAGCTAAAGCCCACGAGTGACTCTGGGTTTCCAGCGAGAACACTACACATCTGTGACTAAAACGGAAATTAAATGTCTTTGGCTGGAGAAATATGGTGACCAGACTTAAGGGGGTTTTCTTTGTGACCCACTTCCAAGAGTTAAGAGAGTTAAAACACAATAAAAATAGGAAAAATCAGCTACAGTCTGATACTAAATATAAACAACAAATTTACTGCCGAATTCTGAGTTTGTATGTGGCATGTAAAAGACAAAATCAGGTAAACAGTGGTAGAAAAGCAGAAAAACGATAACAACACTTCTGTTTCTCTCACTGACACAGATTTGGGGATCATGCACAGTTCAACTCATTACCTTTGCATGCTTAAATAAGATGTTTTTGTCTGTTTGATGAGGGAATTAAAAGTAAAAAATGTTCTAAATCTTCAGCTAGTCGAAGTCTGCACTGTTGCCATGACAACAGAAGAGCTAAATTAGCTCCAAGAAGCTAAGAAACACATTTTGTCAGGTGTTCTTATCATACTTTTGCCCCAGTCAGAATTTTGAGAAGCATTTTTCTGTCCATAACTTCTACGAGATCCAAGATGAACAAATGCTTTTAGCGACTTTATGAATGTCTGTTTTCTTCCGCTTTTGCCTGTTTCTCATTCCAAGCATGCTCTTCCCCGACAATTTGATTTGGTTGTTTCCTTTTATGGCGCCTTTGTTCTCAACAGGACACAAAGAGAAGAGGGTCGGGGTTTTTAAAGGGCTTCAGGGGAGCGGATGTCTCCTCGTTCTTTCTGTCCTGCGAGGATCCACCTGAGCGTGACTCCAAAACAGCTCTGACGCCGCACTTTCAGACGCTAAGCTGAACTCCAGAGCGTGAGGACTGAAAATGCGAGTGATAAAGAGTCTGCAGGAAATAGAGGGAAAAGTAGGTAATCAACTTATCGCAAATGCATACAACGTGGATGGATAGTTAGGCGTCTTTAAAGTGTGCATAACATTTTTACAGTTTTCTAATTTTACCTTAATTTGATAGATTTTTTTTGTTGTACATATATTTGATAGTGAATGAACAAGTTTGTGAAGAAAAGTTTAAAAACACATCGATGACTGACGACATCACAAGGGGGAGACAAGGACATTGTAGATCTCCTCACGAGAATCACATTTTCATGAGTCTGTAAACTTGTCTACCTTATTCTGTTCTGTTATTCTGTTATCCTATTCTTTTGCTGGCAGCACACTTCCTGTTTAGTTCTGTTAAGGTAGCTAACGTGTCTGTGTTTTGGGTAAATCTCAAACAGATATGACGACAGTTAAAGTGAACCCTGACTATAACAACAAATATGGCTAAAATGCAAGTACATCTCATGTTTGTTCAAATAAACTACAAACAAATATAAAACTGCTTACTATGTTTATAAAATCTGCATTGTTTTGAGCTACTGGGTGCCGCCATATTGTGCATTCTAGGTTGATGACATCAAATGGTTGCTTTTGGTTGTTGCCATGGATACTCCTGTGGTTCGATCGGTGAACAGTTGAAACAAAAACACCACTGACGGTGTCCAGTTCTTGCCTCTTCCTCTTGATTATCTTCAGTTTTACACAATTCCACAGAATCGTTCTGTATTTGGCCAAACTCCAGCTCAAACTGAAAGGTTTAACTGTTGAATTCATGTTGCTTAGTTACCTGTTACCTTGACAACCACCAGAGGGCAGACAGACAACCATTTGACGTCACAGCCAGGACAAAATGGCAGCCATGTGATTTCTTTAAAACATGATTTGATAAAACTACAAATACTTTCAAGGTTTTTGTTCTAAATTTATATAAGTGATGATATTATAAGTGTTTTAGGGTAAACATGTGATTATAGCCAGGGTTTGCTTTAAAATAAACCCAGAGAGTTAATTCTACAAGCTAACATCAACTAAACAGGAAGTATGAAGAAAAGTGGGTGGTGCAGAATAAGGAGAATACCTATGACAAATGAGTATGTTCTAGTGTAATTTTATGTCTCAAGTAGAACAAAAAGTCTACGCAATTTATTTTTGTGCATAGATATCGTCTATGAACATAAAGAAGGTGAATACAGTAAGTTGGACAATGTGATTTGTTTGACCACAAAACTTAGGTCTTTTTGTTGTGGTATTCCGAGATCTTTCCTATAATTCAAACTATATTCTACACCAGATTCATTGATTTCTGTTGTACTGTTACTGTGACTAAAAGCTAATGCTATTGCACAGTCAGAGACACAGCAGAAGAACTGTAAGTGGTGCGTCAGAGTCTAAGTCTGATCTCAGGTTTCAGCCTAAATCTCGTCTGTCATCTGCGTCTGAGTTTGAACAAACACACGCAGGAGCTAAAGGTTTTTGAACTGCACTTTGGCAATTCTTCGGCTTAATCAGAGGAAACCTGAACTGCTGCAGACGTGAAAACCACAGACAACAACTGGACAAACTGTAATAATGAAGACCCATTAGAAATATACAAGTGCATGTAAAACCGGTGCATATACTGCCACAGTGGCTGCATATCTGTCCTCCACATGTAAAAGTACCACATATATTACAAAATCCACAAAACCCAGTGTGATGCAGTCAGGAAAGGCAGTGTCTTTACAGACCATGGGGAAAAATAAATACTTAATACAAATTCAGATTATTAAATGTAATATATTTCGAATGTGTCATATGTGGTTGGTTTGTGACTTTCATTGAGTTTTGTGGCTTAAAATCTCTAAATCTCTCAGCATTTCACAGACACAAAGCGCTTCACAGTGAGATGAACCCCCCTCCTCACTCAGTGACAGTAAGTTGCCCTGGAGCAGCTCAGCAGAGGTGATTCGCCTAAACACCTGGCGTCTCAACCTCCGACCACCACCTAGCGATTCCTAACCTGCATGTTATTGTTTGGTGGAAAAAAAGTACCCAAAGGAAACCACCCAGACACGGAGAGGAACATACAAAGCAAGGCCCGGGCTGTGTGGGAATCGAACTAACAACCTTCTTGCTGTGAGGCCAGAGTGCTATCTGCTCTGCCACTGTTCAGAAGAGATTTCTTAAGGTAAGCATCACTTGAATAAAAACAAGTACACAAGGGGAGCGGATTTATGTGCACTTTAATTTACAAACTGAAACAAAATAATGGTTAAACGCACTTGCAAATGCCTCAGGAGAGCAGATATTCATTGAAGGTGAGGGTCTGATCATTCTGGCAAACTGTAATACACTAAATAAGTTGGCTCTCTCATGAATTTTATGAGCCATCACAGGGCCTTAAAGCCTGGCGCTGTCTGGCTGCTCTGATTGGCTGTTGTAAGTTCCTTGGGCAAGATTTTAGAACCTAACAATCACACAAGAAAAATTGAACTTAATATCAGACAAAAACTCCTCCTGTGTGCTTAGAGTTGACTAAGAATGTGACTTGTTTGCTATGAAAAGTTTTGCAAAGTTGGATAAATTCAGATGTGATAGAAAGTTACAATGGATGCATTGCGACTGTAAGGCAAATGTGAATGTTTCTTGGCATAGGGAAACTCAAGAGACAATGGAATTCATTTTTCATGTGCAAAATGTCAAATGAAAACTGTCTTTTCTCATAAACGATTCAGTGACGTCTCTGAACACAACACTTCACTGTGTCAAAGTCCTGATCTGTGGAAACATGTGGCTCCCACCCTCAGAAACAGACAAAACATGACAAATGGACATCTCCAATACAAGTCCAAACCATGAATACCACTATTGTTCACTGCTTTGTGCCTATGTCCTCGTATTTACGATCTGTGTACATACGCCAATGTTACTCAAAATCATATAGAGCATTTATAGAAACTCAGCTTGATTTGGATATCGTCCAATTAAAAAACTGCCAGTTGGTTCCAGTGCCAATGACTAAGCCTCCAAAAAACACAAATTACAAAAATCCAAGGCTGTTCAGGAGACTTGGGTAAGTGAATAGACGGCATTGTTAATTGTTGTTTTAAAATTGAACATTAAGCTAAACAACAATGCACAAAAACGATAGCAACATTTTAGCTTTTCGCCAAGCAAGTAGTCTGTAAATTCTCCATCTGTCCAGGAGTGGTCAATAGTAGAACAGGCTTCAAATATAGTCATCTGGACAACATTTTTGGAGATTTTTTTCTTTTACTATTGACGATTGACCATCTTTTTACCCTTATGGCTGATGTTTGATCAGGCACCTGTCTGGGCGGCTTTAGTAGCGGCGGCTTTCTGAACAGGAGATGTGGAAATGATCGTGTCTCAAGCCAAAATACAATCAAGCATCACTACAGTGGATGTACAGGGAACAGACACACGAGCCAGACGAATGATAGAACAGTGACCACGTCGACTGCGGTCAGACTTTGACAGAGCTTTGAGATTATTGTTTCTTAGGACATTGACATCAGCATCAGCCAAAGAAATCCATATGAGTCTAAAGGCCAATTCATACTTCTGCCGACGTCCGAACTTTGTTCGGCCCGCTCAGGCTAGCCGAACAAAATTACGTCATTTTGTTCGGCTAGCCTCTGTTCGGCAGTTCGTGCGGGTTGTTTGTGTCACATCAGCTGAGCAGAACTTTCTTCGACTGAGCTGTGCGGCAGCTCGGCTCTGATTGGCTAGTTTTTCCAAAGTGGGCGGGATTTCTCGAAGAATCCACTGCTGAATCTTTTGACAGGACGGTGCTGCCCTGGCCCTGCCAGCTCCTCTCCCCCGGTCAGCGCAAAGTACGGCTCTCAACTTGATAACGTCCCACCGTTTGTCTGTTTATTTGTCCAGCATTTCAGGCAGCGCCTGTTGTTAATAGAAGCATTGAATAATCAACAAAATAACGAGCTACTGACGAGGTCAAAACTCCTCCACAGCAGCAGCACGGGCAGGACTCGGGGTCCTGCTTCATGCAGCAGGTTAAACACAGCGGAGGATGAACACACGATAGAGAGTTTCATCTGTTCTATACAGTGTGTGCGTGGGGCCAGCGTGTGTGTACCTGCACGCAGAAAATACAAAGAATCTTCCTTATATGAGTTAACGGAGCTGTCTGTCTGTGATCAAAATCGACATAGCAACAGTTGCTAGGGCTCACGGGGCGGGGTCTAGAGGACTTCGGCTGCAGAGCGTCTCCTAAAGTATGAATATCAGAGCCGAAACGAACTTTGTTCTTGTTCGTACGGCCCGAGCGGGCCGAACAAACTTCTTACTTCTTATGAAGTATGAATAGGCCTTAACTCTGAACTTATTTCTGAGATTTTATAAAACAGCTAAATTTATAAGGTATAGAGGGATTATTGCTCGACATCACTTTCCGCTCTACTGCGCATACTCCATGCAGAAAGAACAGCTGTTCATCTGGTTTGCTGGGGAAACTTCTTTGAATAAAACAATAAAACAAGACAAGAGTAGCTGTTTCGATTAGGTTTGAACCAGTCTGACAGACGTCTGGCTCCTGAAGGCTTAGCCAGTGTTTTTCTTGTTGTTTTTTCACTCTACCATTTATGGGTTGTAGGGTCGTATTTCATTCACAAACGTTGATTTAGCAGCATAACTTTTGATAAACTCTTGTAGTTAGCTGACAACAGTGCTGGCTCGACTTGTTTCCACTGTTTGTGTCTATCGCCGGCGGCTCTTTCTGCAGGTCGGGTGCAGCCAAATGGTGCATCTGGACTGTGTGAAGTTGCGCACTAACTAAAAAATCTAACACACTTAGCAGGGAAGCACCAATCAGACACTGGAATCAAATATCCATGAGTATTTGTTGGATCATCAGTGCCTTTATTTGGACGTAGTGAGACTTTACAGGCTGATGCTGATCCATAACCTTCATAATATTTGAAATTTCAATCACACAAAGCTGTTAGGTTGTTCTTTCTACAATAAATAACAGCTACATCCCACTGTATGACCAATTTTCTTTTGTTTTAAAAAGAAAAAACATAATTTAACACTTGCATGACTTGATATTGTATATGAAGTATCCAATCCAAATCCATATATTACACTACACTATTCAGACGATGTTATGTCAATCCACCAGAAAACTGTTCAAACATGTCTTTAATTATACTGGATCTAAGACACAATCGACTACAATTAATTGACTTAAAAAGGATGTGCACCCTTCTTATCCCAATGATTTGACCAAATATTCTTGCTAAATAACTATTTAGAAAAAAAATGCAGGGGAGATTTTCAATGTTCAAAAAGATGTAATAAGTTTGCAAGTTTCAAATCCTTCTTATTCTAAAGAAACAATAACAATGAATGAAATATTGGCTCTTAATAGTTATTTGAAAGTTTACAGGACATTTTTTTTTTTTTTTTTAAGCAGCTCTTTCTGAAGCTTTTTTTTTTTTTTTTTTTACATTGACATTTCCTCTCACTGTAATAATCCCCGCTGAGCTGCACAGAGTCATGAGTAAATACATCTGCTGCACAGGCCTAAGTGTCCGTTTGGCAGCTCGTCCACGTCGGAAACAATCGGACACTATTCAGAGCCTCAGACTGAAGAGAAAGGGGCATTATCCAGCGGGTAATTCAAGGATCCGCTGTTTTTCTGTCGCCACGGTTACATGTTTGTGATGTAAACAGAAACACGCCCGAAAAGCCCCAGATGTGGGTTTATCCGGGCACTCGAATCAGACTCAGTGACTGAACGTATAGAGACTGAAGCTGTGATTTTAAAAGAGACATAATAATAAGCTTTTTCCATGTGAAGACTTCAATTGCAAAAACAGATTGTTCCAAATATTGTTTCTTTGGGTTTTTATTTTTAAACACAATCAATGGCAATCGTGTTTAATGATCTTATTAAGGAGGGTTGGGCAAAAAACTGATATGCACAGACCCGTCAATAGAATTTTGGGGTCCAGAGCAATGATGCATCATATCCCCTAAGACCCTGGGACAAAAGACAAGGGGTCTGGGCTGGGCAATATTGACAAAAATAATATCTGGATAATTTTTGACATATCTCGATAACAATATTTGAACGATATTCTGTCAGTCCAACATAAATTAAAACTGTCTTCAAATGTGCTACGGCACTGGAAAAAAAGGTTTGAAGGTTTAAAGATTGAAGAAGAAGAAGAAGAAGAAGAAGATGATGATGATGAAGAAGAAGATGATGATGAAAAAGAAGATGATGATAATGATGAAGAAGAAGATGATGAAGAAGAAGAAGATGAAGAAGAAGAAGAAGAAGAAGAAGATGATGAAGAAGAAGATGAAGAAGAAGGAAGAAGAAGAAGAAGAAGAAGAAGAAGAAGAAGAAGAAGAAGAAGAAGAAGAAGAAGAAGAAGAAGAAAAGCACTTTCGATTACTTAATGTATGAATTCTGTTATCAATATAAACTTTTTACTACACAATATACTCGACATTCAATTTTGGATATCTTAAAAACAGCATTCATGATAATATCTAAAATTCAACATGTTGCCAGCTCTACCTCTTGCACATGTGGTGCTACTGAAAATACAAACTAGAAACAAACTGAACTCATTTGTCTCTTTCTGTCTCAAACAATTCAGAAAACTCACAAATCTATGCAAAAAAGCCAGACAAAATCCGAGATCATCTGCAGACAAATGTGTTACCCAGGCCAGTGGTTCCCAAAGAGGAAGTCATGACCACTCGAGGAGGTCGCGAGATGATTTTACAACTATGACTTGGTATTTAATCAGCATTTCTAACTGAAAGCAGCATGTTTTGAAATGATTATAAAAGACATCTATTTTATTTTGCTGTGGGAGTTGGGAGTTCATTACATAGTTATTTTTGGGGTCCTGGCCTGAAAAGTTTGGGAACCCCTGACCTACACTGTGGATGTAAAGTTAACTTCTAAACGATCTTTACCTGTGAGTCTGGCTCTGTGTAGGGGCTGATCTTCCCGTCGTCGCTCACTGTTGGAGACCAAACTCTGTCGCTTCCTGAACCCGACCTGAAACAGAAAACACAAATCAATAACTTCATTTATCAAGTCAAACAGCAAGCAAGAATACACAACTGTCAGAAGTCCAAGCTTCACGATAAAACTAACAATAACAACAGCATGCTAACAGTGTACTTCCTAGGTTTTGGCTCTAAATGTAAAAAATGTACTGTTGATTATTTCTCTGCAGGACTGATATTTTTTCCAACCAAGTTATGCCATACGACATCACTTTGTATCTATAGAAGGGTTATCGGTCGGCGTCTCTAATGCGCATGCCACCTGCAGAAAGAGACACTGTATGTTTAGTTGGCTGGGGATACTTCTTTGATAAAAACCACAAAACAAGAGGAGAGCTGCTGTTTCGATCAGGTATGAAATGGTATAATGGAAGTCTGACTCCTCATGTTTGCTAGTGTTTTTCTCTTTGTTTTTTTATTGAATGTAAAGTGTATGAGTCGTATACAAATTTCATTCACAAATGTTTCAGCAGCATAACTTTTGTTTTCACACAGTGAGAAACTCTTGTAGTTATCTGACAATGATCTGGCTACAGCTGCTGAACCTTGTGTCAATCAACCACAGCTCTTTCTGCTAACTGTTGCGTGTGCACCCCCATGTTGAAGAACAAATAATCCCTCTGTATAGCAAAGGTTTATGCAATATCACATTTTAAAAAAGAAGATAAAACGATAACTTAAAATTATGTTTCCCCTGCCACAAATGCATCTATTCAGGTAAAACTTTGTTTGCAGTCTACATCTAATGATATATTGTTTGTTCAGTCCAGGAAGATCGCCCATTTGGATTCCTCCCCACCTCCCTCTCATGGATTAGGGTTGGGGTGCCCTTGTCCTGCTAGATGAATCGTTTCCCTCTGCCATTGGTTTCTGGTTTCACTGACATAAAGTTTTAATTCTCCTTCACTGTGGATCTCCTTGAGGTTTCTCTAGTTCCTTTAGTTTTTTTTTTTTTTTTTTTTTTTTGACTTGCCGAGAAGGAGGGACTAAGGGCAGAGGATTCTCTGGGCCAATTATCCATCTGCTTTTTTGCTGTTGGACAATCTGCGTCTGTTTCCTTTATAATGACTACTTCTGACTTTTCCTGTCCTTCTTTTGGTGTTGACCAAATGTTTCATTCTTTGATTTTCTGACAACTTTGTTTGCTAAATCAACAATGATGCTAACTTCTCCTATATGGCTGAATGTTTTTAGCATTTTGTCTAACTCTTGTTCACTTCTAACAATTGTAAAGACATGTTGTAAAAAGCTTAACACTTACTGCTTCTGTTTTGTTACATTTTACAGAAGCAAAATTCAGTATATCCTATAGTGCCTTTACTACAGATGGATTGTGCAACAAAATCTTTTCTGTGTCAGTTTCTCTGATTTTGCTGACCCCATTTTGCAGCAACTAGTTCAACAAATATAATCCAAGTGCAAATGTTCACTTTTTTTTTTTGTTGAGACAGTTAGCAGACGCAGAAGCTAACAGATACAGTTATCGTTGCACACATTATATTTCACCAGGAACTGTCAGGCGCCTGTTCATCCCTGGATTACACCGAAAACTGCACCACACTTATCTGAGCCTGTCTCTATCTTACACTCTTGGTATTTTCTCAACTGGAATTACGTAAATGTCACGGCGATAAAATACTTTCACTTTTGTGTCGAGAAGCCCAATAAACGCTGAATTTAATCTGGTGCGATAAGGGTAATGCTCTGGTTAAGTTTTGCGAGCATTTTTCAGGCTTAAGAATGATATTGTGGATTAGTCTTGTCTTGGAGACGCATTTTTTCCACAATCTTGTCTCAGTCTGGGATTTGAGGCTGCTGTGCTTTATCAACATCATTACTGTGAGAAAAACAAGTCTTCAAAGGTTCGTTTAAAGGAGAAAGTTTGGTTAGTTTAGCATTTGAGATCATTGATAACCTTTCACTTGTAAAACGATCTTAAGAGAGCTGTTTGATCTCTTATGTAGATCCAGCATATGGATCTACATATATGTTAAATTAACTGTTTCTTTGCAATTGTATCCAGATGTGCGTTGTATTACTAATATTTTAAGTTAATTCTTAATACAATTTCAAAAGAAGAAAACATTTACAGTCGGTTAGCTCAACTCCGGTTGGTTCTGGCCAACACATCGCTTCATCTCTGTTCACTGATTGGCCAATAGCACTTGCTGTTTTACGGTGACTGTCTGCAGGTCTGGGATACCTGACCATGGATGTATTATTAAAGCTGGATTAGACTCTGCCCATTCTCTCCCCGTGCGAGTGGCGATAGTTGCCGCACCGCTGAACTGCAGTGGTTAAGCCCAAGAAAAATCGTCAAAAAAAAAAGCGTCAGTAACTTTTTCGACACTTCAAACTGCTCGTGCTTCTCTGACACAACATCTACAGCTTTAACAAAAGTTCAAACCCTTAAACCAGTGGTGCCTGGAGTAGAGACCTGCATCAGGCGGGAATTTCTGCGGGACGCACGGGACCCGTGAGCAAACCCTCGGGATCGGGCGGTTCTAACGTTGCCTCGGATGGGAACGGGCGGTCAGGCCCAACACTTCGGGTCCCGACCGGACTCGCGCTCTCTCCTCTGTCTTAAAAATATTACGTAGCAAGAAAGAAATACCGCTTTGTGCGCGCTGCTGTTCAACAGAGAGACACAACACTGGCGCTGCTGCATTTCCTAGTCTATCGTGCGTGTCATCTGTGAGTCCTCGCGCCAGCAGCAGCCGCAGCATGGGCGAAACTTTCCCAGAGGAATGAATGAAGGACTGGCTTTTACGCACGGGAGATGGAAATAACACTCACGGAGTTTGGGCAAGAAACTGAAGGTGCGAGGAGCTTTGTATTTCAGGTAAGAAATACACAGACAGCATCGCTTTATGATTGAATGTGTCAAACGAACATAATTGCCTTGTTGCAGATTATTTAGGCTGGTGCCTAATCGTTTTAAAACTAGATGCAGAGAATTATGCAGAGTTTAGTCATTTGTTCCGTGTTGTTATGCTCTGGGCCGCCACGCAACCTCTGTGTCACCAAAAAAAAAAAAAAAAGTGGGGGTTTCCCAGGCAGGCAGGCACACTGGGGTGTCGGGATCGGGCGGGAACGGTCACGGATGCTTCGGGATCGAGCGGGAGCGGTCATGAAAATACAGTCCCGTGCAGGTCTCTAGTCTGGAGGCCAAACTCCGAGAGGTTTAATTTGGCTCCCAAAGAAGTCCTAAAATCTTTTGAGAAAATGTTATAAAGACTGTCAAAGTGCACCAATTCAGTGTAATTCTGCTTAAACATGCTCATATATTACTATTGAGTGTTAGCAGAACACTGATCTTATTGCAAATAAACTTTTTAGATGCAACATAAAATTAGGTTTGGCCCTCAACATGTTGCAAAATATGCAACATGTTGAGGGCATGTTGCAGATTTTCTGTCCAATCAGCGCTGATTCTGATTGGTCAGAACTGATCACACTGTCACTTGCTAGCTCGTAATTAATGTGAAAGAATAAATATTACTACTTAGCCAATTGAAACAATGGCCGCCATCTTGAACTCATTTTCCAATTCTAAATATACTTCCATGTACTTGACTGAAGTGACAAAAAATTTGCAGAGGCAGGTGAAGCCATCCTGGATAACAAACTGTCACCCCCCAAAAAATACATTTTAGAGCAAAGATACGTTTTCTTCGGTGTAGCTTGTAGTCATGTGAAAATCAAGTCAATTTAATTCCAAAATGGTGGTGATTTGTGAAAACTTGCCACTATATTTCCCTTTTGAGTTTAAAGGTCTTTTTCTTACCTAAAATAGTCATCAGAACATAATTTGCATAACAGTATTCTTGTGTGCCATGAACTTTCCATCAAAACCCAAATCTCTGCGAATTTCCCTCCAATCTAAACAGCCTAACGGTTGTTTTCCACTCTCTCAGTTACAGTCTGCATTCTTCACCTCTGGGGGGTCAAAGGGGGCCGGTCTCCATGGTTTGGCCGGCGCTCGAAGGCATCTCCTCTCAGACAAAGTCCACGGCACCACGCCAAGACACTGAGAGCGCGCACTCCAATTGACCTGCTCTTCCTGCGTTCATTCACACCTCAGACACAAATCCATTGACTATAATATAAAGCGCCGGGCCAGAGCGGTGAGGTCATGCTCTGGTGCACAATACCGAAGGAAAAACGAAATTACAGACAGGATTCAATAGTTTTAGCAAGTTTAGATTGGATTTGTACTATATAAATTATGCACATGACATTACAGCATTCTAAATTTCAGCAGTGAGTGGCAAAAATGTATGAGGGTCAATGGTGATAAACATATATTCTTCTGTACAAGCTACAAACACAAATAAATTAGGAAAAAGCTGCTACAATAAAACAGGGCTGGGCAATATCGCGATAAAAATTGAATTGTGAGCTCATTAATGTGACAATCTGCTTTTTTGATAAAATGGTTCTATTGTGATTTCCCGCTCGTCTATTTTATGCGTCTGTCTGTTCAAATACAGACTATTTGACCTCAGAGTTGCCAAGTCTGCTTTTTTAATAACATTTCTTTCTGGTGACTTTCACTTGTGACTAGGACTGTGCCAAAAATAAAAAGATTGATAGATTGCGACCTCAACTTTGTTCGATCTCAATGATATGGCATTGACAGGTCCATCAGCCAATCACATCCTAGTAAATGCACACAGTACAGAGTGGGAGTTACCCCTCATTACAGTGTTTATTTCAAAGATAAAAATGGTCACTGTTACTGAAATGCCTTTAGCTTTTACTTATAGAGGGATTTTTTGTTTATCAACACGGGCGATGCACACGCACTCCTCCTCTAGAAAGCAGCGACCTGCAGTCAGGGCAGTGTCTCACCAATCCAAATAGGGGGGAAAATATTGCTGTCAATAGGAATAAACATTATATATTTTGTATGTAATATGTTTTGTGTTTGTTGTATTTAGTTTATTTCTTGTGATTTTAACAGAGTTTTGTGGTTTAAAATCACAAAATCTCTGAGAACTTGCAGATACAACGTAAGTCTACATTTTTTACAACAGCACTGAGGCTCGCCTCACTCAGAACTGCGCAGACACAGACACAATGAACAGGGCACGTTCATGCAGCACATGCACTCACTGTTTGCCATGCACAAAAAGTGATAAATATGTTTGTAGATGTACTTTTTGAGTGATTTGTCTTCTAATTGTCAAGAAATAGAAACAAACGTGAGCACTTTTAGTCAGTTATTTTGACAGTAAACAGAGTTTGTACAAAGCCTAGATGAGGCAAGGTACAATTTGCTCAGAGGGAAATCTAGCGGCTTTCTACGACCAAAATACGATTCCACGTTTAATTGTGTCTGTTTAGCTTCACTGTGCGGTTAAACGAAGCCTTAAGTAACTATAAACTATATAAATCATCACAAGCAAATATTTGACAGCGAATGTCCAAAAGATGTAATAATTTGTCCACAACTATGACCGTGACCTTGACCTCAATTGGCTTAAACATAAACTGTAGAAAACTGATTGCTATTTCAGACATTTAAAGTTATTATGAGCTTTCTGTAGCAGAGAGGCAGAGTTTATGCCATTACAGTTCAGATGTGAGTTATGAAGGTGTTGCTATCACGGCTTTTCATGAGGCGCCAAGAGTCTGTGAAAAGGCAACAGTTTCTGCGTGGGACGGACAGTAACCTCCTTCACCTCCTCTCTCAGCCTCTCCACTGTCCCGGGACACAAGGCCTTCATGTTGTTTACGTCTCCATGGAAACGCAATCTTCATACAAACACATTATTGACAGCAGAGAAAGATCAGGCTGATTTCAGAGAGACATTTGTGACAAGAGAGACAGGCGCGAGGTCAGAGGGGAAATGTTGAGTGTCTTTAAGTTAAATGGGCTTTTTGGTTGGACAGAAATGAACATTTTTAGATGCTGAGCCATTTTGTATAAAGTATGTGAAGCAAATCAGAAAGGCTTTATTGACACGTACCGTCCCCTAACCCTAACCAGGGGTGGTGAACTGGTCAGAGGCCAAGAGCTACATTTTTCAGCTGTGATCCTTCAAGAGCCACACAATGAGTCGACCTACTGCCACCACCAGGGGGCAAAGTATTTTTTTTATGAACTTTTTCATAGACGCAGACACTGTAAGCCCCCCATTAACAATATTTTTGTATATAACATGGTTTTGATGTAATTCAGGGGTTGGGGACAGAATTTTTTAATTACTGTGCAATTTCCTGCATTTTGGTTAGTTTTTAGATGTGATATTTTCATTATGTGATGCAATTTTACTATAACTTAAAAGACATAAGTCAGTAAATCAAAAAGCTGGCAGAGGGTAAAACTGGGCTTTAGGAGCGTCAGTCAGACTCAGGACTGTCCTGTATGATCGGAGCAGAGAAAACACTGCTGCACACACTTTTGTCAGGTCAGTATGTAAAATTCTGTTTTATGTCACATTCATACAAAAGCCACAGCTGGAAACATTGCTTTAAAGATTTTCACGCTGCGCTATTTTCCTGCATTCTCCGCCGCTGTTATTTTCGAATGTTTTATTTTGTTGTACATTTTGGACTTTTTCTCCGCGGATATAAGGCAGTTTTGCATAATATGAGGACCAAAATGAAGCTCCAGTTTCATAGAATATTTTTTTGGAAATGCTCAAAGAAACGATCTGTCTGTTCAAGTCAGTCAGCAGTCAAAAGTGGGACACAAACAGAAATGAAATGTCCCTTGTTACAGTTTCTATATTTTGTTTTATAAATCCAGACGTTCAAAGCTTATTATAGTAATGTTTGTCTTTCTTAATCCTTTTCCATATTCCTTAGCCTCACATACAAGTCTTACGAGCTCTTGCGGTTCTTCTCATGAAGCTAAACTAATGGCATATTTCCAGAGCGATCATACATCAAACTGCCACTGGAGATGCACCTATGTTATTTGGAACTGACTGACTGACGTTAAACGTTTTTCTTCCTGGAGCCAAAAGTCGTCCGAATGAATTTTAAAGACCGGTTCTGTGATGCGTCGTCACAGACCGAAAGGGGGTCCGTGTGTAAACCTATCCCGGTGTCGACAGGACCAACGCGAGAGGCCAGAGAGACGGGACTTTGTGGTTGTTCTTTGGCAAAGCGCTTCTTTTAAATGGGTCCGACCACATGAAGGCGAGCGGTGAGATGAGGGATGAGGAGGTGATGGAGACGCCAGCGGGACGCCAGGCTCGTTTTGGGCTGGTCTTTGTGCCTGGAGGTTTGAGGCTGTTTTGTGTGTAAGAGCTCAGAGGTGAATGAGAGGTCGAGGAGTTAAACACAAGGGTGCAAGAGAACTGTTTCAGTCTGTATAATGGACTAAAGCTATGGGACTTTAATGGGTTTATGATGAGGTGCAGGTATTACTTTTGTTCTGTACTCTTCTCACCACAAAAGCTGCAAAGTATTTTTCAAAATTAGAACTTTGTGAAAAACAGATCTCTTCACGTCTAAATATTAAACATTTTTTCAAACTAGAGTCATGTGAGTTTACTTTTTGGTCCCAATGAAGCCCATTTCTGTCAATTCTGATTTTGGTTCTCTTAATAATGTCAAACCAACAGCAACCAGTCTAAGTGTAAAGTTTGACAGTGCTTTGAAGCTTGACAATCAAATAAGTGATGTAGTCAAGTCCAGCTTTTTTCAGCTCAAACAATTGGCTAAAGCCAAATCTTTTGTTCCTCAGCATCAATTTGAGATTTTAGTTCATTCTTTTATCACAAACCGTTTAGATTATTGCTCACTCTTTGAGTCTCAGGCAAACAGCTCATTCAGACTAAATGTTCAATCTGGTAAATGTTTGGTGATGTCTGCACATTTGTGCTAAGTCTGTTGTATTCATGCATGACATTTATATAAAGTCTGTAGCGTAACTTCTGTGTCTGTGATTGCCTGGCCTCGTGGTGCAGACTCCACTTGATGATGCAGCGAGTTTCCTTCACTTAGATTTTAGATTGTAATACCTGTATATTTCGTTTCATGATTGATGTTTTCTCACATTTGAAGTCCGCAGTTCATGTATTCTGATTGGTCAGTCTGCGTAACCCCGCCTCTGCTCCGTGACACGGCTTCATTGAGAAAATCCAGGGTTAACAGATCCAGTTGTGAATTTGTTTCGTAGGACAATGAGAGGTTCATGTCTGGATTAAAACGATAAGAGAAACTTATCCAGGATAAGTTCAGTGACGTTATAGTACAGGGCTCAGGTTTTCTACTTAGACAGTGGCAATAAAGTATCAGTTCTGTGGTTTTGAACAGGAAGCCAATGGACCTGTTCCCAACTCTTTATTTCAAAACCAATGTAGATTAGCGCTGACTTAAATCAAATCTCAATTTACAGGAGAAACAAGCATTTGGATAAGTCAACTTATTGAAAACCACAATTCCCAGCGTATCAACTATTAATGTGATAGTTTAATAGTTATGGTGTGCCTGCTAAGTGGCTGTGTTGTTCTTGTTTTGTTTTGGAGAGGCATGATGAAGAACTAAGACTCAAAATGTCCTAAGATCGCTCTGTGGCCCATTCAGTTGTTCAGTTGTCCACATATGAATTGAAACTTAAAAAAGTGTTATTTAATTGCTGCCAATACAAACTCATTCTTTGCTCTCAAATCCCTGTGTAAACGGTTTAGTTGGCAGCCACGGTTCAGCCAGAGGAAAATGTGACCCGAGCCTGTCTGACCCATTTGTAAGGCCCTGACTCTGACTATTTAAGTATTTTTAGAACGCACATAAAGTTTTTTAACGGTTATTATTTTACTGTGGAATTACTGTGACCAGACTAAATTAATTTATATTGCGGCAATGTCGTTTCTTTGTTGAGGAAATTGTGACGGATGAAATTTGTTCCATTGAATGACTCTGTGGTTAATAAACAGCAGCTGATGTCATGAAATTAAAACTAAGGAGGATAACTCTTTAGTCATTTTTCAACTTTGGCTGTCGTTAATCAAATAATGAAGCATTTAGTTCTTCATGATTGGGATAAATATGTCTGGAACAATTGCATTACAAGTCAAAACTCCTTATAGATTTCTTCTGATTCGTCCAATGCAAAAGTTCAAGACCGAGTGATGAATCATTTTGAACTGTCTCGATGTTGACACTGGAAAGTCCTTCTAACAATCTCCACTCCACAGAACACAGTCTCTCTAGGGCAACTTTTCTTCCAACATGGCTTCTCTTTTCCGTTAAAAGCAGTAAAGTGTGGCCGTTTCACCGAGGATTACACAAGCGCTTAAGTAATGCTTAGCTCAGTGTCACGGCTCATTTTTCACAGCGTTTGACCAAAAACACCAAAGACCTGGAAACTGATCCCAACATCTGTCCGCCGCTGGGATCGTACCCAAAACCGCACCAGTTTTTAGGTTTTTTGTTCTGGCACAAGATCGACGGTAGCTGCAGGATATTACATGATACAGAGTCGGATAGGAAAAAGGTTTGGAAAAAGAGAGAGAGAATAGGAGAGAGACAGAGAGAGAGAGATTACGAGAGAGAGGGTAAAGGAACTATAAGGACATGACATAAAAGTCACATCAGGGAGTGCACTGCAAATAAAAAAAAGCTACAAGCTAAAATGCAGTTCATGTTTTGAGCAGTTTCAGTCACATCACAGGTTTCTGTCTGGAAAAAAGGAAAATTATGCATTCATGCTGCTACAGTCCTATTTGTAGAAGTGTGGAATTTGTGACTTGGACTTGAGTCATGCCTCCCGTACACAGACTGCGAGGCAAGTTCGGTCAGAGACGTGTCCGGGTTTCTTGCAAAGTGCCTTGTACCAGCTCCAGCTCACTGTGGTCTGTTTTTGACTAAAGCCGCACAGGTTCACGTGGATTCACGCGAGAATGCTAGTACTATGAGTTGAAAGTCGCATCAGACCGCTGCGACCTCTGACAAAATTAGACTTTAGGGATTCTTTACGCACATTTGTGCGACTCTTGAACATGCACTTGCACTGCTCCGAGGTCTGTGTACAAGGGCGCATTGGTTTAAAGCACTTTCTACATCTTGCAAGAGTTGCATGAGGCTTGCCAGCAAGTGTGCCCCTTTGGTGTGAGTCACTCAAAACTTAGAAAAGCTAAAAAAACAATGTGCACTCATACATGAACCTCGGAGCAGTGCAAGCGCATGTTCAAGATTTGCACGATGTGCGGAAAGAATCGTAGAGAGTGTATTACCAGAGCTCGCAGCAGGTCTGATCTGATTTTAACTTCTAATACGAGCCTTCTCGCACAAATCCACGTGAATCTGTGCGGCTTTGAGTAAATCCAGCCCGCAGTGGACTGGAGCTGGTGTACAAGACACTTCGCAAGAAACTCGCGCACGTCCCAAACCGAACTCGCCTTGCGGGTGTACGGGTGGAACTAAGCTTCATTCAGGAGTGCTACGTCTAAAAATGTCCCTGCCAGCATCTGTAGTTTCTACTTCTGTGTTTCAAAGAGCACACGTTTTGTAATAAATATTGCTGGCACTTATGTTAATTAAATCACTTTTTTTGGTTTGTTTGTTTGTTTTTGTTTGTTTGTTTGTTTGTTTGGCTTGTTTGTTTAGATTCCATTTTGTATGAGGACATGGCAACTGTGAAGCAAGTGAAATGTGCCAGAATACCGTTTAAAACAGTCCCTAAACCCACCACTGCAGATATTCAGCTTTAGCAGAGCAGAGGAAACTAAGGACACGAAGCCAGAGTCACGTCAGGTGAGCCTCCTGAGCTAACTCCCAGCTGCTCATTTATAAACGCACAATGCTGATGTAGATGTGCCATGCAGTTAAGACATTACACTGCAAAGCTCCTGGCAGCCATCTTCCATCCCGCTAAAGTAAAAAAGGCTGTTTTTGATTAATGAAAGAGTGTTTCACCTCACAGAGCAGTGTCAGGCCTGCTAAAGGAAGGAAACAGAGGAAAACAGAGACATAATGGCATCAGTGTAGCTTTTAAATTAGAGTTTTTGTTTTTACATTCCACTACTTAAAAGTAAAGCTTGAAGTGCTTATGAGCGTTTTTTGTGATTTTTAAATTTTAAGTTCATTTGGTAGATTAATACCTGTTGTAAATATAAATTATTGTTGTATGTGAATTAAAAAACATTGAAAACATAATTAAATTAAGAAGTTCAATTGAGCAGAGTTCAATTTATGACATCACAATTGGAAGGTAAGCGCTTTTACTGTTTTCACAAATGCAACAAACTTTTATGACTTTGTAAAGATACATTTTACAAAATTACAGTGTTCTAGTATCTTTATATGTCTCAAGTAAAAAAAAAAAAAAATGCTAAATTAAGTTTACGGCCAATTCATTCATCTGTGATTAAGTTAAAGGGAACGTGTAACTTTAGAAAAACAGTTTTGCAAAAGTTAAAGTTGGGGTAACTAACTTTTTTGTTTTAAATTAGCAATCTTTGTGTTTTCCACTAAAAAGTATCTGATAAATGCAGCACTTTGGAAAAAATTAGACAACTGAGTACTGTTTGAATTGAATAAGAAAGCATTTTAGTTTTAATCAGGAGCAGAATGCAGTGCTCTGATTGGCTGAGCTTGGGTGGTCCTCTCCAGTTTCACTTTGCTGTTAGTAAAAAGAATTTTTTAAGCAAAATTGCAACAATTACTGTAATATGTACATACTAACCATATGTCAAAGGATTTATTAACGGAAGCTGTCAGGTTTAAAAGTTAAATTGTGTTTACTGTGTGAAAATCAGCTATTCAACCTTAACTAGATCTGCTTGCAACAGACATACACTCATTACCATAGTAACCGCAGTAAAAATAAATGACTAAACTGTGATGAATTTTGTAAACTTAAAATAATGTCTTAATGTCAACATAATAATCTTAACTTTGTTTCAATGGTATGAGTAGATTAAATTTACATAATTCCATGGAAACGAGCATGTGTGGACATACCAGGCTAAGTTAAAAGTCAGATCTGCGGACTATAAAACAACTTTTTCAATGTTTTTATTTTATTTTATTTTTTTTAAACAGGAATAAATGTGTGTTTAATGGTGCATTTGGCAAAGAAATATAATCACCGAGGAGTCAAACATTGGGCGGAGTCTCCACCAGAAAACTTACATAATGTACCTTTAAGATACATGACAACATTAATTGTTTTAATTTTTACTCTTGACATGACTTTTTGGTTGTACTTGGTGTAAAATTGCAACTAAAAAATACATGATTACAATTAGTAAGTTTGTCAAAAGTCTCAAAACCAGATTCAATACTTAAACTGGTAGGAAAGTTTATCAGTTATTGTCTAAAACTTCAACTTAATACAGACATCTTCAGTAGAATAGTCATACAATGGGTTAATCAGGACATAATAATCGCTGGAAAACCATAAGTCATATTACACTGACCTCAAAACTGATCTCACTTGGAAACTCTGATGGCAAAACAGCTCGTGCCTTTTCACATTTACGTCCCGAAAGTTTAATTTAACCTCTAAACCGCACGTACACAGAGCAGTAAACTCTGCAGTGTTTTGTTTCCTTTAATGACCCAACGAGGGGGTCAAAGAAATAAAAGTAAGTGATTTTTAGACATGTGGAGCTGCCAAGCCTCTGCAGCTTCCATTCACACGAGCGCGACCCCCAGAGAGCTTTTAAACCGGGCTTAATAAGAATTATGAATTATATAGGTTATAAAAGGGCTGTATTCAGAGCAGCAGCAAACAAAACTGTGGAAAAAGACAGGAAAAAGGCTGTGCTGTAATTTAGGTTTGTCCGTGCACAAGCTCGAATTTGTCCGTCAACAGCAACGCCAAATTATAAGTCTTTAGTTTCACTTCCTCTAGTGTTCTTAAGCTACAACTTAACTTATACCTGCGATGAGTTAGACAACAATTCCACTTGTGAGAAAAAATATTAATATTGTCTATAATCTGTAAAAACATATACACTTATTATTGTTATAGGAAGTTGATTGTGAAAGTGTAAGTAAGAAAAAGCCATATTTGACTCTTGGGGATGAGAACTTGTAGCAACTGTCGAGCTAAAGCTAATAACAACATTAGCGGGCTAATGACACATTTCCTGGTTTTGAAAAGTAAAATACTTTATAATTAAATAGTGCAGTCTTGGGCCTCAAGTCCGAGTCAAGCCTCAAGTCAAAGAGCGACAAGTCCAAGTCAAGTCCCAAGTCAAAGAGAGACAAGTCCAAGTCAAGTCGTAAGTCACAGAACTTCAAGACCAAGTCAAGACTCAAGTCACGAAGAATCCAAGACAAGTCAAAGAGAGACAAGTCCCAAGTCAAAGAGAGACAAGTCGCAAGTCAAGTCATAAGTCACAGAACTTCAAGACCAAGATAAGTCTCAAGTCACGAAGAATCCAAGACAAGTCAAGTCCCAAGTGAAAGAGAGACAAGTCCAAGTCAAGACCCAAGTGAAAGAGAAACAAGTCCAAGTCAAGTCCTAAGTTACAGAACTTTAAGACCAAGTCAAGTCTCAAGTCACGAAGATCCAAGACAAGTCAAAGAGAGACAAGTCCAAGTGAAAGAGAGACAAGTCCAAGTCAAGACCCAAGTGAAAGAGAAACAAGTCCAAGTCAAGTCCTAAGTCACAGAACTTTAAGACCAAGTCAAGTCTCAAGTCATGAAGACTCCAAAACAAGTCAAGTCCCAAGTCAAAGAGAGACAAGTCCAAGTCAAAGAGAGACAAGGCCAAGTCAAAGAGAGATAAGTCCAAGTCAAGTCCAAGTCAAAGAGAGACAAGTCCAAGTCAAGACCCAAGTGAAAGAGAGACAAGTCCAAGTCAAGCTTCAAGTCAAAGAGAAACAAGTCCAAGTCAAAGAGAGACAAGTCGAAGTCAAAGAGAAACAAGTCCAAGTCAAAGAGAGACAAGTCCAAGTCAAGTCCTAAGTCACAGAACTTCAAGACTAGTCAAGTCCCAAGTCAAAGAGAAACAAGTCCAAGTCAAAGAGAGACAAGTCCAAGTCAAGTCCTTGGTCGTGAAGAATCCAAGACAAGTCAAGTCCAAAGTCAAAGAGAAACAAGTCCAAGTCAAAGAGAGACACGTCCAAGTCAAAGAGAGACAAGTCCAAGTCAAGCTTCAAGTCAAAGAGAGACAAGTTCAAGTATCAAGAAAAAGAAAGACAAGTCCAAGTCAAGTCCTAAGTCACAGAACTTCAAGACCAAGTCAAGTCTCAAGTCACGAAGAATCCAGGACAAGTCAAGTCCCAAGTCAAAGAGAAACAATCCAAGTCAAAGAGAGACAAGTCCAAGTAAGACCCAAGTCAAAGAGAGACAAGTCCAAGTCAAGTCTCAGGAAAAAGAGAGATAAGTCCCAAGTCACAGAGAAACGAGTCTAAGTCAAGTCTCAAGTCAAACTGAGACAGGTCCAGTCCTAAGCCAGAGCCCAAAAAAGACAAATTCAGGTCAAGTCTTCAGTGAAAGAAAGACAACTCCAAGTCAAGTCTCAACTCAAACTGTCCACTCTTTGACTTAGTCCAGTCCTAAGTCAAAGAGAAACAAGTCCAAGCCAATGCCCAACAAAACCTAGTCATGTCCAAGTCGTCTTTTCAAGCCTTTGTATCGAATCTCTAATTACATCACAATTTTAGGTCACAAAGAAAAAGTGAGAAGTGACGGTTTGTAGTTTATTAAAGTAAAATTACAAGTCAGAGTTCAAGTCAAGTCTCATCAAAATAGTGACTCAAGTCCAAGACAAGAATTACAAACTTCTGCCAAACAGATTTTTCCACAATAGACAGATATTGGATGCAGGAAACTGAAAAAGAAAAATGTTATTCAAAACTACTTCATTACCAAACAATAAAGATCTTGCATTTCAAACCAGCAAAGGAAAATTCTTTAACAAGGTCAACTTTCTATCATTTCCTTCCAAATTGTTCCCTGCATTTTAAACTCTCAGATATAAAATCATGTCCTCCACAAGAAAACCACAAAAGACGACTGTGTTTTTTTTCCTGCTCATCAATAACACAACATCGATCCCGGTCTCGCAGCTTGAGCATGACAGAAAGCATTGTTCTGATAATGTTTAACAGACTTTGGACATTTTTCACCAAACAGAAATCGTTACAGCCATGTGGTCTCTCATTAAACTGTGCAGCTCCGGTCGATTCGGGGCCTTTTCACAGCTCATTGGATTTCAGAGCGGACTTTGGATCTGGCTTGTTCTGATTCGCTGGTTTTACGACGCACCGAGTTTTTATGGGGGAGTTTTGGAGAGTTTGGTTAAGCATAAATGTATGACCTATTTTCTTGTGGTTCTCAAAATAACCCGGGGTATTTGGGATAACATTTCAAGTGACTGTTTTGCTATAGTAAGTCTCAGGTTTTTGGGTTCAAAATTGAATCAAGTCTCAAGAAAAAGAGAAACAGGTCCAACTCAAGTCCCAAAGCAAAAATTCCAACGTCACTGAGCTCCAAGTCCAGGACAGGTCTCAAGTTAAGAAAGACAAGTCCAAGTCAAGTCCCAAATCACACAGCTTCAAGACTAAGTCAAGTTCAAAGTCTCAGGTTTTTGGGTTCAAGTTCAAATCAAGTCCCAAGTCGAAGAGAGACAAGTCCAAGTCAAGTTTCAAGTCAAAGAGAGACAAGTTCCCAAGTCAGTGAGCTCCAAGTCAAGTCCCAAGAAAAAGAGATACCAGTCCAAGTCAAGTCTCAAGTCAAAGAGAGACAAGTCCAAGTCAAGTCCCAAATCACAAAGCTTCAAGACTAAGTCAAGTCCCAGGTTTTTGGGTTCAAGTTCAAGTCAAGTCCCAAGTCCAAGAGAGACAAGTCCAAGTTCTCTAGTCACTGATCTCCAAGTCCAAGATACGTTCCAAGAAAAAGAGAGACCAGTCCAAGTCAAGTCTCAAGTCAAAGAGAAACAAGTCCACGGCAAGTCCCAAATAACAAAGCTTCAAGGCCAAGTCTCAAGTCTTTGTTCCTGTTATCAAGTCAAGTATCAAGTCATCAAAATAGTGACTCCAAGTCACAAATCCACACCTCTTGACCCTTATGAGACTCTAGCATCAATTTTTTCTTTACGTTACATTCTTACGTAACTTTAGAAGACAAGGCTTGGTTGAAGCATCACATATCAGGAAATCAAATTCTTGCTAAATCCAGTCGAGTGAAAAGCAGCATCTATTCCTCCACAAACGCACAAAGCTCCACGATGTGCGTGTTTTTCTATATTACCCAAAAAGTAAGAAATTCCTTTATATCCAAATCATTAAAAACTGCGGACTGATTCATCAGCCGGTTTCATTTTGGGAAAACGTTTGACATTGCACCATTGAGGTTTGTTTGCTTAACCAATCGTTGCTTCTCACCCAAAAACAGGAAGTGGAGCGTACACATATGTATCAGAGATTGTTGCGATTTTTGTGAGGTAAACAAGGTACAATATTACATTCTAAGTTAATTTTTGACATAAGATGAAAGGCGGAGAACATATACTGTCTGCAATCTCAACTCGGGTTGCTTCATCTCTGTTCACTGATTGGCTGATTGTACTTCCTGTTTATTGGGAACTGTCTGCTGTTTTGTGATACCTGACGTAGAAGCTGGAGTGAAATTAAATTGTGCAGTACATAGTAACATTTCTCGCTGTTCACACATCATCCAATACAAATTTAGACCTATTCCATTCAATTTTTGCAAGCTAAAAAAAAATAAAATATATATCAAGTTATGTGTTCAGGATGTAATGAACCCACATGACCCATTTTTCCCTTTTAAAACTGTTGTTACTGCAGCTCAAACCTCCCAGAGTCAGTGTTTACATTCTGCACATGTCAAAGTCAGACACATCACAGACACACCAGAGATCAGCCTCAGAACAGGGCTTTTAGAGGGAGAAAAATGCAGGTATGTGTTTGGATTGAGATGCCTTTTCCTCGTCATTCAAAAATTCCTTCCTAAAAGTTATTTGTGAAAACGGGCTAATAAATGCCAATAAGTACCATTTACACACGAAAATTTCCACTTTTCTTGTAGATCCTGCCACTGGTTTGTGTCAGTGGAAATGTTATAACTTTTCCTGTATTTTACAGTATGGTAATAGACTTATTTTTCTCACTGAAAGGTCAAGTTACAGGTCAGTTCAGATGCAGATACACAGGCTTCTGTATGTCATCTGCTTGTTCTGAAGGTCAACTGGTTCATTTGCAGTTTATATTTTCACAACTTACGTTTTAACGTTGAGGTGTTAAAACAATCTTGAGGCAACCAGACAACTTTTGGCATTCAGGTTGTGAGCGCTCTCCAATCTGGGACTACTTTCCTGTCACTAAGGCAAAAAAAATCCTTGTCCAATTAGAAGAGGTTATTCTTGTCTGCCAGTACAAAGTCTCACCTCTTTTGGTGCGATTCTAGCTTGCTTTCACCCGTCGCTTCCATTGAATCTAATAAAGGAGCGTTTATTTCTAAGTTTCAGCCCTACAATACAAACTAATGACACCCGCGGGTGCTTGCACCTTACACTCTGCCGTTACGTACGTCTGCGTGATGATGCAAGTCACGTTCATGCATCAGTCAGGATGATTACTCAGAATAATTGTCACACAAAAACACATTTTTTTTTTTATCGACCCCCAAGACCAAATTTAAACATTAGACAAGTTACAACAAAAGATGGGAAAATGTAGAATTGTGCAATTTTGCCAAGTTGTTTATTTTAGTTGTACTTGTTTTCAACCATGTCAATCATCAACCATATTCATGTTTATTGTGGCTCTCTTGATGGTTTTATTGTCTTAATTGTATAAAAAAAATAGATATGTTATTATAAATATGAAGAATGTTTATTCATTTTACTGGTCTGGATCTTAATTTTATAGTTTTATTGACAAAAGTTGGCCACTGGTCATTTGATTCCACGTTAATGCCACTTAGTGGTATGAAATTATATTAAATTGACTGATTGGACAATATAATATAGTTGTGGGCATTGGGCTTTGATAACTGGCTCTGTTTTGACCCCCCAAAGAAATTAGTCAGGAGCCGCCACTGGTGGTAACGTAGACTCTCAAAAAAGGGGAAGACTGACGGAAAAAGATTGACGGAAAAAGACTGAGTTCACTTGGATCTATAGAAAAGTCATCATTGCAGTGACAATAGAGGAGTACTGAGACACACACAAACACATTGTCTGGAGAAGAAGTTTCTTACACAAAAAACTGTCCAATGTGAACGCACTTAATTCTTGGTTCTTCTTTTAATTCTTCTTGACACTGAACCCTACATATTTTACACAGATTCTAAAAATGTTCGGTGATCACGAAAAAATACAGACAAATCGGTGGGAGGTGAAAACAAGTGTTATCTAAGCACTGGAACATCAGCTGCAGGACTATTTAAGAACTCTCAGAAAAGTGGATTTTATTAGGTCCCTTTAAAAATCTACTGAAATAACGCACAACTAGCAAACAATATTTTTAGTAGTCTCAGGACTAAAACTGGACTAAACCTGGTCTCACTGAACAAAGTTGCTCCACTTCAGAATCCCATGCATCATTATTTTACATTTTCCTAACCACTCTTGACGTCTTAGCAACATAAAACCTGCACTAAACATCATCTGAACATGACCGGTTCGAGCGCTGTAACGCGACGCTGTGGTTTTCGCTGCAGCTGCTGAGGAGATTTCACGGTTTTGCTCCGAGCACCACTCCACGTATCCCTAAATAAATTCACCGTCCCCATGCGGACACACCACTTAACGCTGGGCTAACGCTGATGTATGCTCCGCTGGGGGAAAGGCTGCAGCATGCGAGGAACATTTTCATCTGTCACTGTTTGAGTTTTTGCATGTGTGAATTCGGGTGCCCTGTTATCTGGCGCGGTCAGGCTTTCCGCTGCATTTGCAAAGAGTCTCGTCCAAACCAATATGGGAAGAACACCGTAAAAGGAGAGAGATTGGAAAGTGTTTGGCAGCAGTCGCTTGTATCTGAGGCTCAAACCACAGTAAAGGATAGGAGTCAGAGGTTGCCAGATTAGCTCGGCACTTTCCAGTACTTCGAGAAAAGAATCTATTTAATAAGTGTGTGGGAAGGGGATGACATTTGAGTTTTCCCCCGCTTATCCCCATCTATGTCCTCCTTTTAAGCTTCTGTCATTAGCTATTTAGATGAATCATTGCTGCTGCAGCAAAGATGACAAGGCATTTTTACTGTTTCCGTTCAGAGAATGAATCGTTTCTAAAGGACTTACACTTTCAGAATTATTGTTCGTTATGTAACAGTACAGTTTTAGAATGATATGATGCATTTGAGGTCAAACTATGAGAATCAATTCAACTTGAAACAGAGGTTGAGAAGTTCAGAGCCGCATCTAACCTTTTGGGGGCCTTAAGCAAATCAGCTTTGGGGGCCCTCCAAAAAAGGCCTTTCAAAACAAAGAAATTTTTGCCTATATTGAGGTAAAAATGTCTTATTTCAAGTAAAATAAAGTCAAATACAAGTCAAATAATCTTAGTTAAACTTGGTACTTATTAACTGAAAAAAATCTAAAAAATTAAAAAAAAAAAAAAAAAAAAAAAAAAAAAAAAAAAATTTAAAATTAGTCTTTTAAGATGAATATGCTTATTCAAGTCATTTTGTCTAAGTTAGATTTTCTTTTTTGCAGTGTATAAGAACCTTAATCAGTCAACTCAAAGCAGCATTAAATTGACTTTTCTCATTATAATTCTAAATATACGAAACGACAGACAAAAATAATTGTAGGCTAAATAATATTTCTGGAAATAAAGAAACAATGTAAGCTCCGGCCTAAGAAACTTTTGACTAAAACAGATGTTTTTTTCCCTTAATCTGGAGTGAGCTAGTTTAGACCAACAAATCTTTGCAATAGTCAGTTATGTTTAAGTTTGTGTGACTTTATGATAAATGTACGATTTAACTTTTAAGTGTTTTTCAGTGGGGCCTCAGCCCTCTGCTGCCCCTCCAAGCTCCGCCTCTGTTCCCTCTTCATGTGCGCTGATGCTTCAACAGCTGATAATACTAACCTTTAAAACTTTTTCAGGACAATCAGCCTCATGTTTTACGAGGCCTCTAAAAGAATTCAACTGTTAAGATCCATTGTATTTTTCCGCGTAATCTGCAGCTGTGTTTGTTCATCAGTCATCTAGGTGCATAGTTCAATGCTTGTCCTATTGACTCAAAATAAAAATTGACTGATAGCTTATGAGATGTATGCCTTTGTTGTCCAAATTGTGCCCAGAGTCTTTGATTTTGCGCTCTGCACTGAGAATGATCATTCACATTGTTCTGCTTCTGTCAGTTTTGAGCGCAGACTTTTGTTCCTTGTATTATAGATGCTGCTGTTCTAGAGTCTAAATTTATTTGCAAATGGATAAGGTAAGGTAAGGTTAATTAAGAACAATGTACAATTACATTAAAAGTGCATTGTGTGACTTTCTGGAGGTGAAAAGTCATCTATTCAGCAGCAATGTATCAATTTTATGCCATAATATGACAAAAATTGCTAAAGGAAAAGCTTTTCTGCGGAAACAGACGTGTTTGGGTCCTCTAAGAAATAATGAATGCTGATTTTTATTAATTATTTAGTGTAATGAAGGCATTTAAATGACAAAAATGCGCTTTTATTCAAGTTTATTTTTGGCCAAAAAGTTAGGTAATGCACCTTTAAGCACAATGGCAGAGATTCTTGTACCAGATTCTAGCTTTACATCTATTTTTTGGATCTCTCCTTCACTGTTCTCTACGAGGTTTCTCTGTTTTCCCACATTTTTTCCTATAATGATGAAAATTGCTCTGGGACATTTATCAATTTGCTAATTCTTGGACAATCTGATTGAGCAATATTGACCAATGACTGTTTTATTGTTTGATTTTCTAACAATTGTGTTTGTCTTTTGAACAATCCTAAGTTCCCAGGGGCGATTGTGATTTGAGCTCTACAAAAACCTCTTTATAACCAATCCCATTCACTTCTTCTTTGAGTGTAGTTCTTTTGTTTTGACATTTTTATCTACTGGCACAATTGAATTTCCTCTTTGCTGTCGTGGCGCAAACTCTAAAAGTGCCTCAATAATCCGCCCACACAACAACTTGAAAGCAACAGTCTTATAGAAGCCCAGTTTTCCATCTCACGCAGCAGAGAAAACATTATAACACGTGAAGGCCGGCGGAAAGGTCAATCTGACTCATTTATGAAGACACAGAACGAACGCAGTTATAAAGCTGTCATCTTCCCTCAAGACCGAACCGGAGCCAAGAGGAATAAACACAGACAATGTATTTCTGCAGCGGATGACCTTAACGTGACAAACTGCCCAAATGAACTCATCCAACACACCACAGACTGAAACTAATGGAGATCGGAGGACCAAAGAATCAAGCTGACAACTGTGTAATGCAATGAGCTCAAGTTTAAACTGGCATCTTCGTTTAAACAGAGAAATCGAGCGTAGAAGATTAATAATGAGGATAATGGATTGTGCAAATGTGTGTAAATGTATGATTTGGAAAAGTTTAATATTGCTGTAATGTGTCTTTCAAATAACCCGTGAATGTTTGGCTGAAATATGCGTGTTACATTATTCATAAATGTCAAAGGTAATTTGTAGTTGTGGTCAAGACGGTGAGAAAATTCATATTTTGCATGAGATGTTGTGAGTTTTTGGTTGCTTGATGCATCAGCTGGTTTCATTTCACTTTATAGAAACCGTCTGACATCGCACCATTGGGTTTGCCTAAAATGTTGCAGGTTTGAGGGACTGAAGTGACCTCGGGAAGAAGCAGTCCCACTAATGAATGACAGGGCAGTGAGCGGCCTGTGCATGTCACGAACGTTCAATGAGCATTTGGTTTGTGAGAGAGTGCTCTAGGAGAGAAGAGGAAGAGAGATCTGGGCAGCGCCAGGTGGACCGTGATGTATAACAGGACAACGCTTTGTTATGTGAGTAAAACCAAGTTCTGCTGGGGAAAGTTTGACAAACGTTTTTGTTTGTTTAACATACGTTTTGTTCCTATTCTATATCCTATTGTGTTATTGCACTGGGATGTTTGACGTAGGGCCTACTGGGATTGATATAAGAGGCTTGTTTTACAGTTAACTTAATTTATTTGAGCTGAGTTGTGCCCGCAGACACCGGGTCATTGAGCAGGTAAAAAGGGCCAATAGAGGGATTTTTGTTTTTTATCGTTTAAATACTACATTCAGGTGGGTAAAAAAACTGCGAGAAAAACACTCAGTGCGTATACATGCAGCTCATAAACCGTTTAAAAACGGAATATTGACATAAACCGAATATAAGCACATGTAAACGTGATCACTGTCTCAAGCTTCAAGAGACAGAAAACTGTCAGACCGGTTCAGACCTGATCGAAACAGCTGCTCTCGTCCCCTTTGGTTGCTTAATTCAAAGAAGTTTCACCATGAAAGCAGATGGAGAGCAGCTCTTTCTGCATAACGCATGCACAATAGGGAGGAGAGTGACGTTGATCAAAAATGCCTGTGTTTTGATGTTTCCTCATCAAAAACATATCTGGACTTATGTCTATTTAACTCATAAATCCGTTTAGGTTGGGTTCTTCTTCTCTTTAGATGAAAACAGCATGTTCGGTGTTATCGACTGGCTAAACCATGGACAAAAAAAAAATGGTACTTCTTCAGACAGATTCCTTGTTATAGATAAATTTGGAGCTTATCAGTTCTGCAGCTATTAACAGGAAGTCGATGGGCCTGTTTGTATTTCTAAGCTGTTTTAGACCCCATTTGTAGTGCAAGCAGAGAAATTACACATTATAACAGCAACTTTACATCTGCGTCAACTTCTGCAGCATTTGAGAAGTTTGTGTTGAAGTTTATAATGCTCTGTTTACCTGCAGATGCTGAGTGTGAGCTGTCTGGTGCAGTTCTTGATCCGGTTTTGCGCGTCATGTGCGTCATCGTCTCCGTGCTGTCTCCGTTGATGGCCAGAATGGTGTCTCCGGCGCACAGATCTCCCAGCGCCGCTTTACTGCCCGCCGTCACCTAAAGGTTTCATTCACAAAACACACGCACACACAAACGCCGGGAGGAGACAAGAGCAGAAGAAAGAGAGCGTCAGTGAGAAAAATGTGTGGACATAAGGAGAGGAAACGGAGCGGGAGTCAAACAAAAGCTGGCTTCTTTTGATGGTGAGAAAACGGCCTGAGGTGGGACGATAAGTTTACCTTTGCAACAGCGGCTACAATGACATGAGGAGGTCAAAGGTCACAGGCTGATGACAGGTGAGAGAAAAGAAGGATGTTTGCCTAAAGTTTTATTATTAACTGTCTGTAAGTTACTAGAATATTTGATCATTTAGAAGGTGGTGTCACATATACAGTAGTATTTTCCTTCAAATGATGATTGTGTTAATGACTAGAAGAAAGACTAAGTATGGTAACCGATAGCAACCAAAGCCCACTGTAAAAAGTCATAACAGTAATAAGTTAAATTATTTTAATTGTTTGTGTTGGTATAACTTAACAGTTTAAGTTAAATATTTTCAACTTAGACTTTAGGTTATGAGAGAGAGAGAGAGAAAGAGAGAGAGAGAGAGAGAGAGATGAGAGTGAGAGAGAGAAAAAGAGAGAAGATGATAGGTGAAGAGAAAAAAGGGGAGAGAGGGAAAGAGAGAGAGAAGATGGAGACAAGAAAGAAAGAAAGAAAAAAGATAGTACATTATAGGGGTAAAGAAGTCTAGAGAGGAGAGAGGGGGGAAGAAGAGAGAGAAAAAGAGAAAACGAGATGGAGTGGAGGAAGGGGGAGAAAAGAGAGGTGAAAGAGAGAGAGATAGAGGGTAGAGAGAGGAGAGAGAGAAAAGAGAGAGGGATGAGAAGATGTGAGGTGGAGGAAGAAGACAGGGGAGAGAGAGAGACAGAGAGAGAGAAGATGGGATGAGAGAGAGAGGAGAAAGTGGAGATAAAGAGAGAGAAAGAAGAGAGGGGGGGGAGAGCAGAGAAAAAAGGAGAGAGAGAAAGTGAGAGAAAGATATAGGGGAGAGAAAGAGTGAGAGAAGAGAGAGAGAGAGAGAGAGAGAGAGAGGAAAACAGGAAGAGACAGAGAAAATGGGAAAGAGAGAGAGCAAGAAAGAGAGGTGAAAAAAGAAAAGCACAGAGAGATAGACATTATTAGAAATAAATCATTTACTAAGTGTATTTCCTCCAATAAACTCCCACAATCCACTTCAGCTGAGCATTGAATCCACTTTGTATATACAGTATATAACGTAAAGATTAAACATCTGCACAGTCCATCTCTGTTTCTCCTCCTGAACCGTCCTGAGCTTGTAAAAGATTTTCTGTCCACGTTTTGACAGAAAGCAGGTTTTGTTCTGATGGACGTTTAAACCAAAAGTGTAAGTCTCACCTCCAAAAGACATTACAGACATGTGATAACTATTTAACCTACATTTCCAGGCTTCATACTGTAAGAAACGAACCAATTAAAACACAACTCCAAGTCAAGTTCGATAAAAGCTCGACTCACATGTGGTCACAAGATGGTGCAAAAATGGAAAGTCTTTTAAATTTGGTTGGATTGTTTTTATCGATGTCGTTCTGTCTGACCGTTTTATTCATGTTGGTTAGGAAAAGTTTTATGCTCAGACAATGGACAAGATTTCCACAGCTGTGAGCAATCCGTGTCGCGTGTTTTTGGAAAGAACGTTGAAGCAGTTATATGAGTTTCTCATGTATTGTGATTCTCCATAACTTAAGATTTCCTTTATCTGTCTTTCTTAGCTCATGCAAGTTAACAAGTTATTCTTGAACTTTTTTTTTTTTTTTAACCTTTATTTAATCAGGAAAGTTCTATTGCGATTCGGAGATCTCTTTTTCAAGGTCCTGGCCAAGAGGCTCCAACAACACAACCCACAACACAAACTTTCATTTTAATACAAACAGAAAAGACACAGTTAAAAACAGTGCAGGTTAATGATTGCATTTCCAGGTCTTTCAGAAGAGAGTCAAAATGAGCAATAGAGACAAAGTTTGGAGTTTAAAAACTCTCTGTAAAGAATTTAAATCTGTTGGAGCATAATATTGGAAAGACATTTTTCAATCCCTTTTCTGTTCTAACATTGGGAACAACCAATGAGTAGACATCCTGAGAATGCAACTGATAAGGTCCATCAGACCTACGCTGAAGATACACACTCAGGTATGAAGGAAGTAGACCAACCAAGTCATTTACCAGTGGCTAAAGCAAGCCATCCAAAAGGAGAGTACAGATCACAATGATGGGTTCATGCACCACAGTTTTGGGCTGGAGCATGTCTTTACAAAAGGTCTCCATAGTCCAACACAGAAAGAAATGTTGCAGCAACAAGTCTTTTTCTGGAAATGAAAGAAAATGACAGCTTGTTTATGAAATAAAAACCTAATTTCAAATGTGACTTTTTGACAAGAGACTCGATATGTGGTTTAAAAGACAATCCAAGTATTTAAAAGTATTCACAATTCAATAACTGAGCCGTCAGGGTGTAAAAACTGAAAGAACATTCTGTGTAGCTGTACTTCTAGTAAATGAGAGCTAAACAACGTTAAATGTACAGTATTTTGCAAATTGACAGTGGCTTCAGTGAGTGAAGATGCAAAAAAATAAATGATCATGTCATCAGCATTTGCATCATTTACATTCCTGTCCACATAAAGAGTAAACAAAAGTGGGCCTAAAATAGACCCTTGTGGAACACCTCGAATAACAGGATACTCATCTGAACACTGGTCATCACATTTAACTCTTTGAGATCAGTCACAAAATAATTAGAATTCCAACTGTTTGTTCTGAAAGTCCAATAGTCACAAGTCTTTGCTTTCATACAATGATTCAGAAAGTTCCAAGTCACACATCAGTGTAGTGCTACACAGTATTATAATCTGTCATTTTCTCTTTACATTTTCCATGACAACTGTATTTAGGCTAATTTATCTCCACAGAGCAGCACTCAGCCTCTGACAGCTCGACCTTAGCAGTCGTTTGTGATGCTTATCACTTTGACAAGAGCCCATTACATGTTCAGTTTGAGACGTTGAAAGCTCCGGGTCTAAGTATAATATGTCAATATTAGTATTTGACATGTCTTAGCTTGTGCTTCCACAAATCTATAAAACTGAAACTAAACAGATGCTAAATAATGACCAACTCAAGCTCAAACTAATGGATCTATCTACTTCATCAACCAAATTACAGTAGAAAGAAACCAATTGTGGTGTATTATAGAGAATATTATTGAAAATGTTCGGACCAAAAAAAGTTCAAGTAGTGTGAAATAGATCAGGAAATCTGACAAAATTGCTTCGTTAAAAATTTTTTGACCAGTGCAAGCATTTTAAGACCTACAAAAGCAAAATTAAGACTTTTTAAGACCTTAAATTCAAACTTTTCTATTTATAACTTTTTTACTTTTTAAGACCCTGCAGAAATCCTGATACATGTGTCCATGTGTCGAAGGGTTTAGGAAGGAAGTTGTAGTCAGATTTAAAACCTAAATTGTGTTTGCAGAGTGAAAATAAGCTACCCCCGTCTTTATCACTGCTTTATTCTACCCTTACTCTACTTTTGGAAAACATGACACCACACATTTTGGCTGAAATAAAAAAAAGACATGTTTGGTCTTAGTTTAGTGTAGTCTAGTCTTTATTTAAAGATGCAAAGTACAAGTGTCCAAGAGTCCAGAGTGTTTTCCCACCCAAGGCCCAAATCTACAGGAATAGGCACCAGTCATTCACAACCTCAAACGGGAAGAAGCAGAATAAAAATGAATTCATAACTTGTTGATAGTTTGAAAGGGCTTGGTCAATTACCACAATTTGATTTAACTTTAAGTCTCAAAAGGGACAAAAGTCGTAGCACATTGCACAAAGCAGATGAATGGTCAGCGGAGACACAGAGGTTCACGCTCGATGGGACACTAAACCCAGAGACTGTGGTTCAAATTGGGAATCCTCTTTTACAGCCCGTGACCGCCGCTGCATCTGTGAGTCAGGCCCAGGGGTTAAACGCACAAGCATTCATTACCACAAACATGTTCAGCACAAGTTTCCACATTAACACATCAATTATTTTACTGGCTGCTGGATGAAAAATAAAGTAATTACCATGGACATTTAACAGACTTATTTTGAATAAGCTTGTGAACAGATTTACCATATTGTCGCTTGTGTCACTGTTTGTTTGTATTAGACTTGCTTTATCAACGTTCTCCTGATAATCTTGTATTTTATTGCTTGTATTGCTTCAGTCAGAAAGACTTTGACCTCGAAGCTGCAAAAACATGTGCTGCTTGTTTTGTTTGTTTTTTATTTGGTACTTGAACCTCTTTTGTAGTGTAAATGTCTCAGATGCTGTTGCTTTAGTGACTAATTCTTGACTAATGTTGCCCCAATATTAAGACTAGTTTACATCTGGTTCAGTCTTGATGAACTATTTTAGTCACAAGATTGATTATGTTGGACGGTATGTCTTGTTACTTATAAACTGGAAAAGTGGACTTGACGCTGAGATTCCAGGACTCATTGATTGATTGTGATCGACGTCAAATTAAGATCAGCCTCAATACAAATAATATAAATTTTATCCCACCCCACTCCTTTTCCATCCTCCAGAGAGAACTGTTTTGGCAATAATCTGTCTCTTATTTACATGCACTCTACTCATGATCATGTCACAGTAACCGTAAACTTCCAGGTTCTTGTGGTTCTTAACACACTCCTCAGACTCACACACTCAGATACACTCCTCCTATACCTGTCCCCTGTTCATATCGTCTGCCGCCTCTTTCTTGTTCTTTCTTTCCCATACCTACTCCTCACGAAAAATCCCATCACCTGACCATGTGTGTTGCACTTCAGGTTTGGACGAGCAAGTGGCGGCGCATGAAAAAGTGCAGCATCCCGAAGGCTCACTCCAACTGTAGTTTTGTTTTACTCTGTGACAATGAGAATATATTTTTCTGTTCTGTTCTCTGTTCTTAAGGACCTGGATTCTGGGATTGAGTTGCATCATTAAAAATTTTCCCATGGGATTTTTAATGCTAAATATGAAGCATAAACCCTTTTGAAGTGTATTGTTTTTAGATGCTGTTGCTTCAGTGACTAAGGCCTGACTGATGATGCCCCAGAATATTAAGGACCTGAACCTCCTGAACAGCTGCCCCATCTTCTGGTCTTCATCTTGTCAGATGAGTCTGTTTCCCTCTGCCAATAAACTCTGGCTTTACATATTTAAACTCCATCTTCAAGTGATGTGTCTGTCTGTCTGTCTGTCAGTCCATGAGAGTGGATCTCTCCTTCACTGTGGTTCTAGGACTGGGTGATATTGACAAAAATGTCAATGTCAATATCTGGATAATATTTTGACATATCGCGATAACAATATTTGGACGATATTCTGTCAGTCCAACAAAAATATGTTTAAAAGTTTAAAATTGATCAAATGATTTTGTGTTTATCATAATTTAGCATGTTTAGACTTTATTAAGGAAGGATTTGACAATAAAACAGGTACATTTAGTTCTTATTTTAAGAACAAGCTTTTTTTTGTCTCTTCATAACTTCACATTTTTCTTATTTTATGTAAAACAAGATATTGTATGCTTGTTCTATTGACGATCTTAATGTACAAATTCTGATATCAATATAAACTGACCTCATCAATTAAAAAGTGCACAGATTTTCATGTTTATTTTTTCTGTTGCATGTTTTTACGATATATACTCGATATTCAATTTTTGCATATCTTAAAAACAACATTTTCTTTTTCTTTACCAAGAGAGAGGGTCTAAGAACAGAAGATACCCCAGGACAATAATCCAGTTGAAAAGTTTATGTTTTCTTAAATGATCTGGTTTGGTATTGACCAGTGACTGTTTCATTGTTTGATTTCTGCTTTCTAAGTCAACAATATTCTAATTTGGAGCTCTACAGGAAGAAATTGATTGAAGAATGGATTGACATTGTTTCCATTCAAACAAAGTGACAGGACAGCTTATCTGCTTGTTCATTTCTTGTTCATTGCTTTGGCCAATGTCGTTTTGTACTGGTGCCAGAAACATGGCAGACATTGATTTCTAAAAACAATAGATGTCTGGTAGACAATTAAGAGTGATGACTTTAGAAATGGCCGCTCTATTTGTCTCTTTAAACTGTGTTGTGCTGCTCGAGGCGCTGCTGCATCTGTGGATTTAATGGGAGCACAAGTTAAACATCTGCTGAAAAGACACATGCACATGTTCCTGACTCTGATCGACTCTGGGCCTGGTTTGGAAAAAGGTCTGAAGCTGCTGCACTGGAAATCAAACTTTCTCACAACAGATTTTCATGAAAAGTCGTATTATTACATGTGAAAAAGACGTCACAACACAAGCTCTTTGGTACATTAGTCTCACATGCAGGGGTAAAAGAAAGTGCTTAATTTTTCTTGTACAGCTTTGAGTTGCTAGCTGCCTCACAAAGAAGAAAACTATTATTCATTTTTTTTCTATTGCTTGATCCTGTTATGTGTTGTGGGTGACTGGAGCCTATCCCAGTTACTTTGGGCCTTAGGCGGGGAACACCCTGGACAGTGGGCAACTCATCGCAGGGTTAGACAGACAACCATTCACTCTCTCACTAAGGGAAATTTACAGTGATGCCCTGTTAACCTAAAGATAAATGTTTTTGGAGGTGGGAGGAAACCGGAGTAACCAGAGAAAACCCACGATGACACAGGGAGAACATGCAAACTCCACCCAGAGAGATCGTGAGATGTTGACATGGTTTTACCCGGAGTCGAACCCATGACCTCCTTATTGGGAAGCCAGAGCTCTAACCACTCTGCTACCATGCATTCCAACTTTTTAGCCAAAAAATAGACTTGAACAAAAGCATTATTTTTACTATGTTTTTGTTGGATTAAAACATTTATATGTCTTATTCTGAGCAGGCTTACGTTTCTCTAATTGACTATTTTTTTGTCTTAGAAGCTTCTTATTGCCATAGATTTACTTCTTTAATGATATTATTCCACATTAGGCATATGATATATTTGATCGACCCCCCAAACAATGTTCTTTCTATCAAAGATTGATTTTCTGTTCACAAAATCACTTTAAATCTCTAACTACTTCCTTGCTCATGGTTATTAATAGTATGAATTTTTAGCAGCAATTATGGCTTAAGAAGATTTTTTTACACAGCAAAGTGAAACTGGAATGGACCATCACTTGAATATTTGTGATTTCAATATTGACTAAAATATCTGTATGTTTTAACTAGAGCAGCCCGAATTAAAATGATGCAATAGTTATTGTGAGAACTTGTCAAAATCCACTTCAAGTAGATAAATTCCCGCTTAATCAACCCTTATAACAATAGGACTATTATGCGATTAAGAGCTGTTTCCTGGTATGATAATGCATTCTTTCCATTCAAAGCCTAATTTGTTACTCTTGTTACGTGAAGAATTCCTCTGAGGCTTACACAGTTCAGCAGTCACACCTCCGAGCAACAGGGAAAATAATATCTGGCAACGCGACAGCCGCCTTTGTTTGTCTGTTATTGCAGATAAAAGCCATGGTAATGACCCTAGCGACATTTCAGGAAGCCATTTCAGAGCCACTGGTGTCAAGGATAATAAGTAACAATACAGAGCGATGTAAATGTGCCAAGATCAATGCGGCTCTGGAGATAAAGGTTTGACATGGAGAAGTGAGGCTAATCTCAGTCAGCAGATAGGACAATGTAAATCACTGTTTGGACAACTGAACTTGTGGCAACTAATTTAGTAACAGAATTATCATTTAGCGGTCTTTATATAAACTTCAAAACATGCTCTGAGATTAGAAAAACCTCCGACGAACCAATGATCATGAAGAGCAATGAAAATAGTGTAATTTTCATGTATTTAGTTAAGCAAGCAAATAAGATGCAGCATTATTATTTGTTTGGATATATTTTGTGCCACAAAAAAATAGTATCATTCATTATTATTTTCTATGCTTGTTCCCTTTGGCGTCGGGGGTGACTGGAGCCTATCCCAGTGACTTTAGGCCTTAGGCGGGAGAACACTCTGGACAGTGGCCAACTTGCCAGGGTTAGACAGACAACCATCACACTCTCATTCATTCACTAGGGAAATTTACACTGATGCCCAATTAACCTAAACATGTATGTTTTTTTGGAGGTGGGAGGAAACCGGAGTACTCTGAGAAAACCCCTCGGTGACACGGGGAGAACACGCAAACTCCACCCAGAGAAATTGTGAGATGTTAATATGATCTGACCCAGAAGTCGAATCCACGACCTTCTTATTGGGAAGTCAGAAAATAGTATACACTTTAAGGACATAATGATATATCATTAATGAAGACTGAAAAAAGCAGTGGCCCCAAGCAGCTGCCTTGTGGAACCCATCGCAACTTATAAGTGATGAATGCTGCTTTCAGACTGACAGCGTTGGAGTAGCCAAAGCAATGTTTACATGTTAAGTCAGTGTAAACTCGCATTTTGAGGCGAATTTGCATCAAGCAAATTTGCTTGTTAGGGCGTCTGACAGCGTCTTGCGAAGTAGGCGCTCCAACCTGCGTTGAATGCTTTGGCCGCCTCATCAGGCGTCACACCCATGTTGGGCACTGCTGAGCTTTTTACAAAGGTTTGGTCGCTTGTTGCCCACTGAAAATCTAGCAACCCTGGCACGGCAAAACAAACAATAAATGGTAAATGGTCTCTATTTATATGCGCTTCTCCACCTTTCAAGGCACTCAAAGCCAATATGGACTTGATATGGGACTAAACAACGAGCTCACATAGCAAAAGGACATGGCCTGTTGGAGCAGTAAGTTGTGCTATCGCCTATCAGGTAAGCTAGCGATGTTTTATAAATGCAGCAAGCTATCTGTCTCCCTCCTCCTTTAATCAACTTTCTCTTCCATTGATTGTATGTAATCTTCAAGTTTATTAATTATTAGCCCCATGCACAAAGAGATAAGACCTTCTGACAAGACAGACAAGACTGCGCACACATATAGATCATAATCTTTTGAGACTGCATTTGACTTGGACACACGAGGAGGCGAATACATTAGAGTTTATCTTAAAAAGGGCACAGGTAAAGCTGCTTTTTACCTACTACCAGACAAAGAGCAAAGGAACAGGGGCTGGATCATTAAAGAAGAAATTGTAAACAGCATCCGATTTGCACCTGAATCTGATTAAATAACTCACCACAGACACATTTTCATTCTCTTTTCAAGTAACAGTTTATGATCCACCAAAGGACCTAATGTCTGGCTAACTTAGACCTTTTTAACCAGGATTGATTAAGCGCTGGACAGTTTCTGAACACAATACCCAGATGTCTCTCCTGTTGAAAATAAGCATGACTGAGCTTGGACAGTGACATAAAGCTTTTCTCTTCCAGGAACCTGTCGTCTCACTTGGTTCACAGCCCACAAACCTCCCCCTTAATCCACTGACAACAGGAAATACTTCAGGAAAAAAACATCTGCTCACTTTTGCTGGCTTTGTTGTTGACGTGCGCTCGCAGTAGGTTTAATTCTAGCTCTGTGTAAAGTGCTACTGTCGCTAAGCTAGCCAACGCAAAGCCAACAATTATAACATGTAGCGTTTGCAATCGAGCTGCTGGAGGCTTTGGTATGTGGTCCACAGACGGAGATTAGAGGTTTTAAAGGACGCCGGGTTCACTAAATGTAAAAGCAAAGATATGATTAGCTTTTCCTTAAATTATGAAACAAATTGCAAACTATCATTAAGTACTAAAAGTTTGTTGTTGCTGCAGAAAGAAAAGTAGTAGTATCTGCAATGTGCAAACTAAGAATGTATCTCACTGTACTGTATGCCACTCGCAGGTATTTATAAGTATATTTTATTGATATAGGTACTGTTGGGAATCTTACATTTATTGATCATCTCGACTTTCAGAACAAAATAAAATGTTTTTGGTGATGATTTTATGAACCTAATGACTTGGTCCATTTAACAGAACAAATAATATTTATCAAATTCCACCTCAAAGTTTGATTTCTACAACCAAATAATTGACACGAGTGAATTCAGTCAATTTTTCGATTTTTGCTACCATGCTTACAGGTATATTAATCTTATATTAGCACAAGAAGTGATGTAGTCTTGATCTAAGATATATCATCCAGCTTTTCAGTCCTTTTACCGTTTTTGATATTTTGGCATGATCCACCGATATCAGCCAATACCTCTTTAGTGTTCTTGTTTCTTTTCTTTTAAGAAATAACAACAAATTAAAAACAGGACAGTTGATCACGTATTGAATAGATGTATTTATTTTTTAGAGCCATTGGGTAGGAAATGAATGATGAAAATGGATTAATACGTATTTTTATTTGATATGATTTTGATATATTAGATGTCCACATATCCTTCTCAAATAGTGGGGATGTAGACTGGAAACGGTCAGGTGGCTGGGCTATAGCCCCGGATATACGGAGTGCTTTTGCCGTGTAATTGCACAAAATAAAGTAATATTTGCTAAAAGCTGATTTATATTGTTTTTTTTCTTTTGTTAAGGTTAAAAAGGATACAATTTTAGGTATGCCTATACAATTTATAGATAATATTCAGATTTTAGTCACCGTAGTAAGTGGGGGAAATATTCTCTTTCCAGGGGGAAATTTGCAGAAAATTATTGAGAAGCACTCTCTAGGCCAACATCAATCCCTATAGTCCATTACGTCAAATTAAGACCCTTTTTAAAGTTGGTTTTAGAGTCAGTCAACTTTAAATGAACTACGAATGAGTTGAGATTATAATATACAAACATCAAAAGGGCATTGAAGTCATAATGAAGTTACTGTGCTTTAAATTATGAAAATTTTTGTTATGTCATTTTGTTTTGTACATGATGACAGTGTAAATTTCTTTTGGAAGACTAGCAACCACCTCGATAAAGCTAATATGTTTCTGGTAATAAATAAATAAAAAAATTATTAATTAACGCCACAACCAGAATATCGGCTGAACAAATATCATATGACCAATACCCGATAAAGCAAAATGTCATGGATTGGCACCAATATTCGATCCCAGTGTCGGATCAGTACATCAGTCCCTCATTTAACCTAATGAAATTACATGTCTGAAACCAGAGCAGTTAATTTATGCAAAAACATAAAGGCACTATTGATATGTATTTATAACTTCAAAATATTGGATTTGTTTTTGTTGATTTTATTCATACATATGCAGTTGACAAATAGACAAAATTTTAATTTCACAATGTCATTCAGACCGAAAAGGTTTAGGCAGAAGTAAAACATACTTATAATGCCAACCTATCTACAACACAAAAGTTAATCGTTGTTTCCAAGACAACGAAATGTCAACAACTTAAAATTCATCAAAGTAGACAAGCAATTTACAAAAGAAAAGAACAAAAAACAACCTTAGAGTGTCACTAAAAGAGCAAGTGTACAATGCCTCATTCCAGAGCATAACTATCATATTTATACTTTCTTTTAAAGGATACAATTGTTTTTGATTGTTTTATTTTTTCATCCAGTGCAATCCAGATAACTACACAGCGAGCACTAATGCAGAAACTTTTTTGTTTGTTTAGACTGGTTTTGAATATGAGGTTTATTACAGTTACAAATGGCCCTTTGATGACAACCATGATGTCAAAATGAGTTTGACAGCTCAGCATTTCAATACTTGCAATCATTCACATGAAAGCAACCATTTCTTTCACTTTTGTCATCTTTCATTTCCATCATGACACACGATGCAACAAATAAAAGTTGCATTTTGTCCAGCTTCTCCTTATGTGACCTTAAGAAATTCCAGAAATTCCTCTTCCAGGAAGAATGGCCGCCCAGGGAGAGCTTACAGGTGTAGTGTAGCAGACGACAAAGACTGGGCCAATCCAGCTCTTTGTAATAATAATAATAATAATGCATTTGTCTTGTTACGGACACTTAGTTTCACTTCATTGCATTTTTCATTCACGCCTCGGTGCTGAATTCTCTTTTCATTTCACAAACTCTCACAGGATTTCAAAACAATAACTTATCAACTTCTGGCAAACTCAAAGGATAATTAATTACACTTGAAGTTATGCTTAATATTTCTTCATGCGTGTAATAAAAGCGTACTTGCACAGCTGGATACTGACTTCTAAGACAAAAAAGTAACAGACTTAAACAATTACAAAAGTTGTTCAGATATGATGAGGAGATTTGTATTAATTTTGACCCTGATGAAGAAGTTTGAGAAGCCTGGCGGAGTCAAATTCATGAAAAATAATAAATAAATCTGATACTAGAAACTCTGATACTTCGTCCCTGACAAGAACGAAGATTTACGTTTTATTATATGATTCAATCGAGGGCTCTCTGATGCACACGCTGACTTTGTCTACAGTCAAATATAAGATGCAGTTCCACAGCTTAACCAGCAGATAGCGTAAATGGGTGAGCATCAGAGGACATAAAACACAACACAGGTAATACAATTCTTTATCCTAAATTATTTTCTGTGCAGCACTTTGGAGACATTTTCAGTGTATAAACCAACATAAATAAAGTGGGAAACAGACCAACAAATGCTTTTAAACAAAGAATATTTTAACAAAGACGTAGCCCAGATTAAGAAAGGCTTTTTAAACTTTTATTTAGAGTATCTTGGTTTTGCCTCCCTTTTTGTGACTTCGTGTTCCCAAGTCACCAATGAGCACCTTCAGACTTTAGTAGATGTAAGATTTTCGTGAGCATTTTTGGAACTTTCTTTTTTGGATTGAATTGGATTGAAGCCGACAGTGCTGTGTTAATGATGAGGACTTGATTGATCAGCTTCTTCGTGGAGGCAAAATATCTCGGACAAAAACTATTGTAGAGCAGATATTTGTTCTTTTAGGGTGCACTCTCAGTAGCAGAACTGAACCGTGCCCAAGTCCGGATGGTCCCTAAAGTGCCATTCTTTAGTCAAGTGTAAGTACAAACATATTGTGCTCAGGCTCAGCACAGATCTGACTCTGGTGCGGTGGAGGGAGGTGGGCCGCAGAGCACGACACGATTACTCATGAACACGTGTGACTTAAGCGTAAAAGCCTGTTGTGAGCACTGATGTTTCTCACAAGAACACATAAACTCTACACCAAACTCTGTGGAAATGCGCTTACATTAAATTAACTCTATATGATCAGAGAGAAAGGTTATGAAGTCTCTTGTTTCCTGTTGCTCTTGCTGCTCCAAGTGATTTTTAATCCAAAACCTGATGGAGGAGCGCACATCATTGGCAAAACTCAGGTCTGCCTTAGGGCTGTGCCATTAATCGAAAAATCGAGAGATCGAGATCGAATTGAAACGAATCGTCAATTATTTGGTGATGGGTTTTGAATCGAAAGATCGAAAACCAAACTTTTGTCAATAAAAGTGTGTAGTTTGGAGCAAAAGTCAATCTTAGAGACAGAATAATGATATAAAGCTTCAAAAAAAAATCTAATAAATGGTACATAATAAAAGTTTTAGTTTCGTTTATGTTCATGAATGGCATTTTTTCATTTGTTTTTGGAAAGGTTAAGCTAAATCGAATCGAAAATCGAGATCGATCGATATGAGAAAAAAATCGTGATTATATTTTTCCCAGATCGCCCAGCCCTAGTCTGCCTCATTACATTAAAGATATAACGGGCAGTTGAACTTATTTTTAGCCGCTACAGCATTAGGACTTCAGTGCTTGATACACATGCTCCAGCGCGACATGTAAACAAGCAGGGCTAGAGGGCGACGTCACCGGCCTGTGGCTCTGTTCACTTGTACAAGTGTTAGTGCGAGAGATAGAATTTTCTGTATTTGAGTTTGAGCACGGCACGGTTAAAAAACCCTAGTGTGAGTGAGCCCTTAAAACTGGGATTGCTGAATTTCACACTGTAAACACAATTTAGGTTTATAAATCTGACAACTTCTTCTCATTAATCCTTCAACAGATGGTTAATATCAACAAAGTGAAACTGGAGAGGACCACTCATATCCAGCCAATCAGAGAGCTGCATTCAACTCCTGATGAAAACTCATTATTATTCACTTCAGACAGTACACACAGTGGTATAATTTTTTCATTAAGTGCTACATTTATCATTGAGTTTTAGTGAAAAACACAAGAGTTACTATTTTATAACAAAAAAAGTTTGTTACACCAACTTTAAATGACAAAAAGAGGATACTGGACCAGGAGAATTAACATAACATGAAAATTACTTTCTTGTGAGCGAGCCAAAAGTGCTCAAAGTAAGTTAAACTACTGTATTACTTTATGTATGGAGTGTTAAATATTATCAGCACCAGAAAAGAGAAAATCGATGTGCTGCTTTCTCAACAGGAATTCTAATATTTTGCCTAATTTTAAACAACTTTGAGTATTTTTTTAGACTATGTTTTAATCTGATTGTACTTAGAGAGTTAAAAATTACACTGAATGGTACTTGGTGTGAAAAGTTTAATCAAAACCATGAAAGCACAGAACCTTAATAAATGCAAAAAGTGCAAACCAAGACAGTGTTTACATGACGTCAACAATAATCTTGTCAAAACAACAGATTCTTCAGGGTTGAAGGTTGTATTTACTCATCCCTGTTGTAAATTCCTTTCCTTATAGTCCAGTGTTTGCTCATTGGCAGATTTCGACAGTCTCCCTGCGTCACTTTTCGTCCCTAACACGACTTTCACACCAACACACCAAAGTCCTTATGCACAGCTGGCTTATCCAACACATCCTGCCTAAATGCTTTGCCCATTATATCAGAGGATTTACAAGTTTCCCGGACTTCTGGACCCATTGACATATTGAGCAGCGCGGTGGATGTTTAGTGAGGCTGAATGTGCTAACAAGCGGAGCCGTAATGGCCGCCACGGGACCAATTTATTATCACCACAGCAGAGCCAGTTCGAGCTGGTTTTACAGGGCTTTGAAGTGACTAACAAGCGCAGCGTTTGACAAAGTGTGGAGTTTCCGCTGTTTAAGATCTTAGGCATTACTTAATTTGTTTGTTTTTTAACCTTAAAGGACAAATGGTATGTATTTTATGCATTGGTCTGTGCAACACTAGGCAAACTTTGATTGCCTTACATATGTCTGCACTTGTGTTTTTAATTAGACTTAAATTGTCAAAATAATAATTAAACCCATATGCAATAGTTGCAATAATGCTCAAAGTGAATCAAGAATATTAATGGACTTTCTGGCCAACACACTTCTTTGCTTTCACAGACATGCTTTTAATGATTGGTCGATTGTACTTCCTGGTTTTCAGGAACCGTCTGCAGTTGTGAGATACCTAAACAACTAGCTGGAGTGGAACGCCTGGCTAACTATTCTTCTTATTGTTTTGCCCACTTTTCTTGGCAGTGCATTTCCTGCTTAGCTCTGTTAAAGGTGCTCTGTGTAACTTTTTGACTAAAATTAGAAAAGCATGTTTTTGTCATTTAGATTTCTTTATGGCACTGAATAAGTAATCAGAATCTTTGCCTTTACATTGTGTACTCTTGCATGAGCATGAAAAAGCTGTTAAGTTAGTTGTATTTTTTCACATTATGGCTTAAAATATATTTATCCCCATTCAAAATGTCCCAAAGTCTGGTGACTTTTCACCCCCAGAAAGCTACACAATGCACCTTTAAGGTAGCTAACATGTTAGCCTGTAATAAATAACAAAATAGTCAAAATAAACCCAGCGAATTATACAAGAACTGATATTTCAAACAACAGTGTGTGCATACAATATATAGGGCTGTGTGTATTGATTAATCACAACTAATTATTGCAATCGCAACTAACTGATTACTTGTATTTGAGTGATCAAAAAATCGTTACAAGGTTTTATTTATATTTCAAAACCTGAGATGAGAAAAACATCAATGAAAATAGTGTCAATTTTGTGTTTTTGAGATAAATCTATAACTCGAGAACATTCTCAAATGACATTACACTGGAAAAAATGCAACTTAATATGGAAGGTAATATAGAAACAAAAGTGCTTGATTTAAGTCCTATTTATAACCATACATATTTTATGCTTGTTTCATTGGCAGATTATAGTTTAAGACAGTCAAATCACTTATGAACGTGTTACCCTTTTTAAAGTGGTAAATATATTCAGTTTATCTAACCTAAAATTTGGCTAAAATCTTTTATTCAAGTGACTCTTACGTTCTAAACAACTAATTGATTAATGTAAAGAATAATCCCCAAACAAACGGATTACTATAATAATCGTTAGTTGAAGCCCTAATGATAGTGATACGTATGTGATCATTTATACATTTGATGTTTGATTGCGGATAATGTAGCTAAATGCAGCTAAACCATGAATGTACTGTCAAGATAAGTGAGCAGGGGTAGAAAAAGGTGAAAGATTGACAGCAAACACTAACTTGAAACAGCTTTTAAGCCACAGACTAAAAACCCACCTTTGTCACAAAAACAATCAACTTGAACTCTTTTCTTTTGACATTTTAACTACATGTCTTTCACTTTCACTTGTTTCCCTTTAAGTTCATATCAAACACTGTTATAGCTTCGGTCTGCATTAGATTCTCTCCAAATGTCCCAGATGTAACTGTACAAAACATGGCACACGCTCCTCACCGACATGTGCTGCCTCTTTCCTCATGTATCTCATTCAGACACATTTTATCACCGTCCCGAGTCTCCGGAGCAGCCACGGCGAAGCAGAAATGCAGCGAGCGAGTGATAAATTACAATTGTGTGCGATTCTCAGCACTAAATTACACTACAGACAATCCTACGGGACTTCTGCTTCCCACAATGGCTGTCCGTGACCATTTCCTGAAGCTAATTTTGACTTATTTACCCATAAATCCAAACAATCGACTCCCATAGTAAAATAATTATTGTGTTTGGCAAAGAGGGGACGTTTTCTGTTTTCTGTAGGAGCTGACGTCAACCGGACAATAAAGCTTCAAAACAAAAAAAAAAAGCCAGAAGAATGCGTTTACGATGTTACATTTTTTGTTAATTGTGCAAGTGTCTTCCATCTGCTTCCCTTTTGAACCGCGAGCCAGGTTTTTTGGATTTATTTATGTCAACAAATCACTGTAAATTGTTTTTACGGCTACCTCTGAAGCGTAACTTGTAATGAATTAGATTTGTGTTGTAATCAGTGAGAAATGCAAAGGTCTGTGCAGTGCGGCGAGCTTTCAAACTGTAAAATAAGTGATTTTTTCTTATCAGCAGATGCAGTGAGAATGAATGCAGGGTCGGCAAAACGTCAGAACAAAATGAATGACTCTACAATATAACAGACTAATTATGGTCAATTAACAGCATTTCAGATCATGTGCATTGGACCAGTTTCTGTTTACTCTGAGTCGCAGACCAGAACAGCCCAAAAGAAAAACATAACTATAATTGGTAGAGTGGTTAAAGATTGTGAAAACGTTTATGCAATGTTTACTGAGAGAACCACTTATACTGTCATGTACTTAGAGAAACAACAAAGAGGAGATAATAAATTAAAACAGCCAACATTTCTGAGAAATGTTGGCTGTTTTAATTTATTTATCTCCATTAAGACAAGGAGGTGATGCAACAGACCAAGTTACAGGTGAGGTCTGTGGAGAGGCGACACTTACGGTAATGTGTGGCTGTTTCCAAATGTCCAATAAAGTCCTTCACAAGTTCAAAAAGAAAATTCCAAAAAGCTCATGGAAATCTTACCTTTAGGGATATTTGAAGGTGCTCATTGGTGAACACAAAATTAAAAGACCTAACCCTTTTTCTTTGTAATAGTCCTTCACAACTTGAGACAAGTGCCTAATGAATGTTCAGACACTCAGCTTGCTTACTAGCTTGTCAAAGATAGTCTTGATCATGGGAATCTACCAGATAGATTTTTGGGATATTTGTTATTTTCTTCAAATCTAGAGAATCCATCTATGATGGATCCAAATATGGCCATGTCAGGTGAATCAATCACAGCACATCATTGTGTTTTCAGTGGAAATGGAACGTTTGAACCAAATCAAAGATGGCTTCTCTAATTTTGCTTTTTTGGACTTATGAAAAACCTGCAGGCAGAGGAAATGTGTGCATTTTTGAATGGGACAGATGAGGTGCTTCTCTCTCAACTGTATTTAACCAAAAATTTGACTTCTTGACTACTTCAGGGTTCAGATGCTTTAGCTACGGTTTAAGGTACACTTTTTGTCCCTGTAGGGAAATTTATCCTCTGCATTTAACCATCCGACCCCAGATCATCTTGCTAAGCTTGGTCAGAACTGTAGCTGGAGGCTTTTCCCTAACATGCATGTTTTGGTTGGTGGGGGAAAGCAGAATGCCCAGAGAAACCCACCCAAACACAGGGAGACACATGTAAACACGGAAAGGCCAAGGGCCGTGTTGGAGTCGAACTCACAACCTTCTTGCTCTGAGGCGAGACTGCTATCCCCTGTGCCACTGTGTAGTGGAACATTCCAGACAAAGCATCACAGAATGAACATAAAAGTGACACAACAATGATGAAACACACGAGGATTAGTCCTGGTTTGTAAAGACCACAGCAGAGAGGACAGTCAGAGGTAAACAGCTGCTTACACTGACTTTATGTGGATGTGATGAAATGAAAAGATTTGCACAAAGTGAGTTTCTACATTTTATGAGCCGTCGTCACAAGCCAATGAAGACGTGATGATATGATCTGTCACAGAGTACTTTAGAAGACTTTGAGGACTACGGACAAACAGATAGACCTACTCCCATCATCACTAAAAAAGTTTTATGGTGCACTTTTAACCCAGCTCCACATCTGTCAAAAAAACACTTTCTAGTTAAGCGATGACACATAACCATGACAAAATCAAACGTACAGGCAGAACCAGACTTTCCTCTCAGTTTCCCGCATAAAAAAACAGAAAAACTTGTGACACTTCACGGTCGACTCACAACCTGCAGCCGTGACTCGCACTTGCTCACCGCTCCGTCTGCGTTGCGTCACCAGCCTCGGGGAGCGTTTAGCAGTAGCTTTAGCATGAAAACTGACTTCAAGAGACCTCTTAGCTCGCGTCCAATCCTCCACAACCATAAATCCATAAATTACACCTCTGGTTTTGAAGTGGCTGCAGTTAAAAGCCAGTTTGGTGCTCGGTGGTATAGAGGCCCGTAGCTGGACAACACCTGGATTCCCTCAGCGTCGCCAATGAAAAACAAATGTCTCACCTTCTCTCTCTCTCTCTGTGTTTATCCTGGACATCATAAACTATTGGCTTCTGCTTTTCCCTGCCAGCGCTTTGACTTCTGACCCACATATTTAAAATTCAAAGGGTTAAAAGAGTTCACTGGGAGTTTCTGGACATGCAACCAAACTTTGCAACATTATTAGCCATAGGAATACTCTATACGCGCTGTTTACTGGCGTTAATAGAGCTGTAAACGCGAAGACCGGGTTTGAAGTGGGGTTTTATGAAGTAGGAAAGCTTGCCTGGAGCAGAAGAGACCGCTGCGTGCCAATGTTTCAAAGGAGAGCTATAGAAGACTTGGAAGTTGAAATAAAAGTTGTGATTTCGGGTTTAAGTCGCTGTCTCGTCTCCATGGTGATGCTTTACTTTGACTACAGTGTCCTACAACGTGACTTTCAACACATTTAACTTGCAAATAGTGTTTTAATGCTAAAGTACTGCTATCAAAACACAGCATTTGTACTGAATGGAGTCGCTAGAAATCCACAAATCTGACCTGTTACTTAGCCTCTGGTAATACTGTTTCCATGGAGATGGCTAAGGATTAAAGGGAGTATACCTGATTTTTTTTTCCAATAAAATAACTTAAAATAATTTTCCTCTCAGCACAGATATCTTGTTGTGAATCTATGCATGTCAAAAAGAGTACGCAATGTCTTGTCGCCATCTAAAAATGTCCTGTTCGTTCACCAAAATGCACAAAGTTAATCTGTTGTTGTTGTTGTTGTTGTTGTTGTTGTTGTTGTTGTTGTTGTTGTTGTTGTTGTTGTTGTTGTTGTTGTTGTTGTTGTTGTTGTTGTTGTTAGCATTGTAGCTATATGCCTTCCATACTGACATCTAGCTCCTAACAGCTGTGGAAAAAAGCTTAAAACACATTGTGATGAACAATTCAAAGGCTCAGAATGCATTAGGTAAGTGAGCGAAACATGTGGACAGATGCAGGAAGCTTAAAATTAATTTTTTGTGTTTGTTTAGTTTTTGTTAAGGAAGCAAAAATCGAGTTTGGGACCTTTAAAGCCATATCACAATATATTCTTTGCAAATCTAACACAACAGAAAGGGGTGGTGTATCCTGCAGAAAAGCTGCACGATGCATCTTACATTGAACATAACAATAATAATGTATTTTGAAGGTCTTTGAGCTAATTTGTTAAGTTAACTTGTCAAAAAGAGTGGAAAAAATAGATAATGCATTTTGTAGCATTTGGACAGCTACAAAACACTGTAGAAAAATTGAATTAGCTTCAACATTTCTGCCTATTAAGGTGGTAAATATTAGTAGCCTATACATTACATTAGCTTCTTAAGCATTACAAGTAGTGGTTGCTCAATTATATACAGCATATTAAAAATAATAGTTACTAAATATACAGTAATTTATTTCTCTAGGCCTATGACCCTGAGCTGGGACCAGAAGTCACTGTTTTGAATGTCTCAAGTCTTTGGCCTCAAGTTCATGTGAAGTCCCAAATAGACAAGACCAAGTCAATTCCAAGTCCTCTGATTTTAATTCCAAGACTTTTTAAGTCTTCATATCAAACATATAAAGACGAAGTGAGGAGAGACATATTCTGATTGTTTATTATATTGTTTTTAAGGAGAAGCATCATGTCGTCTCAAGTCATTGAACTTCAAGTCAAGTCAAAATAAAATAGTGACTAAAGTCTGACTAAAGTTCAAGCCACAACTTCCAAGTCCACAACACCTGACTGAAAATAACAGTAAAATTAATTTGTGCTTTTTACTAACCCTTAACTACAAGTATCTTTGTTTGTTAGACCCAGATTTTTGTAAATATTAGTAGAAACAATAAATTATGTTGAACTATTTACTCCAAAACTGTTATTCAATATATGTGTTTAGGTCTGTGCCATAGTATAAACCTATGAGAAGCATTGATGAACCATATGTGCTTGTTATAACCAGCCTGCGTTGAAATAATAGTGAATGTCACCTTTAATTTACAATCTGAAATCATTCTTTGTAGCTTCTTCTACAAATGTTGATGTACACTTAGAGATCCGCGTGCCTCTGATTGGGAAACACGCTTAAACAACTCTCACAAGCCTTGCGTAAAAGTTAAAAGCATCACTGTCAACATCACCACGCTTCAGCCAAAACACCCAGACGTGTCCCGGTCACGTTACATTGGCTATATTCTCCTTCCAGATTAAATGAATGGACGTGCTGTCAAGACTCACCCTGGACACGGTTAGCGGCGTGCTGAAGTCCCGTCCTCCCACGAGCCGAAAACCCCAAGGAGAGGGTCCCATTAGCGTCACTGTCTGCGGCATTTTTAATCGCTGTTTGTATCGCTTTTGGATGGAGACAGACGGGTGACAGGCAAAGAAGACGTTCCAAAGTGGCTCCAAACTACGCGCGTAAAACAGGAAAAAAGGAAGGAAAGTTGTCGGTTTATAATAGTCCAGAAGCTGCAACTAGGCAACGCTGTGCCGGCTGAGAAAACTTTGCTCCAGACTTGATTCAGGTTTAAATAAACGAAGCCGCCTCTGACGTGTTTGGACTCGGGACAGCAGCGCACAGCCGGAGACAGCGCTCTCAGGACCGCACTCTCCAGTATCCCGTGCTCATTTGCGTTTTGGTGAGTGGTTTTTGTGTTTCTCAGAATTCTGTCTTTTAGTTAAGCTATAGACACAATTTTATTACAACTATTCATCACAACAAGTCAATATTAGCCATTTTAAATTCATCAAAAATGTTTATAAAGACATACATAAAAGCAGTCTACATACAAACACATCATTATAATTCAAAATAGTTTGGTTTCCTTTATATATTTGTGTATCCCAGATTAATATTTCTGTTTTGGAACATTTATACAAAAATCTTCCAATTAGAAAATAGCCTGGGCCAAAAGATGTAGTAGGTCAGGGGTGTCGAACTCATTTTGACAAAGGGCCACAGTGGCATTGAGGTTGTCCTCGAAGGGCCAGTTATATCTGAAATTAACCTTACCACTCTTTGACATACTACAAATAATATTTACTAATTGCTAAATATACATTCGCATTAGTCTGAAATGTGGCTTACTCTTTAAGTTTCAGACAAATCATTTCATTAGGTTAAGACAACCAGATTACCCCTAGCACTAAATATAGTTAATAAATAAAGTACATTAATGTAAACCTGATAAGACCTAGATGGGGTGGATGGCCGCATCTGGCCCCCGGGCCTTGAGTTTGACACATGTGTTGTAGGTGAACCGGATCTCACAAGAAAGCATATTAAAACACGACGTAACAGGTCAATAGCGTATGATGAGCACAATTTCACATGCAATGCTGCCCCAGCTCATTTCTATGGTGGTTGCAAAGACAAATTATTATAGGTCAACGTCATTTTCCACTCTGAAAGGGGATGACGGTGTCTGGCTCCGTAAACTTGAGACAGTGTTTTTCTCAGCGTGTTTTCACTCACCTGAATGTAACTTTTAAGGGTAGTAGGGTCAAATTTTATTCATAAATGTTGATTTAGCAGCAGAACTTTTGTTTTCACACAGTGATAAACTCTTGTAGTTAGCTGACAACAGCACTGGCTATTGTTGCTGCTACAGCTTGTGTCAATCAGCCGTTGCTCTTTCTGCTATACTGTTGCGCGCTTCTCCAGTGTTGATAAACAAATAATCCCGCTATATTAACAAAATACTTATCCTATCCCCAAGCCCCAGCCCTAAACTTACCTGTTAAACCTACAGAAAATGTTCCCGTGTCTTCAGCTAAAGCTTGTGTCTGTTTTAAGCTATGAATAATTGCTCAATATATACAGCTAACATATGAACGGAAAAATGGGCTGAAATTGTGCTCATCATACGCTATTGATTTGTTGTGGTATATGTGCTTTCTTGTGATACTGCATTGTGTAAGCCAGGCCTACAGCCTATAGCCTATAATTGTATTTAATTTATGTATCTACTATAAACTACCTGCTGTTTATTTGGTCATCTACTGCATAAACAGTTGCACTGCACTTAGCGGGTAGGCTTACATGCATGCATTAGAGATTAGATCTAATTCATCACATATTTTTATTTCATATCTTAGCTTGTGTATTTTTTCTTCAAAACTTAAACATGACTTTAATACTGGACATTTTGCATTGAAATGACAGAAAGGGTTTAGGCCACGTGTCAAACACAAGGCCCAGGCCCACCCTCATTTTGAGTGTCCATCAAGGTCTTAAGGTTTACTTTAATCTTATATTCGTGATAGGAGTAATCTGGTTGTCTTAACCTAATGCAGTGGTTTGCCTGAAACTTAGAGAGGAATTCATTTTTCAGACAAATGCATATATATGTCACTTCAATAAATACACAAAAATCAATTAAATAGGTTATTATTTGTAGAATGTCAAAGATTAGGAAGGTTAATTTTAGTTAACCTTCCTGCCCGTCAACGACTAACCATGATGCCAATGCGGTCCTTTGCCACAATGAGTTTGATAGTGTTGTCATTTGCAACACTGGAATTCCTTAATATCTCTCTCTTAAATAATAAAAAAAAAGGTTACCTTGTTTGTTGCAATATTTTATTTGCTTATTTCTTATTTTATCATAGCATATTGTGGTTTTTATCTGTGAAAAGTGTTATGTCGGTCTACTGTAAATAATGTTTACAGACTTACCTATGTTGCCAGTCAATAAAAGTTTTCTTATCTTATCGAAGAAAAGGCGCCAATGAAGTCATAGCAGCTCAACAAAGACGTCTGAGTGCGGTCCTTGAGAGTGCAGCCTCCGGGTTTGCAGATTCACCTTTCTCACGTGGGAGCCGGGCTGTCCTCTGTCCGGCCCCTTTTGTTTTTGGAGAGAGAGAGAGAGAGAGAGAGAGAGAGAGAGAGAGAGAGAGAGAGAGAGAGAGAGAGAGAGAGAGAGAGAAAGAAGCTGGAGGAGGAGGGAGTCCCGTGAGTCAGAGAAACACCGCGGAGACCCACTGCTGCTGCTCGGAAATGAGCACCGGGACAGAGCTGCGCCAAAGCGGATAATTCAACACGACAGGCCCATAAAGCCGGCCCACCTCGGTCAGCCCAGACACGAGCGCGCGCATACTTCCACTACTGCGGTTGTCACTTTCTCTCAGCGCGCGCCATTATTAACGGAGACTGTTCGGTTGCTCATTAATTGTTTTATTGCACGCTGCATAACTGGTCACCAAGCAACTGTAATGAAAGATTACAATGCGTAAAGGGTCACGCGCAGGGCAGTTGAAGTCAGGATAGTCTCAGCTGAGATGAACTAGCTGTATCTGACTATTACAACGATTTCACTTTCAAAAACATAATAGGCTAAATAAACACAATAGGAAATACTTTTTATCCCTTAAATATTACGGTGAAATTACATAAACACATGTGATTTCCAAGGATTCAATGTAACTAATATAACAATGTTTTTCATCATTGTTTTATTTGAATTGATTCATGCATGTTTGAGAACTATTGATCTGTATAGTTCAGACCTATTCAACTAAAGGCCTGGGGGCAAAGTTGGCCCTCCTCATCCCATCTTCCAAAGATTGCAAATATGCATACATTTCTTATTTGCAGGCTTAATTCTGGTGGTGCAAGTTGGTCCCTATTCAGGTTTGGTTTAATACTGTTTAAGACCTGACGCTAGAAGTCTAATGTCAATTACTCATGGTTCAAACAAGTACTGTTATACACTGTTAGACTTTTTATTGTATTTTTGCGGTAACTTACAGGCAACAAAGTGCCAGTAAGTTACCGTAAGAACATTGCGGTAACTAACTGGCATTTTGTTGCCAGTAAGTTACCGCATACAATTTTTGCGGTAACTAACTGGCATTTTGTTGCCAGTAAGTCACCGCATATAATTTTTGGGGTAACTAACTGGCATTTTGTTGCCAGTTAGTTTCCGCATATAATTATTGTGGTAACCAACCATATATAATAATTCAGGTAACTAACTGGCATCTTGTTGCCAGTAATTTACTGTAGAAAATAATTGCAGTAAATAATTTTAAATTTGAATGCTTACAAAAATGGTACCATATACTGCAGCACCATATACTTACCATATACTTACAGTATACTTACAGTATGGTGCTGCAAGGGATACCATTTTCTTAGTAACAGCAGTTTGCAATTTTATCTACGTAAACAGGACTTTACCACATTTTTTAAAGTGACAACAGTAACATATTTCTGTAGTAATGAGGCCTGACCAAAAATGAATGGCATCCACACAGCTTACAAAAAAGAAAAAAAAATTGAGATAAAAAAGTCAGACTACAGTTAAGAGATTGTTTTTTTGTTTTGTTTTTTTTTTGCATTTGCTTTAATGAAAAGATGAGAAGTCATGTCGCCAAAAACTGTCAACTGTTTTTTACAAAATTAATATTTGAAATACAAAACCACATAGAAATTGTGCAACAAATATTATAACAATGTCACAACAACAATAAAAACTCAAAATTAAGCGTTTCCAAAATTTCCCCCTGAAAAGGTTTTTAATGTGAGCAAGGATTTCTAGTTTACAACTCCATTCAGACTATTTTAAGATCAACCTGTTTGACGTTGGAGTTTTTTCTCATTGCCACTGTTTTTGAAGCTACAGTCTACATTCTAAAATTTTGGCTACAAACTAGGGCTGCTTGATTATGATGAAAGTAATAATCCCGATTATTTAAATCATGATTGAAATCACGATTATTCAAAACGATTATTTGCTTAGAGAGACTGCAGAGCGTTAGTGCCATTTATGAAACGAGTGAAGTCATAAAATGAAACATGTGACAGGTCTCATAGAAATAAACTGTTGTAAATATATTATGCAACTGTAAAGAAATCACTGTTTTGAAGGAAATTAATGAGCTCTTATAAAACAGATTTATAAGTTTTACGATTATGCGATTACACAATTTTTGTGAACGATTACAGCAATAATCGTAATTGAAATTGAAATTTGATTAATTGCACAGCCCTACTACTTTAATTAGATTCATATTTTCAAAAAAAAAAAAAAAAAAAAAAAAAAATCAACTTACAATTTTGCTATGCCCATTATAGCATTTACAAATATGCTCTCTAATGTTATCATGTGCTTTGACTGACATAAAAACATAACTAAATACAACTTAAATTTGTTCATCCACTTAAGTTCTGATAAGCAATATTTTAATAAAAATAAATAAATCTGAATTTTATTTTTTTCTAGTTTTATGAAATAGTCAGAGATGGTGAAAGTTTGACACGAAGTAATAAATGGATGCAAATACACAGATGTGACTGTCAACAAGCAAGTCACAAAACAACATTTTGATTATTTTGTAATGTATTTTTAGTAACACATAATTCAAAATTTTTATAATCTAAAACACAAGACCACACTTTTACCATCAGGATGAACCAAACCATTAACACTTTAGTGAGAGTGGATCACCGCATAACAACCACTGTGTTTATTAACGGCAACAGTATTGCCACAGATGGTCACGAGACATGCGTGTTCGACTACCTTTACAGGTCTGGCAACTCCAGATCACAAATCTACGGTACACTGCATCTCCAAGATACAAAACTCATTCTAGCTGTCTCTCATCCCACTAACACACTGGACACTTTGTGCTCAGCTTAAGCTGCAAGAGCATCCCACCAAACACTGTGTACCAGCAACTTAAACCTACAACAATCCACCCTGATTAAAACTACCTCAAACAACAGACTGAACACTATTAAATTGTTCTACATCAAACTGTGCACAACACTTATCTTGAGCTGAACAGAGAAGGTTGACTCGTTGCAGAAGGTGGGCTGCTGGCTGCTGCTTGAAAAAGGCCAGGAGAGCTGAACTCCTAGGAGAAAATACAGAAAAACATTTTATTAATGTTCTTCCCTGTGCAGTTTTCGTAGTCATTCTATCTCATACCATATTTAAATTTCATACAACTGATTTTTTTTTTTTCCACAAGTTTTTTTCTTAAGTATATAACTTACTTGAGCAATGACAATCGCTGACCCTCACTGTTTGGTGCCTGGAACTGGTAAGAGACATTCCTGGAGTCACCTCCACATCTCCACACTGCAATAACAACAGATAATTATTTTATGCTGTGTTCAAAATTATAAGATAAAGAACAGACAAAATCAAAACAAACCTTGTCCTCCATAAAAGCATCCAGCACGTCCCCGCTGGTAGGGGATGTTCCTGGTGTCACATCCACCACAATTACCTCCACCTATAAAACAATACAATCATTAGAAAAACTACGTAAACAAAACACTCAGTAGATCTTTATCAGTATCTTTACAACCACACACACCTGGACCTCCACTAGTGCAGAACAGGAGCTGGCAGGTCTCACCTCCACAACCACAGGTGTTGCCTCCACCTTCAACAATATACATAAAATGCATTGATCTGAAATAACAATTAAAAATAAAGCAAACTAAGTAATTGATCATTTAATTCCAATCACCTGCTGCTTGGACCGGCGTGTTTTTGAAGCAACGATCTTGCAACGTCTCAGTTGAAGACATCTAAATGCAAAAAGATACAAAAATTACAATCGCCCACCAGACAATTGATTACTTTTGTCAAAAAACAAATGACACGTTCCTTCTTTCTCGAAGGAAAAGTGGCCATAAAAAACAAGACTGAAGATAACTCACAACAAATTTAATTTGACGATAATATTTTGGTCAGCTTTAGAACAAGTTCTTCAAACACAAAAGTGATGCAGGCTTACCACCTTTACACAGCCAATCAGCTCTCATTCCACTACTTACACCTTCACCTGCTCCGTACATAAACATAGTAATACTTTTACCTCATATTTATTCACTGTTTTTTTTTTTTTAGTCAAATGCTGCAGTTATTCATAATCATAGTCACTATTGTACATAATACTAATACTATATGCTGATGCCACTTTATCTATTTATCCTGTCATATTCTGCACTGTACCATAACAAGCACTTACTGTAAATACGACTTTTTAAACTATTATAACTTTATATATATATTTTTGTGCTAAGTATATTTTTTTAATTATCTAGTTTGATTGCATGTTTCTATGTCCCTGTTTGATTATATAAGTGCAAAAGTAAGTGTATTAAGATCAGTATCCTGTCATAGGCAGTTTACCTCCAAATACAGAGATGAACAGTCCAGAGGACGTTTAAGCCCAAAGCTCAGCTCCTGACAACTGCTCTGTAAAGAAATAAAGGTCATGAAAACATTCAGAAATTATAACATTCAATAAACTTAACATTTTAAATAGAAAAGACAGACATCGATCAAACATGTAGCTACTGTCTTTACATATTTACATGGAAATTAATCATTAAGATGTGTTGTCCTTTTAGAAAAAAACAGCTGTCATACCACATTGTCTCCTTTATAGGTTCTGTTCATGTTTTACAGGGCTTAAAGTGAAAAAAAATTCTGTGCCTGAACTTTTTGCAGTTTTGGTAATGTTTAAAGTGCTGAAGAAATTGTTTAACTTCGACAATATTTTACTACGTTATTAATAAGAAAATATGAATAAAACACATTTATACTGTATTAGAGAGATGTTTTATGGCAAAATGGTGGTAGAGATTTAAAAGTGACAGATGACAGGTGAGGGCGGGGGGGAAATTTTGAATATACAGATCAATTTTGGTGAGTTTTGGTGCATTTTACAGGCCTCTTGTAGTTGAATGAAGTGTCTAAAATCATGGCTTTTAGTCTGCTTGAACCAAAATGCATCTAGCCAGCTGTTAAGTCTATTTGTATAATATATGCTATTTTGAAGTAAATATTTGGTCAGACAGCCTAACAGATGGAAATTAGCCCTTGGCTTCATTTTGAAGTCTTTACATTTCTGTCTGTTCATTAACATGCTCTGTCCCAATCAAATAAATAAAACAGCCTACATAAATACATAAATACTGAGAGGAAGAAAAACAAAATCTATTATGAGTTTGAGTAAGTTTGAAAACGTATTTTCTTTATCATAATTCAGAAATCTCCTACTGAAGTAAATTATGTATGTTGTATAAACATGTTTAAATCCAAGAAATTTCATTTTTGAAACAAAAGAGTCGTAGACCCTCCTCCAAAAATCTTTCATTGTGCAGCTTTAAGAACCAGACATGATAAGATACTGCTGAAACATCAGTAAATTACAGCCTTAATATGATTTTTTTTTAAAATGATAATAAAAAAAAAAACTTAATAAGGTAGACCTACCTAATTATAAACCAATGGTGTCGAACTCAATTTGACAAAGAGCAACGTTGGCATCATGGTTGTTTTCACAAGGCTACTTCTAACAATAGTTTACTAATCTTTGACATACAAATAATAGTCTCTGTATTTGATTTTTGTATATTTTTTGAAGTGAAAATTACTGAATACCTCTGCATTGATCTGAAAAAATAAATATTTCTTTAAATTTCAGACAAATAATTTCATTAGCTAAAGACATAAGATTTAAGTAAGATTTAAGTAAACATTATAAAACTTTAAGGGCCGCATAAAATTATGTGACGGGCCACATCTGGCCTGCGGGCCTTGGGTTTGACACGTGTCATAAAGTCCTGACTCTTCCTTCAGCTGCTCACCTGCTGCTTGGAGGAAAAAATAAAAAGTTTATTAGCAATTTTGACAGCTAGGCCTCTTTTTTGATGGCCTGATTTTCATTTCTTGGTGGAAAGACAAGATTTGGATGCTTTCTTCCAGTGGAGGCCTGTTCTGTCTGGTTTGGTGTTTTATCTCAAAACAAATTTTGTTTCAAGGTAATTTAGTTTTACCATCAAAACTCTCTACTCTTTAGGTGTTTTTATGTGTTTTCTCATTCATATGACTTTACAGCTCAGAAGCTTAAATCCTGATCTCAGACACAAACTGACCAAATGTTCAGTTCTGTCTGTCACTGGGATTCACACTTTACACAACTGAATCTGAATCTGAATAAGTTGTGCTTTGTATCTACAGTAAATACAGATATATTTGTACAAATAAAATAAACAAACATGAATTACATTTAGGATTACTTTATGCTTTGTGTTGGTATTTTATCCAACTATTTACAAATATGTAGTGCATCTGTTTGACTGACAAAATATTTATTATTGATAAATTTTACAGCCCGTTTTCTTCTCAGACCATTGTCTCTGCTTGATTCAGATTTTCATTATATGATGTTTGATCTTCTGCTCATGTGATTTTGGATTTTTCTGTGGTGTGAATTAAAACAGTGTTATGGCTCAAGTCTTTTACCACCTGTGAACAGGTATTGTTGGAGAAACAAAGTTTATAAATGAGAGCTGTGGGAGCTGTTCTGAGTCTGAAAACTGTAAATGAATGAAAGCATTGCAAATGATAAGACCATCTCAATGATAAATGTTGGAATCAAGTAATCAAACCAAATCAAGTTTCAAAAAATTTTGTGTCAAAGCGATTGAGAAAACTGTAATATGCATGGTAAATGTTAAAATCAAAGCTTAAGAGGACTGACCTTTTAAACGTGCCTATGACTGAATTTGTTTTTATTTATACCTCTAAAGATTTTGTACTATTTCTATGCAATGTACCTTATGGTTTTAGAATTTTATGGTTGCATTAAATGTATTTAATGCTGGAAAGCTTATGGGTTGCATTTGCAGGAAAAGTACTTATGATTATGATTATTTCACATATGAGACAAGGTTTTGATTTACATTATTAATGCTTTCACTTTTTATGTAGTTAGCAGTTTTAATGCAGCCCTAATAACAAACAACAATAACAAAAAATAATTAATTGAGATTTACATTCCTCATTCTAGTGGAATGTGTCGTTGGGCGTGACGTGAGTGCTTAAAAAATATAGTTTGACACACGAGTTTCCCCACAGCGCGCGCGTCCTCGCTGCTCCAGGGGGCGGGTCAGGACCTGGCCCGGACCACATTGAACCATCCGCAGCTCGCCAGGCTTATATGCACCAATTCCAGCCTCTGCGTATAAAACCGAGCCGTGGATTAAGAGTTTGGAGAAGCGGGTGCCTTGCTTGAAGTCACGAACGCACCGATAGCGTCTCTACAAAAGTTCCAACGAACACAAGCGCAACGCTCACCGCACGCACGAGGATGGTGAGCGCGCACGGACTGGAGTAAAGCGAACGCGAGGAAATAATAAATAAATTAACGCGCTGCTTTGGATACTTTGCTGGCCTTTGCTTCTATGCCACGTCGCCGACCGCTGCAAAAGTTTTACGATTTGATCCACGCAAATGCCGGACATGGAGAGCCAACGCTGAGGAGGAGCCCAACGGGCACAGCGAGACATGAGGGCAGGCTCTGACTTACAGTCGGGTAGCGACATACACACGGAAAACACACACACCTACACTCCTCTGTCCTTCGTGTGTGCCACGTGGACCTAGAGGACACATTCCCTGTGACCGTTTGTAACCCAACATCCGTTCTATTAAACCGCTGCGCTAATGACGCGCCTGGCCCCGAACTTTCACAGTTCCTGATCACGCTATTCTTAATGAATGACACAATAAGGACTTTGATAGTACTTATTTACACCCAGCCACTGTGAACGAAAGTCAAAAATCCTATACTATCATAAAATTGTGACTGCAGCATCGAACACAGTCGTCACAGTCTCTTTTAGTAGATATAAGTACGAGTGCGTCCTACATGCATGTGCTTACAATGACATAAACGGACTGATGACCAAGACGAGTGGTTATGTAAGCTTCCCAATAATAATACTTTGTCTTGCACTCCCCGATCTCTCGCCAAGGCATGACTCGA